>JANFCV010000203.1:0-600000 GCA_024500475.1 Phthorimaea operculella | reverse complement strand
ACAAGTTTGATGAATAATTTTAAATATTTTACAATTATTTACTAAGTTTCACTGCTAAAGTAGGTAGGTAGTTGACAGGAAGACAAGCTGCAATTCGCTGATTTCACAGTCAATCACTCAATAAATGGATTTTGATTTAACCGATTGCTACTTCTAAGTCAGAAACTACACCAATAGGTAAAAAAAACATTTAAAGCGGTTAAGTCGGTGTAGGAAGCATAACCTTAACGTTAAACTTATCGTTTTAATATTCTACTAGATATATCTTAACCTTATCCCATGTTGGTCCAAAAAATCATACTTATTACAAGTTTGACGTTACCATGAAAACGTGAAACACTTTTTTACGAATTTTCCGCAATCGCCCATATTATAAGTCCCATTGTAGCCGATAGCCCTGAGCCGTGCTGATCCTTTCCTAAGCCGTCCCTTAGTCGTGCCCCACACAACTTAAACTCGACCCTATAACTTTTAATCTAACGTTCATAATACCTTGTTCCTTTGTAACTTATATGACGTTTTGTCATTAAATTCAAACGATAAACTCGCTATAAGCGCCTTCAAATTTGCATCGAAATTGGTTCGTAAGGGATTCGAGGTAAGGTTGAAAGTCGAGTTGGATGGTAGAGGAGATAGATCATTTCGCGACGTCCCGGGCTGGCGCTATCGGCATCACCTTAATGATGTCTCGATGGTGGATAGCCATTGTGTTGGATGTAAATTTGTAGCCGTCGGCGCGGGTAATGATGTGAGAACAAACTGAGATCCCGATAGCCAGATCTGGATCGCTTTCGGCCCACTGTGCAAGGGATTGTATTCAGCTTTCGGCTTTTGCTCCTACCCGCGCCTTCCCATTCTTATTTTAGAATACAAACCATTGTTTTTTAATGTTCCTGTCTTGTAAATCATAAACAGCTATTGGTTTTTATTGTTACGAGTCGACAAAATGGCGGCCTTTTAAGATTTTTACTTCGGTAAGATGTAGCAACTTATCTTTAACACGCATTAACGACCGAGAGCGTGGACCTTTTTACGTGAATATTACAAACAAAAACCGAACTAACAAAACAGGTATTTGAACTTCCACACGAGCCTGAACCTTTTCATATTTCACGAGAAAACACAAACAAAACATTTCAAACATGGCGGCTGGAAAATGGCGGGCGTGATGGCGTCATTAGCAGCCAGTTATCGCACTATTTTGTCGAATAGACAAAATTTCAGTCCTTTAACGTGCGTCGGCGTAATGAATGCGATGTAAATGATGTTTAAGGGAAACACGATAAATAATAAACCTACTAAAACGAGGTTGATGAAAAACGACGTGCGGTCGACCGAATTTTCCCGCTAAATTAACTGGTTGTGTTGTTAGTTGTGAACCAGAAATGAGATTGACTGCTTTAAAGGATCACACAAACAATTTTATTCCTTTATAACTACATTGTAAATTAAATGAACTCGTAGCCATTAGAACATAACGAAGTACATTAAAACCACTGCAAGAATTTCCTTATCTGTAGATACATTGTACAGGAATCCACAATTAAGTCACTCAAGTACGACAACAAGCCATAACATCTTTATCTTCAAATCGATTTGAAAAAAGAATCGATATTTTTTTAATCGAGAGGTATTGAATCGACCGTGGCGCCGGTGGAGATGTTTTATCGTCATTTTATCGAACACTAATGCACTGGGCGAGATAACGCGGACATAAGAGCGGGGGCAGATAACTCGGTGTGGCCATGTTAAAAATAGTTTTACACGCATAGTTTGTCTGCTGGTTAGGGAGGATTGAAAAATTGTTATAGAGCAGGGGATAAATGCGCTAGTGAAATGGTAATCTTTCGTCATTTGTAAACATGAAATTAAATGTGACGTGACGATGGGTCATGCAGTATATAGGTAGACGTGCTGAACCGACGAAGACGCCAATTGCTCTGACTAGGTAGTTGATAACAAAATTTTCCTGTTATTCTTATGCCCTTAATATTAAGCAGTTGATTTTTAACAACAATAATGTTCTCCGTTTAAGTTTGATACTACTTTACGTACATAACAAGGAAAAACTACAAACATTTTATGTATCAGTTTGTAATTTCAATATTAATTAAGAACAGACATCCAGTCGACCGATTAAACAAAGAACGCCCGCCCTATTTTAAAACATAAAAATTCCATCTACAAATTCTTTCTAAATTCAAATTCGAACTTATCGACAGCCGAAAGGAATACATCTTCCTTATTTAAATTGTCATTACGAACTCTTTCCTTCGGCGGTTATCGTTGTGGGCTGGCGTCGAAGAGATGGCAATAATAAAAATTATCTATACAAATGGGTCCGGATTACTCGCAGACATAAATTCGGCTCTGGCCCAATGAGCGCGGCTGGAAGAGGCGAGATAAAGGGTCAACGGTTTTAGAACAGAGAGAGCTTTTTGCTAGTTTTTGAATGCAACGATTAACACGGGTATCAGGTGAGTCTGTACAGTGGCAAAGTGTGGGAAAGTGTGAGACAGAAGATTAAATTATATGAAGAGAAAAGAATTTTTGAAACTGAATCTACATAATAGGATACACAACACAGTAGTATTGACAATACTAAAATTTTACTTTTACTATCTACTTTATCAATAGTTTTTGGGCTACGCAACATAAAAAATCATTAACAAAATGAAGCCCGCTTATTGTGACTAACTCTACATTAGTATTTACACACCTAGGTAAATGTCCCTATTTTAATTTTCTAGATAATTCCAAAAATAAAGAAATTTATTAATAAACTTTGTAGCTTGTAAAAATTCTAAACATTTCTTTCAAAATCAAAGTCTTTGGCAGGGAATAGAGAAATATTTTAAAGTCCAATCTGTAAAAAACGAAAAAATCTTCGGCCCGTGGTGGTATCAGGCAGGCGAGACACCGCGCAGAGTTATTCGACAAAAATGCTAATTTTCAAATCTCGAACTCTCCGACCGCCCGGTACAATCGGAACGACACCACTTTTTTTTATTATTTAAAGCAACAGTCTGATTTTATCCCCAGATTTTGTAACCCGCGTTAAAACACTATTTGTAGCATAATCTGGGTGCTCTACATTTTGTTTAAAAGCTTCAGATAAACTTAAATTAAGTTCACTGAAAGCGCTTTCTCTGAACCGACATCAAAACATTCACTATCAACAAGTTGATAAAATCCGTTGGATTGCATTCAATCAAAAGTACACTTGACATACTGACCGATAGCGTTCCCATACATCGGTTAACATCGTATGTATCCGATACCAATCACAGTTTTCTTTAATTATACAATTTACATTGTGAGGGCTGCTATCAGCGACATCTCTTACTGGCTAGCAATTTTCGAGATAGCGGATGCGATTGGCGGTTAAACGTGAATTTATTAAAAATAAATACCACCACCATGTCGCCTTTGCTGCATCGTGAGCTTTCGCAATCGCTTTTATGAAGCTGCAGTAAAAAATATTATGTCGCCCTGATAACACAGCCGGACAAGTTTATGCGATTTATTCATGAATTCAATTGATTTCTTTTGCGCTATCAGAGGATCTGTTATTGTCCGTTCACCGCAATAAGTTTTATATTACGTGTTGGGTAATAAAGTGCAATGAAAATCATTGGTGGTTCATGAAAATTGTAATAGTTACACGTCGTACGAAAGAACATCGTATTAGATTGTAGTTCGATCCATCAAAGGCTCGTTAACACGTTCACGAGCTGTTGGTGTTCTTTTTTCAAACCAGTCTGGCGGCCAGCAGACGCGGACTAGTGTTGCCCCGTTTTTGTGATCGCGGACCAGTCGATCGATTGTCGGTAGTAATTGGTATGGGAGTAGCCGATGTAAACATGATGTTTGACGGTGAACCCAGTTAATTATTTTCGTGTCGTAGGCGTGTTGGCCGTTTGAGATGTTATCGCGGATCGAGATGGTACTGTTACAAAAAGGACATGGATCATTTTGACGCTATTGTTTCATTGTTACAATAAACGTTGTTAACTTTGAATTGATTCGAGTCTCGCATACCAAAATTAAATCGGGATTGATGATAAGAAAACACGTTTTACGATATGAATGTAGTAGGTAGGTAGTATTTTTTAAAGAATTATACATAAAATTACGCATTGAATGGCGAGATCTTTACCTCGATGTAAAGAGGGCATAATAAATTGCCCTTTTATTTCCCGAGTTGTTAAATATCAGCAATCTGTTGCGGAAGGCCGTTATCTAGCGCATCTGTTTCGCGGAATGGCCAGTTCCGCAAATCAAATTACGCATTCCAAATTCGAAACATCAAGCGGCGGACAAATCAAAGACCGAATGACGCTATCGCCGACTTCGCAATCGACATATTAATATTCGATCTAGAGGCGTCCCGATGTTCTCGATTCGTATAATTAAAATCGAGATCGATCCGATTGGACGCCGGATTCCGTCACGTTATTCATCATAAGAACCGCCTACTTTTGACGCCTCCAGCGATGCGTACACGCAGCTTTTAAGCTGTTTTATTTATAATTTGATATTCATCTTCTTATCGTGGCGACATTAATTTCGCCGGCCATTTTGACTATTAAAGTGCTGGTTTGAGAGGTATGGTATAATCGCGTCCTTCGCAATGCGAGGTTATTAATCAAAAGTGGCACACATTAGCGGGGGTGTATTATGGAATCGCATGTGTTTTTGCGGCGCGGGGGGCGGCGGGGGAGTCGTGCGCCGTGCAACGTATCGTCGCGTTTTGCATAGATTTAAAAACTCGATAGCGATGCAAATGTCTCGGGTGCCGTGTTTACTTGTTTCTGAGTTACGGCGTGCCTCGGTAATAGACCCCCGCGCCTATCAGAATTAGAGTTTTTACTGTATTTGCCCTTTTTTTCCGCTGGCACGTTTCTGCGATTTGCAGATTGCATGTCCGGAGGATATATGAATCAAATTTTCAAGGAAGTGGAATGGTTCGCACACACGAACTTGGGCGTAATCAAATCTATCACGATATTCACGTGTTAACTTTCAAGGGGAGTAAAAATGGAGTCAAATAGAGCTACGTATACTTAATTTGCAAAGACTCTATCTACTACCGCACTTTATCCTGGAACAGATTTATAAGGTTCCAAAGTCCACTAAGCAATCTAGTAAGGACTCTTCGCTTGCACTTTTTCCTTACCTAAATGAAGTAACCCGTCTCTACCAGAATCAAACCGAGCTGTCTTTAAGGAGCTTCCAATCCGTCGTTTTGAAAGCCTACTCCGCAGTAATGAAGCGGTAACACGCATAGGTGATTAGTCGCCGAGTATGTAAATCTCGCCACGCCCTGCGCTAGGTTTACTGACATGGTCGCCGCAATAACCTAAGTGACCTGGGTGACTACACTTTTACACTGATTATTTTTGTTGGAAAGAAAATCTTGTAAAATCATATTTCTTAAAAACAATCGTTTTGGAGATATTTCTTAAAATCAATCAGCTACCGGTGTGGTAACGGCAAAAAACTGCCACCCTACTCTACTCAGGGGCGACATAGAGTTTTTGACCTCGACTGAATATCTGTCTACTATGGTCATGGTCAACCGCATCGTGGTGGTGATACCTACCACCTACAATAGCATTCCCAAAGAGGGTTGACGTCAGGCACGCGGCCGGCCATAAAACATTGTCGAATCCTTTTGCTACATGATTTTGTATTCTGACATAGCATGTTGCGCCGACCCCAACTGATTTGGGATAAGGGCAGGCAGATGATGATGATGATGAATCAGGTAGTCTTGCCTGCCTCTAACTGCTTGAGTAAAAAAATGGCACACACATTCGTGAAAAAATCGCCTCTTGACTCTACTATAAATACCAAACATTTAACTAAATGAAAATGAGATAAAACGTACCTACATAACTTTTGTAGACTCGTAACTGAACAAGCATTGAAATAAATTGCAAACTACCTACTTACCTGTAATAAAATACCTACTGTACATTTACAAACACTCGAAATATTAGTTATGCTGCAGCTAAATTACCAAAAAAGCTATTACAGAAAAACCGCTTAATTTTCTTTATCTTATCGTCACATCGGTATACTTGTAGTGGTTTTTCTTTTAATTATAAATATGCAGGTACCTATTACCTATTACACGCACGATTCTAGTCTATAATTACTCGGGACTAACGACTTTGTTGACGATTTGGATACGGTGCTTTTGAAGTAACTAAAACCATAGAAAATAAAACAAATTTCTTATTTGTGTGACAACAAGTTTTCTGAATGTAGAGCTCTCTGGCATGGTCTGTGACAACAGTTTTAAACACGTAAGTACCTTCAGCGACCCTCTGAAGCTAGGCTAATAGGCTATCTTTACCTGTGTTTTAGATATTTACCAAGAAAAGTTAGAAATACTGGCTACCATCTCGACTTTTTGCCCTGGCCCTTAAAACCTAGGTGAAGACCCCCTGACCACTTAGGGGTAGAGCTAGGCACTAGTCCGGATGAGTTTTGTGATTATAAAGAAATCTTAGGACAGTGCTAGAAGAGAAGAAGTTGTGTGGATTTAAGTTCTTGAGGCAAGACTGCTTATCTATCGCTCTGGGAAGAACAGATCGGACGTGGACTGACTGACCACTCGAAATTTTTAACACTAAGTATTAGAAGCACCCTTTTCTCAATCCTGTATCCATATTTTCGTCGGCTCAATTCCAAGTTGAAGTCATTACCGCATGTTAACCCGTTACATGCGGTAACACCTTATGCATATTTAACACGTTTAACATCAATCATATGGAGATCATACTCGAGATTAGAGCACTCGTTTCCTAAGGGGTTGACTATTTATAAGGAAAACTGGGGTAATTAATACGTAGGTATTTATTAAGTTTTTTTATGGAAATATATGAAAGTGTAGTTTTATCGCCGTCAACAAACTATCGAAAGAATTTCTTGGTAAAAAGTAAACAAGTCTGATTTAAAATTAAGAAATAGACTGTTAGACAAACGGATACTTTTAAATATCGAAGTTTATTTTAGGTCAATCTGTGCTTCAAAGGGCACGTTAACATGTTTGCGATTACAACGATGGCGATCACATTACACATACTTACACGTCAGATGCCTTCTAGAGACGTAGACTTTAAAAACTCTGACACCAGAAGTTCGTCGGGCCATCCGACGACTCAGTGTCGAATCTAACGCGATTAAAAATGTCTGTTCCTTGACTTGCCATGCGCGTACATAATTCCAAATAAATATCACCTAAGACATGTTCACAGAACCTTCAAATCAGATCTTAGTCCAAACAGAACCACAGTCCGTAGCTCTAACAAGTAGATTTCCTCACCGATAAGGGCCCGTTCACATGATAGATGAACGGACAGGCCGCGGCTCGGGCCGAATAAATCATCTAATCAGATTTATGAACGATAATCGGCAAGTTTGTCACCTGTATTACTTGTTACGTTTCGGTGACAACTGATTAACGTGTTCGTTTGAAGGTATGTTGATTTGGAGGCATTCGAGGTGGATTGACCTCTTATGAAGTCAGGGTTAGTGTAGTCTATTTAACCGACTTGGAAAAAGGAGAAAGATCCTGACATCCCAAGTCAGGTCTATCAACTATTTCTTTTTAAATTTTTAGGCGCCTTAACTGTTTGTTTAAAAAGTTAGGGATTCTCTTTAAGTTCTCTCATTGTCAACAGGTCAGGGTCTGATGATGGGATCCTCAAGAAATCACCGGAACTGTTCAATTTCATAACGAACAAAACCCAAAAACAAATACCTATGATAAACAGTCCTCGACGCTACAAAATCTTTTGTCAGTTAAAATATTCATATAACTTCCCACACATCTTCCAACAAATGTCCACGGCATCAAGCTATTGCCAGCGAAAAGGCGTATCGAGCATCGCCATACGTCGTGCTTCACGATTGCGCGCGCATTTACATATCGCGCGCCGCGGTATCGCCGCGTGGCGTCCGCGTCCGCGCAAAACGTTGATGCCAGTGTGAAGGGTGCTTTAATATCTTGCGGGTGACTTTTTGTCAGGTCAGGCAGGATACAAATATAGTGATGGATGGTACAACTGTGGTTCAAGTAAAGTATAATTTGTGTAATTTTAGCACTTTCCTATCTATAGAGCAGCTCTGAAAAAGACGATGGTTTCTATCAAGGCTTGAAACCGGTTAAAAATATACCGGTTAATAAAGGTTTTTACCGGTTTTTCGAAAAGAAATCGCTCAGAGCGTATTGGGGGCGGGACCGCTTCCAAAACCTAAATAAACCGGTTTAAGCCAGCACTGCACGTGTTACGTCACGGGCAGCGCGGGCGTATTTCAACTTATTTATTTTTCTACCATTGCACTCAAGTGACAACATCGTAAAGTGTGTGAATAAAATTGGACATCAAGGTATGATCCTACTTCCTACTAATATTATAAAGGCGGACGTTTGTGTGTTTACGTTACGACATCAAGCAAAAACGGCTCATTAGATTGACATGAAATTTTCCCCAAATGTAGTAGAGTATCTAGAATAACATATAGGCTACTTTTTTCCACGGAAAAATGTCTCATTCCTACTAATATTTTTGAAAAAGGTGGCGCGACTGAGCCGATTCGCGTTTAAGGATACTAACAGCGACATCTCTTGGCGAGTAACTAAGCCGAAATTGACGCACATGTACGTCAAAAAATTACGTGCCAATGAAAATGATTTTCCAAGATATTGGATCTAAAAATACATACATATTACAAACAAGATATTGGATCCTACAAATACATACAAAATACATACTAGCTACAAAAATAATACGGATGTAAAATTGTTTTACCAAGATTATTAGACCCCCAAATACAGACTTGCCAGTTAAAATGATTAACCAAGCTATTGGATTCCTTACAGAAAAAGATAAGAAAACGAGTGTTTCGGAAACGAGACTTTTAACCAGCTGCAAGCGCCAACACGGGGGGTTGAGAGGTTTTGCCCCCCAACACAGATAAAAGATAAGCAAAAGTCTGTTTGGGAAACGAAATCTGCTGCAAGCGCCAACTCAGGGGGTTGAGGGGTCTTGCCTCCCAACACAGATAAAAGATAAGCAAAAGTCTGTTTGGGAAACGAAATCTGTTGCAAGCGCCAACACGGGGGGTTGAGGGGTCTTGGCCCCCAACACAGATAAAAGATAAGCAAAAGTCTGTTTGGGAAACGAAATCTGCTGCAAGCGCCAACACGGGGGGTTGAGTTGAGGGGTCTTGCCCCCTAACACAGATAAAAACTAAGCAAAAGTCTGTTTAAGAAACGAAATCTGCTGCAGGCGCCAACACGGGGGGGTTGAGTTGAGGGGTCTTGCCCCCCAACACAGATAAAAGATAACGAAAAGTCTGTTTGGGAAACGAAATCTGCTGCAAGCGCCGACACGGGGGGTTGAGTTGAGGGGTCTTGCCCCCCAACACAGATAAAAGATAAGGAAAAGTCTGTTTGGGAAACGAAATCTGCTGCAAGCGCCAACACGGGGGATTGAGTTGAGGGGTCTTGCCCCCCAACACAGATAAAAGATGAGCAAACGTCTGTTTGGGAAACAAGACCTGCTGCAAGCGCCAACACGGGGAGTTAAGAAAGTCTTGCCTCCCTCACAGGAAAAATATAAGCAAAAGCCTGTTAGGGAAACGAAACCAGCTGCAAGCGCCAGCACGGGGGGTTGAGGAGGGCTTGCCTCACAGAAAAAAGATAAGCAAAAGTCTGTTTGAGGAACGAGACATGCAAGCGACAACAGGGGGGATCGAGGGGGGTTTGCCCACCTCTCAGAAAAAACAAAGCAAAAGCCCGTGTGGGAAACGAGACCTGCTGCAAGCGCCAACAGGTTGAGGGGGACTTCTTGCCCTCAGAGAAAAAAGACAGCAAAAGTCTGTTTGGGAAACGAGACCTGCTGCAAGTACCAACACATATTGGATCCTACAAATACATACATACTACGTACAGAAATAATAGGGCTGTAAAATTGTTTTACCAAGATTATTGGACCTCTAAATACATAGATACTACATATTATAAAATGACTTGCCAATTAAAAATGATTTACCAAGCTAATGGATTCCTCACAGAAAAAGATAAGAAAACGACTGTTTGGGAAATGAGACCAGCTGCAAGCGCCAACACGGGGGGTTGAGGGGGGCTTGCCTTACAGAAAAAAAGATAAGCAAAAGTCTGTTTGGGGAAGGAGACCTAAAGTGGCGCGATCACAGCTCTGTTTGGTATAACTCTTTCGTAGAACTTTTATACTGACAGCTGTCAGTTCCATACTTTCGTTTTTCGTAAAGTGCACGTTCAGCTTCGTCATAGTATAAAAGTTCTACGAAAGAACGATAAAAGAGGCGTCGATGAACGTACCCCTGCAAGTGCCAACAGGGGGGATCTAGGGGGGCCACAGAAAAAAGATAAGCAAAAGTCTCTTTGAGATACGAGACCTGCTGCAAGCACCAACACGGGGGTTGAGGGGGGCTTGCCCCCTTACAGAAAAAAGATAAGCAAACGTCTGTTTGGGAAACGAAGCCTGCTGCAAGCACCAACACGGGGGGTCGAGGGGGGCTTGCCTCACAGAAAAAAGATAAGCAAAAGTCTGTTTGAGATACGAGACCTGCTGCAAGCAAACATTCTTCACTGGCAACTATTGGCTTCCATTATAAAAATACACTTCTTGCAATGATTTTAGGTAGCTTTAAAACTGAAAATGGGTATTATAATAATGTATTTGGATATTAGAATATTGTTTACTGATTCGTAAATTCTTGAAAATGGCGGCAAATGTGCTCGTGTGTCCGAGCTGTGCGGGGGCTGCGGAGCGGGGCATTGAGCGCGTTTCTAGCCAATAGCAAGCGGTGGATGAAAGTTTTTTTTTTATATTTGTATAATAATCGTTTTCGTGATTATTAAGTAAATTACATATTTTGTGTATTAAACGAAAATTTATAAAAAAAGACAATGAATCGAATTTTAGGCCCTTTTTTGCACGCTGTTTAAATAAATAAACAATAAGTTTAAAGCTGAAATAAATGAACCTACCTACTTAACTAACTACCTAGATTTAGCAACAATACTTATGTTTGAGTACCTAGAGTTGCCTACAATACTTACGTAAGTATCGTAGGTAAATCTCGTTACTCAAAGTAGGTAGGTTCATTTAAAAGAGGAAAGTAATAAATAATATAGTCTAGAAAAATAAATAGACCAAGAATAGTTTTTGGCATGTCACAATTTGGTTTATTTGGATCCCTGCAAATGTAAACAAAAGTATTTTTTTTAAAGATCTTGTTTGTATTTATTTCAGACCTTAGTCAAGTTTATAGACAACCCCATTTTCGAATTTATGAAAGCCTATATTACTTTTTTTATCCGCCAACAATTTGTCGCCTTAGAAGAAATTCAATTGCCACTGCCAGATAAAATTAAAATAAAACCTCAAAACTCATTAAAAAGCCGCCGCTTTCTAGTTAAGATGCTACCTTAAATTAGTCGCCTAAGTAGTTTATTTACTATCCTTTTTCAGCTTTTTAAGACCCGGAATCGTATTAATTTGTCGCCGCATTAAATACATGCCTTTTAAATACAGTTATCGGCGATAATCAAAGAGTGTTCGCAAAAACCTGTAAAAACCTCTATAAACCGGTATATTGATGCTGAACCTTTATAATTTCGATCTCTCAAGAAAACCGGTTTATTTAGGTTAAGATAGAGTCAAACCGTAAAGAAACGCTCCTTATGTACTTGCGCTGATACCGGTTCGATATCCGTACCGGTAAACAAGCCTTGGTTTCTATGTATAAGTATTTTCGTGTAGATCCTATCGAACCAAGTTTTCATGCTTAACAACACCGATACCCGATTTTCTTCAAGGTAGAACACATTCACTCATACCTAATTAGGTATTAAATATGTAAGTAGGTATGTAGAGTTCAGAAGGTCTACCTAAAACTTAAAACTGACACCCAATCACATGATACGATACGAATTACCTACTTAATAAGTGACAATGTTAACTTAGCACCTAAAGGTCAACTTAGAAAAACTTACAATCCGCAACTTTATCACACACACAGTGCCAGCAAAAACAGCATGGCAGTAGATAACATTTACTTACAGCCGACCGGCATGACGAATAAATCTAGATAGCGCTATGAGGTGGGGACTAATGTTCTTACACTATCATATTTAGTTACGTCATAGAGTAAAAACTTCTGCAGCTGCGCTGATAGGGTTAAATGCAGAACTCTATGGATATTATTTAAATGCAAATGTATCGGTACTCTTAGAAACAATTAAGCAAAGCGGCCTATTTCCAAAATCCCTTAAGTCCAAAAAATTTGATTTTCAGGAAAACAAAAACATACCTATCAATAATAAAAACAAAAATATATCTGCGGGTTGTGCCGCGGGATCAAGATAAATCATAAAATACATTTATTAAAATAACTAAATACTGCTCCGCATTGTAGCAACTTAGATAGAAGTAGGTACATTCCATTGCGATTATAATATTACCTTCAACGAGAGCTAAAACAGCGATTAATCCTGTGATAACCCACATTTCAAAGGTTATACATCTTACAAAGTTGGTAAGTACCTACCTACGCAATATGGACAGGTACATAGGAACCTGCCTACCTATGGAAATTTCGTCGTAACACAGTTTACCTAAACATACAAAGTAGAAGTTTTGAAAAATTCTAGCAATTGGACCTTTCTGGACTGATTGAAAGTTGGTAAATATGCATCTAGAGGACTTAACTGCCAATTTTCCTATAGATCAATTTCAAGTACCTATTAAGGCAGGTGTACGTAACTTGAAAACAATTTTATCTGTAAATTATTCCGAACCAAATCGAAACGAACAAAGAGACAGATTAATATCTTACGCCGGATCAGTTTTCAAACAAAAACTGTCTCATACAATAACTCTGGAATAATATTAATAACTGATATTATATTCAACGAATCTGTTTTTGTCTCCAACGCTTATCAGTCCATCGGTTCGGCTCAAGGTGTATCGCGGTTACCAGCCTGACATTAAGATAATCATTACTACCGGAACTCGTAATAATCAATCAATCAGTTGCACAAAAACAAATGAGGTAACTAACTATACCGGGAGTAACGGAAAGGGTATAACAAGCCGAAAGGAGGTCAAGGTACTCATGAAACTGAACAACTTTCCCCATGGAACATGGGTTGAAATATGAAAAAAATTGACCTCCTATAGTAGGTAAATCATTCAGCTGATCGGCAATTTTGTATGGGAGGTCCAAATTTTTTTTACATTTCGACCCACGTTCCATGGGGAAAGTTGTTCAGTTTCATGAGTACTTTGACCTCCTTTCGGCTTGTTATACCCTTTCCGTTACTCCCGGTAGATGCTAGCATCAGGCACCCGAAAAAAAATCTAGTTTTCCAATTAAAACTCTTCTACTTATTATACACTTAAAAAAATATATAACCTAAATAAATTGCAACGTAGAGCCACTTTCTCATTTTCGTTTCAGAATACCTTAGCACATCATTCAGATGGAAGATACACCAACCAACAGCTCAGGCAAGAGATTCTATCCCACCACTATCTAAAGCAGTCTCAGTTTTGTCTGATCCTAAAGTTCCTCGTAAGGCTTATCACAAGTTCTCACAAGAAACCAGTAGTAAGGGCAGCTCCTAGGTGATCGGTCACACTCTCAGATGCGTATCAGTCGATTGTGACGCGAGCGATGCACGACTATTTTAATTGGGCCCCGATCTTCCATCTGATAACCTTCGAAACAAGATGGCGGCCACTTTTTTCTCTCAGCACGTGTTTGACGCTTGTCCGTCGTGTTATTGAAACCAGTGAATGGCGTTTTAATAGTCTTCGTAATTGAGCGACAAATACACGTAAACTGTACACTATTTTCTGTGTTCATTTCTGGTTATGGCTCTGCTTTCAAAGCCTTTATATCATGACAAGCTTCCACCCACAACTATGCGGGTAGACTAAACAAAACATAATCACGCTACACTCGCAGACTTTGAAACGAAGCTCATTTGACATGTTCATAAGGACAAAGGGTGCAATGCAGATGAATATCATTTAACGAATCGCAGCTCAGTTTCGCGAACACCGCATAAATGACACCGAGTCACGCCATCTATCTGATCCTGCCCGGCGCGCGCCCGCAACAATCACCAACTTATAACTTATTTAGCGAAATGCCCGAGCTGGGAATACTAACGAACCTGGATAAACTCGCGGCGGGTATGACGGTAACATTAAGCTGCCAGATAAACTGCATTAGCCTGACCAATCGCGCGTCAATGTTCAATCGTAACGACCAATCGCACCGGCCGGCACTAGGATAGCGTGACCCGAACGCAGTCCGATTCGAGGCGTATTCGTTACCGAGAGATGGCGGTCTGCGCCCGCGCACCAATCGTCGCGTCCATCTCGCTGTCGTGCCCATATAATGATCTTCACAGGGGCACCAGAATGAAGTTGAGCCTCTCATTAATTGGCGTTTTGAGTCGAGATCGCTGCGCGAAAGATAGGTTAATTCCTCGCTCGGCAGAGATCGTTGTCGCTCCAAAAGGAAGGTGAGCGAGCGTTTTCTGGAAATCAGATCCAATTACAACGAGGCCCCGTTAACTTTTTGTTCTGTTTGGCCGCGGGCCGAAGGGCGGATCACGTCCGCTTTGACGGACGACCATTGTTCTGAGCTGACCCGCACTGACGACCGGCCAGTTTATGCACAACTAATCTTGTTTGCATTTCTCACATTTGTTGTTAAAACAAATCTCACCCCACCCACACGGTGACATTTACATAGCGCGAGCACGTCTCAATTAGGAGCGCTAATGTATGCCTCGACTCGCTGCCTTATCTGAGTGACGTCGACAGATAGCGACGAAACGTGACGAGTGACGACTATCGCGAAGTCCGCTGCCGACTTAGCATCGCTCAGCTATTAACAGCACTAATAGGAAAAGATACCGTGTTCGATCTTCGTTTTGTTCAACCATCCCATTAGTGGCTGATTCTTCTGTACCTACATATCAGTTTATTAACATAATGCTTTTATCGTTTTCAGGTGAGGACGAGGAATGGGGAAACGAGAGCGAGGCGATGCCAGGAGAACCGCGCACGCCGAGCTCTGGGGGCGAACGGCCCGCGTCGAGCGGCGGTGCTGCGTCACCGGTATCAGGGGGCTCTGCCGCCGGCTCCCCGACCTCATCTCCTCCGCGCCTTCGACTTAACGCGAGCCTTGCTACAGACCCGGCGCTGGCGCCACAAGCCACAACGCTCAAGCATGAGCCGCCCTCGCCTTCACCGCCGCCTGCGCCACCTGTTGCGCCCCAAACTGCGAGAGACTACCTCGCCCTAACTGCGGCAGCCTTCCCAGGCTTATTTCCTGCCGCAGCTGCTCCTACAGGATACATGTGCAAACCTTGCGGCATTAGATACTCTTCGTTAAGTACGCTACAAGCGCACCAAGAGCACTACTGCTCAAACAGAAGACCCAAGACAGCGGATGGAGAATCTCCAACAGATCCCGCCGCAGATGAATCGAGCAGTGATGCCAAAACTCCTCGACCACCAGGCAAACAGTATGCCTGCACGTATTGCTCATACAGTGCTGATAAGAAAGTCAGTTTGAACCGACACATGAGAATGCATTCTTCATCCCCTGTAAGTAGTGGAACTCCGGCACCCACGCCGACGTCAAATGGGGACGCATCCGAGGGACCCATTTCTCAAGATCGCTACTGCGCCGACTGTGATATTCGCTTCAGTTCGATAAAGACTTACAGAGCTCACAAAACACATTACTGCAGCACAAGACAAGTCGTGAAGCAGGCTATAGCTGCTGCCGTCAGAACTGGTTCAGCCACGTCAGGGTCAGCTCCTCCCTCTCCGGGAGCTACACCTCCAGCACAGAATCAATATGCGCTTGCACTGCCAACAAACCCAATTCTAATAGTACCATATTCTTTACTACGAAGCGCAAGTACTCTGCCAGGTGCAACACTACCAGATCCCGACACACCATGTTTCTTACTCCCAAACGGCACATTCCAACCTTTAAATCGAGTTATACCAAATATGAACGCAGATGCAAAAGAGACAGAGGTGTTAAAATCAGCAAACCGACCTCGTGAGTCCTCAAGAGATGGTTCAACTCCTTTGGATTTAAGCGTTCGACGATCTCCAGAATCTGTGGTAAAAGATGAGCACGAAAAAGAGAATAGACTTCGATCTGCAACTCCAGAGCAGATTGTTTGCGCCCCATCCTTACCGGGATCCCCAGGGACACCGTCACCTTCAAGACGGTCTTCATCTCCGAGCGCAGAAAGCTCGCCTAAGCGGAGGCGAAGAAACTCGAGAGGCCCTACACCGAAACCACCGAGCATTCCTTCACCACCCGAAGAGAAGTTTAGTCCGGTGGTTCCATCTCCAATACTGCCGCCAGCATTAGCGTTGCGTCTCACATCAGATCTGCAAGCTATTGGAGCTGCCTCCCCACAAGTGCTAGTCAAACAAGGAGTTTCAAAATGCAAAGAATGCAACATAGTTTTTTGCAAGTACGAGAACTATCGCGTTCACAAACAGCATTACTGTTCCGCTGGCGGCGGTGAGGAACGAGCGAGTCCTGCCCCACCCGAGCCCGGACCTCCTCCACAATACCGGCAGTTGATCTGCCTAGCTTGCGGAATCCATTTCAGTTCGCTGGACAATTTGACGACGCATCAATCTTATTACTGCACTAAGCGGGAGACGAGATCACCTCGAAGTTTGCCTGAGATTCCTCGGCCTGCGTCTGGGTCTGAAGGGGGCTGGAAGTGTCCGTGCTGCGACGTGGTGTCTCCGACAGCAGCTGCGGCACAGCGCCACATGGAGGCCCACGCTGGAGTAAAGGCCTTCAGATGCACCATCTGCCGGTACCGAGGCAACACTCTGCGGGGCATGCGCACTCACATACGCATGCACTTCCCGAAGAAGCCTGCTGATTTGCAGGTGGGTATTTGTATTTTACGCATGATCATCTATTATATCTTTTTCATTTACAATTTCAATGCCCATCTATAGATGCAAAGGTCATCTTTCTTGTCATGTTTATCTATAGATTAAATTGCACGAGACTTACGACAGTTATTTTTCTTTAATTTCAGGAAGAAACATACATCGCGTGCGTGATCGACGAAGACAGCCGAGAGACGACGTCCCCAAGCCCAGCCGTCGGTGGCGATCGCGTGCACCGCTGCAACAGCTGCGCGTACACCTCCACGTACCGAGGCAACGTGGTCCGCCACGCGCGTCTGGTCCACGCCACAGAGGAAACAGAACCCGAGGAACATGCCTCCCCGCCAGCTCCCATCACCCCAGCACTCCCCATCACTCCAGCTCTCCCTACCACCCCAAAAGTGGACATAAAAAAAGAACCGGGCACAGAAACTGAGGAAACCCCGAACTACTGCAAATCCTGCGACATATCTTTCAAATATGTCAACACTTACAAGGCACATAAGCAGTTTTATTGCACTGCGAATAACCAGGATGCTGCTGCAAATAATAATGTAGCGCCTCCAGCAACGACCATGGCTAGAGTCACTGATACGCCTGTCGTATGAAGAAGATGATATTACATACGCCTGGATATTGACTAAGGTTTACTAATGGACGTAATGAAAAAAAATCACCG
Organism: Phthorimaea operculella; assembly: GCA_024500475.1. Taxonomy (NCBI): domain Eukaryota; kingdom Metazoa; phylum Arthropoda; class Insecta; order Lepidoptera; family Gelechiidae; genus Phthorimaea; species Phthorimaea operculella. The sequence goes on along the minus strand of JANFCV010000203.1, from coordinate 582,297 downwards.
CACGGTTGATGAGAAAATTCTTCTCAGCAGTTTTCTGCAAACTCATGCTTATGCTTGTCAAGCATTATATCTTGTAACTGTAAAAAATTAGAAACGTAAAATTACTTTCGGATTTATAATCAAAATGTGCAATAACAATTTAATGTTAAAAACTATATCTATTTATCTTTCCGCATATCACAGCCAATCGATTTTGGTTTGATCTAAAACTCGATAGAATAAGGGAATAATCTTCGCTAATTGTACATATTCGGCTAGAATAGAATTTTGTTACAACTCTTGTTATGTAAAAACTAGTTAGAAAAGTTAACCTCTTCATCTCCGTATTAGTATACGTTAAAAATTACCAAATTGTAAATATTTGTAAAGATATTATTACACTGTAACTAAATTTTATTACCATTTATTCTAAGTGATTGTTCTTTCTTTGTTGTTATTTTTTAATATTAATTATTGTTCTAAAATTATGGCAGTGGATTTATTTATGACGATATTTCAAACGTCGTAAGTCAATGCACTTCTGTTTGAGTTTTATTCTTCAAAAGCATTGAAATGCTTGCTCCATACTGTTTTATTTACCAACCAGTGGTCACTCTTTTATTTTTGTATTCTAGGTGATTAGCATTTTTATCGACAGCAAGTTCAAAAAGTCATTACAAAAACTCGATGTTCCAAAAAGGTACTATTTTCTAAACACTATATATCCTAAAGTACATATTGAAATGCTCATTACCTAGAATGACTATTATAATAATATTTAAAGCTGTAAGCTTCAACTTTTGATAACAGGTATTGTGATACGTGTAATATACCTGATACTTCTAACTTAAGAATTTTGTTAGTCATTCAGCTTGCTTAATAGCAACAAGTTTTCTTAATATCTTCCAATTTTTAGGTAATTCTGTTTTTCCAATAATATAATGGTACGGTTCAGTCTTCAATGAACAATATCAAAGTTCATCAGTTTGAATATTGAACTAAGGTTTTTAAAGTTCAAACAAACTTTGGTGTTTTTAAGAGAAGACTGGCCTAAAATAAAACTGTAAGATTGCAAAATACCATGTTTTGTCTATGCCAAAGCATCGCTAGATTAATGTAATTTGCATTTATAGGTATCTCACTAATTATAGTGTTAGTGTTAAGAAATACAAGACTTATTCCGTAGATAATATTTATAGTAGACCAAGAAGCATGTAAAGGCAGGCTAGAATCAACTTTGAATTATTTGTCTTTACCTACTTCAGTAATTTCCTTAAAAAATGGACTTCCAAGGTCTTGGTTGCGGGCCTAAAAACCCTTATATGAAATTCATCTGGATTTCGTAACAAAAAACTTAAATTAATATTCCTTAGACGTATCTAGCTGAAAACATGTTTCTGGTCGAACTACATTTATGTAAACTCGTGTAAACATTTGTGTTGTCTGTTCTTTGTCCCGAGGAGTCTCGAATTTTCACGTTGCGATTGTAAAAGTATCTACATGTGATGATGTTTTCGATATTCCAGTATTTGTGACGTATTTGTTTTGTATGGTCATCAATAAAAACTTATACTCCAACTTAACACAGAATGTTGGTACAGATTGTGGCGGCAAGGGAAAGCCACTCTTGTTTCGACAAGTAGTGTATGATTACATGATTATCCTGTATTTTAATTAAGTTCTGTAGAGGAGTATTTAAGACACCTACAGGTACCTAAGTAATTTCAATGGTTTATTTATATTATACTGTTACAGGCAATGTTTAGAATACATAAAATAGTAAAATAATTTATGTACCTATGATTTACGAAAAATAATATTTTTGTTTTCGAAATTGTAGCGTATTCCAGCCAGGACTTGTTTTCCTTATGTATGTGGCGCTAGATATCATTATCCCCATATTGCTCATAATATCTGACCCCCAGAAAAAGAAATACCCGCCTATAACGAGGCAATTTAATCGATGACCATACATAACGTATCCTATCATGACATTTAACGTAAATAAACGTAAAATTCCGTAAACGTTATAAAAATCATCTGATGAGAAGTGCCATAAGCCTGTGTTCTCGACGTAGCAGTAAATATTACCTATCTCGAATATAGACATAATGATCAATAGCAAAACCGATATGAAATAATTATTTTGCAGAACATTTTGTACTAACTTGGAAGCCGAATATTGTAATTTATAAAAAACTTAGCCATTATCAGTACTACTTCTCCTCTAGCTGTAAATTAAAGATTTGTTGACAATCAATAAGAATAAACAAGGAATAAACCAATATTGTTTGAAATACAAATTCAACTGTCTGCTTTGCTTATCCAAACTTATCAAAAGTTTGCAGAAATTACAAATATTTATTTAGGTATCATGTTCAAATCAAATTGATTAGAAATTATCCAATTTAGTAGAGAGTGTTCCGCAATAAACATATTTATCAGGCAGATGTAATAAGTTGTACATTGGATACAAAATTTTAAAACTGTATAGAATATACAAATTTAAAAAAACTTGAAAAATGTTCTACCGCAAGCAGGATAGGAACCCGCGACTTCTTCTAGTACTAATGACGAAAGCCTCGGATTCGAATCTTGCTTTCGGTAGGAAATATCGCAAGTTTTCGGAAAGTTGTACACTACAAATAGTATGAAGAAGTTATTTAGTCAGTTATTTAATAAAGGGATCAACATATATTCATATTCATTAATAACAATTTTATTATGTACCACCTGATTCATAGAAGGGGAGCCGAAATGGCAACAATAATGGCATTTTGCTCAAATGTCATGTAATATGAAAAAGACGCAAACAATAATGTTGCCATTTTGGGTCCCTTTCTTCTATAAATCAGGTTATATAGGCTGATCCCTTAAATAATTATGGTCACTTGACATACCATGATAATCAAATTCTGTCCAATATTATATTCTGCTTGGTAACATTCACTAATTTCATTGTCAACAGTAAAAACACAAACTGTACTTACCTTCATAAATGCAAAAAAAATGTAAAATGAATTTGTTGTAATCATAGCTAGTGGTGATATCAATTAAATCTTTTCACTGTATTAATGATTATGAAGTAGGCAAACAATGATATTGTAAAAATATGCCAGACAATAAATTATTATCACATATTAAAGAAAGTAGTGTTTTTCATTTTAACCCCTAAAAGAACAGTGATTAAAAAGATATAATCTGATAAAACCTAACAAAAACTAAAACAAAATAATGTTGCATATTTATGCTCAAGGCAACATTTAGAAAAGGTGGATGAGATAATATGGTGTGGTCCTCCCTGACAAGATCCATATGGAAATCCATGACTTTGTGTATGTGGAATGATTGTTGACAATTTGTTGAAAGTTGCACAAAATCCAGAATAAGAGTCACTGTTTAGAAGACATATGGAAAAATAAGGGCGAGCTGCAAAGAGCCTCTCTGTCTAATTCCTTCCTCATATTCTAGTTATGGATTTCCATGTCAGCTGTGCTGTGGAGAGCCACACAACAATATGATAATTAATTATTACACATTTGATGTCAAAGACCTAAAGATAATAATTAATGTGATAGACCTGTTTCTGTCTTAATCACATTCATGGGTCTATGACAAAACTGTTACCACTTAACTTCAATGGGAGGCTTGGACAGTATTTTAGTAAAACTTTGTATCTTAAAATTAAAGATTTATTTAAAAACTTAATTCTTACGAAAATATATCACCATGTATTACATACATCATTATCAGTTCTTTTGGGAATTCAATAAAAAGAGAATTAATCTGGACTATACTCATCTGAGGAATCATCTCGGTACTGCTCCTTGAAATGGTCTGTATCTTCTTCTTGTCCGTAGTAAAACCCATCATCCTCACTATCTTCTTTATAACCATCTACTGATTCCTCATCAAGATCTTTGACAGTTGTGGAATGGACAAAGGGAGTGTTTTTCGCTAGGTCTGGATATTCAGCCATGGCCTTTGCTTTGTATTTAGCATATGCTTCTCCGTACCTCTTTACATCTTCATTAAATATGTCTGGAGGATCGTCATAGATTTTATCTTCCCCTGTATCACTGGAGAGGTCATCCTCTGAAATAAAAATAAGTGTAGGATTTAGTAAAAGAAAAATAATAGGTCATGTTACTCAAAACAATACAGTTTTTTGCAATGATTTTCAAGCAAGCATGTATTATGCAAATGAATCCTATTTTCAGTGTTTTGCTAAGTAATACTTCAATTCTTCAGATTCCAATTAAAAATAAAATAAGTAGAAAGTGTCTGAACACTTGCTCAGAAACAAGGCAATAGACCTAAGAATCTCACCTATGTCAAGCCTTTCCACTGCCCGAATCATATCATCCTCATCAATACTGCTAGCGTCCTCCTCTGGATAATCATTCCTCCAGTTGTTCTCATCATTCGAGTCATCATCATCATCTGCACCATCTGATGAAGGAGTCTGCCGTCCGTTGTCACGGTAGGAACCAAGTATCAGGTCTGTTTCATAGTTTTCAATGCTGGAATTGCAGCAAAATAAAAATAATTACAGACTGAATCTCGCAATAAAGAAACAGCAGTATTTAGAAGGCAAAAGACAGTAAAAATTGTACAAGCCAGTTAAAAAAGAAAATAATATATATAGGGTGAAATTTTACTAGTGACCGATAGCGAAAACTCAGAACCGGCTGGTGATAAGGAACAACTTTCCCCAAGGAACATAGGTCGAAATCCGAAAAAAATTTTTTGGCCTCCCATAGTAATTCAAATCAGCTGATCGGTAACTTTGTATGGGAGGCCCAAATTTTTTTTTCGTATTTCCACCTATGTTCCTTGGGGAAAGTTGTTCCTTATCATCAGCCGATTCTGAGTTTTCACTATCGGTCACTAGTAAAATTTCACCCTATAGTGCTTTGACTAATGACCTGAATGTCTATATTCACTATAATAAAATACAATCAAGAACTTACCTGACTAAATTATCAATCATAGAAATATCAAAATCTTTTGCTGCAGCTGCAGTGTATGATGTGTACAGATCATAGGCATATTGCACATCAGCTGCTTCTGCCTCTGTCTTCTGTTTTAAATCAATCAGATCAAATATATCCTCATCCCCTTTGTTATTCAAGCCCCTACTACAGTTGACCACTTCATAACGATGTTCTGTAGATGTTTCCTTACGTTCTTTCCTGATTTTCTGAATAATTTTGCTAACATTAGATGTAGCTTTGATGCTGGTATTGCTTTTTGGTACTATGTTCTTCACGTGAGCTGTTTCCTGAAAGAAAACTTGTTCGTTAATTTATAACCTCAAAAGATCAGGAGTGTGTAAATTAAGCAAAACTTAATAACTTATGGACCAGTAACTTAAAATATATCGTAACAATGGTATAATAGAATGTCTTTACAATGGAATATATATAAAAAATACCTCATTTTCCACAGTACCGCGAAACACAAACAAGGATGGTGAAATCTCCTCGGTATCTGTTTTCATACGCTTGCACATGAGTACCAGGGCATCTTGAGGATTGTCCTCAAGCCGCCGTTTTACACGTAATATCGTGGAAGTAGCCATAATCTCAAATTTTCAGCATTCAAATGAATTTAGAATTTTTGTTTTGGAAACCACACAAAAACCAGAAAGAAATGCACAACCCAGATGCACAAAGACAATATGTCAAAAAGCAAAGCACTTTCTTTCAGTTCATCATTCATTCGTTCATTAGAGATGTTTTGTTCATATCTTCGGTTCATATACAATCAATCGATTCAAAACAAATTGACCTGTGCACGCAAACTGTTACGTGAATTGTCTTTTGCGTTTCGTAGTTGCATTGCAGTGTAACGTTTTGACGTTACGTTTTGATACCCTGACAGAGGAGGATTTTGAAATCGCCTATCCTTGTCGCCTACTGGGGTCGCCTATAATCTTCTCGGCGCGGCATTTTGAATGCTTTCAAAATTAAACCACCAAATATCTTTATGGGATTAATGTATACAGGTTTTAGATACAAATACAGAGAAAAACCCTGATGATCCCATAAATGGATAGGTTGATCAGGTTGATGTGCTGGCGGTTGTACCTAGGTACCTACTCAACTACTTACTTAGTTGTCCCCTGAGGTTGTCCTCAAGTTATCCCTGGACATTCAGTTGATTGTTTAACGAACACATAGCGCGCGATTTCATAGGTATCCATGTTCATCATCGAAGCCTGAGGAGGCACATACAATTAATGTAGGTTTAGTTGCGACTGTGATGCGATTTCACGGTAACGTCCGATGCATCAGAAGCCATCCAAAGTAATAGTATATTTATTTTTGAACGGTTACTCGAACAAATAACCACCTATCTACTAGTTCCTAGCTATCAAGTAGCTATCTCATAAAGTTACTGGATACCTACCTACCTATGTCACAAAAAAATACCTATCTCTTACAGCTTCGGTACAGGTTCTCATCTTTGAATATATTAGATAGGTGCTTAAAGTAAGTACTAGTTTTACAGTCATGTTGAAATGTCCACTAAGTACTAAATAAAATAGACTAATGCGAGGACAATGAAGCTCAGTAGCACTCAGTTTCCGACCGTGTTCCCACCGGCTCGTACGCGCGCGAAAAATAGAGCTGACATTCGTTTTCGCGCCAAAACTGGGTCAACGAGCGCCCTATTTTATTTCGGGCGCCAATAATAAACTAAATTGCATTTTAAATCATAGAAATAGACTGGAGAGCAATAAATAAAAACAATGCGATGTCGTTTATTTGGTAAACAAATTTAATTTTTAAAAATTTCCCCTAACGTTTGTCGCTAATTTTTAAATCGATTTTTTCACTTCTATGTTTTTAATAGGTAATTTTGTCACAGATTCCATGCAAAGTGCTTAGGTACACATTCTAAACACATTTAGGTACCTATACCTATACGAACAAGTTAATTTAAAGAAGTGGCCGGGCCGGGTGTTGGCTTAGAATAGCATCACTCCATTTCTACCCGTAAGAGTATGTCTATCGTTCCCTGTGAGTGAATGTTCAACTGCGCTCGCCAACCTGCCTGCATTGTACGGATCTTATCAGAGCAGAGTATTTCCGAAATTAACATGATCGGTACCTACTTTTAACCATAATTACAAACACGCGTGGTCTCCTTAATTTGTCATAATACACCTACTCTACTTATGATAAATAATTATTTAGGTATTTGTGCGAGGAACAAACACTAATTTTGAGATGGTGCACCGTATACTTAATTTGCAGTCTTTACCTACATAACTTCACAAAAGTTTAGTTGGAATACTTACCTACTGAAAGCCACAGTAGGCAGAACAAGGTGTTTATTGTTTGAGTTCCGGCCGCGGCTGAATTTGGATTGCACGTGCAATCTTGCACTGCGAGTCTGCAGCGACGACTGATATAAACAGTTTAGACGGCAGATGTGGCGCAGTGATAATGCGACCTGCCTGCGACTCAGAAAGTTCCGGGTTCCAATTCGCGGTGGGGTCACTCATAAAGTTGATATTTGTTACTTTGAGAATATGTTACACCAGTCTGGTTAGGACATTGCAGGCGGAACCACCTGATTGTCCGTAAAGCAAGATGATGGTTCCGTACTTCGGATGGGCACGTCAAGCCGGCGGTCCCGGTTACTGTCTGCAATTATTTAGACAGCGGTCGTTAGAAAACCATGTCAGAGGCCTGCTACTTGCAGTGGGCGGTTGAAAAACTCTGACACCAGGATTCATCGGGTCATTGGCTGACTTGGTGTTCCACTCGAATAAGAAAAAGACTCACAAAGTTGATATTACCTTTTGTGAATTTGTTACCAGTCTGGAAAGCGCAGGGCGAACCACTGATGGTCCGAAAAGAAAGATGGTTTCGTGCTACGGAGGGCACGTTACGCCGTCGGTCACGGTTGCTGTCTATCATTACGACGGCGGTCGTAACACAATCATGTCAGTGGCCTGCTACTTTAAACTAGGCTTCTGTTGTAAAAATTCTAAACAATGCTTCATCGGGTCGTTGGACGACTCGGTGTCCCACACGAAGAGAGCGAGTGGGTAGAGCTTCTGATCAAACCAAGCTTGAGGCAATCAATCAATAAAGCTGATGTTTACTTTCTAAAGCACTCGTGCTCAATTCACTGTCTTCACAAATCACTTCGCTACAAAAAGTCACCCCTCAGTTTCGACAGCAAAGAGAAACGACAAAGTTAGTTAAAGCCAGTTAATAGCCAAAAATAACGCGCTTCATAAGTTGAAATGTAGGAAATTAGATGTGACAAAGAGAACTTTTTTTTTGTAAGTAGTAGGTACCTATCCGTAGCGATACTAGGGACCTAGGTATTAGGTAGGTACATACCTACGCATAGGTATATCAATACATAGTATAAAGTAAAGTCCCTTCCCGTGTCTGTATGTATGTTTCCTTATATCTTTAAAACCCCTCAACGGATTTTGATATGGTTTTTTTAGTATATAGAGTAAGTTAAGGGGCAGGTTTTTAAATATTCTTTACCTATAATTTTAACCCCCAAAGGGGTAAAAAAGGGGTTAAAAGTTTGTATGGAAAATCTTTATTTAAAAATGCGATCTGTTTCAAAATTGGCGATTAGATCAAAGAGCTGAAATAATTAAACACGTGTTTCAGGGATTTTCGATTCTTAACCTCTTAAGGGGTAAAAAAGGGGTTAAAAGTTTGTATGGAAAATCTTTATTTAAAAATGCGATCTGTTTCAAAATTGGCGATTAGATCAAAAAGCTAAAAAAAAGAAATACATGTTTCAGGGATTTTCGATTTTTAACCCCTAAAGGGGTAAAAAAGGGTTTAAAACTTTGTATGGGAAATCATTATTCTTAAATGGGATCTGTTTCTATGCGATTAGATCAAAGAGCTGAAAAAATTGAGTACATGTTTCAGGGATTTTCGATTTTAAACCCCTAAAGGGGTAAAAGATGGGTTGCAGCGGGTGAAACCGTTGACGGGCAGCTAGTTACTACATAAGTGTGAAGTGGCCCGTTAAGAAAATAGCTAAGTACGTACCTAAATAATATGTTAATATGTGGGAATTGTGATTTACCTATACACGCAGGTTTTAAAAGGTTCTGTAATGTAGAGTCTGAAGAATGAAATAGTAGGAGAGGTTTTTAACTAGAAATATTGTTGTAAGCCCCAACCAGTTAATAAAATAATAATAAGTAGCGCTCTAATAAAAACATGTAATGTTTACAAATAGTTTACTGAACATTTCAGCCCTACAGCGGCTCTACAAGACAGTCACATAGTCACAGTAAGTTTTAGTCGGTCTTCGAGCATTGTATCGGGAGCACGTTTATTTTTACTACCACTACAAACGCCCTTCGCGATCGTACAAACTTGCAGTAATACGTTACAATCGTAGAATGTAGCAGTTTATTTAATTTTAATAAAAGTTTCATGATTGAAGTTTATTCTAGAAACGTAAAGTTAGGTTAGATTTAGCGCCAAAATAAATTTTGACGGCTTTTTAATTTTCGTGACAAACGCTTTAATTTCGAAAAAGCCTACTTTAAAAATCATGGAAGTGGACAGAATTCTATACATTTTCGGCAGCTTTTCTAGGAAGAAAGACAAACGAAAGTCTGTCGTGGAGCAGTCTTCTCTCAGCGCTGGAAACAGTCCATTGCGTATTCCACGGAACAGACCAGTGAGCCAGAATCTAAGCAGCCAGAATTTGAACGTGGCTCCAAGAACATCGGCTTACGATGACGGAAAGAAAGTGATCAAGGAGTGGGAGTGCGGGATATGTAAAAAGGAACTCGTGGAACCCAGGCTGCTGGGTTGTCTTCACAGCTTCTGCACGAGATGTCTTCAAGGGCTGCATCAGGAGGGAGAGGCTGAAGTGTGGAGTGAAGTGGATGGTGGTGAGTGATAGTTTCATCTTTTAATTAGTGTTTTACCTTCCAAGCAATAAGGCCGCCCTGATACAGATTATGACGAAGTTTGATTTAAACAGCACCCGAATCGATTTTCTGGATCACTTGCAAAACGGGTCGCATATGCAACTAGGCATTCAAAGCGAACAGATTGTCTCATATAACAATTACCCTATTTACCCGACTGCCTCAGAAGGAGGGTTATGTTTTTCGAGAGTAAGGTACTTATGCATACTATGCTATAAGATCGCGAGCGGACTGATATGTCCGTATTATTTTTCAAGGGCTGCACTGCAACCAACACAAAGGGTAGATAATATTGTCAAATGAGGTGTCGTTAGATTCATTTCAGCATCGACACTAGCTCACCTTCCTTCATTCGAGCACTAACTATCATTTCATAAATTCAAAATGGCGGATTTTATTCTTACGTAAAATATAACTTCGAAATTACCGAAGTTGGGTCTTTTAATTATGCTTTGCCTGTAGGTCAGACCAGACCCTATGCTGAGATAGGTCTACTGAAATACGAAATGACTGTTTTTAAAGAAACTTTCTCTTGTATAGAGTCGATTTTGATCAGATCACATAGTATCTACCTAACGAGCGAGACTGCTCGTAACTTTGTCCATTGCATACTTCAAGCCACTAATATATTAATGGTTGACTATTAAATAACACTAAAACAATTTCTAAACTCAATGGAACCACACATTTTAGCTTCGCGTAAAATTTGTATGGCCCGACAAATCAAAATAAACAGATTTGAGCTTTAGACTAAGCTCTCAATGACAAAGTCTTACTTCATAAGGCTACCAATTGGAAGTATGCTATAACGATAGATCGTGTTTAGGAGAAGTCCAGCCATCCGAAATCCTGCCAGTTTTTTTTATTCGTCTTGAAAAACTAATTTCAATCGGAACTAGTTAGAATTCAAGTCGGATAAAAGGAATCTGACAGGATTTCGAATGGCCACCTATACAAGGTTATGACCTCCTAAACATGATCTATAGTTATAGCATACTCCCAACTCCCATGAGGTAACATTTTGTCAATGGGATCTGAATCTATCAGGTATAGAGATCTAAGCTACAACAATTGTTCACTAACACGGCCATCATATGTATGCTGTTATAAAAATATACCTTATGGGAAGTGGAAAACCTACCTAACCTACTAAAATACCGTACCTCTCATAGCTACTTCAGTTTGCTGTAAGAAATGTCTTCATAATGATCCTGAAGTGCTGGTGTGAATAAACTGTGGTATAGAATCCATTCTAATGGGAATCTTCTGGACATCTGGTGCGGCTATTATAGAGGTTTTACGAGCTATTAATTGTTCATTTATGTCCACTTGTGTTGCAAGTGTTGCTGAAAGGGTGTCATATGTTTATGTAGATACTTACTTCGGTCAATATCAGATCTGTCGGCTCAATTTCAATTACAATAGGTACAGAAAACTTTCCAGACATGTTCAGACTATGAAACTGAACAACTGTTACTATGGTGCCTATGTTGTTCATGTTCATGGTCTGAGCACGCCTGAAAAGTTTTCGGTACCGTCGCTTAGGATGCCCCTGAAATCTGAACTAAAGAAAGAGACATATAAAAATCATATGCGATCTGACCCAAAAACCTATCGCGAAATCCTAACCGAAGCCATATAGAAACCAAGCTAAAAACCTGCTAACTCAGCTCTTACGGCGAGAAACCTTACAACTATTGACCTACAAAGTTTTCTACCTAGGTATCTGAAGTACTTAGTACGTACACTCATTCACACCACATCGATGAAACATTAGGAACAGCTTTAGCCTCTACGGCATTGAAATAAGGTGACAAAATAACATGATACATTGTATCGACTTCGGAGGAACTAATCGGATCAGATCGATCTGGTTCGAGGGTTTGAAGGTGATCCTGACACCTTCACCTCTTTTGAACCTATGTCAGTGATTAATTTATTATGACTATCATAGCTTTGTCTAGCTATGAGTTCGCATTTTACTAGCAATTGCAGTTTGTAGGACCTGCTAGAGACTACAGTCAAGAGACCACCAACCACCGATACATTTTAGTTGTCCATCGACTTTCTTAAAGAAGAAGATTCTCACATTTGGAAATATACCTATTCGGATGGGGATGGTAGGGGTAAAACTGAAGAGTATTGCTATCGACTCTGCAATACAAGAAGGTGATGCAAATTTTTAGACAGATAGGTACCGTAGGTCCATCTAGGTAAAGGTACTTGATTATGAATAATTCATAGACTGGGGAGTGTGTTTGGCGATATTTCTATCGCAAGAAAAACTGATTATTACCTATAGGAAAATAAACTAGTGATGAAAACTGCTTGCATTGCACGTCATTATCCGAAAGATCGACCGACATAGGAAGTTCCAATAGCCAATACGGAGTAATAAAAAACGCAGTTTGGCTATCAACCGTCAGCTATCGCAACCAATCAGTGTACATTACAGTCTGTTTGTTTGTTCGTGTCCCGGTGTGCGGTGGCTATATTTAGTGGGACAATTAGGCAAGTTCCGCCGGGTTGATCCTAAACGGGAACTCTATTAGGCGGGTAGTTAGGGTACCCTATGATAGTAGGTGCAACTTGCGCAGATAAAGAATTGAGCAAATTAGCAACATTATTGTTTGCCTCTCTATCATATAATATGACATATGAACAGGATGTAAACAATAATTGTTGCCAACTCGGGACCCATTCTTCATTTGCGAAAGTTTCAGACAGACTGCACATGCCAAACATGGGCTGCATGACATGCCCCATAAGGTAGACTGAGCCAATGTTTAGCAGCTATGGCGCCAGCCAATACTTACCTACTTTGTGGCAGCTATGTATGTATAGGTACTTAAAGTAAAATGAATAAATAAATAAATACTAAATACCTACCCCCGTAACTGCGGAGGAATAATTTGCTACGAATATTTGTCGTAAGTAGACTACAGATGGATAAGCTTAAAAGGTATAAAAGAAGATTGCCCACGGGGCAAAGGACTACCGTCTAAAATGCCTCAAAGCTGAAGTAGTTCTAAATGGAAAATAAATAACCACTTATTTACCTCCAGTTTTTCTTTTCTATAAAAACCCGGTATACAAAGTTATTTATTAAAATAATACATAACCTAAAAACAGATTGATCTCATTATTTAACACTTTGACATTTAACACGTGCATTTTAGATTCCCTTAAATAGCAGGGAAACCTACTGGATACTGGAAACAGTGTAAACATATGAGATAATTTCAAAAGACGGCACTTGCAGAATTTCCTTCTGAGCCTAAGTGACGAACAGCCCTTTCACACAGGCGATTTTTTTCCGGCTATTACTTAACGGAACGTGATCGCAACGAGCAGGCGACAGCTTGCATCGCAGCATGCACGCAGCGTTATCATCGCGATTTTTCGATCGCCACGTTATTACGCGTGCTTCTCATAAAAGTCCATTTTGTGAATTAAATACCAACCATCCCACTTAGTATTTACCGCTTTGTTTACCGCGAGAACGCATATTGCAGCGACATCTAGCTGCGTGTATGCCGCGTACCGTCGGTCACGTCCTCGTCGCGATCGCTCTCCACCGATCGCCGGAGCAAATCTCTTGTGTGAAAGGGCTCTATCTTTCATTACCTACTATTTACCTCGTAACTGCTGGGTAGATAGCATAGTAAGTAAAATACAATAAATAATGCATAAAAATAGTTTTATTTTATTGCCAGGTGTACTATTTACCTTCTAACTGCAGGGTAGATAGAATAGCAAGTAAAATACAATAAATAATGCAAAAAGAAGTTTTATTTTATTGCCACTTGTTGGTTGATTGATATGATGCAGTGGTAGTGCAACTGTCTATGGCGTAAAGGTTCCGGAATCCGGGCTCAAACGGCGTTCGTTACACAACCATATCATTCATAGCCTCATAGCAGTATAAGGGTCGTCGTATCGTTTTCCTTGTTGCAGCTGGTTGCAGCACTATTATAACAAGCTGCACTTAGTACACGTTCCATCCTTGAGACCTAAAATGCACAAACAAAATAAATATTATATCCCTTTAACATTATAAACCATGCGGGTGCCTTGATTTTGCGGCACGCTTGGCAGCACATGATTGCTAGTAATATTTAGATCAATACGTATAATATTAGGTAGGTATAAATATCCAGAATCAATTGTGCCTCCGCAGATTTCCATCAGCAAACACAGCAATTTGAGGGAGGTTACTTCCATACTCACCACACCACGCTTGGCAGGCGGATTGGCGAGCTCAGCGTATTTACGGGGAATGTTGCCGCCCATACTCTGATTTCATCCCTTTCATAGCCATCGCTGATCTAGCATAGGTAATTACCTGATTTAGAGGTAGGTATCCGTGACGACAATAGGTTGATCATTGGAAAAGTGTTTGTATGCGAAACATGAACTTAACTAAATAAACTCTTAACAAACGTGTTTGGCAAGGCCATAATGGCCATATTTGTGTAATTTTCTTCAAAAATTGGTCAATGGAAATAACTATACAGATTGAAATATTATTTTATGATTTGTGACATATGACAAGGACAAACAAACCGTCAAACGTCAACTAGAAACAGTAAATAATGCACGTCATTTTTGTGTCATTTTGTAACCAAAAAGAATCTGGTCAAATAGGTACAATACATTACTTGGCTGATTATATGAGTTGCTTAGATAATAAAACTCCTTGTGCTTTCTAGCGCGTGTTTGGTTGATTTCCTAGTTTCATGACCAATCAATACAAGATTTAGTAATAAATAAAATCGTATTCCCCGTGCTATAAATACTTACATATAGCAAAACAGCAAAGATTAAATGTAAACATAATTTTAATATTGGTATCACCTTGAGGCAATGAAAAATCATAGCCCACAAATGGGCATTCGTCTTTTGGCGCAATAACCGACCTGCTTCTACTGTAACTGCTTTTGTAGTCTAATTATCTAATTACTTTGAATTTAAAATACCTACGTAATATTAAAGTGTTTTTGATCACAGTCATCTCATCAGAGTTAAATGAGTGATATGATAAGATAAATAAACACTTCAGTATAGCTAAACAAGATGTTAGATTGTGAACTCTCCGCATATAACCTATTCAAACTAACTCCGAAAATTGAGGACATGGTTTTAACCCGTAATGATGTAGGTGTGCAAATCATGTGAACATGTTTGTTTTGAACTAGGTACCTACCTACATACCTACGTAGGTATCATATTTGTTTTTATGTAACATTTTTTTATTGCCATCTAAGAATGTGTTTTACTTTAAGTAGGTTTAGCTTGTTTTATTTCTCTCTACTCTACCACAGATCTCTTCCCATAAGTAATGCAAAATGAAGTAATGCTCTGTGTGTAGGTACGCAAATGAGTCAAATCCTTTAGGTGCATAATGTCCATTTTGCAAAATGTCCAGTGGTGAAAAAATTACCAGTTTGCATAATGACCAGTTTGCAAAATGTCCAATTTGCAAAATGTCCAGTTTGCAAAATGTCCAATAGCAAAATGTCCAGTTTGTAGATTATCTGACTTGAAAATTACAGGGTTGCAAAAATTCAGTTAGCAAAATTAAGGTGTGAGTTCAGACCATGAAAGCGAAGAACTTGCCCCAAAACACATTGGTCAGTGACCCAGTATTTCATGTAAACTGGACTTATTGCAAACTGGACGTTTTGCAAACTGGACTTTTTGAAATTGGACATTTTGCAAACTGGACATTATGCAAACTGGACATTTTTTCACCACTGGACATTATGCAAAATGGACATTATGCACCTAAAGGAGTCAAATAGGTAAGTACCGAGTCAATAGCATAAGGCTAACAATACCAAAAAGCATACTTAATTCATTAAAAAAATACGGCTACGCTTATTTCATAGCAATACTTTATGTTTTATATCCGCCATTTTAGATTTATAAAACTTTAATATCGCCAGATCACTTACTCTGCTGAGCCATCCGCCCAGCTGTTCGGGCTGTAGCCGGAAAAAATAATACTTACTTACTTGTCCACGTACATATTTATTACATACTTTCGAAAGCATTACCATCCTTCTGAGATAGTCGGGTAAAAATAGAGATGCAACATCAATTGCCACGCCAACGAGCCGATATTTTTGTCGCCAAGATTACTCATTTACAACTTCTAAACCGGGACACTCCCCGACCTTGTGCGGTGAATCATTTCGCTATAATTAAGCACTGACGATGACGACGATGCAACAAGCTTTCCGAAACACGTGGGTACTTTTGCGGAAATTGTAAGTTTTGAGTGGCAAACTGTTTGCTATTTCCGGAATCCGGACTCTACAGTATCTGATGGCCTATGTACTAAAAGTGACACTGGTCTGTTCAGTTTCATGATTGTTTTAACGACAACTCTTATGAGTTTCGTGTCGTCCTCTATAATAAGCTAATTGTACCTTCTCTAGCGCGTAAATCACACGCTTAGTTTATGTAGGTATCTGCTGAATTGATGAATGAGGTTCTACAGTACCTACAACCGCTTGGAGGACTGCTAGTTTTTACATAAAGAAACATCCTCCCTGAAAACACACTCTATTTTCTTCTTTCTTACTTGAGAATTATGCAACTTTCAAACACTCAAACTTCCAAGCCCAAACTTCATAAATCACAAACAAAAATCATACAACTTCAAGGGCTGAGATTCTATGAATGATAACGTAAATAAATCTTGTGAGTTCATACACGCGGCGTCTGTTCAGTTTCAATCCGTTATTGTCAGTGAATCATTTGGTTTAATTTTATGGTGATGTGAAGCAAGGCATGCCTCGGTTTGTGTGATTTCAATGTTTAAAGGAAGTAGTAGTAATATGGCAAGACTTTATAAGCAAAAGAAAACAAAAATACCTACGAACAATACCTACAATCTGTAGTTCTGTAGCTAGCTCTCATGAACTCCGATTTGCTTTCCTTCACTTCACTTTCACATTTTTCCTAAAACTTGACGTTTTTGCAGAAAAATAATAGGTACCTGATATCTACGTTTACCTAGGTACTGCGTAAGTCCGTTGAAGTCTTCGCGGTCACCAATAGTCACCATCACATACATCATCATTCGACACCTCATCTTACCCCGTAGGTATAAAATAGTGGACTGAGGTATTAGTCGGGGAATTCTGGAAATTCAATGTATGGCGCCAGTTGAAGCACGCCTTTACAGCAATTTTTTTTGCGATTAGATACCTATAAGCATGTTGTTTGAAACCTTAAAAGCGGAGACCCTCCGCCCGTCCGCAACACCCCCATTTTCTTTGAAATGTGTCAAAAATTATAAACTTTACGGATTTATGAGTTAACTATAATAGTTACAAAAAAGTGTCAAAGGACAAAATATTCCGTATTAAATTTGCTACTTAAATGTAATACATTTTTTTATTGTAACTCGTACGGTTTTCAAGATAAAACGATTTATATATAAAAAAAACCTTTTCCTGGAAAATCTATGAATGGCGCCAGTTGAAGCACGCCTTTACAGCAATTTTTTTTGCGATTAGATACCTATAAAGGTTGTTGTTTGAAACCTTAAAAGCGGAGACCCTCCGCCCGTCCGCATCACCCCCATTTTCTTTGAAATGTGTCAAAAATTATAAACTTTACGGATTTATGAGTAACTATGATAGTTACAAAAAAAGTGTCAAAGGACAAAATATTCCGTATTAAATTTGCTACTTAAATGTAATACATTTTTTTATTGTAACTCTTACGGTTTTCAAGATAAAACGATAAATATTTAAAAAATAAAACCCCTATCCTTGAAAATCAATGTATGGCGGCACTTGAAGCACGACTTTACAGCAATTTTTTTTGTGGTTAGATACAAGTAAGTAAGCTGATTGAAACCTTAAAAGCGGAGACCCTCCGCCCGTCCGCATCACCCCCATTTTCTTTGAAATGTGTCAAAAATTATATAAACTTTCCGGCTTTATGAGTTAACTGTAATAGTTACAAAAAAAGTGTCAAGGGACAAAATAATCTCTAGTAAATTTACTACTTAAATGTAACATATTTTAATATTGTAACTCTTACGGTTTTCAAGATAATACGTATTATATTTTAAAAATACCCTTTTTCTAGGAAAAGTTTTTTTTTAATATAAATCGTTTTATCTTGAAAACCATTAGAGTTACAATAAAAAAATGTATTACATTCAGGTAGCAAATTTAATACGGAATATTTTGTCCTTTGACACTTTTTTTGTAACTATTATAGTTAACTCATAAATCCGGAAAGTTTATAATTTTTGACACATTCAATGAAAATGGGGGTGATGCGGACGGGCGGAGGGTCTCCGCTTTTAAGGTTTCAAACAACATGCTTATAGGTATCTAATCGCAAAAAAAAAATGCTGTAAAGGCGTGCTTCAACTGGCGCCATACATTGAATTTCCGGAATTCCCCGACCATATGTGTAATCATCATGTAGGTACTTACGTACTATCAATAAGTAGTTCTTTGCAGAGGCCTTGAGCTGAAAACCTGTGAATAGCGAAGAATATCAATTTAACCACATCTCCCATTCACGCTTCACTGGTGATTGGCAATTCTGCATAGGATCCAATTTTCCCACGACTAAAGCAAATTGATATAGATACACGTAGTGCGTATCTACCTACCTATAGGAATGATGTAGCAATATGTGGGAAAGTTACAAGTTGATAGAGAACATATTGGATTACTTACGCATGACATTATCATGCCCTAGACTCGCTTAGGTACATAAGGAAGTTAAAGAGATGGCTCAAAAGAGAGCAGATTGGATATTATTTCACCGACAAGTGCGCTCTTAGTTAATGATGATGATGGACATTATCCGGCCGACTACCGATTAGCATGAGCAGACAGACAGCAAAAAACAGCAATCTTTCTTTTTTCATAACAAGGTTCTTTCCGCAAATGATAATGATGGGTGGAAGACGAAAACCTTAAAGATAATAACCTGCCTCCTGCCTCTATGACAATTTCATTACGCTACCTCTTTTGTCTTCAGGATCTATCCGGCTAGACCCAGGGGAGTCAGGTTCGGGGTCTGCCAACGGTTCAGCAGGGTCTGGCTACGAGAGCGACCTGCGCCATTCCGGCTCTGAGGGCAGCTGGGAACACAAGCACAAATATGGCATCTTCACCAGAAAAGTAAGATTCATCTTCATTCCTTGATCAAGCAATCCAGGGCAGTCAGGGTCAGGGTCTGCCAACGGCTCAGCAGGGTCTAATTACGTAGATAACTATCTTCAAGCCGCTATTCCGTAATGGCCCGTTATAACGTATTGAGTCATCGTGCTTGGTTAGTCATCAAATCGACCCCATGAAGGCTGGTGGAAATGTTAGAGGTTTCCATGCGCCTATCTGGATAAGGATAGCTAACATCAACTTTCTTTGATAACATACCATGCCATCATCTATATTTCTTCCTTCGCCGTCTCGACTCTTTTCCAGTTCATTACAGGATTAAGAAGATTTCTGTGTGACTTCGTTCATCTCTGCTGTTTTCAGATATCAGGCAAAAGCGTGCAGTTTCTCCTTTGTCCAACTTGCAGTCACGAAACCCTGCTGCCTCTGGGTGGAATATCAGCTCTGCCGCTGAACTACGTGCTGCTCAGGAAGATGGTGGCTATCAGGCAAGAGGAGCAGGCCAATGTGCTCTGTGATCTATGCAACTGTGATAATAAGGTGAGGTGCTTTGAGATTCTTAGTACTTTGCTAAGACAAATAGACTTGGAAGAACAGGATACTGTGTTGCGCCGACCCCGATAAACTAGAATAAGAGCAGACAGATGATGCAAAGACAAGGAACATAATAGTGTCCTAATTAATTGATAAGCAGACAAATACAACGGTTCCATAATTCTGAATGCAGGTCGCGCAGTAAAATCCAAGCCAGCGAACTGAAGAGATTGAAAAAAAATATAGACAAAGAGTCAAAGGAAACCATTTCATAACTGAACAATTAAGCCCATTGAAACGTTTAAATCACCTAAATGTGTCAACTATTACTCATTCGCACTTTCGCAGGTCACATAGAGACATAAACAGTTAGGATGTTATGCAAAGCTTGGCAAAACGCCACCGTGAGTAAAATCTGTGTTTTTGTTTTGCTAAACAACATCAATGTCGCGTTTAACGTATTGACGCCATGTAAATCTAACTAACAGACTTGTATTCTATTCATTCTCGGAATGTGTTAACGAATCGGCGAGAGGATAGGAAGAACGAACGCTAAAACAGACAAAGTAAGTCGTCTAGTTAAAACAAACGGAAGGTACAGGGACATATTGGCCTCTTCTGGTTGATCAGATCAAATCAGATAATTAGGTACCTACCAGGTGTCTAGGTAATTAAAAAGGGCGCTGTTCTTAGAAAAGAGGAACTCCCCCCGGCGCCTTCACAGTCTCCACACGTGCGGGTGAACTCATGCGCACCGGTTCTTCGGTTTTACGAATTCCACATTTACTACGCACCGCTCTGTTGCACTTCACTTTGTCCTGGAAACTATTAGAGTTCCGTTTATTTTAGGAAACATTAGTCTTTGTCAGCAGTCGAACTTTAAGCTGATTGGGTCATTAGTGTCATACTTTGGGAGTGCTTGCATCCGTTCCCCTGGGACACAGATGTTGTGTTAATAAGCATAGTCAATCAATTGTACCTAGAAAACAAAATTCTATTTCATTTTAAAATCTCTGTTGTAGTCATACATTTAAACAATATCTATGAATTAGACCAAAAAAGAGTAAAGATTATAAGAAGATAGATGGATCAAATCCAGCATTGTATTTCGCATACATTTATACAGAGATATAAATACTGATCCACATAGCAAAAGTACGCAAAAATCATTGAGAAATACGATACATTCCCGATATGAGAGATGGAAATTAGTTTATCAGCGTTTGAATAATATGGTTTCCAGGCGGAGAGCCGCTGCAGTCAATGTCTGGTGAGCGTGTGCACTTCTTGTGGGGAGGCCCACGGCAGACAGAAGGCCACAGCAAGACATTCACTGAAACCCCTCGACGCGTTACCAGCCAAGTTCTGCAGCCAACATCCTAAAGCTGAGCTGAGCGTCTACTGCGCTACTTGTCAGCAGGTAAGAATCTTCAGCATTCTTTAAAGTGTGTGCGTTTATTGAGGTCAGGTCAGACTGATGGTCACATCAAGACACCGCTGTGAAACCCCTTGACGCGTTACCAGCCAAGTTCTGCAGCCAACATCCTAAAGCTGAGCTGAGCGTTTACTGCACTATTTGTCAGCAGGTGAGGATCAATTTAGGTAGGTACAGATGATAGCAAATATTTGAACTATCGTTTGAAAGTTTCCTTTTCAGCTGTTCTGCCATAAAAAAAATCTCTATCGGAAATGATAGCAATAAAATTGTTATCTTCCACTTGCTACGATCCTTGCTCACATCTTTTCATACATGCTCGTCGTTTTAGTGTTTTCTTATGGATGTCGCAGTATGATGGCAGAATTAGGTTTTTGGCCAAAAGCCGGCATATGGCAAAATCGTAGACAGCCTTCGGCCATCGTCCTAAGTTGATCCAGGTTTTTGGCCAAAATCCTAGTTATTTGACCAAAATCCTAGGTTTTTGGCCGAAATCCTAGATTTGTTTAGTATTATGGCTTTCTTGCATTTCGGTGGAACTAGGTGTGGAGAGGAACGTTATGCACCTCCGTCAGATCTGATTAGGGTAGCGTTGGGCACCCTGAAGGGCGGGGAGTAACATCAGACAGCCTGAACAGCAGGATTGCCTCAGATGCCCTGGAGGGTAGAGGGGAACGTCAGACACTAAAAGGCAGGATGAACCACTGGACGCTTTACGGGATCGAAGGTAGCGCCGGACACCCTGGAGGACAGGGGGTAGCGTCGGACCCTCAGAAATACCAGCGCCCGTCATATTTCATCCTCCCAGCCCATCCCAGAGTTTTTGAGTATTTTTCAGCCTTCCAGGACGTCCGACGCTACCTCCCACCCTCTTGAACGTGCAATGCTACCTTGCCTTTCAGGGTGCATGCCGCTACCTCAATCCTAGATTCGTTTAGGATTTTTGCCAAAATCCTAGATTTTGGCTTTTTTTGCATTTCGAGGGAACTTCTTTGTCTTTGAGTGGTACACCAAGTCACCGAACGATCTGATGGACCCTGGTATCAAAGTTTTTCAACCACCTACTGCAAGTAGCAGGCCTCTGACATGGTTGTGTAACGATCATAAAAAGCAATCAGGACTGACGGCTTACCGTGCCCGTGTGGTTCGGGGGAACGAAGAGTGGAGAGGTACTTTATGCACCTCCCTCTGATCTTTTGAGGGTAGACTTGGACACCGTGAAGGCATTGGACACCTTGAAGGATGGGGGCAACATCGGTCAGCCTGAACAGCAGGATTGCCTCAGATGCCCGGGAGGGCAGGGGGGAGCGTCAGACACCATAAGAGCAGGATGTACCACTGAACGCTCTGGAGGATTGGTGGTAGCGTTGCACACCGTGGAGGACAGGTGTGGTAGCGTCGGACCCCCAGAAAATCCAATGCCGGTCATCTTTCATCTTCCAGAGTGTCCGACGCTACTCACGCCCTCCAGTGCGTCTGACGCTACCTCCCATCCTCCAGAACGTCCAATGCTACCTACTGCTTTTCGAGGTGTATGCTCGAACTACACGGGCACGTTAAGCCGTCGGTTCCGATTGCTCTCTATGATCACTTAGACGGCAGTCGTTACACAACCATGTCAGAGGCATGCTACTTACAGTAGGCTGTTCAAAAACTCCGACACCAGGGTTCATCGGGTCATTAGGCGACTTGGTGTACCACCCGAAGAAGAAGAAGTTCCCCCAAAATGCAAAAAAAGCCATAATACTAAACAAATCTAGGTTTTCGGCCAAAAAACTAGGATTTTGGCCAAAAACCTGGATCAGCTTAGGACGATGGCCGAACGAAGTCTACGATTCTGCCATATGCCGGCTTTTGGCCAAAAACCTAGGTTTTTGGCCAAAAACCTGATTCTGCCATCGTACTGCGACATGGATACACCAGATCGTATGTACCTGAAAATCTTTTTCTTGACTAGCATTCGATTTCCCCATATAAGGCTGCTGTTGTCGTCGGGTCGGTTAAGCAATAAAACATAGAACCCGTCTTTGAGACTCTTTCCCATGCTTGATCAGTTGTTTTACTCCAGGTGGTATGCCGCGACTGCTGCCTGATCGCGCACTCGGGGCACGCGCTAGCCAACGCGTCAAGAGCCGCGGCTGAGCGCGCCAGGCTGCTGCGCGACGCTTGTGAACGCGCAAAGCACGTGCCGGAGAATGTGGAACGTGCAGCAAGGAACCTCAACTCACAGGCTATGGATGTTGACGTAAGTTAAAAATTACTGAGAGCTTGTTTAAGCTTTTTGGCACAAGTGACTCTATAAGTAAAAAATGACTTTGTAACTTCTTAAAGACCACCTTATTTTGCTCTGTTTTAAACTGCAGAAGACATCTTATTAACGTAATGTCCTGTTCCTTTACCATTTTCCTTTTACAGCTATGTAAGTCATATTTTTCTTTCTTAGACGCAAGCAGCCCGCGTAGAAACCGAAGTCCACACATGGGCAGACCAGTACCGGCGTGCCGTGGAGGCTCATGGAAGAGCCTTGTGTACCGCAGCAGCCAGGGCCAGGGCGAGGTACCAGCATCAGGTGGAAGACCAGAATAAGGAGTTGGAAGAGCGGGCGCAGCAGGCGAGGGATGCTGTCAGGTTTGCTGAGGAGGTCGGTTGCATTTATACAATCAATAACTTCCTGTGCAATGCTTGGCCTGACTTTAATAGCCTCACCTCATAGCTTCTCTTATTTCGGATGTCGGAAGAAACCGATAGGCATCAATTTCAATTGTTATAAATACACCTGTAAAATATGAACTTGACAGATCAATAAAGGGAAGGTTCATCGAAATTTTCATGAGCTGCTGCAATGTCTGAGAAATTTGACATTTGCTTTCCATGGCAGCACGTTGGTTCTGATTGCTCTTATTGACAATATGACATAAACCCATACCTAATATATTTCAGCTACTAACAGAAGCCAAAGAAGACGAGCTGTTATCGCTCAGCGGTTCCGTCCTCCGTCGCCTAGAGCGCCTCACAGACCTTCAGTCTTTAGCTGAACCGCCAAGATGTGAAATGCGCTTCGCCCCCAATGCACCAGTTGGGAGTGACTCCACACTCTTTGGGAGACTGCTAACCAGAGCACCGGACTCTGAGAAATGCGTGCTGAATGTTGAAGGTAAGGTAATTTCCAGTTAACCATCTATCCAACTGGCTGACACAGTCTATTGGTTCATCCAACCAAATTGACCCGACCAAATCACTACCCCAACCTCGACCCCAACTGACAGTCTTTAGCCGAACCGCCAAGATGTGAAATGCGCTTCGCCCCCAATGCACCAGTTGGGAGTGACTCTACATTGTTTGGAAGACTGCTGACCAGAGCGCCGGACTCTGAGAAATGCGTGCTGAACGTTGAAGGTAAGGGGTCCATTTCCAGCTCATCAAACCGACCAAAGAATGGCCCCGACAAGCTTATACATCATCTGACCAAAAGAACTGAACTACCAACTTAATAATTTTGTTGAATCTCTAAGTTGTGAGATGCGCTTCGCCCCTAATGCTCCAGTTGGAAGTGACTCTACATTGTTTGGAAGACTGCTGACCAGAGCGCCGGACTCTGAGAAATGCGAGCTGAACGTTGAAGGTAAGGGGTCCACTTCCAGCTCATCAAACCGAACAAAGAATGGACCCGACAATACTTATCAATCATCTGTCTAACAGTTGGGAGTGACTCTACACTATTTGGGAGACTGTTGACCAGAGCGCAAGACTCAGAGAAATGTGTGTTGAACGTTGGAGGTGAGGTTGTTTATTTCCAGTTAACCATATTTCCATAAAAACAAATAAACTGACTCATCGAACCAACTGACCCGACCAACTCACTGTACCAACTGACACAATCCTTGACTGTTTGTATAGAATATCACACTTCACTGCAGTTGGGAGTGACTCTGCATTGTTTGGAAGACTGCTGACCAGAGCGCCGGATTCAGAGAAATGTGTGCTGAATGTTGAAGGTAAGGTTGTTTATTTCCAGTTTACCATCTATGTAACTGGCTGAAACAATCAACTGACTTATACCACTTATACCTACCTACTGACTCATACAACCAACGTGACCCGACCATCTCACTGGCTCAACTGACACAACACTTGAATCTTTGTAAAGAATGGAGCACTTCTGCAGTCCTTAGTGGAGCCTCCAAGATATTCGCCACTAATGCACCAGTCAGCAGTGACTTGGCCTCTTGATTCAGAGAAATGCGTTTTAAACATACCTAGATGGTAATATTTCAATTTCCTCCGAATGGCAAACTATTGCTTTGGATTTTCACTACGTAAAAGCAATTCTTCTGGAAAACAATGTTTGCTTTTTCAAGTAAGATTTAAATTACACTTTTGCTCTTAACTCCTCAGTCCTCTTGAAAAATCTTAAAAGCTTGTTGGTATTGTTAGTGCATTAGTGCAATAATTTTAGAACGTTTGTTTGCATTTTTATAGGTCTTCAAGATCTTCGAGTAGACTGCCCACATGAGGCCATATTTGAACTGCGAGACAACAACGGCGAAAGGATTTGGTGCGGAGGTGAACAGGTAACTCTACTTACCTCTCTATGCTTTGAAATGCTTTCCCATCTGTCTATGTATACTTTGAATCCTCATCCAACAACTACTACTTATTTACCTGAACTTTTCCTTCTTCTATATAAACGAGTTTTGCTCTGGACTGTAAAGTAATTAGTAATTATTTTCTGTGTCTTCTCATAATTTCCAACTTTTCCTTTAGTTGTTCTAAATAAGTTTCTTCAGGATGCTTCTTGACTTTCTTGCCATAGGTATGACTCTTTTGTCCCTGTTCCAGGTGGCAGGATACTTCAGAAGACGGGACTCGAGTGCCAGACCTGCTTTAGCGAAAGTGACAGACCGCACTGACGGAACCTATTCTATAGTGTTCAGTGCGCCCAGCCCGGGCGCTTACCTACTGGCTGTGACTCTCAACAATAAGCCCATCAAGGTACGAGTACTTATAATGCGTCCTATAGCGTACCTACTTTGGATGAATATCGCGAATCCCGTGCCAGCATAACTCACAGTATCCTTGTGCGAGCAAAATTACTCGAGTGTAACCAGTTCATTCTGGCCTGTGCCTGTACAAGTAATTTTATTTTGAGATTTTGGGATCATTCATTCACTACATTTATGAGCATAATTCATTGGAAAATCGGGACAACATTACTTCGTGGAACCTTCCGTCTTTTTCTGGGTAGATAGTCAAAACACTGTAGTAAAAGAATGTCCAGTTTCATGGTGTGATCATGCATGGAAAGTTTACGATACACCATTCCTTATTTCCTTACATTCTTAGCTCATTATCTCAATCACTTGGAGCCGGCGCAACATGTTTTGTTTGCACACAAAATCATGCTGCAAAAACATAAGGATTTGGCTTAATTTTACGACCGGCCGCCTGCCTAACGTCAACCTATTTGGGAATAAAATCTTACATCCTTACCTACATTCTTAATTTTCTCTGCGTTTTCCAGGGTAGTCCGTTCCCGTGCGCGGCGCGGGTGTCAAAAGCGCATACGGGTCAATTCCACTGCTGCGCTTTCTGCTCCTCAGGGGGGAGGAGGGACGCTACCTGCGGCTGCGGATCCTCCATGGGGGGAGGGTACAAAGGTGGGTTTCACACTACGCCAATGTAGAGTCCAGGGCAGTCCGTTCCCGTGCGCGGCGCGGGTGTCAAAGGCGCATACGGGTCAGTTCCACTGCTGCGCTTTCTGCTCCTCAGGCGGGAGGAGGGACGCTACCTGCGGCTGCGGATCCTCAATGGGGGGAGGGTACAAAGGTGGGTTTCACACTACGACAATGCACATTCCAGGGCAGTCCGTTCCCGTGCGCGGCGCGGGTGTCAAAGGCGCATACGGGTCAATTCCACTGCTGCGCTTTCTGCTCCTCAGGCGGGAGGAGGGACGCTACCTGCGGCTGCGCATCTTCCATGGGGGGAGGGTACAAAACTACAAAGGTATTCCTTTTTTGAACGGTCGCTTAAAGTTTACAACTGTTTCTGTATCTTACAACTTTCACACCATAAAAGTCCACTACTGGTATATTATGTCTCCCATTTCATAAAAGTTCTGTATCCTATGTCTCCCATTTCGTAAAAGTCCTGTATCTTGAACTATTTCATAAAAGTCCTATATCTTAACCTATTTCATAAGAGTCCTGTATATTAAATCTCCCGTTTCACAAAAGTCCTGTATCTTATGTTCCCGATTTCATAAAATTCCTGTGTCTATGTATCCTATTTCCTAAGTCGTCTATCTTACGCCTTCCACGTTATAAAACTGATTTTTTCATCAATTACTGTTAAAAAATTGTACACGGAACAACTTTACTCCACTTTTGCATCGACACGCTAAGAAGATTGAACAATTTTACTTTCATTTTAAAATCCTTGTTTTAATGTGGTTGAAACTTAAATGGCACCCATTTAAAAAAAACAAATTCAATCATGATTGTACAGGATATTTGTTTGCACTGTCCAGGATAATAATTAATTTGTGCTGTTTTTTCTCAAGGTTGCGGTCACGGTCACGCGGGCTGGCCGGGCGCTCGCCACTGGTCGTGCTGCGGCGCCACGCAGCGCCATGGACCGTGCACGCGAGCTAACAAGACACGCAGCCAACTGTACCAGTTCTCTTTGTAAATATTGTAATATTTAAGTAAGTGACATATTTTCTGAGAATACAGATTGAGGATGGGATGAAGATCAGGAATGACTTCAGGAAAACCATGTTCTAAACATTATTGTGCAGTAAAGAGCGTTATCACACAAGCGGTTTGCGAGCGGATGCGGAAAGGAACGGACGCCCGGCGGAAACGCGGCGAATTCGTCGCGGACGCACAGTGAATTTCTTTAGGATGCGCGGCTGATACCGGTGGTATTTGTACCAAAACTACGAATCGCCGCGCGTTCACGGTTAATTCGCTGCAAATCCGCCGCATATCCGCCACACGTCCGTGGTGAATTCGATGCGCATCCGCGGACCGTTTACTTACCTACTTGCTGCTTTGAGTTACTATGAAAGACCATAACTTCGACTTTTTGTTCCTTGGATGAATGAAATTGTTCATTATCACTACCGCATTATATTCTATTACAATACGGTCAAATAAATCATAATATTAAGAAACTTATTTGTGTTTTTTGTTTCAATCCATATCTTTTTAGCAACATTCTTTGTTAATTTGTAGTCGAGTATGAAAGAATGTATTATTTATTAGTTTAAACGTGGCCGAAAAGATTGCTCGAACCTAAATGGTACGCTTAATCGTAAAGTGTTTCTTTAGTTTATTAGTAATGCTTAAAGGTGTTAAAATCAAGATAAAACGTGTAATGTATTTACAATTACATTTTTATTCGTTAAACAAAACAATCATTGCTACATTCATTCACAATACAAATACAACATTCAATTTAATATAAAATTCAAGGATCCTCTGTCTTTATTATTTGAATTATTTGATCCCGAAATATTGGAATATCAGTCCAGGATTATTAAGCCGAGTATTCATTGGGGACAAAATCCCAGAAAGTTCCCAACGAATGTTCCCACGAAATTGCCAGAAACATTGTTTAAAATGCGTGTTCATTGGGAACAATTTTGGAAAACTTTTATTTATGTTTCGGAACTTTGTCCTAATTTTTTCCCAAATGAATTCCCGCCTTTATTCAATAATCGTTTTCAAATTGACTTATAAAATCATTCCCTTTTTTTACAATTTAGTCATTTTCTCATAAATGTATCAAGCATTTTAGCTATGTATGACATATTACCATTCAAAGTCTAAAACTTCGTACCTAATATTTTGTCTAAAAAACTTATCACAGTTATTATCACATCTGTAAAAAAAGATGATATTTCCTTAATTTTATATTTCAAGAATGGTTTATAATATTGTATTGCTTAAATCAGAAGATCCCTTGAGATATCAAATACTTATAATTTATCTTTACCTAGATAAAGATTAAAATGTCAATTTAATTTATCTATTAATCAAATTATTACTATTTCATTAAATTACTTAAATCCTAAAATTTTATTTAACAAAAATAGGAAACTTCGTGTTGACCATTTCAGAAAAGAAATGGGAAGACAAATAACAATGTTTTTTATTATTTTATGGCAGCCTCCATAAATAAAATAACAATTCTGATACGTGTTACTTAAAAATGAGTTAAAAATAGTTGAAATACATGTATCTAACATTACCTAAGTAAAAAAATTAAATGTTCTTTGTATTGAAAAGGTGATTTTTGTATAGTCAACTAATAGATAGTTTACCGTAGTTAAAACTCATTCAAAAGATAATTACAGTTCTGATGATCTTTAAATGCAGAATTTATTGCAGAGAAATTTTACATGTTACTTTTATTTTATTTGCATGTTTAATATCTGTTTGATTTCTTTTACAGAAAGGACCAATTTTCAGATTCAATACATGTATGTATATAGGGTGTATTTTTATTAGTGGCGGGTCCGTTAAGGTTGTCTTCTGTCAATGAAACTGAACAACTTTCTCCAAGGAACATAGGTTGAAATATGAAAAAAAAATTGGCCCTCCCATACAAATTGACCCGGCCGGCCAACACACTTATTATGGGACGACCAAAATTTTTTTCATATTTCGACCTATGTTCCTTGGGGAAAGTTGTTCAGTTTCATTGACAGAACACACCCTTAACGGATCCGCCACTAATAAAAATACACCCTATATAGACAATATTGGTCCGTTGTAAAATTTTCTTATTATTTCAGAGTACATAATATTTTTATATTATAATCTAAAATATTTGTGATTTCGATCGATTTTCACTTACAACTGCACAACCATATACATATTTCTTTCTAGTCATCGTCAATTCAATTTCTTGCTTTGTGACGTTTTTATACCGTCGTTATCTTAACCTACAGTTGAGACAGTTGTATGGCGCTCCCTTTCTCAGTTGAGTTTACCATCAAGTGTGAAAGGGAGCGCTATACAACTGTCATACGGCGACTGTCAACTTTTCCTACCGTTTGAATGTGCCATGTTTGACAGCTGTCAAAATCCTGTCAATACTATAACATAAGGTCTATTTTTCGTTGCGTCTTCTCATCTAACATGGGTTAGCTGTCAAATATGGCCTATTCAAGCGGCCGTCCCGTCCCTACTTTATAAATAACGTACACAAAAATAAATAATGTACACGTACAACATACCTGAGCAGTGAATTTACAGTCCTAGAGCTGGTACGGGGGTGTAAGCCATGGGGTTGGGCGCGCAGGCTTGCCGGACACTCATCTCCCACGCGTCGAGCAGCTGACCCACTGAACAACTTTTTGGTAACCTGGGAAACACGTATACAGGGTTACTAATAGTATCAGGCGTTACTTTGCGATTTCTATCTTGATGAAAGTGATAATAGAAATATATTTAGCTTCTTCCAAACTTAAGATGGCAAGTTATGCTGCTGAGTGAACGCAACTTAATGTAAATCTACAATAAAGGGCGTCAGGAAAACAGCAGAACCTCTGGTATGTATATTCAGTTAAACTGATTTACGGTTTACTGAGTTACAAAGTGTATAAGCAAAACGAGTAATTTTGTATGAAATATCATTTCTTTACATATTTAGTTTGCAGTATTTTAACGGCTTATTTAATAGAAAACAAATTACCTGGCACAACGGGCGTCCATAGCCCTCTCCACCCGCTGTAAGAAAGCTTGCGGCGCGTCGGTGCGGGCGTGTTTCGTTGTCAGTCTCCTGTACAAAGAATAGAATGCATGTTTATCTATCATTATTACATTCTGACTGTCAATTATACGGGATGTAAGGGACGGTGTAACGAAAACTTTGCAGGCGTCTTCAGACCATGAAACTGAAAAACTTTCCCCATGGAACATATAAAAGCAAACGAAAATAATTTTTTAACTTCCCATATAAAGTTAGTCAGCTGATGGTAATTTTTGTGATGAAAGTCAAAAAAATTCGTTTCCCGCCATATGTTCCATGGGGGAAGTTGTTCAGTTTCAAGGTCTGAGCACGCCTGCAAAGTTTTCGTTACACTGTCCCTTAGAACCTGTATTCAAATTCACATAGGTACTTAACATTATAGTACAAGGTAGTAGAAAAGGTTTTGTAATCAAATCAATGTTTATTTATAACTTATACCAACCTGGGCGCAGCGTTAGGGTAGTCTCTTGGCACGGACACGTGTACGCACGGCACGCACGGTAACTGAGCATCATCAAGCTGCGCGACAACCGACATCGCGCCCACATAAGTTATATTGATATAACTGCCGTGTAGTACCGCTTTGTGACATGTGATGCCGTCTTAGAATAGTATAAACCCATATCTTTCCCGTGGGTGTCGTAAAAAGCGACTAAGGGATTTGAGAGTCGATATGCATTGCAGTTTTAGGTGTCAGGCTGAAAACCTGTCAATATGGTGATATACAGTCTTCTGAATGACTCTCAAACTTTTGTCAGACGTGGTGTAAACGGCTGTTTTTTACAGCTTTTTACGCTCTGTCTACCCGCGAATGATAAAGGCGTGATGTATGTATGTTAAACCAACCTCGGCGCGGCGTTGGGGTAGTCTCGTGGCACGGACACGTGTACGCAGGGCACGCACGGCAGCCGCGCGTCATCAAGTTGCGCGACCAAGGAAATGGCGCCTGTGCCGCCCGATAGCTGCATGGTTTCTAGCGATATTTGGGGATGTTGGTCTGATATATGCATGTATGTATGTTATACCAACCTGGGCGCAGCGTTGGGGTAGTCCCGCGGCACGGACACGTGTACGCAGGGCACGCATGGTAACCGTGCATCATCAAGTTGCGCGACCAAGGAGATGGCGCCTGTGCCGCCCGACAACTGCATTGTTTCTAGCGATACCTGGAGAAAACAAACAGATGTAATAAGAACAAAAAACCCGTTTGCGATAATTTCAAAGTTAGATTTTGCGTTTAAAATCCGCCATTTTGAATTAATGTATTTTTAATATAGCCAGTGTCACTCGCGCTGCTGAGACGAATCTAACGACACCTTATGTCAAGATCCATCCAGTCGTTTGGGCTGTAACCACTGAAATAGTAGTTTTTATAACAAGGGAATAAAGTGATATATTTAGGGCGAGGGCGCTATTTTGAATCATGAGCGGAACGAGGGATTCTAGAGTAAAATCCCGAGCGTAGCGAGGGATTTTAAAGTAGAATCGTGAGTGAAGCGAGGGATTCAATGTAAGTCGCCCGAGAATAAATAACTTTATACCCGAGTGATACATACTACTTTTCATCCCCCTCTATGAGAAAAACAATAAATACTTACTTAATCTACGAATATTGCTTGCTATTGTCCATTATTTTACAATACATCATATAACCCTTACCCTTAACAGCCACATCATACAAATTGCGTTATAAATATCCAATATTTACAAAAACATTATCACTCATTTCATTTCATATTATTGCAATATAATTGGGAATGTATATTGTTGTTGCCCATTGCTGACCAGTTATCGCGCCAAAAGAAAAATAAAATTTGACACATTACTTTTTAATTTCAATTTTTGCTAGGAATTAGGTCTTTTATGAGCTACATACTAGGTGTAAAATACTCAATAAAATAACAGATAACAGGTAGTGTTGCAGAGAAAAAACCTATCTGTAGTAAATTTTCGATTGATTGGCTGCAAATATTTGTGTTCCAAATTCAAATGAATTTTAATCCCTTGGGATTAAATGACCTATTTTAATCCCACTTAAGTGCGACTAAAGCGTAGTTTTTTGAATAGAGGGGATGAAAAATAACTTTTTGTTCACATATGTACATACAAATACATACTCTCGAAAGACATAACTCTCTTTCTGAGGCAGTCGAATAATTACACATTTAGGTCTATCGTTTACGAAGGAGAGTTTCATTCCACTCTGCACTTGTCGATTATACCTAGTATGAATCGACTTTTACTAGGAAATGTGAGAGTCAGCTTTTATAGAAAGATAATTATAAGAATTGACGCTGTGTGATGCCAGCTTAGAATAGCATCTCCCGAAGCGACCAAGGGATTTGAGAGTAATGTGTATTGCAATTTCAGGCGACAGAATACACAGTCTTCTGAGTGACTCAAGCTTGTCACAAGTGGTGTAAATGGCCGTTTTTACTACCGTTTACGCTCTGCCTACCCCGCAAAGTATATAGGCGTGATATATGTATGTATG
The DNA here is from genome assembly GCA_024500475.1 of Phthorimaea operculella. Lineage (NCBI taxonomy): Eukaryota > Metazoa > Arthropoda > Insecta > Lepidoptera > Gelechiidae > Phthorimaea > Phthorimaea operculella. The sequence continues at coordinate 548,989 of JANFCV010000203.1, read as the reverse complement.
TAAAAATATGTAAGCTTAATGTCTTGGGACTTTTCAATGCAATAGAAAATAAGAAAATTTAAGAGAAGTGGGACGGTTTCCCACGGTCCCAAAATCAAAATCAAAAAATCAAAATCAAAAGCATTTATTTCTCAGTAGGAATTACAAGATTCACTTTAAGAAAGTCACATTCTAATTCAAAATTAAAAAAGGGAAAATTTGTAATGCAAAGTTTTCTCTTTTTTATAACAATTTGTGTTCCTACTCTAAACGCGCTCCCAGGTTCCAGTCCCGGCGGTCGCTGATAAATTTTTCAATTTTCCTATTTGCAATTTATGTAAGCTAACCTTAAACCTGGAGTCTAGCCGGGCGATTTCCCCTTGCAGCACGTCAGGTATTTCCATGGGCGGCTCCTCTACTTTGGCTATTTTCATCGGTGGCGGGAGGTTCCTAAACGAAAAGAAACTTATTTAAAAAAAATAGATATTTAAACTGGTGAATCTAGGCATCTATACGAACGTCTTTAAATATGGGACTTTCTACGAATTCACGAAAAAAGAATCACCTGTTTCATACATATTTCTTGAGTAGGTATTAGGTTTTTCTATGGAACAAGTTTCTATGTTCCCATAAGTGAAAATAAGAAATAGAAAAAATGTCATACATCGACCGGGAATCGAACCCGGGCCGCATGGGTAAACGCCCCACCGCTCTGCCACTGAGCTATTGATGCACCGTCGATGAATGGCAAATTTTCTATCTCTTGATGCTCGTCTTGAAGCGACGATCCAGCGACATCTATAGTAAGTATTTAGAACTTACTACATGGTTAGTCCACATTATGAGTGGAATTCAAACCATATGATGAAGCTTGCTTAATCCATCTATTGGGATTTTAATGCACTCACAGTGCTATATTATTCTCACAAGTGAAAATAAGAAATAGAAAAAATGTCATACATCGACCGGGAATCGAACCCGGGCCGCATGGGTAAACGCCCCACCGCTCTGCCACTGAGCTATCGACGCACCGTCGATGAATGGCAAATTTTCTATCTCTTGATGCTCGTCTTGAAGCGACGATCCAGCGACATCTATAGTAAGTATTTAGAACTTACTACATGGTTAGTCCACATTAAACAACTGTACCGTCCTATAATCATACTTAACATGAGAGAAGCAACTCATCTACACCTACAGCTACGGTCGCACCTATCTGTCCTTGCTCGTGATTGGCTGCTCCCACCTCCCCGCTCCTCACTCCGACAGGCAGGGCGGGGCGAGTCGGCCCGCTTGGCTTCATTGGCGATTTATCAACGCCGGCGCGCGGTCGCCTCAGAAGATAATTTTTTGAATTTCGCCAAAGTTTTATAATTCAAAAATAATAAACTTTAATAAATTATTTTAATTTAACTATTTCATTTTTGTGTTATATGGCGTTTTCAAAAAATTATTTTCTTTTAAATTTTTTATTAATAACGGTTTTACACCGTTCGTTTTTTTTTAAATTTTATATTTGTGTAATGTCTGTCCTTTTTAAATTGTAAATTCAGTGAGTTTGCAAGATGGGTAAGTCCTTTCTATTTTATTGAGCATGCACTTGGAAAATCAAATTTCTGAAGGCGGTTTTCCGTCGAACACTACTTTGCAATTTCATACCACTGTTCATAATTTAGACCAAGCAAGAATCAGTCTAAAGTCCGTTTACGAGTAAATAAATTGTTCAGGAAGGGCGCCGAGCCCGTGATCTAAATAGATAACTATTTCAGTGAATTATTTATCAAGAGTAAGATCCCAATTAAATAAGCAAAGTGTGTTAAAGAAATTTGGTTGTTATCGAAGTAATAAATTCGTTCTCTTCTTTTGAGGACGATCAAATGAAAATCCAGTAATCATAGTGCCTTTCATAAGCCTTGAGTGACACGATTTAAATATTTTCAACACAAAATGTTGATCCGTTGTAGGCTGCTAGTTATCTGTAAGTGATGATACATTTTGCCTCAGGGTAATATATTTTTAGTTATAAGTATTATTCGGTCGAAATATTTGAAGATGGCGTCCGTGTACGCCACGGAGTGAAGTAAGGTCACTGATTGATTTATGGATTTTCATCAACAAATTTATTATTTAATTAAAACTTCTGTCTGTAATCAGACACGTGGTTTTTAAGTTTGTGTTTTGTTTGACACGTCGCAACGTGTTCGACGCTATAAACACGTGGTCCTCACTTTAAAAAAATGTTGACTTGTATATTTAATTTCTACCTCCAAAGTTCTTTTTCTTTGAGGTGTTTCTTTAAAATGAAAGAATTTCATTAAAAAGGTGTCGCTGTGACCCCGAATAATGCAGTGAGTTTACGGCACACCTAGTCCGTAGAACGTCTTACAAAAAAAAAAAAAAGAACAATCAAATCTCAGCAAGGATATTTTGTAAGGTATATATACCTAATTTTATTCTATTGCAATGACAAATTGATATTATATGGCTCCGCGAACTAGGCCATGTTCCCTTGTTTTTATATGTTACCTCTGCGCAATGCAAGGTATACCCTATTTTAAAACATCATTAGGAGTACCTTGGCCGCCAGCGCATGGTGAGCCCTTTGACTCCTACATCCCCGCGCAGGGGTTGTGCTTTTTGATGTCATACAGATTGCTCTCGCCTGCACTTGCAGGAGTGCCTTAATTTTCGTCCTCGTGTCTTTCGTATACGTGACGAACTGATATTTTGTAATGCGAGACAAATATCGCAAAATATAGTGATAAGTATATTGTTGCGTTTCGGTACTACATACTCCTCAAAGGACGGGGTCATCATGGACCCAAAAGTTTCGAAACGTACCTACATATTATTTTAATACCTCGCGCAGAGAGAGTCGGCCAGCGAATTTCATAAAACTGTGTGACTTATGATATAAACTGTACTGTATTAGGTATTACTCTTATACTTATCCCATATCAAACAAAGAAAGTTCAGTGGCATTCGGCGCAGGCACGATATGTCTTACCTACAAAATAAAGGGTTCTCCCTTTTACTAATTTCGAAGTATTCTATAAAAACAAATAGTACACCGTCAGGGCCTTGCCTCAGACGAAATTAACGAGTGTAACGAAGGGTAGTGTGTGTGTTAGTGAATTTCGCAGGTTCGAATCTTGCATGTGACATTTTATTTAGATAAGAATTCTAATTGAATACCTACCCGACACGTTTTTGTTTACAAAGTCCATAATCCGATGGACGCATCCGAGATAATTATTTTCAATGAAATTTGCTTTGAAATGGCTATTACAATTTCTAGTAAAAGAAGTTTACATCTTAGCTTATGTAGAGGCATTCCAAGAAAATGTTCTGAGACTTCTAATATTTCCGTGTAAAAGATTTGATATCAACATAAAAGCTTTAAAAAAAATTCACATACAGTAGCTTTGTATCATTCATAAGGATAACATAAGCGTAAAGTAGATGCTAAACGTCACGTAAGCGACTAGAAGTTGATGTTTTCATGGAATGCCCTGCGTAGCTTTGAGCTAGTTAGAAACACCTACGCAAGGAGATTGTCAATAAAGACATTACCATAACCTCAGGGCTGAAGTTCTTGCAGGTTAATGTCTTAAACAGTTTCACTTTGTGATCATTACAGTGGCTCACTGGGCCATGCAATAACAATAAGTTACAACATTGTTCTTGTAATGGAACGACCATTTATGCATTTCCCTTGCTCACTGTCATAAGTAGCAAGAAATCACTTTTATTAAATAGTTATCTCTTACTACAGTGTCAACTGTGTCCCCTAAAATGTAATACGATAGTACTAATGTCATGCTAAGGGATATCCCTTACGCTTGTCATTCGTTTACTTCTTTGAACTATGGTCAAAGAGTGCCATTAAAGTACCTACTTCAAATAGGTACGTGCTGTATTTCGCAGCAAGTAACCCCGGAGGAAATACCTATGTACAATCTGAAGAGCTCTCTGAAGAGTTAAGTTAAAGTTTTCTTGTATTAGCGAGATTTTAAGCAACATGAAAACAAACAAAAGTGGGGAGAGAAAGAGGCCGTATTGTAATGGCCTCATCTCAAAACGGATAAGTAAATAACTACCTACCTATTCAATAAATGTCACACCTAAACTATGAAAAGTTTTTGCTTTTTCAATTCATTGAGAGAAAAGTGTGTGTTTGGGATACAGATTTATGTAATGTACCTAGGTGATTTACTTAATCCATCATGTTGCAAATTTATAACTACATTCTGTTGTAGATTCACAAGCTATGAAACATCAAAACTGGTGGTAAATTGTCTTAACTAGTCTAACTACTGAAAACTAGTACCTAATGTCTACATGTCATATCATAACATAAGGTAGGTATACTTGAAGTACCTACCTCCTCGGTTGCCATGACCTTGGACATGATATACGTAATGTTACTTTAGAAAGTTTGCCTACCCGTAAAGGTTTAGGCGTGATATATACGTATATGTATGTATCTAGGATGTTTTATACTTCCTACCATAGGTACCTACTCAAAGTGTTATGATATGAATGACATGTTTATTACGTAATGTGTCTAACCATCTGCACTAGAGATAAAAGTTGTAAAACGATATCAAAATAATCATTTTCTTAATACCGTCTCGATCGGTATGAGTTTTTATTTTCCTCATGTGTGGTCATCTTGCTACCTACTCTATTTATTATGAATGAAAGCTTATGCGAAAATAAACAATAAACTACCTACAGTCTATGCGGGTACTTTTATGGAATAAACAACACTACAACACGTTTCAAAACTAATGATTTCAAATAGAGGGTACTTTCGCAAATTGACATGTTTTATGTCACGAGTGAAAGACTCCTGACTGCCGTGCATAAGGTGTTTTGAAACGTAAAATGGTGAATAAATCTGTCTATTTTTAGACGTACGTAACTCAAAAGATGATACCGTTTGTTCCAATTTGCTCTGAATGTCAGGCATTCGTGAAAGTACCTACCTATTAGGTTATTATGTCTATTAATTATATTTTTTTTGCAAAACAGATAGCGGAAATGCTATTTCGAAGAAACGATGACGAAACGAAGGTGCGATGGTAGTTTATAATCGTACAGATACATTGTGAACTAACGGTGACTGTTGCACTATGCGTACACAGGTGCACTTTGAGATGGATATCAATCTATTACCAATTAAGAGATTTACAATGAGTTGTTTATGCTGACTACCTAAAAGACGTTAATGTCGTTCTACAGGCAGATAGTTTTTGTTTTCCTCGGTAGGTGGGCTATCTTATATGTACGTTATACAGACAAGTTCTGCGCTTTTAATAAATTTTAACGGTTACTTGGGCTTTTCAAGGGACGGTCAGAGGTAGATAGTCTGTTATTAGAGGTAATAATAAATGTATTCACCTCTTTATTTGTACTTACAAGATTATACCAATAGATTCATACAATGAAGTTTCTGTGACAGCCAGAGTGATTGTGTTTTTATGAAGCTTGACCGTTACTCCGACAGACTAAACAAGGTTAGTTTTATAATTTTTGCTAATCACGTAAATATTATGGCAAGCCCATACGTATTTGGAAGTCATACGAAGATATGATTTTACAATAGTTATTATATTAAGAAAGTTTATTTCATTTGAATTAAGGTATTTGATGGCCAGGTTTTCTATCTGCCATTGCCTAGTTAGGACAATGCATACCTTAAGATTTAGCGTTGACCTTTTAGTAAGGTATTCAGGCTACCCTATTACATTACCTACAGCTTGAGCAATCAAGCACAGTTGAAATGTATCAGCTTTGTTTTTCTGTGTGCAACGGTTGCTGACTTACTTACTATCTTATTAGATAGGTAGTTAGAATAGAAGATTATATAAATATTACCTATTTTGCGAATCCTACCGCTAGCTAACGGTGGTTACCTTCCTCTTTTCTTTATTATTGGGTTTTTAAAAAATGGTACCTATTATATTTTTGTTGATTGGTTCGAAAAACTGCAATTGTGTTTCCGTGTATTCACTATTTATTCACAACGGATTAGGTAATGTAAGTCTGTAATTTGTGCATTTGATTTCAGATACGAGGAAAATTTTGGAAAGGCATTATGTCATGTGCTAAATACTCTAGTATTTATCATTATTTAATATGCTTGACTAGATTGCCATAATACAGTAAATGAGATTTGTAATAACATTTATATTTTAATAATTTACGCTTATTAATCGTCATTTAAGAGTGAGCTTCTGGTATGACGAAATTTGGCATTTTATATATCCTTTGATGATTGTTTAATTCATTAATATAGTGGTTCAATGTCATTGAATTCAACAGATTCTATATTATTAATTATTTAACAATATTTGAATTCTTTATAGTTAATCACATTGGCGATAGCTCCCACTCCTCCAGGCGATAGGAAACATGTCTCATGTTAAGTATGATTATAGGACGGTACAGTTGTTTAATGACAGCATTTTACCTACCAATAAAATGCTTATTAAACTACTTACCTCCTATAATCATACATTTTTAATTCTGCCTGGGATATTTTGTAAAAAAATTGAAAATATTTTCTACAAAATAATTATAATATTCTAATTAGAATATTATTGTGAGACGCAATGAAGCCAAGCGGGCCGACTCGCCCCGCCCTGCCTGTCGGAGTGAGGAGCGGGGAGGTGGGAGCAGCCAATCACGAGCAAGGACAGATAGGTGCGACCGTAGCTGTAGGTGTAGATGAGTTGCTTCTCTCATGTTAAGTATGATTATAGGAGGTAAGTAGTTTAATAAGCATTTTATTGGTAGGTAAAATGCTGTCATTATGAGTGGAATTCAAACCATATCATGATGCTTGCTTAATCCATCTATTGGGATTTTAATGCACTCACAGTGCTATATTATTCTCACAAGTGAAAATAAGAAATAGAAAAAATGTCATACATCGACCGGGAATCGAACCCGGGCCGCATGGGTAAACGCCCCACCGCTCTGCGACTGATTTGAGAAAATTTGCCATTTATGTTTCCATGTTAAAATTGTTCATATCGGTGCCTAGAATCACCAGTTTGAATAAATGTCCGCTTGCGGTATACATACAGGCGTTTAGCATCGTAGAATATTTTGCTCAGACATGGCGACAGCGCGCTAATTTTTATAGGCTGCCGCTCACGCTCAAGGGACAAAGTGCCTAGATACACTACAATCGAAATTACGCGACCGAAATTCGGCGGCTGAATTCGGAATAAATCTTACTTGATCTCTGGTCCATTGAGTGCGTCAAGCGTGGGTCCAAACGTGCGCTTGAGCGTGTGGTTGGCGAGCGGGGACTGCAAGCAGTTGTTCACTACTTCCAAAAGAGGGTTGAATATTCTATATAACATATATCTTACTTGATCTCTGGTCCGTTGAGTGCGTCAAGCGTGGGTCCAAACGTGCGCTTGAGCGTGTGGTTGGCGAGCGGGACTGCAAGCAGTTGTTCACTACTTCCAAAAGAGGGTTGAATATTCTATATAACATATATCTTACTTGATCTCTGGTCCGTTGAGTGCGTCAAGCGTGGGTCCAAACGTGCGCTTGAGCGTGTGGTTGGCGAGCGGGGACTGCAAGCAGTTGTTTACTACTTCCAGAAGAGGGTTGAATATTCTATATAACATATATCTTACTTGATCTCTGGTCCGTTGAGTGCGTCAAGCGTGGGTCCAAACGTGCGCTTGAGCGTGTGGTTATGAGCGGGGACTGCAAGCAGTTGTTTACTACTTCCAGAAGAGGGTTGAATATTCTATATAACATATATCTTACTTGATCTCTGGTCCGTTGAGCGCGTCAAGCGTGGGTCCAAACGTGCGCTTGAGCGTGTGGTTGGCGAGCGGGGACTGCAAGCAGTTGTTCACTACTTCCACCAGAGGGTTGAATATTCTATATAACATATATCTTACTTGATCTCTGGTCCGTTGAGTGCGTCAAGCGTGGGTCCAAACGTGCGCTTGAGCGTGTGGTTGGCGAGCGGGGACTGCAAGCAGTTGTTTACTACTTCCAGAAGAGGGTTGAATATTCTATATAACATATATCTTACTTGATCTCTGGTCCGTTGAGTGCGTCAAGCGTGGGTCCAAACGTGCGCTTGAGCGTGTGGTTGGCGAGCGGGGACTGCAAGCAGTTGTTTACTACTTCCAGAAGAGGGTTGAATATTCTATATAACATATATCTTACTTGATCTCTGGTCCGTTGAGTGCGTCAAGCGTGGGTCCAAACGTGCGCTTGAGCGTGTGGTTGGCGAGCGGACTGCAAGCAGTTGTTTACTACTTCCAGAAGAGGGTTGAATATTCTATATAACATATATCTTACTTGATCTCTGGTCCGTTGAGCGCGTCAAGCGTGGGTCCAAACGTGCGCTTGAGCGTGTGGTTGGCGAGCGGGGACTGCAAGCAGTTGTTAACTACTTCCAGCAGAGGGTTGAATATTCTATATAACATATATCTTACTTGATCTCTGGTCCGTTGAGCGCGTCAAGCGTGGGTCCAAACGTGCGCTTGAGCGTGTGGTTGGCGAGCGGGGACTGCAAGCAGTTGTTCACTACTTCCACCAGAGGGTTGAATATTCTATATAACATATATCTTACTTGATCTCTGGTCCGTTGAGCGCGTCAAGCGTGGGTCCAAACGTGCGCTTGAGCGTGTGGTTGGCGAGCGGGGACTGCAAGCAGTTGTTCACTACTTCCACCAGAGGGTTGAATATTATAAGGAGTGTAAGGAACGGTGTAACGAAAACGTTGCAGGCGTGCTCAGACCATGAAACTGAACAACTTTCCCCATGGAACATATGGTGTGAAACGAAAATGAAAATGTGTCTTCCCATACAAAATCAGTCAGCTGATTGTGAATTTTGTATGGGAGGTCGGAAATTTTTTTTCGTTTCCCAACATTGGCTCCATAGTAAAACTTGTTCAGTTTCATGGTCTGATCACGCCTGCAAAGTTTTTGGCATACCGTCCCTTACACTCTGTGTATAACATATATCTTACTTGATCTCTGGTCCGTTGAGCGCGTCAAGCGTGGGTCCAAACGTGCGCTTGAGCGTGTGGTTGGCGAGCGGGGACTGCAAGCAGTTGTTCACTACTTCCACCAGAGGGTTGAATATTCTATATAGGTATTGTTGCTTCATACGCAGATAAAGAACACCTCTTTAACATATTATAATGACATTTGAGCAGGATAGCAACAATAATGGTGCCAATTTGGAATATGTTCTTTATTTTTTTATGCTCCTTTAACAAGTTGGGTGGGTAAACATGGCTTACTTGATTTCAGGTCCATTGAGCGCGTCAAGCGTGGGTCCAAACGTGCGCTTGAGCGTGTGGTTGGCGAGCGGGGACTGCAAGCAGTTGTTAACTACTTCCAGCAGAGGGTTGAAGATTTGCTCCTAGAAATAAATAGAAAAATTACTCTCTCTCTCTCTCTCTTCGTATGGGACACCGAGTCGTTCATCGACCCGATGAACCCTGGTGTCAGAGTTTTTCAACCGCCTACTGCAAGTAGCAGGCCTCTGACATGGTTGTGTAACGACCGCTATCATAGACAGCAACCGGGACCGACGGCTTAACGTGCCCATCCGAAGCACGGCGCAATAGAAAAATTACTTATAATCTCAATTACAGATTACTGCCAAAATCGGTCGCGCGAATTTCATTTTACTTGAAGTGGCGCAGAAGCAGATGCTACGAGCGACTCCGTGCGGACTAATCGCACGACGCAGAGCATTACCTAATATCTCTAACCAAAAATTCCACTGTCACGTGTTGTCACTTTAAAATTTAAATTAATGTTTAGTCAAGGATATTATGAGATGATCGCCAAATTGTCCATGATCTTACGCATATAACGCGTTATTTGTAAAAATTGTAGATGGCGGCTGAAACGAAATGTGCAAAATTGCGAAGAATCGATAGACATTTTAAAGCATGACACGACTAAAATGGTCCATGATATCTACTATCTTTTTCTAAGCATATTTTAAAACGTTACGCCCTGATTTGTAATATTGTAAGACACGAAAATTTCGTAAATGTAGATATTGATATAAAATATTTAGATTCTACACATGCAATGGTTTTGTATCATAACATAAGCATAAGTAGATGCTACATATCGTGACGTAAGCGACAAAAAAATCGATGTTTTTTTTCTTGAAATAGATGCCCTTTTGTGGGAAATTGATATTCTTAGAGAGAGAGACTATTTTGAATTAATCTATGAAAAACGTACCTTCCCAGCAGTGGGCAAGCCCAAGCCCACGCCCTCGCTACGCTTGAAGTCCAGCTTTTCCAGCACCACTTCACATTTGATCAGTGTTTCTAAGAGCACGTTATAGTTACCTTCCCAGCAGTGGGCAAGCCCAAGCCCACGCCCTCGCTACGCTTGAAGTCCAGCTTTTCAAGCACCACTTCACATTTGATCAGTGTTTCTAAGAGCACGTTATAGTTACCTTCCCAGCAGTGGGCAAGCCCAAGCCCACGCCCTCGCTACGCTTGAAGTCCAGCTTTTCCAACACCACTTCACATTTGATCAGTGTTTCTAAGGGCATGCGTTTGTTCGGGTTGGATAGGATGTCCAGAAGATTCTTCATCTTGGTCAGCTTTTCCACGTCTGAAACGTTTAGAATTAATCTTGAATACATGTTCTAAAGTACCTTAGATATCATGTGTTTTATAAAATGCGAATAAATATTTCTGAACAGTTACGATACATAAGCTCGAAGTAAATAAAATATTATTGTTTGTGAATTTCTTTATAACAGTGTTGTCACTGTTGTTTTGCTACTGATGGACAGAGAGGTTGCGTTCACACATTATTAATGTTCATACATAATTAGTAAGTCGCACTCTACTATGTATACTCTAAGTGACGGACCTTCTTCCTAAAACCCGAGACCTTTATTGCTAGACAAACCTGTAATTGTCTCGCTCACTCCTGTTTAGTGATCGATATGTCTGTCTCACTCACTCTCATTAATAGTAATAAACACTTACTCTCACCCTCACTGACCATCCGATGCACCATCCGTCTCAGCGGCTCGATATACTTTGACAGCTGTCGCACCTTCTCCCTGTAGCCACGTCTTCTATCGCTTAAATAGTCTATATGTCTGTCTCGCTCACTCCCGTTACATGATCGATATGTCTGTCTCACTCACTCTTATGTAATAGAAATATTCACTTACTTTCCCCTTCGCTGACCATCCGATGCACCATCCTTCGTAACGGCTCGATATACTTTGACAGCTGTCGAACCTTCTCAATAGAACTCTCAGGACATGCCTAGCGTCCTCTATTGCTATACTAATCTGTATGTCTGTCTCACTTGCACCCGTTTGGTAATATATAAGTACGTCTAGCTTACACTTGTTGAACAGATAATGTGTCTATAGAATGAGCAAAATTTGGCAGCTGTCAAAAGCATATTCGTGCCATACATTAGGTCTATTTTTCTTTGTAGACATGTCTTCCAATATGGATTTAAAAGCTGCCAAAATTTGCTCATTCGAGCGGCGATACTTTACTTACTTTCTCCTTCACTGACCATCCGATGCACCATCCTTCTCAGCGGCTCGATATACTTTGACAGCTGTCGGACTTTCTCCCTGTAGCCACGACCTCTATAGCTTAACTAGTCTGTATGACTGTCTCGCTCACTCCCGTTGGGTGATCGATATGTCTGTCTCACTCACTCTTATGTAATAGAAATATTAACTTACTCTCTCCATCACTGACCATCCGATGCACCATCCTCCTCAGCGGCTCGATATACTTTGACAGCTGTCGAACCTTCTCCCTGTATCTATCGCTAAACTAGTCTGTATGACTGTCTCTCTCACTCCTGTTTGGTGATCGATATGTCTGTCTCACTCGCTCTTATGTAATAGAAACAATCACTTACTCTCTCCCTCGCTGACCATCCGATGCACCATCCTTCGTAACGGCTCGATATATTTTGACAGCTGTCGTACTTTCTCTCTGTAGGCGGCGTCCTCCCCCCCCGGCGATGCTACCCCCGACAGCCCTCCCCCCGCGCCCACCGGGGTGTTCAGGTTGACGGATGAGGGTGATGCCACCATACTCATGCCGACACCCCTAGAACAATAATGAGAAACGAGTTGTTACAAAATTAAGAGATATTACAAGGCAAGAATCACAAAATGATCAGGCGCGTCCACACCAAGCGAGGCTGCTCGCTGCTCTACTCGTCAGTCAAAGTCTTATTTCCCGTCCTCGTCAACAACCTACTATTATTAGTTAACAGTATTGTTAGTAAAAAACCATGTCCGAATTTCACCATTTTTTATAACGTCTCATCAAACCTCTCAAAGTCGGTCAGTCTTTGTCAGTCATGTCATGTCGCAGTCCACCAGCCAGCAGCAAGCCACCTGCCAGTGTCTGTAAAGGTCGTAACAAGTATCATAAATGATTTACAAAAAACATCATACGAGTGGGTAATTCTGGTAACCCACAAGCATGATGACGTAGACTTGTGTAGGTCACGTGGTTCACGAGTCTCGGAAAGGAATACCAGGCGGAGTATCTTATTATACCATGGGTGACCGATAATAAAAACTTGTGATAGGGATGATAGCTGTAAGAAACAGCTAAGTGTCAGAAGTGTCAGGAAATTGGGACGAAATATAATAAAAGTCAATGGATGTGAATGCTGTTAAGAAGAATGGAAGAATAAGTCAGTCATGACGCGCCGACCATGTAAGATCACCGATGATATAAGTTGGGTCGGCAAGCTAATGAAAGCCTTGTTTCGTACCTCTGTTGATGCTGAGGGTGGTGTGACAGATGTGAAGGTCCAGACGGCGACGGGCTGCCGACCGCGCCACAACCCAGCCCGCCCAGGGATGACATAGGAGATGACATCGTTCCTGGCATACCGCCTGCTGTCAGGTAGTTAGTTACCTCTGTTGTTAGGTAGTTACCTCTGTTGATGCTGAGGGTGGTGGTGCCACAACCCAGCCCGCCCAGGGATGACATAGGAGATGACATCGTTCCTGGCATACCGCCTGCTGTCAGGTAGTTAGTTACCTCTGTTGTTAGGTAGTTACCTCTGTTGATGCTGAGGGTGGTGGTGCCACAACCCAGCCCGCCCAGGATGACATAGGAGATGACATCGTTCCTGGCATACCGCCTGCTGTCAGGTAGTTAGTTACCTCTGTTGTTAGGTAGTTACCTCTGTTGATGCTGAGGGTGGTGGTGCCACAACCCAGCCCGCCCAGGGATGACATAGGAGATGACATCGTTCCTGGCATACCGCCTGCTGTCAGGTAGTTAGTTACCTCTGTTGTTAGGTAGTTACCTCTGTTGATGCTGAGGGTGGTGGTGCCACAACCCAGCCCGCCCAGGGATGACATAGGAGATGACATCGTTCCTGGCATACCGCCTGCTGTCAGGTAGTTAGTTACCTCTGTTGTTAGGTAGTTACCTCTGTTGTTAGGTAGTTACCTCTGTTGTTAGGTAGTTACCTCTGTTGTTAGGTAGTTACCTCTGTTGTTAGGTAGTTACCTCTGTTGTTAGGTAGTTACCTCTGTTGATGCTGAGGGTGGTGGTGCCACAACCCAGCCCGCCCAGGGATGACATAGGAGATGACATCGTTCCTGGCATACCGCCTGCTGTCAGGTAGTTAGTTACCTCTGTTGTTAGGTAGTTACCTCTGTTGTTAGGTAGTTACCTCTGTTGTTAGGTAGTTACCTCTGTTGTTAGGTAGTTACCTCTGTTGATGCTGAGGGTGGTGGTGCCACAACCCAGCCCGCCCAGGGATGACATAGGAGATGACATCGTTCCTGGCATACCGCCTGCTGTCAGGTAGTTAGTTACCTCTGTTGTTAGGTAGTTACCTCTGTTGATGCTGAGGGTGGTGGTGCCACAACCCAGCCCGCCCAGGGATGACATAGGAGATGACATCGTTCCTGGCATACCGCCTGCTGTCAGGTAGTTAGTTACCTCTGTTGTTAGGTAGTTACCTCTGTTGTTAGGTAGTTACCTCTGTTGTTAGGTAGTTACCTCTGTTGTTAGGTAGTTACCTCTGTTGTTAGGTAGTTACCTCTGTTGTTAGGTAGTTACCTCTGTTGTTAGGTAGTTACCTCTGTTGTTAGGTAGTTACCTCTGTTGATGCTGAGGGTGGTGGTGCCACAACCCAGCCCGCCCAGGGATGACATAGGAGATGACATCGTTCCTGGCATACCGCCTGCTGTCAGGTAGTTAGTTACCTCTGTTGTTAGGTAGTTACCTCTGTTGTTAGGTAGTTACCTCTGTTGTTAGGTAGTTACCTCTGTTGATGCTGAGGGTGGTGGTGCCACAACCCAGCCCGCCCAGAGATGACATAGGAGATGACATCGTTCCTGGCATACCGCCTGCTGTCAGGTAGTTAGTTACCTCTGTTGTTAGGTAGTTACCTCTGTTGTTGCTGAGGGTGGTGGTGCCACAACCCAGCCCGCCCAGGGATGACATAGGAGATGACATCGTTCCTGGCATACCGCCTGCTGTCAGGTAGTTAGTTACCTCTGTTGTTAGGTAGTTACCTCTGTTGATGCTGAGGGTGGTGGTGCCACAACCCAGCCCGCCCAGGGATGACATAGGAGATGACATCGTTCCTGGCATACCGCCTGCTGTCAGGTAGTTAGTTACCTCTGTTGTTAGGTAGTTACCTCTGTTGTTAGGTAGTTACCTCTGTTGATGCTGAGGGTGGTGGTGCCACAACCCAGCCCGCCCAGGGATGACATAGGAGATGACATCGTTCCTGGCATACCGCCTGCTGTCAGGTAGTTAGTTACCTCTGTTGTTAGGTAGTTACCTCTGTTGTTAGGTAGTTACCTCTGTTGTTAGGTAGTTACCTCTGTTGTTAGGTAGTTACCTCTGCTGTCAGGTAGTTAGTTACCTCTGTTGTTAGGTAGTTACCTCTGTTGATGCTGAGGGTGGTGGTGCCACAACCCAGCCCGCCCAGGGATGACATAGGAGATGACATCGTTCCTGGCATACCGCCTGCTGTCAGGTAGTTAGTTACCTCTGTTGTTAGGTAGTTACCTCTGTTGATGCTGAGGGTGGTGGTGCCACAACCCAGCCCGCCCAGGGATGACATAGGAGATGACATCGTTCCTGGCATACCGCCTGCTGTCAGGTAGTTAGTTACCTCTGTTGTTAGGTAGTTACCTCTGTTGTTAGGTAGTTACCTCTGTTGTTAGGTAGTTACCTCTGTTGTTAGGTAGTTACCTCTGCTGTCAGGTAGTTAGTTACCTCTGTTGTTAGGTAGTTACCTCTGTTGATGCTGAGGGTGGTGGTGCCACAACCCAGCCCGCCCAGGGATGACATAGGAGATGACATCGTTCCTGGCATACCGCCTGCTGTCAGGTAGTTAGTTACCTCTGTTGTTAGGTAGTTACCTCTGTTGATGCTGAGGGTGGTGGTGCCACAACCCAGCCCGCCCAGGGATGACATAGGAGATGACATCGTTCCTGGCATACCGCCTGCTGTCAGGTAGTTAGTTACCTCTGTTGTTAGGTAGTTACCTCTGTTGATGCTGAGGGTGGTGGTGCCACAACCCAGCCCGCCCAGGGATGACATAGGAGATGACATCGTTCCTGGCATACCGCCTGCTGTCAGGTAGTTAGTTACCTCTGTTGTTAGGTAGTTACCTCTGTTGATGCTGAGGGTGGTGGTGCCACAACCCAGCCCGCCCAGGGATGACATAGGAGATGACATCGTTCCTGGCATACCGCCTGCTGTCAGGTAGTTAGTTACCTCTGTTGTTAGGTAGTTACCTCTGTTGATGCTGAGGGTGGTGGTGCCACAACCCAGCCCGCCCAGGGATGACATAGGAGATGACATCGTTCCTGGCATACCGCCTGCTGTCAGGTAGTTAGTTACCTCTGTTGTTAGGTAGTTACCTCTGTTGTTAGGTAGTTACCTCTGTTGATGCTGAGGGTGGTGGTGCCACAACCCAGCCCGCCCAGGGATGACATAGGAGATGACATCGTTCCTGGCATACCGCCTGCTGTCAGGTAGTTAGTTACTTCTGTTGTTAGGTAGTTACCTCTGTTGATGCTGAGGGTGGTGGTGCCACAACCCAGCCCGCCCAGGGATGACATAGGAGATGACATCGTTCCTGGCATACCGCCTGCTGTCAGGTAGTTAGTTACCTCTGTTGTTAGGTAGTTACCTCTGTTGTTAGGTAGTTACCTCTGTTGTTAGGTAGTTACCTCTGTTGTTAGGTAGTTACCTCTGTTGTTAGGTAGTTACCTCTGTTGATGCTGAGGGTGGTGGTGCCACAACCCAGCCCGCCCAGGGATGACATAGGAGATGACATCGTTCCTGGCATACCGCCTGCTGTCAGGTAGTTAGTTACCTCTGTTGTTAGGTAGTTACCTCTGTTGATGCTGAGGGTGGTGGTGCCACAACCCAGCCCGCCCAGGGATGACATAGGAGATGACATCGTTCCTGGCATACCGCCTGCTGTCAGGTAGTTAGTTACCTCTGTTGTTAGGTACGAGGGGTGCACTGAAAGTTGCGGGAATAGACAAGTACCGTTTATCCTGGTACAATAAAACTTTTTTTATCAGAAACTCTTTTGATTTATTTATCGAATTTTAATTATTTGATTTTAAAATAAGAACGCGTTTACGGCACAAATTCTTGTCGAACTTATCAAGTCGGTGCAAAAATGGAATTGACTCGAGAAAATTCAAGAGCTATGATTTATTACGACTTTCGAAGTGGTTTAACACAAAAACAGTGTGTCGATCGGATGATTTCTGCGTTTGGTAGTGAAGCTCCATCTAAAACGACAATCTATCGCTGGTTTGCGGAATTTCAACGTGGACGTGCCAAGCTCTGTGACGATCCGCGTCAAGGCCGCCCCAAAACGGCCGTCACCCAGGAAAACATTGATGCTGTCCGTATGTTGATTGAGGAGGATCGACATGTTACATATCGAGAAATTCAGGCTTATTTAGGCTTGGGTATGAGCCAAATACAAATAATTTTGCATAAAGAATTAGGCGTGAAAAAGTTGTTTTCCCGGTGGATACCCCATGTGCTCTGAAGAGATGAAGGCGGCTCGCGTTTGGTGCACCAGAACTCTCGATCGATTCAATGGAGGATCTTCAAACGCCGTATACAACATCGTATCAGGTGACGAAACTTGGATATATGCCTACGAACCCGAATCAAAGAATCAGTCACGAGTTTGGGTCTTTGAAAATGAAATGAAGCCAACCAAAGTTGTTCGGTCACGAAGCGTTGCCAAAAAAATGGTGGCCACGTTTGTCTCCAAAACTGGCCATGTTGCAACTATTCCTCTTGAGGGACAAAGAACAGTTACTGCGGAGTGGTATGTCAACACTTGTTTGCCAGCTGTCGTCAGGAACTCCGTAAAACAACTGCAACCGCCGCATCATCCTCCACCACGATAATGCGAGCTCGCACACCGCCCACAAAACAAAAGAGTTTTTGGAACGTGAAAATATTGAATTATTAGACCACCCGCCGTACAGCCCTGACCTGAGCCCCAATGATTTCTGTACTTTTCCAAAAATTAAAAATAAATTGCGTGGTCAACGATTTTCGTCACCTGAAGAAGCTGTAGATGCCTACAAAATGGCCATTTTGAGTACCCCAACTTCAGAATGGCAAGAGTGCTTTAATAATTGGTTCCATCGAATGGAAAAATGTCGCCAGTTCACGGGAATATACTTCGAAAAGCAATAAATATGTTTTCCACAATAACAGTTGTATCAGTTTCTTGATTCCCACAATTTTCAGTTCACCCCTCGTAGTTACCTCTGTTGATGCTGAGGGTGGTGGTGCCACAACCCAGCCCGCCCAGGGATGACATAGGAGATGACATCGTTCCTGGCATACCGCCTGCTGTCAGGTAGTTAGTTACCTCTGTTGTTAGGTAGTTACCTCTGTTGATGCTGAGGGTGGTGGTGCCACAACCCAGCCCGCCCAGGGATGACATAGGAGATGACATCGTTCCTGGCATACCGCCTGCTGTCAGGTAGTTAGTTACCTCTGTTGTTAGGTAGTTACCTCTGTTGTTAGGTAGTTACCTCTGTTGATGCTGAGGGTGGTGGTGCCACAACCCAGCCCGCCCAGGGATGACATAGGAGATGACATCGTTCCTGGCATACCGCCTGCTGTCAGGTAGTTAGTTACCTCTGTTGTTAGGTAGTTACCTCTGTTGTTAGGTAGTTACCTCTGTTGTTAGGTAGTTACCTCTGTTGTTAGGTAGTTACCTCTGTTGATGCTGAGGGTGGTGGTGCCACAACCCAGCCCGCCCAGGGATGACATAGGAGATGACATCGTTCCTGGCATACCGCCTGCTGTCAGGTAGTTAGTTACCTCTGTTGTTAGGTAGTTACCTCTGTTGTTAGGTAGTTACCTCTGTTGATGCTGAGGGTGGTGGTGCCACAACCCAGCCCGCCCAGGGATGACATAGGAGATGACATCGTTCCTGGCATACCGCCTGCTGTCAGGTAGTTAGTTACCTCTGTTGTTAGGTAGTTACCTATGTTGTTAGGTAGTTACCTCTGTTGTTAGGTAGTTACCTCTGTTGTTAGGTAGTTACCTCTGTTGATGCTGAGGGTGGTGGTGCCACAACCCAGCCCGCCCAGGGATGACATAGGAGATGACATCGTTCCTGGCATACCGCCTGCTGTCAGGTAGTTAGTTACCTCTGTTGTTAGGTAGTTACCTCTGTTGTTAGGTAGTTACCTCTGTTGATGCTGAGGGTGGTGGTGCCACAACCCAGCCCGCCCAGGGATGACATAGGAGATGACATCGTTCCTGGCATACCGCCTGCTGTCAGGTAGTTAGTTACCTCTGTTGTTAGGTAGTTACCTCTGTTGATGCTGAGGGTGGTGGTGCCACAACCCAGCCCGCCCAGGGATGACATAGGAGATGACATCGTTCCTGGCATACCGCCTGCTGTCAGGTAGTTAGTTACCTCTGTTGTTAGGTAGTTACCTCTGTTGTTAGGTAGTTACCTCTGTTGTTAGGTAGTTACCTCTGTTGATGCTGAGGTGGTGGTGCCACAACCCAGCCCGCCCAGGGATGACATAGGAGATGACATCGTTCCTGGCATACCGCCTGCTGTCAGGTAGTTAGTTACCTCTGTTGTTAGGTAGTTACCTCTGTTGTTAGGTAGTTACCTCTGTTGTTAGGTAGTTACCTCTGTTGATGCTGAGGGTGGTGGTGCCACAACCCAGCCCGCCCAGGGATGACATAGGAGATGACATCGTTCCTGGCATACCGCCTGCTGTCAGGTAGTTAGTTACCTATGTTGTTAGGTAGTTACCTCTGTTGATGCTGAGGGTGGTGGTGCCACAACCCAGCCCGCCCAGGGATGACATAGGAGATGACATCGTTCCTGGCATACCGCCTGCTGTCAGGTAGTTAGTTACCTCTGTTGTTAGGTAGTTACCTCTGTTGATGCTGAGGGTGGTGGTGCCACAACCCAGCCCGCCCAGGGATGACATAGGAGATGACATCGTTCCTGGCATACCGCCTGCTGTCAGGTAGTTAGTTACCTCTGTTGTTAGGTAGTTACCTCTGTTGATGCTGAGGGTGGTGGTGCCACAACCCAGCCCGCCCAGGGATGACATAGGAGATGACATCGTTCCTGGCATACCGCCTGCTGTCAGGTAGTTAGTTACCTCTGTTGTTAGGTAGTTACCTCTGTTGATGCTGAGGGTGGTGGTGCCACAACCCAGCCCGCCCAGGGATGACATAGGATATGACATCGTTCCTGGCATACCGCCTGCTGTCAGGTAGTTAGTTACCTCTGTTGTTAGGTAGTTACCTCTGTTGATGCTGAGGGTGGTGGTGCCACAACCCAGCCCGCCCAGGGATGACATAGGAGATGACATCGTTCCTGGCATACCGCCTGCTGTCAGGTAGTTAGTTACCTCTGTTGTTAGGTAGTTACCTCTGTTGATGCTGAGGGTGGTGGTGCCACAACCCAGCCCGCCCAGGGATGACATAGGAGATGACATCGTTCCTGGCATACCGCCTGCTGTCAGGTAGTTAGTTACCTCTGTTGTTAGGTAGTTACCTCTGTTGTTAGGTAGTTACCTCTGTTGTTAGGTAGTTACCTCTGTTGTTAGGTAGTTACCTCTGTTGTTAGGTAGTTACCTCTGTTGATGCTGAGGGTGGTGGTGCCACAACCCAGCCCGCCCAGGGATGACATAGGAGATGACATCGTTCCTGGCATACCGCCTGCTGTCAGGTAGTTAGTTACCTCTGTTGATGCTGAGGGTGGTGGTGCCACAACCCAGCCCGCCCAGGGATGACATAGGAGATGACATCGTTCCTGGCATACCGCCTGCTGTCAGGTAGTTAGTTACCTCTGTTGTTAGGTAGTTACCTCTGTTGTTAGGTAGTTACCTCTGTTGATGCTGAGGGTGGTGGTGCCACAACCCAGCCCGCCCAGGGATGACATAGGAGATGACATCGTTCCTGGCATACCGCCTGCTGTCAGGTAGTTAGTTACCTCTGTTGTTAGGTAGTTACCTCTGTTGATGCTGAGGGTGGTGGTGCCACAACCCAGCCCGCCCAGGGATGACATAGGAGATGACATCGTTCCTGGCATACCGCCTGCTGTCAGGTAGTTAGTTACCTCTGTTGTTAGGTAGTTACCTCTGTTGATGCTGAGGTAGGTGGTGCCACAACCCAGCCCGCCCAGGGATGACATAGGAGATGACATCGTTCCTGGCATACCGCCTGCTGTCAGGTAGTTAGTTACCTCTGTTGTTAGGTAGTTACCTCTGTTGATGCTGAGGGTGGTGGTGCCACAACCCAGCCCGCCCAGGGATGACATAGGAGATGACATCGTTCCTGGCATACCGCCTGCTGTCAGGTAGTTAGTTACCTCTGTTGTTAGGTAGTTACCTCTGTTGTTAGGTAGTTACCTCTGTTGATGCTGAGGGTGGTGGTGCCACAACCCAGCCCGCCCAGGGATGACATAGGAGATGACATCGTTCCTGGCATACCGCCTGCTGTCAGGTAGTTAGTTACCTCTGTTGTTAGGTAGTTACCTCTGTTGATGCTGAGGGTGGTGGTGCCACAACCCAGCCCGCCCAGGGATGACATAGGAGATGACATCGTTCCTGGCATACCGCCTGCTGTCAGGTAGTTAGTTACCTCTGTTGTTAGGTAGTTACCTCTGTTGATGCTGAGGGTGGTGGTGCCACAACCCAGCCCGCCCAGGGATGACATAGGAGATGACATCGTTCCTGGCATACCGCCTGCTGTCAGGTAGTTAGTTACCTCTGTTGTTAGGTAGTTACCTCTGTTGATGCTGAGGGTGGTGGTGCCACAACCCAGCCCGCCCAGGGATGACATAGGAGATGACATCGTTCCTGGCATACCGCCTGCTGTCAGGTAGTTAGTTACCTCTGTTGTTAGGTAGTTACCTCTGTTGTTAGGTAGTTACCTCTGTTGATGCTGAGGGTGGTGGTGCCACAACCCAGCCCGCCCAGGGATGACATAGGAGATGACATCGTTCCTGGCATACCGCCTGCTGTCAGGTAGTTAGTTACCTCTGTTGTTAGGTAGTTACCTCTGTTGATGCTGAGGGTGGTGGTGCCACAACCCAGCCCGCCCAGGGATGACATAGGAGATGACATCGTTCCTGGCATACCGCCTGCTGTCAGGTAGTTAGTTACCTCTGTTGTTAGGTAGTTACCTCTGTTGATGTTGAGGGTGGTGTGACAGATGTGAAGGACCAGATGGTGACGGGCTGCCGACCGCGCCGCATCCCAGCCCGCCCAGAGACGACATAGGGGACGACATCGTGCCTGCCATACCACCTATGATAAACATAAATAAATCTTTATTAAAAACAATACACAAAAATATTAATAAGATACCTACTGTAAGTTTTATCCAAAACCAACAAAAGTTTTAGGTACCTACTTACAAGTGGATTCTTGTAACTGAATCAAAATTTGTTTGATGGATAGAAGGTACTCTAGTGAAAACGTAACAAATTACTAGCGAAGGTACTAATTTGTTACGTTTTAAACCTAGTACATGGAGGAAACCCTGGTACCTGTTTTTGAATTCGGGGCAAATAACTTTCTTTGTCAGATTTAATATTTTCACCCATAGGGCCCCATAGGCGAAGGGAGGGTGAGGGGCCCTGTTGTCAAGATGCCGACATCTGATTTAATCTTAATTACTTTACATTGAAGGTAAAACTTACCCATAGACACAGGGCTAGGGCCTCCCATAGGCGAGGGCGCAGAAGGCGAAGGGCTCTGTCGCAGGAAGGGCTGCGGGGCCCTATTGGGGGGGTACCCTCCCCCCAACATGCCGACGTCGGACTTGTTCTGCACTCGGCCCTGCATGTGCAGCATACTCATCATTTGACTGTTGCCCATGCCTGGAAGAAGGTGAACTTTGAAGAAACTGATGCAATGTAAAATTAAATAATATACGGAGCAGATTTAAAGAAAAATTTACCACAAATTTCAAAATGTACATACTTACAAGCAACTCGCAACAGGAAAGCCAAAAAAGAAAAAAGTGACAACTTTCGTTGACCACCCTTCCTCTTTGGCCGACCCAGGAACTCTTTTCTAAGAGTAAATAAGCATTAAACATAAAAGAGAAAAGAAGTTTGGGTAGAGTGGGACCTTTCCCTTCGACGAAGATCAGACAATTTAGATCAAATTCGTTTGATCGTTCGATTCGTTCGTTTGATCTTGTAATTGTCCTGTCTTCGTCGTATGAGATTTACACTTTCTAATACAAGTAGATGTTTAGAGAACTCACCCATCTGCTGCTGCATTTGGTTGGGCGCGAGCTGCCCCATCTGGCTGACCTGGTTGCAGCCCATCCCACCGCCCATCGTGTTGGAACCACTCATCGGCACCTACCAATGGCGGAAATATTTAAAACTGGCGCAGATAAACAACATAAATCCTGAATTGAAAACATTATTCTTTGCCTCTCTATCATATCATATGACATTCGAGCAGGATGTCAACAATAATGTTGCCAGTTCGGGATATGTTCTTTATCTGCGCCAGTTATTTTAGACGCGACTAAATAGGGTGATATACAGTCTTCTGAATGACTCTCAAGCTTTTGTCGGACATGGTGTAAACGGCCGTTTTTTACAGCCGTTTACGCCTTGTCTACCCCGTGATATAGGGCGAGCAGTTGATGCTCAGTCAAATGCCTAGGGCGAGGCACGTCCACACTGACTGCGCGGTGCGACGCATGCCTCGCGAGGCGGTGAGCACACGAGGCTGCTCGGCCTATCGGACGATTAACGCCTTTAACTATTCGTAATCTTGCAAGGTATTTTTAGGTAAGCTGAGAGTGCGACTCGGAAAAGGCTTAAAAACTGACTTTACAATTAGGGAATACAATGCCGGTCATTTTCCAGTCCCGAAAATCCCGGGATTCTAATTTACAAATACCGGGATTTTCGGGATTCACAGGAAGGGGTGAATCAATGGATAACATTGTTAATTACATCAATTTTTCAAAATAGTGCTCAAGAAATGAACCTGTTCGAGGCTAATCTACAATCTTGAAAAGGCTGATTAGATACTACCTAATTACTGTAAGTCCACCGTGTGTTTTTTAACGTCTGAAAGAACAAACAGACTTGGCGATGATTTTTTGTACGCCCTATTGTTTCTACTACTACTAGATCAGCTTTGACAACAAATTAAAGCATACAGAAGTTAAGATTATACCTTAGGTTTATGTTTAGTTATTATATGTCCCCAATTATATGTCTTATTTTTCAAATAATTGTTACACTTAGTTATAATAGAATAAATAAGAATGTATTGGTAAATAATATTAAAAACTTGCAATCGAAAAATATTTCGAAAGATAAAAGTTCCTATATTTTTATCTAGGAGGTATATTATGTAATGGTTATAACAAATGTATTAATTGTCAAAGATTTTTTTAACTCAAAAAATTGATTATTATGAAGTGATTTTGTATGGGACTCTAATCCCGGGACTATCCCGGGATCCCGGGATTGTGTCCAACTAGTCCCGAAATCCCGGGATTATAAATAAAGGCCGGGATTGTATTCCCTATTTACAACATAGAAACACAGAAATGCCAGTGTTTTTGAAAATACTGAACAAATAAAAAGATAATTGTCATAGTCGTTCTAGTAGTTTCTAAAATATGCAAAGACACATCTTAGCAGCCAAAACTAAAATAATAAAATATTTTCGATATATAAAAATAAAACCAGAAAATGTTTTAGTGTGCGAACAAAATATTTCAAACTTACCTGCATAGAATTAGGCATGGACATATTTGGCATCATCTGTCCCTGCATCGGCCCAGCCAGTTGACTTTGCAGCTGACTTCCCATAGGATTCATACCGCCCATCCCTCCCCCCATGGGTCCCATTTGCCCCTGATTCGGCACCATTCCCATGCCCCCGCCCATTTTGTTAGGTAGCTGCATATTTAGCTGCGGTCTCTGGTTTAAGGTCTGTAGTAAGTTTGTGGCTGTTTGGGCTTGTGGGCCTTGGGAGATGTTGGGCCCTTGCTGGCCCATCTGGCCCTGTAGGCCTCCCATGCCGGGGTTAGGACCCAGCTGTTGTTGCATCTGCCCTTGGGGCCCCATGTTCATCATCTGGTTCCTTGAGCCCTGTGATGCGAGGTTCTGTGGATGAAATTTGGAATAGTGAATGAAAAAAATTAAGTAACAAAGTACGAGAGACGAAATGTTTACTTCAGCTCGAAGGCTTCAAAGGCGAAACAGTTGCGAACAAATCCATGCTAAAATACCAATCGTCTTTCATACTTTCGGTAATCATTTTAGTTCATTTCATTTTAGTACTTCGTACAATAGCAACATGTAGGTACATTCTTGAATACAATATTTTAAATTAGAACTATCCCGATAGATGGTGCCATGCCACGAGTTATTCGCCAAGATACACTTACATCATTTCGCAGGCTACAATTGAGCTGCGGTACACCAGATGAAAGAGTGCTATAGTGCGCCACACACCGCCTCTGTATACAGGACGTATGCGGCAGTATGTGCGTGGCGCCCTTAAATGGCGAAAGCTGCCGGTTTACATTATACCATGGAAATTTTCTAAAACAAGTCTACATACTTGTAAAGCGTTGATAGGGTCCGGGGCCATGTTGGACTGGCTGTTGGGGCCAGACTGCGGTTGGCCTGGCTGGTTGGGCCCCTGCTGGTTGGGCCCTGGCGGGTTCTGGTTGGGCCCCTGCATGCTGGGCCCGCCCTGGTTCTGTTTCGGTTGTTGTGCTGTAAGATGACAAGCTGTTTTGGTATATTGTGTATAAGAGAAGCACGCACGATTTCGATGCGTTTTTTGTAATAGATAGAGTGATTCAAGAGGATGGTTTATATGTAAAACATGCAGGAAAAACGCCTTTTCGGGAAAATGAGAAGCAGCGGGTGAAACGCCTTACAGGCCAGAAGTTAATTTATAATTGACTATTATTTTCTATGTTTAATTACTTACAAAATGAGAAATATCCTATATTGTTGTTGTACATTATTATTGATCTGTGATTCAACAAAAAAAACACACAAGTATTTGCAAAAAAAATTCTAACACAATGCTATTATTTATTCATTGATGTTACATCTATCACTGGCAGTGTAGTACTGACTGATAAGAATCGCAGCTAAAAGTCATAAACTAGTTATTAGTTGCATTATCCTCATATTAGTCACACAAGTCATAGGAGGGGAAATAGGTACAAAGAATCTGTACTCTACACAGCTGTTGGTTATCAAGTTTCAAATAATGATTTTGTGTTCAGTTTTAAGCATTGAGAAAGTTTGCATGCAGAAACCATTTTGGCCCGACTGCCTCAGAAGAAGGGTTTGGTATCTATGTATGTGAACAAGAAAAATCTTTGCACAGCCTACAGCCCAAACGGTTTAGCGGATTTTGCCATATGGGGTGTCTTTAGATTCCCCACAGCATAACAAGTGACACCGGTTTTATAAAAATTTCATAAATTCAAAATGGCAGATAATAAACATAAAAAATAACTTTTAAATAACTGCAGTGGGGTATTGTTGTATTTGCCTGTACAAAGCTTTTATCATTAGACTGTGAGAACAAGTAAATAAGTGAAAGGTAAAAGACAAAAAAATAGCATTCTAGAGATTGTATTGTGGTGTCATGTTTGAATGTAAGATGAATATTACAAGTAAAGTGATAATTTAATAAAAAACATTAACTTATTAACCTCCTGAATATTGTTGTTGTTGGCTAAGAATAAAAAAAAATTAAAATAAATCTCAATGGTTGCCTATTTACCCGACTGCCTCATTTAAATACATGCAAATGAAGAAAGGGATTCAAAAAAATAAAAAAATATGTAGATATAGTATAGTTTATGATATGATTTTTATATGTATATTTGTTTTCAAAACATAACAAGCTTCTCCTAAACCACACAATGGAATTTGATGCATTTTTTTAAATAGATGGTGTGACTCATGGGGAAGGTTTGTATGCACAACACATGCGGGAAAAAATATGTTTCCCACAGGAAAATGAGTTGCATAGGCTAACACTGCTGGCAGTCTGTATCTTGTGTAGTACTTACACATTTCTCTGACATGGAGAATGAGTTTGGCGACCATGTTCATGTACTCTTCCCGGGTCTTGGCCTTCATGAACACATGGTTCTATGGCCAGCAGTGGACTGTCATGGTTGCAGCAGTAGTTGTAGAGTACTTACATATATCCCTCACATGGAGTAGATGCATATTCATTCATGTACTCTTCCCAGGTCTTGACCCTCATGAACACACGGTTCTATGTCCAGCAGTATCCACCTACATCTAGGTGTAGAGTACTTACACATTTCCCTGACGTGGAGGATGAGTTTGGCGACCATGTTCATGTACTCTTCCCGGGTCTTGGCCCTCATGAACACACGGTTCTATGTCCAGCAGTATCCACCTACATCTAGGTGTAGAGTACTTACACATTTCCCTGACATGGAGGATGAGTTTGGCGACCATGTTCATGTACTCTTCCCAGGTCTGACCCTCATGAACACATGGTTCTATGTCCAGCAGTGTCCACCTTCACCTAGGTGTAGAGTACTTACACATTTCCCTGACATGTAGGATGAGTTTGGCAACCATGTTCATGTACTCTTCCCGGGTCTTGGCCTTCATGAACACATGGTTCTATGTCTAGCAGTGGATTGTTGTTGCCTAGTAGTAGTTGTAGAGTACTTACATATATCCCTCACATGGAGTAGATGCATATTCATTCATGTACTCTTCCCAGGTCTTGGCTTTCATGACCATTTGGTTCTATGTCCAGCAGTGTCCACCTACACCTAGGTGTAGAGTACTTACACATTTCCCTGACATGGAGGATGAGTTTTGCAACCATGTTCATGTACCTACTCTTCCCAGGTCTTGGCCCTCATGAACATGTGGTTCTATGTCTAGCAGTGGACTGTTGTTCCTCTAGTAGTAGTTGTAGAGTACTTACACATTTCTCTGACGTGGAGGATGAGTTTGGCGACCATGTTCATGTACTCTTCCCAGGTCTTGGCCCTCATGAACACATGGTTCTATGTCCAGCAGTGTCCACCTACACCTAGGTGTAGCGTACTTACACATTTCCCTGACATGGAGGATGAGTTTGGCGACCATGTTCATGTACTCTTCCCGGGTCTTGGCTTTCATGAACACATGGTTCTCCATCTCGCTGCTGTTCCGTGCCACCTGCATCCCCGACTGTTGAATCACTTGCTCTCTGAGGAAATGTCATCAAAATTAGTATTTTTAGGGGCATTCCACGAAAAGGTCAACTTTTTGTCGCTTACGTGACGCTATGGTAGCACCTATTCATGCTAATGATACAAAGCCACTGGATGTGTAGAACCTAAAGATTTTTAGTGTATATCAATTCTGCAATCAAGAAATCTTTGTGTCTTATTCGGAATTACTAGAAATTGGGTGTAACGTAAGCGACATTTTTGGTGGAATGCCCCTTAAGATTTTCAATTTAGTTTTTATTTCTTTTAGGTTTACTAAGGGACAACCTCTTAGTAAAGTTTTTAGCGTAAAATGAATACTGTAGCTGAGAAGACCACTTGCAGCAGTTTCAGCAATACGATTGCTGTTTTCTCACTTGTGTTTACCACCAAGATAAAAATAATAAAGTATTTAGTGTGTATTTCATACTTATTCTCTTTCTATGGTGGTGAACCACAAGGAATCATCGCAATATTCTAAGCTACATCAAGAAGCTGGTTAAATAATGTGTACAAAGATAGCCTTGTGATGCCAGCTTCAGAATAGCATCATCGTGGGTGTCGTAAGAAGCGACTAAGGGATTTGAGGGATGATGAGTATTGCAATTTTAGGCTGACAACCTGTCACTCTGGTGATCTTCTGAATGATTTTCAAACTTTTGTCAGACGTGGTGTAAATGACCGTTTTTTACAGCCGTTTACGCTCTGCCTACCCCGCGAGGGATATAGACGGGATAAATGTCCAAATTGTAAAGGAAACATACATTTTGCTCACGACGCTCTGGCGAAACCCTTGTGTGCGCCAATTTTCCTCCGAACCCATGGCGCTAAATTGCTTGAGCTGATTATCCATGATGGGAAAACTATACGTAACGTACACAAACACTTGTAACACTATTTATTATATTATTTCTTTAATTTCTTTAATAAAAATCACATAATCTCGGAACAAGGCAAAGCACAGCGGTAGCGTGCACTCGACAGGGTTGCCAGATGCCAACGAGGCTCCATCGCCCAATCGCGCAATCTGAAGTAGCCCAAATCGCCCAATTATTTTTTTCTTGGGCGATTTGTCGATTTTATTCTAAAGTAGCCCAAATCGCCCAATATTTTTTTCCTGGGGCGATTTATCGCATTTTCTTTTTATTGGGGTTCAAAACTAAAACACATTTTTACTGAAGTAACATTTTATTTGCTGGTAGGTCGGACGGTTTAAGACATCGTTTGTTTTTTGCTCGGTAAAAATAATTCTGAAAAATGTGTAAATATGTTTATTTCGGCTCAATTTCTATACAAACACAAATTTTGCTAACTCAAATTGTGTTTAGATTGAAATTTTTACAGTCGCCCAACACTATTTAGAGATAGCCCAATCGGCGACAGGTCGCCGATTGGGGTTTTCTTGTCGCCCAACGAGGCTCCCAAGTAGCCCAATCGGCGATAAATCGCCCAATCTGGCAACCCTGGCACTCGATGTTAAAATAATTGCTGTTTCGGGAATAGCCGACACAGTAATGTCAAACAATATGGTGTTGGACAGTACAATAACATGAAGTACGGTGTGAGCAATTCTCTTGTCAACGTTGACTGGTAGCAACTGTATTTGACCGGGCAGTCTTACGGAATAACGGAACTAGTGTGTTTTTTTAAGTTATAACTACACTCCATCAATTGGCATCAATCTAGCCCCAGGCGCTCAAGCAGGACCACCAGACCAGAGCTTTTTTACTGCCAGCCCAGTGCGATTATCAAGACTTGAAAATGGATGCAGGTCTTCAATTCTTTATCATAGGAATATCCATAGGCCACAAACCACCAGTCGGCGAGATCTACAGAAAGCTGACCACCAATCAATCATTACAGAAGATCTGATACAAATACCTCCAGATGACAAGGCTTATGCCAAGAAAACTCAAGAGCCCAAGAGCCAAACGTGTTTACGTTGGTATTGTGGGTGATGTGCCGTGAGCTGGGCTACCAACCAGAACTAATCAATCTAATATAGGTATAGAATCTAATAGATAGAATATGGCACTGGATGAGGCTCAATGTTAAGAAAACCCATCATTCCTACCTACCTAATCATTCATAAGCAAACAAAGTTATGTCTACCTGAAGGTTATACCTGAAAAGCTAATAGAATCATCCCTGCCTAAGAATAAAAAATTGGCTGCTTCATACCAAGTCATGAAGAGGTGAAATTAAGATCTGTCCAGCTAGCCCAAGTACATAGTTTCCTATTTATTAGGATGCTCCATTTATTGCAGTCATAGAAGTTCTGTAGCAACCTATCTAACCTACACTCCAGAGTTTTGAGATATGGTAGATTGTTTTGGACTGTGTCTCATCCAGGAATATTTATTTATTATTAAGTATATTATCATTGTGCCAAACAATAAGAAAAATGATGTTTCAGTGGCAGCTTTGAAATTGCTGTGAATTACCTAAGTGCATGTGTTTTGTTTGAGGCGTTTGTTTTGTTTGTATTCTTTGAGTCGCAGCTAACTTTATAAGACACCAGTGTTGAGTTAGGAAATATTGAATGTGACAATTAAACAGTAAAAAAGCTCTTAACTACTAGTTATAGTAAGGAATAAAATAAATAAAACATGCTTTGGTGTGATTACTTATTTATTTTTGAATCATTTAGCAAGACCCTTATTCACTATCTTTATGTATTCAAACATGAATTTCCATCATAATAGAGCTTGATTAATCCACCTTACAACATTTTAACAAGCCGAGCATGGCATTCAAGACAAAGCAGCATATTGGACTAAGAGACCATCAGGTACCTTCATCCACAGAGTAGGATGCCAGCAGAGTTCGCAGACCAACAACAGTGATCAGTTTTACTCGTACTAATTTCCCCGGGATCAACTAGCATCTTTCTCTTTATGAAGATGTCTGATATATGAATACCAATATCTTAGTCCAGCTTCATTCATTCTTCTTTTGGGTACCTATAGGATGTTTGAGTCGAGCAATCTCTGCCCAGCAGACGAGTTAGTACACTTACTTCAAATGCCTTGCTTGGAACTCAAATCCCATGCCATTCAGAGTATACTTTTTGGGGCAGAAGCTGTAACCTTACAAACTAAACGAATAATCCATAATATAAGAAATAGTGAGTTACCGGCATGGTTACCGGAGACTATAAATAACAAATATTTCTCTCCATATTCACATGTTAGACACCAGTGTTGAGTTAAGAAATATTGTATGTGACAATTGAACAGTAAAAAATCTCCTATTAGTTAGTAAGGAATGAAATAAAACTTTTCTGAGAGGTATTACTTATTTATTTTTGAATCATTTTAGTTCACTATCTTCCTAACCTTCATTAACATAGCCTTCATTAGGCGCGTCCACACTGAGCGCGGCAAATTGCCGAGGCAGGGCATAGGCGCGGCATACGCTTGGGTGGCAGGCGAGCCAGGTCCGGCACATTTGGATGCTTAGATTCACTATCTTTGTCTATTCTAAGTAGTACAGATGAATTTCCTTCATACTTACTTACTTACTACGGTGGCTCAGCGACCCGAAGTGGATCTTGGCCTCCGATACAACTGCTCGCCACTCTTCCCTGTTTTGCGCAGTTTGCTTCCAATCAGGCTTTTGGAGTGCGTTCAGGTCTTTTATAACTTCGTCAGTCCAGCGATATCTGGGTCGACCTACAGGGCGCTTGCCCATTGGCCGGCCCAGGTATGCCTTCTTGACCGCTCGATCCTCTTCCATCCGCTCCACGTGGCCCAGCCAGCGCAGTCTAGCAGCTTTACTCTCCCCGATGATATTGGGCTCACGGACTATGTCCTCTATTTCCTTGTTCTTTCTAATTCGCCAGATGCCATCCTCATTTTTCACAGGTCCCAGGATCTTCCGCAGTATTTTTCGCTCTGCCACTAACAGTTTTTCTTCCTCCTTCAGGGTCAGCGTCCAGGTTTCGCATCCGTACATCAGTATGGGTCTTATAACTGTCTTATAGATGCGAACCTTATGTAAGATCTGGGAGGAAGAAAAGCAGCCAAAAGAATTTCCTTCATGATACAACTTAATTAAGCCAATGGATAATCGACTAAAAGACCATCTGGCATCTTCATCTGCAGGGTGGGTGTGTTTGCAGAGTTCGCAGACCGGCGATGTTGATCAGTTTTACTTGTAGGAATTATTTCACCTAATTTCCTGAGATCATCTGGCATCTTTTTCTTTATGAAGATGTCTGAAATAAGAATACCAATATCTTAGTCCAGCTCCATTAATTTTTCTTTTGGATAAAGGCTGTTTGAATTGAGCAATCTCTGCTCGGCAGACTAGTTAGTAATCCCACCCAAAACATAAATGTGAAAGGCTGCCAAGTTCGACAATATTGGAATGCTTCGCCTATAAAAGAAGTGAGATCTAAATAAGTACCAAGTTCCATACACAGACCTCAGTTAAAAATAGTTACAGGAATGAACACTTGATTTTCCGCAGTTTGGAAAGTAGATTCTGAATAAATATCATATTAATACCTAAAATTCTAATACTTACAAAAACGCAAACCTGTTTTTTCAGCAGTTTCCTTTCCTACTTTTTAATGATATAACTTGGCAAGTTTTCACACACTTTGTTATTTATAAACCTACAAAACGCAATGAGTCAAGTATATAATTTTCTATAAAACTTGCCAAGTTATATCATTAAAAGTAGGAAAGGAAACTGCTGAAAAACAGGTTTGCGTTTTTGTAAGTATTAGAATTTTAGGTATTAATATGATATTTATTCAGAATCTACTTTCCAAACTGCGGAAAATCAAGTGTGCATTCCTGTAACTATTTTTAACTGAGGTCTGTGTATGGAACTTGGTACTTATTTAGATCTCACTTCTTTATAGGCGAAGCATTCCAATATTGTCGAACTTGGCAGCCTTTCACATTTATGTTTTGGGTGGGATTTCATTTATTTTTGTAAGGTTTTCGGTCGGTTGCAATTTTAGGTCGGTCGACCATTGGAAGATATAGATAATTTTTTGTATTAGTTCCTTAGGGGTATGAATTTACACCTTCATTATTTTAAAACCGACTCACACTTGGCCATTTTCAGATTTTTTCCTTTACCTTGACCTAAAGACCTACCCCTATGCCAAATTTCAAGTCAATACGACCACTGGAAGTGGTCTAGGTTTTTGATGAGTGAGTGAGTCAGTCAGTCAGTGAGTGTATAGTAAAAATAGCGATTTTCTGACGTCAATATCTCAAGACCTACAATAGGTACATTAATGAAATTTTGTATTTTAGATGAGTAAGTAGATCTCAACAGATACTAGAAATTTCATATGCGTAGATAAAATAGATTTTGAGTTATAGGTGGGTCGAACTTGGCCCGAAATGGTTCGTGTAATATAACCCACGGCCGGTGTGTCGCTCGAACTTGGCGGACACACTGCCGTGTGTCTAGATAAACATACTTCAAATGTTCAAATGCCTTGCTTGGAACTCTACTCTAAACCTAAATGAATGACTGCTCTAAACTGCTCGATGCCTTGTGCATGTGTGTGCGCAGACGAGCTAAGTTCGATCCAATTTGGACAAGTAACTAATAATTTAATAGGCAATCTTCTGAGATACATTGATTTTGGCTCAGCCCATGTGCGTTCACCCTAGCACGAGCGAGCATGCATTGCCCCAGGTGAGCCAAGTAATAAATGATTTAATTTTTGGTAGTTTGTCATGCGAGGCAATGAGAACATGAGCAGCCTCGCTTGGTGTTACCAAATCACCAAAATAAATGGGAAAATTTTGTGTCACATTACTTACAGAAAATCCTGATGATCACAGAGGGTTTAAAATCAATCAAAAGCTTATTCGGCTTCGACCAAGCTGTTCAGAGTATACATTTTGGGGCAGGTACTGTTGGTTTCACTTTCACTTCTTCATCTTTTCGTGTGGGACACCGAGTCGTCTAGCGACCCGATGAATCCTCGTGTCTAGAGTTTTGAAGCGCCTACTAACAAGTCACAGGCCTCTGACATTGTTGGGTAACCGCCGCCGTCTAAGTAATCGCTTTCGTTGGTAAATGTTCGAGGTTCGAGCTTTTCAACCGCCTTCTACTATATCAGCGCCCAGTAACGTCAGTAACTGCAAAATAACAATAAATACTGTTTTGTCTTGGACATATTAATGAACAGTGAGGTTATAAGTCTAAAACCACACCATTTATAATCACCAATTATCAATTATTACTTTATTAGAAAAGAAAACACAAATAAACAGTTTCGTTCGAACAAATATTCACGTGATCTTGACATTTTGTTTTCATCTTAGGGTTCCGTACTCACAGGGTAAAAACGGGAAACGGGAAACCTTTTGCAGAGACTTCGCTGTCTGTTACCCACCCCAGTATTTCATCTTATCTACATCTACATAATGCATCTACACTTATATTATATATAATAAAGAGGAAAGATTTGTTTGTTTGTTTTTTTTGTAAGTAATCGATAAACTCCGAAACTACTGGACCGATTTCCAAAATTCTTTCACCATTAGAAAGCTACAACATTCTTGAGTAATATAGGCCACTTTTAACCACGGGAAAAGTCTTCATTCCCACGGTAAAACGATTAGCAGCAGGAAAAGCGGGAAATATAGAGGATATTACCAAAATTAGCTAAACCGCTTTACCTATCTTCGCGAAATTTGGCACTGATATTACTAGCATATTAAAGACGGACATGGACTACTCTTTGTCAGCCCTCGAGGATCTGGAGTATCTGATGAAGACTACCAGGTCCCATCTAAACTATAAGAGATACGGTTATGGCTTCTTCATAGAAAAAGTTGTTCACCATGACGGGCCGCTTCTGCTGGCACATGGTCATTGAGGATCTAGAGTACCTGATGAAGACCACTAGCATCCCATCTAAACTACAACAGATACGGTTATGGTTTCATAGAAAAAGTTGTTCGCCATGACGGGTCGCTTCTGCTGGCACATGGTCATCGAGGATCTGAAGTACCTGATGAAGACCACTAGCATCCCATCTAAACTATAACAGATACGGTTATGGCTTCATAGAAAAAGTTATTCACCAGGACAGGCCGCTTCTGCTAACACATGGTCATCGAGGATCTGATGTACCTGGGCTGGGCGGGCCGCTAGTTTTTTATTTTTTTATAACTTGATAGTAGGTAAAGGTTGTATTCCGAACCGACCAGCCGACAGCCCACAGCCCATGCTGCAACGGCAGTTGCAGCCGTTGCAGCACTACTGGTTTGTAAGAGTAGAGCTTAGCTTATTCCTATCAAAATCAAAGACGCCGTGTTTGACTTGTTTACTTATTTATTTTCCCAATTACAGGGCCTAGCTACACAATTTCTCCCTGATGCTCTAACACTTTCGAACACAATCGCGATTTAGTGTAAACTGGTGGTGCGCCCTATAGATACGCTAAGGAATACTCTGTTTCTAGAACTAAATCGAATTCAAATTCAAATTGCCAAAATATTGATAAAAATGCTGCCAGTGCGCATAAAGAGGTCGGCCGCGACAGTACATACCTATATTCACTTTAAAAATAAAAATACCTCTGCGGCCTATCCACCTGTGCGAATCCACCAGAGCTGTGCGAGGTAGCTAAGCGGTGTGCGAGGAAAAAATCCACCAATAGAATCACTTCATTGAGCGAGGCTAGGAAAATGATTCTATTGGTGGATTTTTTCCTCGTACACCGCTTAGCTACCTCGCACAGCTCTGGTAGATTCTCACCCTAAGGCGTGCCTCCTCTTCGTGTTTTCACACATATTTGTTTAATAAGCACGGAACCCTTCGTGCGCGAGCCCGACTTGTGAATGGCCGTTTTTGTTTATTATCTATGAATTCTTTATTTTTCAACAACAGCAACATTACAAAAAATTATGAAAGAAAAAGAAAGTGGATTGTCTATGAAGTTTGTATGTCTCTATCTTACTCATAAGAAATTGGTATCTCCATCTCGTTCTATGCCTTTTACGGCTCTGGAATCATGCCCTTTTGA
Organism: Phthorimaea operculella; assembly: GCA_024500475.1. Classification (NCBI taxonomy): domain Eukaryota; kingdom Metazoa; phylum Arthropoda; class Insecta; order Lepidoptera; family Gelechiidae; genus Phthorimaea; species Phthorimaea operculella. The sequence continues at coordinate 513,191 of JANFCV010000203.1, read as the reverse complement.
GCCAGTTCAAGTTATGAAATGTGTTAGTATTGCCAGCCGTACGATAATTATCGTATTTATACGACAATTTGAGGTCCTGTACGATGAAAAAAAATTATGATCTTTCCGGCCGGTTTCGACCATGGCGACCACTTCTACTCCTGATCATCTACTCCTGAGCTTCACGAGGCACACTGTCGAACGCTTTCTCTAGGTCAACAAAGCAGAGGTACAACTGACGACCTTGTTCTCTGCTTTTTTCCTGCAGTTGACGTACCGAGAAAATAGCTTCACATCATCACATGTGCCTCGGTCAGGTCGGAAGCCAAACTGGGTTTCGGGCAGAATCTTTTCTGATAAGTCCTTCAAGCGGTTTAATAGGACTCTTGCAAAGGCCTTTCCGGGGACCGATAATAACGAAATACCGCGGTACGAGTTGCAGTCAGAACGGTCACCTTTGTTCTTGTAGAGGGCACTAATGCGAGACACTTTAAAATTAGAAAAAAAATTAGCTATTATCTTACGATAATTTCACAAAACTGAACGTTATCTCTTGAATTTGTACGAGGCCTTCTCCACGTCCAGGAAAACTCCGACCTTGATTGCGTACTATACTATCTCTGTTCTGCGAGGAGCTGCATCGCGATCGTCAGCTGGAGCGTCGTGGAGTGGGGTAACCCATACTGTTCGTCCCTCAGCTGGATGTAGGGACGAATTCTCCGCAGGATTAGAAGTTCAAACAGCTTCGTGACGTGGCTGATCATTTAGAGTGATGGGCCGATAGCTCGCTGGCAGACGCTGGTCCTTGCCAGTGTTGGGCAGCATGATCACTTTCCCTGATTTCCAGTCCGTGGGGTTGTTTTGGGTGCGCAGCGCTTCATTGTAGAGACTGGCAAGGACTACCACGGCTCTTCTCAGTAGTTGTTTGAAGGTCTCTATTGAGATGCCGTCCGGACCGGGCGCCTTCAGTCTCTGTATGGCTTTTGCCAGCTCCGTTGGTGACACAAAGTCTCTTCCGGACAGACATGTGAGGTGCTGTTTCAGGAGTTGTTCCACTTTTTCCTCTAGGGGTGCTGCAGCACTTCCACCTCAATTGTGTTGTGAATTAGGCGTCGATGTGCTACGAAACCCTATTTGTGAGCGTGTCTGACACGCTCTTAGCTGCTTTTTATCTCATTGTTTTTGTATGGAACGAGTCAGCCTTATAAGTAAAAAGCCTTTTACTGGCAAACGGACTTGCAGAAATTATGAAAAAAACAAATGATAAATCATTAGTATAATAAAACATATTTAAGTTTAGTTTTAAGAAATTTATTGTTATTTTTTTTTTATAATACTTGTCCGAATAAAAGTCAGCCTTATAAGTATATCTAACTGCCATGTAAAGGAAAATATGTACCTACACTCAAGTTTTACTGCATTTTGCCATACAGCCGCCATCTTTGACTAGCCACCATTTCTAAAAGCTACCCGGGTTGTTTAACATCCTTATAAGCATTTCTAACTACGGAAAATTGGTGTCTCCGATTTTTACCGTTTTCGGAAATTTGCCTTGCTGGCACACAGTCTAGTCAGTTGCGGATCCAGGCGATCTGTTAAGGGTAGAGTTGGACACACTGAGGCATCGGACGCCCTGAAGGATGAGGTAGCGTCAGAGAGCCTGAACAGCAGGATTGACCTGGAGACAGACATCATAAGAGCAGGATGTGCCACTGGACGCTCGGGAGGACGGGAGGTAGGGTTAGACGCCCTGGACGGCAGGGGGTATCTTCAGACGCCCAGGAAATCCAACGCCCACCATCCTTTGTCCTCCAGAGTGTCCGACACTACCCACGCCCGTCAAGGCGTCCGACCCTACCATACACCCTCCAGAACATCCAAGGCCTCTCAGGGTGTATGCCTATACCTCCATCCCACCAGGGATGCCCTTTCTTTACGGCAAGGGGTAGCGTCGGAAGCCTAGGAAAACCAAAGCCCGCCACTTTTTTTCCACCTGAGCTATGGCTACAGATGTAAATCAACCGGTTTAAAACGTTTAAAACCAAATTTCGCGGTTTAAAACCTGAAATCAACCGTTTTCAACCGTTTAAAACTCGCCTACAAAAAAGAAGTTCTGTGTTTTACATACACATACATACATACACAAATCACGCCTTTATCCCTTGCGGGGTAGGCAGAGCGTAAACAGCCGTAGGTACCTACAATACAGCCGCTATCGCCACGTCTGACTAATATTTCAGGGCCGTTGTAGAAAAATCGTGCCGAAATGCAAAAAAATTTTTGCCGAGTAGGTACTTAGGTATGAATTTTTGTATGGAACATCCAAATTATTTATATAACCCTGTATATACAAAATTCGGTGTTTCCAACGATTTTACACTGACTTGCTCATCATAGGTTACCTACGCTCGGGCCTCGGAGCGACAAACTAGGTAATAAACCCGCAAAATCACATCATTAATCCATTTCAGTGATCCTTACCTTTGTAATATTACGAAAATGTATTAAAATCAATAAAACATTGTTATCAACCATCCGCCGTTTTAAACCGAAAAAAACGGTTGTTTATGATTTAAAACGGTTTTTTTCGTTTAAAACGATTTGGTTGAATTGGTTTTAAACCGGGCTTACATCTATAGCTATGGCACGCATTTAAATTAACACCCTGTATACACACACCTAGCTAGTTGAGCAAGGGTTATTTTGTTTCTTGTGCAGTGGATCAGTGCCATCTATTGATGATTATACTAACTACCCAATATTTTTATTATAGCTGTCTAAAAAGTCCTCATTTTGAAAGCAAAATCTGATAATTCTAAAATGACAGCATTTTACCTACCAATAAAATGCTTATTAAACTACTTACCTCCTATAACCATACTTAACATGAGAGTAGCAACTCATCTATACCTACAGCTACGATCGCACTATCTGTCCTTGCTCGTGATTGGTTGCTCCCACCTCCCCGCTCCTCACTCCGACGGCAGGGCGGGGCGAGTCGGCCCGCTTGGCTTCATTGCGTCTCACAATAATATTCTAATTAGAATATTATAATTATTTTGTAGAAAATGTTTTTTATTTTTTACAAAATATCCCATGCAGAATTAAAATGTATGGTTATAGGAGGTAAGTAGTTTAATAAGCATTTTATTGGTAGGTAAAATGCTGTCATTAAACAACTGTACGTCCTATAACCATACTTAACATGAGACATGTTTCCTATCGCCTGGAGGAGTGGGAGCTATCGCCAATGTGATAAACTATAAAAAATTCAAATATTGTTAAATAATCTATAATATAGCATCTGTTGAATTCAGTTATATTGGTCCACTATATTAATGAATTAAACAATCATCTAAGGATATACAAAATACAAAATTCTGTCATACCAGACGCTCACTCTTGACGATTAATAAGCGTAAATTATTAAAATATAAATGTTATTACAAATCTGATTTACTGCATTATGGCATTCTAGTCAAGCATATTAGAATAATGATAAATACTAGAGTATTTAACACATGACATAATGCCTTTCAAAAGTTTTCCTCGTATCTGAAATCAAATTCACAAATTACAGACTTACATTACCTAATCCATTGTGAATAAATAGTGAATTAGTACACGGAAACACAATTGCAGTTTTCCGAAACAATCAACAAAAATATAATAGGTACCTTTTTCTTAAAACGCAACAATAAAGAAAAGAGGAAGGTAACCACCGTTAGCTAGCGGTAGGATACGCAAAATAGGTAAAATTTATATAATCTTCCATTCTAATTACCTATGTACTAAGATAGTAAGTAAATCAGCAACCATTACACACAGAAAAACAAAGCTGATATATTTTAATTGTGCTTGATTGCTCAAGCTGTAGGTAATGTAATAGTGTAATCTAAATCCCTTACTAAAAGATCAACGGTAAATCTTAAGGTATGCATTGTCCTAACTAGGCAATGGCAGATAGAAAACCTGGCCATCAAATACCTTAATTCCAATAAAATAAACTTTCTTAATATAATAATAATTGCAAAAATCATATCTTCATATGACTTTCTAATACGTAATTTGGGCTTACCATAATATTTATAAGATTAGCAAATAATAATCAAAACTAACCTTGTTTGTCTGTCTAGTCTAGTCGGAGTAACGGTCAAGCTTCATAAAAACACAATTACTCTGGCTGTCACAGAAACTTCATTGTATGAATCTATTGATATAATCTTCTTAGAATAACTAACGAGGTGAATAAAATTATTATTAATAACAGACTATCTACCTTTGACCGTCCCTTGGAAACCCAAGTAACCGTTAAAATTTATTAAAAGCGCATGAACTTGTCTGTATAACGTACATATAACATAGCCCACTTACCGCGGAAAACAAAAATGTAGGTATCTGCCTGCTCACGTAGGTAGTCAGCATAAACAACTCATTGTAAATCTCTTAATTGGTAATAGATTGATATCCAACTCAGAGTGCACCTGTGTACGCATAGTGCAACAGTCACCGTTAGTTCACAATGTATATGTACAATTATAAACTACCATCGTACCTTCGTAGGCAGGTCGAAATGGCATTTCCGCTATCTGTTTTGCAAAATATTATACTTGATAGACATAATAACCTAATAGGTAGGTACTTTCACGAATGCCTGACCTTCAGAGCAAATATATTGGAACAAACGGCATTATATTTTGAGTTACGTGTGTCTAATAAAAATAGATAGATTCATTCACCACTTTACGTTTCAAAACACCTTATGCACGGCAGTCAGGAGTCTTTTACTCGTGACTCAAAACGATGTCAATTTGCGAAAGTACCCTCTATTTGACATCATTAGTTTTGAAACGTGCTATAGTGTTGTTTATTTCATAAAAGTACCCGCATAGACTGTAGGTAGTTTTTTGTTTATTTTCGCATAAGACTTCATTCATAATAAATAGAGTAGGTAGCAAGATGACCAGATGATGATGACACAAGATAAAAATAAAAACTCATACCTGATCATACCGATCGAGACGGTATTAAGTAAAATGGTTATTTTGATATCGGTTTACAAGTTTTTATCTCTAGTGCAGTTGGTTAGACACATTACGTAATAAGCATGTAATTCATATCATAACACTTTGAGTGTATTACTACCTATGATAGTAAGTATGAAAACATCCTAGATACATACATATACGTATATATCACGCCTAAACCTTTGCGGGGTAGGCAAACATTCTAAAGTAACATTACGTATATCATGTCCAAGGTCATGGCAACCTAGGAGGTAGGTACTTCAAGTATACCTAACTTATGTTATGATATGACATGTAGGTAGACATTACTAGTTTTCAGTAGCTAGACCTTAGCTAGACTTGTTAAGACAATTTACCACCAGTTTTGATGTTTCATAGCTTGTGAATCTACAACAGAATGTAGTTATACATTTGCAACATGATGGATTAAGTAAATCACCTAGGTACATTACATAAATCTGTATCCCAAACACACACTTTTCTCTCGATAAATTGAAAAAGCAAAAACTTTTCATAGTTTAGGTGTGACATTTATTGAATGGGTAGGTAGGTAGTTATTTACTTATCCGTTTTGAGATGAGGCCATTACAATACGGCCTCTTTCTCTCCCCACTTTTGTTTGTTTTCATGTTGCTTAAAATCTCGCTAAAACATGTAAATTTTAACTTAACTCTTCAGAGAGCTTAGATTGTACATATTTCCCTCCGGGGTTGATTGCTGCCAAAAATACAGCAAGTACCTATTTGAACTAGGTACTTTGATGACACTCTTTGACCATAGTTCAAAGAAGTAAACGAATGACAAGCGTAAGGGATATCCCTTAGCATGACCTTAGTATTAACGTATTATATTTTTAGGGGACACAGTAGTAAGAGAATATTATTTCATAGACCTGATTTCTTGCTACCTATGACAGTGAGCAAGGGAAATGCATAAATGGTCGTTCCATTACCAGAACAATGTTGTAACTTATTTCTTATTCCAGGGCCCAGTGCGCCACTGTAAGGATCACAAAGTGAAACTGTTTAAGACATTAACCTGCCGGAACTTCAGCCTTCAGCATAACCTGAGGTTATGGTGATGTCCTTATTGACAATCTCCTTGCGTAGGTGTTTCTACTAACTAGCTCAAAGCTACGCAGGGGCATTCTACGAAAACATCAACTTCTTGTCGCTTACGTGACTTTTAGCATCTACTTTACGCTTAAGTTTTGTATGATACAAAGCTACTGTATGTGAAATTTTTTAAAACTTTTATGTTAATATCAAATCTCTTACACGGAAATATTAGAAGCCTCAAAACATTTTCTTGGAATGCCTCTACATACGCTAAGATGTAAACTTCTTTTACAAGAAATTGTAACAGTCATTTCAAAGAAACTTTCATTAAAAATAATTATCTCAGATGCATCCATCGGATTATGGACTTTGTAAACAAAACCGTGTTGGGTAGGTATTCAATTAGAATACTTATCTTAATAAAATACCACATGCAGGATTCGAACCTGTGAGATTCACTATCACACACACTACCCTTCGTTACACTCGTTAATTTCGTCTGAGGCAAGGCCCTGACGATGTACTATTTGTTTTTATAGAATACTTCGTAATTAGTAAAAGGAGAATCGTGCATGCGCCGACTTTCGGCTGTTTGATATGGGATAGGTATAAGAGTAATACTTAATACAGTACAATTTATATTTTAAGCCACAGAGTTTTATCAAAGGCGCTGGCCGACTCTTTCTGCGCGAGGTATTAAATAATATGTAGGTACGTTTCGAAACTTTTGGGTCCACGATGACCCCGTCCTTTTGAGGAGTATGTAGTACCGAAACGCAACAATATACTTATCACTATTTTTTGCGATATTTGTCTCGCATTACAAAATATCAGTTCGTCACGTATACGAAAGGCACTAGGACGAAAATTAAGGCCCTCCTGCAAGTGCAGGCGAGAGCAATCTGCATGACATCAAAAAGCACAACCCCTGCGCGGGGATGTAGGAGTCCAAGGGCTCGCCATGCGCTGACGGCCAACGTACTCCTAATGATGTTTTAAAATAGGGTATACCTTGCATTGCGCAGAGGTAACATATAAAAAACAAGGGAACATGGCCTAGTTCGCCAAGCCATATAATATCAATTATCATTGCAATAGAATAAAATTAGGTATATACCTTACAAAATATCCTTGCGGAGATTTAATTTGTTCTATTTTGTAGGACGTTCTACGGACTATGTGTGCCGTAAACTCTCACTGCATTATACGGGGTCACAGCGACACCCTTTTTAGTGAAATTCTTTAATTTTAAAGAAACACTTCAAAGAAAAAGAACTTTGAAGGTAGATTTTGAACATGTAAATCAACGATTTTAAAAAGTGAGGACCACGTGTTTATAGCGTCGAACACGTTGCGACGTGTCAAACAAAACACAAACTTAAAAACCACGTGTCTGATTACAGACTGAAGTTTTTTAAATTAAATACTATATTTGTTGATGAAAATCCATAAATCAATCAGTGACCTTACTTCACTCCGTGGCGTACACGGAGGACATCTACAAATATTTCGAACGGATAATAATTTAACTAAAAATATACCCTGAGGCAAAATGTATCACTTACAGATAACTAGCTCAACGGATCAGCTTTTTGTGTTGCAAATATTTAAATCATGTCACTCAAGGCTTATGAAAGGCACTATGATTACTGGATTTTCATTTGATTGTCCTCAAAAGAAGAGAACGAATTTATTACTTCGATACCAACCAAATTTCTTTAACACACTTTGCTTATTTAATTGGGATCTTACTTCCCTGAAATAGTTATCTATTTAGTTCACTGGCGCGGCCTTCCTGAACAATTTATTTACTCGTAAACGGACTTTAGACTGAGCTTGGTCTAAATTATGAACAGTCGTAAAAAATAATAATTGCAAAGTAGTGTTCGACGGAAACCGCCTTCAGAAATTTGATTTTCAAGTGCATGCTCAATAAAATAGAAAGGACTTACCCAATCTTGTACACTCACTGAATTTACATTTTTAAAAGGTCAGATAATTATAATATTTAAAAAAACGAACGGTGTAAAACCGTTATTAATTAAAAATTTAAAAGAAGCCAAGCGGGCCGACTCGCCCCGCCCTGCCGTCGGAGTGAGGAGCGGGGAGGTGGGAGCAACCAATCACGAGCAAGGACAGATAGTGCGATCGTAGCTGTGGGTATAGATGAGTTGCTTTGCTACTCTCATGTTAAGTATGGTTATAGGACGTACAGTTGTTTAATAAACAGTTGGCAACACTAAAAAAAAAAAATTGACGCCGATCGGCGATCGGTTTGCCGACAATAAATTTTATTATTTTCTTAATTAATGGAACAAATCTCTAAGGTAAGATGTAACAAATAAGCGACACAAGGTCGCTGAGTCGCTGTCCTGGCTTCAATACTTGCCTAGGATTATACCAGGCAAGCAAACCGTCCAAGATTGTGTTAGAGGATAATAATTCTCTTGGGCCTGACCTTCTAGAAGCAGCTTAACTGCTCCTTCTCTGCTAATGATCTAACTATTGTATGTTGTAGTCTCTCCCCACTAGGTCTGTTAAATTTTGTTTTTATTTCCAGGAAGTCTTTTCGTGATAATTACCTATGTAGTGAACTGACAACCTGAAAGAAGAGTAGATTCTTCACACCATAATTGATGAGAAATATAAAAGAAAAAATCTAAAAGTGAACCTATCTTGCCCTAATTTTCCACTTCATGACAGAGTGTCGAGTCGAAGAAACTCACTACATGTAAGGGCTTGTTCCTATGGCTTGTTTTCATTGTCTTGGTATTTTAGTAGAGTAGCTTGTTTTCCTTCAAATTAAAAGCCAAGTACTTTAGTACTAACTAGTAAAGGCTAGTATATCAACTAAAGCAAGTAGTGTTTACACGTTTCCTATGTGGCGGCCGGAGGTCATGCTTCCTCACTCGCACTATGGCTCTTACATAAACCAGGCAATGGCATTCATACTTTCTCCCGTCCATTAATAGAACCGCTGCCATTTATATTACCTTTCTTCTAAGAATCAGGTAGTATCCTAAACCACTGTATTGAATACTAAGATAATGTTAACTAGAAAATAAATATTCTACTGAGTCAAATGAGGCAAGCAATATCTACAAATGACATTTTATATTTTTACAGGGGAAGTGACACTGATGGAACACCAGTGACTATTAGACAAAACCGATAAGAGGATCTGTTCACCTGTCTAAGTACTAAAAGCGTCCTAATCTGCACAAAGTAAAGAGAAGCATGAGAGTTTTATTGACAAGATATAGGGTGGTACCAGGATTCATAAACAGAAAATTGAAAAAGGTGAAATTGTTCCAACAAGTGCTGATCACCCGTCCGCGAGCTTCGCAGGTGTCCCGCCTCGAGAAGATGTTAGCAATTTGAATAAATTGTTATTAAAATACTGTTTAATTCCATTGATAATTAAAGTGCAGTTGTCCCAATTCATTATTTTGTTGTCCCTGCTCTTGTGAATTATAAATTGGAAATGATAAATTTGAAAAATTTACTAGAAGAGATGAGCATCAAGATGTTGATAAATTTTCCAGGGTCCGTTAGGTGCACGTAGCTCAGTTGGCTGAGCCGTGGTGGGACAGTACCCAACGGTCCCGGGTTCAAGTTCCAGCGGTAGCTAGTGAATTTTTCAAATGTCTCATTTTCAATTTATCTACACTAATAATATAATAAAGAGGAAAGATTTGTTTGTTTGTTTTTTTGTATGTAATTGATAACCTCCGAAACTACTGGACCGATTTCCAAAATTCTTTGACCATTAGAAAGGTACAACATTCCTGAGTAATAAAGGCTACTTTTTACCACGGGAAAAGTCTTCATTCCCACGGTAAAACGGTTAGCAGCGGGAAATATAGCGGTTATTCAGAAAAAGTTGTTCACCACGACGAGCCGCTTCTGCTCGCACATGGTCATCGAAGATCTGGAGTACCTGATGAAGACCACCAGCAATCCCATATACCTAAACTATAAGAAATACTGTAATGGCTTCCAAGTAAAAGTTATTCAGCATGACGGGCCGCTTCTGCTGGCACATGGTTTTGTAGAGTCACTTCTGCTGGAACGGAGTAATGGACTTTTTACTACGGGCAAAGATTTAATTTCTACAGGAAAACAGATAGATAGGTAGGGTGAAACCGCTCTGGGCGGGCCGTGATAATATACCTACCTAATATAGCACGGTGAGTGCCATTAAAAATCCCAATACCTACATGTGAAGTACCTACCTATCAGTTAAGGTAGTAAGTAGGTTCCCATACCTATACCCTTACTTCTGCAGATTGCGTTGTCGTCGTGGTTGTCATACATAGGTTCACAGCCTACAATATTCTACAGACTTGTCTTTCAGCTCTTGTTCAGCTCAGTTTTGCTTCGTCTGCTGATAGCTGTAGTCTCCTTTGGTTATTTTGATTGAATTGAACGCATGACCAGCAAGAAATGCTGTAGGTAAAGTCCAGGTAAAGAGGTAGCTACTGTCTCAAGCCATGTGTGCTGGAGTCTGGATGAATTTGTACAAGACCAAGGTCATGTTCTTTGCGGGCCTCCGTCAAAACCCTTGAAGTTGTCCCAAATTCTATGGATGAACGCTATTGTATTTCAAGTGTTGGAAGTAGTAAGGACACTTTCCTAATTTCAGAGCTTAATACCTAGCAGGATAAATAAATGATGTCTTCGATCAAGCTACTGGGCTCGTTCATCTTTAGGTATTCCACGTCATGATTAGGTAGGTACAGCAGCCTGGCACAGTAGGTGCCTAAGGTCCTGTCTACATTGCTGGTCATAGGCATTCCCAGTGTACCTACCTACTTAAGTATCGTTTTTACTATCAAATCAAGTTACTACCATTCCGCCAGCCGGTCAGCGGTACCACTGACGACACTTCCACATCAGAATCCATTAGGTACCATCGCCCAACCGCCAGGTTACCTGTTTAACCTGTTTTGCTCAGGATCAGTGCTCTCCTAAAATCTAAAAGGCTTAAATCTGGTCATCAATCTCATCAACAGCTGTAATCAGTGCTCTCCTAAAAGCTAAAGAAAATGCTAAAATCCGGTCAACATCCTCACAACAGCAGCTTGCCGTGTGGTAGCGGCTAAGAATTCTACCACCCCTATTCTACTCAGGCTGTTTCGTAAAAGGCGACGTATTTTTGACCTTGGTGGCGGTAATACCACCTACGATACCATTCCCAAAGAGGGTTAACGTCAGGCAGGCGGCCGGTCGTTATTAAATAACCTATGGCAAATCCTATTGCAACCTGGTTTTGTGTTTTAATGAGGTATTATATTTCGTCGCTCTGTTCTTCAGATATAATTCTAGTTAACCATGTAGTTTCTTCAAGCTACTGGCATTCATCGCACTTTTAGAGAAAATCGATTAAATCGATCGATTTCACTCTTTTTTCTTTTTTTTTTGTCTATGGCCACCCTTTCCTGTCGCCTGACAGATGGCCAAGTACTCATTCTTTAACTTGCGCGGCATGATTCGCACGTTTTTTTACAAAAAACGTAAAATAATTGATAACTTCAGTGTTTAATGATGGGAAAACTAATTATTTCCCTACTTAAATTCAGTGATACACCGGGTGAGTGATTTTATGGTTTTTTTATGTGCCTTGATGTGATTGATTGACTGAGGTGTTTTTCACCTGATGCACCATTTTTTCCTTGACGGTGGGTCTACGACTCAATCCGCTGGAAAACCACACCATTTTTCCTTGATGGTCTCAAACCACTGGAAAGCCTGGAGGTTGACCGCGAGTCATCACGATGGCATTTTTGCATAGCAAAACATACGGTTCAAACTGGATCTATGTTATAAGTGTGCCATATATTCGCATAGGGCTTGCCCAAGCGATATATAACGTCTGGAGGTTATGCGAAGAGCGAGAGCTAACACGAAGACAAATGTTATATAATACAAATGGTTGCTGTCAATCTTTATTTCGTTGGTAATCGACCCCAGTCTTCCACGAAATACATCTTAGCCTAAACGATGCCCAAAAGTCATCAGTAACGTCTTGAGTTTATACCTTGACAAAATTTTATAAGAATATCTAATAAGTACCCGCTACCGATTTAAATAATCAAACAATTATTGGACACAACAGTACACAGCTCGACATAGACCTCTCTTTGTCTTAAGATCTGTTTTTCACACGAACGTGTCATACCCAATGTATTCCTAAAAGTATATATAAAATTTCTACTTAGAAATAGATAGGTTGACTGTTATTTGGTCGTTACTCGAACCACTAGACTATGTCACAAAGCTTACTAGCAGAAAAACAACTGTTGATTTGTGTCAAGTTATTACGCGAGAGCGTCATAATTTTCACCTATGCGATTCAATTTATTCGCATAAGGTTACTGATAGGAATACATTTATTTTTCCTCTTATATACGGTACGCGCCCCTTTTTCCTACGAAAAAGAAGTAACTCGAAGGCAATGCCACGAGATAATGATGTACCTACTAAAACATGGCTAAGATTCTACATATCATATCACATCACCAAGGAATACTTCATTAATTACGTAAATTTTGTATATTATACAAAAACGTATCTATTTGTGAATAACACTGTTAAAGTCATTGCTGAAACTTGCAACTAATCGCAACAGTGTGCGCAGTTTTTTTATACCATAGTAATACCCTAGCTTAAAATATACCCTTCAAAAATACAAGTAATTAATAATGCCAAATGCATAATATTACACGGGAAAACCGCAATATAAGTCACATTCTGTAAAAAGAACGCACTAATATTAGATTTACAAATATTTTTTTAAATCTACCTTCTTTTCGATTTACATTTTATCGAACCATGGTGCAATTGAGTAGTGAAATGTCAATTAAATTTCACGTACCTATTTGCCTACAGGTGCATTAGAAAAATATATTGGTATACAAATACCGTATTAAATACAACCAAACCAACGCATTGTGCTTACTTAACAAATGGAAAAAATGTTTCTTTATTGTACAAACATAAATATTTGTACCTTGTATTTATCCTACTTTGGATACCCTGTATTTATAATACTTTTGAAAAACCAATTAACTGGTTGTGTTCTATGCAAGTTTCCCGTTATTCAGCAAGATTTTAGGACGTAAGTTCTTTATAGAAAGAAAAGATTCAAGACAAGATTTTGTTTCCTTCTTTCTAGTAGATTTATATTATATTATATCATATAATGATAGACACCTGCTCGCCAAAGCTTACTTCAATACGCTTATGGTCTTACCTTAAAAAATCTTTTACAGTTTTTGATTTTTATTAAATAAAACAAAGGATAGAATGATTAGTCGATTTGACAATACCTAACTTGCCCAACCATTGGTTGCCCATCCCACCTCCCATAAAAGGGGGAGGTGTGTACTGCCTGCAGGAATACATGTGTACCTATGTAGGTAGGTCTATACAGGCCAGATTCGTGCAAATATTGCGATTGGTCTATGAAAGTCCATCATTCAGAAAGAAACGAAGTAGATAATACCTAAATAATATCCTATTATTGAAAAATACAAGTATTTTCCTACTCGGTATGTTATTATTATTAAGTATAATTAATATAAATTAATTATTACTTACAATGTGATACTTTGATTATTCCATTTCATTTCATAAATTACCACATTACGACAAGAAATACAAAACATTATATTTTGAACACTAATAAATAAACCTATTTTGGGATTCACACTTATTTACCCAAACACATACATTAAGTATTCAACTATTCCTTATTAGGAATTGAATATTATGATTTTTTATTTGTAAAAATATGTAACCTCTGTCCTAAGGTTATTTAATTTCAATTCAATTGGAATGTTATGTTACGAACACGTATTGCGAGGATAAAATTACCAAAATATCTTGGTAGTGGGATAAACATATTCTTCAGACAGAATAACTTAAATGACTTATGTCATATAGATAATTTCATGAATATTTCCTACCCTGTCGGTATAAATGAAGGGTTAAAACGAGTAACATTTATATTTTTCTATACTAAACAATAGAAGATAATAAAATTATCTTAATTGGTGAACTATTTACTTCTTTTTTGATCAAACCTATTTAAATATTAGGTGGGATCTAAAATGTTAAATCTTATTAATAACTCGTTTGTTACTTATTTTACAAATACTTTTGAATTATCTCAGGACCTAACAAGGTTGCTGTTAGATTTTATGTGGGTAAAAAAGTTGTTAATTATTTACAGTAATGTAAGGAATACTCAATTAATTCGTTCTACGTAGATCCATACATTATGCGCCACAGTAGACAAAGCGTTTTATTATAAATATTGTATTTCGTTCCAATTTCAATGAAATTACTTACGAAATCACTAATCTTCTAACCAAATGTTAGATTTTACTTGACTTCATGTAAAAAATGAAAACGAGTAAATCTTTTTTCGCAATGTTTGATAACATTGTTTCAAAATAAGTCGGTACTCCTGAAAATAGTTAAATCTTGTACTTCCGCTTTTCAACCAAGTACAAGTTGTTAAGTGATAAATAAATTTGGTCCTATTCTAGTAGACATTGTTTAAATATTTAACAAGGAAATCAAATTATTTAATTTTATTTTGTCATGATTAGAAATACATGCAGTAACCTAATCAAAACATTATGTTCACCACGTTCACCACAAGAGTATCCTTGCAATTCACAAAAATTAAAAATTACCATAAACATTTTACATTAAAATAGAATGTGAAAAACTTCAATATATATTATTATTATTATGACATACAAAAATAATATTGAGTTTTAGAACCAATAACAATATTGTTAGGAAGAAAATCTGTCTTCCCTCGTTCTGCAGATACACAAAACTTTAAAATAATAAAATTGTCTGCCTATTAACATTCTGAGTATTTTGAATTGCTTTTTATCAATAAAAGCAATGAGAAAAATATAAGTCATCAATAATAAAATTAAATTTATTTATTGATTATTATAATAATAAAATTAAGTGCAACCACATAAACGTAAATTTTTACCGTTTTATTATTAAAAAATAATTAAATCAAGTATAAACACATAAACGTAATTATATTACCGTTTTGACCAAAGTGTTGTTATTATTTGAAAGCAGACATTGATTCTTTAGGACATTAATTCTGAATGTCTGACTTTTGACTGTTTTAGTGTTTTATTATTTTATAACCAAAATCCTGCATCATTAATTCGTTTATTTTAAAGTTCTTTGAGAAAAAATAGCTTCAATAATTTAAATGCTTATTCAAAGCCTATTTATTTATTCTATGTACATTGATTACAATTTAAGAATTATAATTCCTGTTTAAATAATTAAATTGGAAAATTTCGATGCTGTGGGTGTGAGTATACACGAAGTAAGCACAGTTAATTAAGTTCTTATAAAAAATTAATAATTTACGCCTTAATTAACTTTTTTATAGCGATTATTTCCATGATAACGTGAACCATATCAATAATCAAATATTTGTGTAGTTCAAAAATTATCCTACACGTATACGAGTTTACAGGTACACTATAATGTACCATTCAAACCGAACTTGGTGTAGTTTAGCCTGAAAAAGCTTTTGAAGCAAAACATTTTTCAGATGTGTCTATAATCTTTAATAACTTTATATTTAGTTGAGTCAACATCATCATCATCACTGCTGGCTCACAGCGCTCGATGATAATGTGAAAATTATGGTTAATATTTAATTACCAGAAATAGAAAGAAAACTATGTTTTCAGCACCTTTTTTATTTCAACGCCTTAGAAATTGCTTGCAAATGTGTAATGCTTGTATAATTTTTGACATAAGTACAAAAACAACGATAATCAGAACTTTTATCTTAATCGGGGTTTGTGGTAAACCTATTTTAAGTAGTTAACTTAAAAATATGTTTAGAATAAAATAATTTAAAGTGAATGTACCTAATCCCTACACATAATCCAACTTATGTTTAAGGGCTGTCTGTACAACTGACTAATCTTTTCTATTATAATGTGTTGTGAAATACAACACAATATCTCTGAACATCTACATGGTTAACTAGAATTATATCTGAAGAACAGAGCGACGAAATATAATATATGATCAAACGAACTTACCAAGTGAAGTTCGATCGATATTATATGAGTCGCTCTGTTCGAAGATATAAGGTCCCTCCCACCCAAACCCAGTTGTATAATAGAAAAAGATTAGATCTACTGCTATCTCTAAAGAATGAGTACTTGGCCATCTGTCAGGCGACAGGAAAGGGTGGCCATAGACAAAAAAAAAAAAAAGAGTGAAATCGATCGATTTAATCGATTTTCTCTAAAAGTGCGATGAATGCCAGTAGCTTGAAGAAACTACATGGTTAACTAGAATTATATCTTCGAACAGAGCGACTCATATAATATCGATCGAACTTCACTTGGTAAGTTCGTTTGATCATATATTAATGCATGTTGCGCCGACCCCAAGCATGGTATAATAAGATACTCCGCCTGGCATTTCTTTCCGAGAATCGTGAACCACGTGACCAACACAAGACTACGTCATCATGCTTGTGGGTTACCAGAATTACCCACTCTTATGATGTTTTTTGTAAATCATTTATGATACTGTTAACTAATAAATACAATTGAAGTGTTGTTGTAAAGTTCAAGTTAATACACACGTAAATCTAAATTATAAAATTATTAAGAAATATTTTAACCCATTGTTCTGAGATTGAATTTACCCCATAACGTATTTTATTGAAATAAATTGGCAATACTAAGTGACGTTGTCATGTGTTCCTCTGGGAAGGAAAGACCATGTTTTATTAGACTATGACCCCAAGTAATTGGGATAAGGGCAGGAAGATGATGATCCTCTTAGATAAAATAAAAATCTGCTGGGCGATTATCAATCCACCATCAATCAATCATGCCACCATCTAAAATTGATGTAAAAACCATCATTCACAACTCAAACAACAAACGCTCAAGCTAAACAAAAATAAACGCAACAATGACAGTACGAGCGGTCAAATTGAGCTGTCAAAATATGACGGTTCAAATGTCAATATTGTCAAACTGCAGGGTTGCCAGATTGGGCGATTTATCGCCGATTGGGCTACTTGGGAGCCTCGTTGGGCGACAAGAAAACCCCAATCGGCGACCTGTCGCCGATTGGGCTATCTCTAAATAGTGTTGGGCGACTGTAAAAATTTCAATCTAAACACAATTTGAGTTAGCAAAATTTGTGTTTGTATAGAAATTGAGCCGAAATAAACATATTTACACATTTTTCAGAATTATTTTTACCGAGCAAAAAACAAACGATGTCTTAAACCGTCCGACCTACCAGCAAATAAAATGTTACTTCAGTAAAAATGTGTTTTAGTTTTGAACCCCAATAAAAAGAAAATGCGATAAATCGCCCCAGGAAAAAAATATTGGGCGATTTGGGCTACTTTAGAATAAAATCGACAAATCGCCCAAGAAAAAAATAATTGGGCGATTTGGGCTACTTCAGATTGCGCGATTGGGCGATGGAGCCTCGTTGGCATCTGGCAACCCTGTCAAACTGACGTTTCGTTGGTTGGTTTTGCGCAGCGTTGCCAGATCTACGTCTTTTTACGTAGATCTACGTATTTGAGGCCTTTTTTGAAAGGCTACGTATTTCAGTCTCAAAATCTACGTATTTTCTATAAAAATGTACAAACTATGTAATTAATAACACTTTAGGCTGAATAGGTCCAAATTCCGTTACTTTCGAGAAAAAAACAATGTCAACGTGCGTTCCGTTTCATGCCGTCACTTATCTAGGCGCCACGCCGCCACTCTCCCTCCACTCTCCACGCTACATCGCGACGCGACCTGTCATGCCGTGCTAAAAGTGACTGTGTAAAACGAAACGTCTCGTACGCTAGAACTCTTAATGGGGCTTTTTCTGTTGACAGTAATGACAGTTCCCTAAGGGTCTTGGTAGTTCTGAATTACAAACTAGAGGGCGCTGCGAAAGACGGAAAAAGACGTTCCTTTCCTTTCCTTTTCTTTCCTTGCAACCTCATAATCAATCAGTAAGTTACCTATTATATCGCATTCCGGTTCGGCAAATTACTTTAGCATACACGGCACGCGACCGACTATAGCAATAGCAACTGTCAATATCACTCAAATGACAAAATTTTACATCTTGCGCAGCGCCCTCTAGTTTGTAATTCAGAACTACCAAGAGAGCCTAAGAGAACTGTCAACAGAAAAAGCCCCATTTCACTTAGAAAAATCAATACGTAGATCTACGAAATTTTCTTAAGCAACTTTTACTAATTCTACGTAATTTTCTAATCTGGCCTACGCCTTTTTCAAAATCCGAGTTGGCAACACTGGTTTTGCGTTTGCGGATGGATCGCTTTCGGTCGAAGATATATTTATTTTCTTGTGTGGGTGTCCCAAATATTGAAAACGGACGTTCTAAATATGATGGATATGAGCTAATTATCCCATTGCTTGGTCTAGCGCAGTGGCAATAGTCGACGAAATGTTGAACGTGCACAAACTATGGCTTTTGTCTTGCCTCTGTGTTATTGTTCTTGTCGTCTTGTATTTCCAAGCAGAATTTGCTCGTTTGGAGGAAAATTATCAAAAACTAGGTAATTCGATACTCATTGTTTATATTCCCACCAATTTATCGACTGTATAACATATTTTAGTGCAACTTTTTGCAGAATACAAACTAGTCCAGTCGCACGTAGAGTCACGTCAGTTTTTCCCGAAACCGACGG
This sequence comes from Phthorimaea operculella, assembly GCA_024500475.1. Classification (NCBI taxonomy): domain Eukaryota; kingdom Metazoa; phylum Arthropoda; class Insecta; order Lepidoptera; family Gelechiidae; genus Phthorimaea; species Phthorimaea operculella. The sequence continues at coordinate 494,370 of JANFCV010000203.1, read as the reverse complement.
AAAAAGTGGACGATGATCTCGTGGTGATCTACAACAGAGTGCCCAAGACAGGCTCGACGAGTTTCGTGGGGGTGGCCTACGATTTGTGTAAGAAGAATCGCTTCAAAGTGCTTCATATCAATGTGACTGCGAATCAGCATGTCCTGTCTGTCAGCAACCAGTATAAGTTCGCGAAGAATGTTACCTTGTGGCAAGAGATAAAGCCAGCATTGTATCACGGGCATATGGCTTTCTTAAATTTTGAGAGGTAACTTTTAACTGATAAAACATTTTAGTTCAAAAACTGGATCTAAAATGTTTTTCTATTCTTATTCTAATATGACTTGAATGTGCTAATCTTTTTTATGATAATATCTGTGTATAACTGTATTCTGGTAAATAAAGAATTTATGATTTAGTAAGAAACACAAACAAGATTCATAATAAATTTGTATTTTATTATCATTCTTGCAGTAGGTATATGTATCTTCACAGTCAAATATAATACTTTTATTATTTTGTGACATATCTCTAATCTTAATTCTTAATTTTCAGACTGGGTACCTCCTCAAAGCCACTGTATATAAATTTAATCAGAAAGCCTTTGGACAGACTTGTATCATACTACTATTTTCTTCGCAACGGGGACAACTTTAGGCCTCATCTTGTAAGAAAAAAACATGGTGATAAAATGGTAAGAAATATTTTGAATCATAAAAGGTCAGTCCTATGAATTGTTGTATAAAAATAATTTGTCCTATCAAAAATGGTCTCAGCATTGTAACAAAATTGGCCTTAAATAGTTAATTGAAATAAAAATATTATTTATTTACAGTTTTATTATCACTGTTTTCAACAATACAAGATATCTTTTCAAAGGGCAAAAGTTATACTTGAGTTAGCTTATCATTATGTTATTTGTATAAAATTACAAGATAAAATAAGTTTAAAAGAACCTAATTTTAATTCTTGTTATTTATCAAACTTAAATGTATTTTATTGTGATTGATCATGTTATCAATTTGTTAAAAATCTTAATAAATACCTTAGTTTAATGATTTCCTTATTGACAGACATTTGATGAATGTGTGGAGAGAAGCCAACCAGACTGCGATCCTAACAACATGTGGATGCAGGTGCCATTTTTCTGTGGGCATGCTGCTCAGTGCTGGTAAGTATTTCTTGTATTTTACTAATATACAGAAAAATAATAAAAGTATAAAAGATTAAAAGAATTCTGCATATCCATGCAACTCTATCAACTTTCTTTTGTTCTTTAAGCATATTTTTTTTATCATTAAGTAAAACCTTCTCAATATTTTTTCTAAGTTCGTCATATATGAGATAGATGACATTATTAAGTATTGTTTACCATTTTGGTATAGAAAATAAAATTGGGTCAAATGAAACCCAAGTCCTTTAATTACATGTTTTGCTCACAGGAAACCAGGCAACCCATGGGCCCTGCAGCAAGCAAAAAACAACCTAGTCAATCACTACCTCTTAGTGGGAGTAACTGAAGAGATGCTTGATTTCATCTCGGTACTTGAATCTGTGTTGCCGAGAATGTTTAAAGGCGCCACCGAGCATTATCTCAGCAGCAATAAGTCGCATCTACGACAGACCAGTGCTAAAATACAACCTAACACCAGAACAATAGAGAAAATACAACAGTCTGTCATATGGAAAATGGAAAACGAGCTCTATGAGTTTGCATTAGAGCACTTTAAGTTTGTGAAAAAGAAAATATTGCTGAGGGAAACAAACAGTGTAGAACAGATATTCTTCTATGAAAAGATTCGGCCGAAATGAATTAGTTTTGTTCTATTGTGAGTACTCTGAACATTCTCTGTTAACTTGGTTGATATTCAACCATCTGTAAGTAGTTTATTTGTGTATATTTGCTCTTGTAGTAATGACCTTACTAGTCCAAGCAGAAAAGTTCCTTCAATAGATTTGAAAACTTATTCTTTATGCAGATTTTATTCTGTCACACAGCAGACCATTTGATTCAACATTTTATATTTCAATAGTTTTATTCTATGTATTTTACTTATTTACATTTAGTACATGTTTTCTATTATAGTAAAACTGCCACCGACACAATACAGAAAAAACTTTCCAAAAGACAATATATTTCTTATTTTTTTGCAGTTTTTTAAATGTTTTAAATTTTTATACACTTATACTCTAATTTTGTGTGATATATTAAAATCCATCCAACGATATGTTGTTCAATTCTTTGTTATATTTTAATAATAATTTATTTAGTTTTTAGACTTAGATAATATTAGTTTATAGTAGCTAAGATCTTGTTGGGACCATAGCTTTAAATGGTACTTACCATTCGCGACCTGTCGGCCTCCCGATGACGGTGCGTTACCGCACCGAAACTTCGAGATTCTATTAGCCTTGGCTTCAAAAACAAGGTAAGTTGTTTTGTAACATACATGGTACTTACAAAAATTGTATAAAAGAAAACTATGTATATTGGACGAACAGGATATAAAACATATTTGTGTCTGCAATATTACTTATAGTAAGTTATCTGTATCTATTGGGAAAAAGCGTAAAAGCACACATATCAATATCAGTCTTTGTGTTTGTGTAATGAACAGTTAAAATGAATATTATTACTGAGCATTATTGTAAGTCAGACAGGTTCAGTTTAGACCATCCAGAAACATGCGTATCGCCGCTTTATCGTATTCGCCGCGGCTCTGGCATGTGTGTGAAGCACATATTTCAGGATGGTCGCTCGCGTACTGTATGTTATAGTATAGTTTTTTCATAGACACTAACAACGCTCGCTCGCGATTTTGGCAGAATGTTTCCTTAGATTCATTCTTAAGTAATAGTATGGTCTCGTATGTCTGCTAAACTGGCGTTTGATTCCAGAGATAATACAAAATTAGAGAGAAAGAAGAGTCATGGCCGTTTGGTGCCGGCTTAGCATAGCATCACCACCTATCTTTCCCGTGGGTGTCGTAATAAGCGACTCAGAGATTTGACAGTTGATGTATATTGCAATTTAAGGCGACAGGTGGACAACCTGTCGCTTTGGTGATACACAGTCATCTGAATGACTCAAACTTTTGTCAGACATGGTGTAAATGGGCGTTTTTTACAGCCGTTTACGCTCTCCCTACCCCGCAAGGGATATAAGTTTGATATAGTATGTATGTAAGAAGAATTTATACAATCTTCTATTTTACAAAACAATCCTAAAATAAAGATAGAATTACTGGTACTTACATACCCTACAGGTAGCTAAGATTTATCTAAGTAAATTTTCTGTCGAAATTGTAGACATTAAGGGGGATCGTTACGTCATACAAACTAAAATCTGAACTTCAACCGAGTTACACATGAGCTAAACAACAATTTTATCAAAAAATCTTTATGTGAGATGAGGAAGGCACACGTAAATATGTCGCAAAACTGCTTAACGTAAAAAAATATCAAGTATTTTCTCCACAAAAAAATTAAACGTGTTTATTGCAGCAGTAGCTCCATCTATGTTCATTAAGTGGCGACAGGGTTTTTACAGAGAAATCTGATGGTTAAAAAATTATTTGTTTTATTTTGCGAAAATGTTATAAAAGCACGGGACTTCCCATCAAGTTTTTTAATCATAATTTTGTCTCATTTAAAGACGTAACTCCATTTAAATTTTGTATGGAAAACGATCCACCTTAAGGCGTTCCGTTTGCATACAAAAGTTCAATGGAGTTATATCTGTAAAGGAGACAGAAGTCTGATTAAAAAACTTGATAGGGAGTCCCGTGGGTATATAAAATTTTCGCAAAACCCTAAAAAGAACTTTTAAACCATCAGATTTCCCCGTAAAAAGCTAGTCGCCACTTTACAAAAATAGATGGAGCTACTACTGCAATAAACACGTTTAATTTTATTGTGCAGAAAATACTTATTATCTTTTAACCATAAGTAGTTTTGCGACAAATTTACGTGCGTCTTCATCATTTCACATGAAGTTTTTTCAAAAATTTGCTCTGCAGCTCGTGTACAACACGGCTGGAGTGCAGTTTTTGTTTGTATGACGTAACGATCCACCTTAATACAATCCACCTAACAAAACATTCTACATACCTACTCAATGACTTATTAATCTTATCAATATCCTACGCTTATTAAGTTATTTATTTTGTCGCGTAATTCTTAACTAGGTTTGTAAAAAAACGTGTACTTATTTTGTACATATAAGGTCCTATTAAATTCACTGCAAATATTTTAGGGGCAGATCAAATAAAATATAAGCAGGTACTAGGCAAATTTTTAAAGAAATCTACACGCTAGTTTTCGAGAAATCTGCATTTAACTAAAAAAAAAACGAAACGCGAAAAGTGCACCCTGTTTGTCTAAGAAACACACACATCGATGAATTTAAATTACGCGTCAAACGCGCCGTGCTGTGATTGGTTGGTTGTTAGTGTGCGTGCCGTGTAAGTGAATCATGTTTACATGACGGAACGTCAGTCGGGTCAGTCAAAGGGTGTTCACATAATTAATAAAAAAGTTTGTTTGAAAATGAAAAAAAAATCTAGCGTGTAGATTTTTTTTAAATGCCTTAGATGTTTTTCTTATACATATTTACGCATGCCCTTAAAATATTTGCAGTGAATTTAATAGGACCTTATATAGGGTGTAAAAAGATTAACTGCAAATATTTCAAAGCGTGAAGCAGCCCATGAAAATGAACAACTTCCAAATAGCACAGGTCGAAATATGAATAAATTCGGAATTCCCATACAAATCGACTGGATTGGATGGTACATTTTTTATGAAAGGCCATATTTTTTATTATTCCGACATATGGGAAAGTTGTTCAGTTGCATAGTCTGGTTCACCCCTTAAAATATTTGCAGTAATTTTTTATTACATCCTGTTTATTAGCTACGATAATAGGTTCTAATAGAGACAAGTTCTTCCATAATACTATGTTCTATAGATCTATTGTATATTAGCTAAATTTGTGTATAGCTAGTTTGTGTTTTGTATATATATATATATAAGGTCCTATTAAATTCACTGCAATCTACACGCTAGTTTTCGAGAAAACTGCATTTAACTAAAAAAAAAACGAAACGCAAAACTGTTTGGCCTAGAAACACACACTTCGATGAATTTAAATTACGCGCCAAACGCGCCGTGCTGTGATTGGTTGGTTGTTAGTGTGCGTGCCGTGTAAGTGAATCCTGTTTACGTGACGGAACGTCAGTTGGGTCAGTCAAAGGGTGTTCACATAATTAATTAAAAAGTTTGTTTGAAAATGAAAAAAAAAGATCTGGCGTGTAGATTTTTTTAAAAATGCCTTTGATGTTTTTCTTATGCATATTTACGCATGCCCTTAAAATATTTGCAGTGAATTTAATAGGACCTTATATATAGGGTGTAATTATATTAGTGGCGGATCCGTTAAGAGTGTGTTCTGTCAATGAAACTGAACAACTTTTCCCAAGGAACATAGGCCGAAATATTAAAATAAAAATTAGCCCTCCCATACAAATTGACCCGGCCGGCCAACACACTTAGTATGGGAAGACTAAAATTTTTTTTCGTATTTCGACCTATGTTCCTTGGGGAAAGTTGTTCAGTTTCATTGACAGAACACACCCTTAACGGATCCGCCACTAATAAAATTACACCCTATATAAAATGACTGCCAACATAAAATGATTAATAATAAAAAAGTGGCTAATAAAATGGTAAACACGCATTATGCGTAAAGTCAACCAGTAATTAGGTAATAAGTTTTAACCAATGTTTTTGAATGATTATTTACTCATTACTTTTTTATGTTTGGTATATAGAAGATATAAAACTAACAACTAAAAATCTTTAGAAATTTTGAACCACTAACTCACTAGTAAAAAAACTATGAATAATAATATCGACGCCCACAACAGTCCACTGCTGAACATGGGCCTCCACCTAGCGGGGGGTATTGCCATACTCACCACGCTTGGCAGGCGGATTGGAGAGTGCAGTAAAAGATGTTGCGTTTGGAGTTAACCAGGAAAAGGAAGCCATTTCTGAACGATCCACTTTTCAATATAATAGAGTTGGTGATCCGCAAGGATCTGTATTGGGACCATTATTATTCTTACTTTATATTAATGACATACCTAACGTAACTACAAATCAATTAATACTATTTGCTGATGACATTTCTATTATTATACCCGACAGTGACATAAATAATTCTTTTATAAATAATATTAACGCTACAATGACTTCAATAAATAATTGGTTAATTGAAAATCAACTACAAATTAACGTTTCAAAAACAACATTCATACAATTTTGTAATTACAAAACAAAAAAGATTGATATAAATATACAATGCAATTCAGAAAATATTCAGCGGGCACATACAACCAAATTTTTGGGTATCATATTGGATGAATACTGCTCATGGAAATCGCATATCCAGTCTGTATGCAATAAATTAGACAGGTTCGTATATGCCCTGAGAAACCTCAGAAAAGTAGCTGGAGAAGAATCTGCCTTATTAGCCTATCATGGGTACGTTGCCTCGGTTTTGAGGTATGGACTAATAATCTGGGGAAGCTCTACTATTATAAGAGACGTTTTCTTACTTCAAAAAAAGTGCATTCGAGCCTTATGTGGTGTAGGCCCTATCGAACATTGTCGTCCATTGTTTCGCCGACTGGGTATTCTAACCTTGACAGGAATGTACATTTTAGAAATAGGCACATTTGTCAGAAATAATCCTAGTTTTTTCGAATGTGTTACTCAAAATGCCAGACTACGGTATAGAGATATCACACAATTAAAAATGCCATCCTGTAGGACCGCCTTATGCAGAAAAAATTGTTACATGATGACTATAAAAATCTACAATAAGGTGCCATCACAGTTCAGGCAGCTTCCTAACAGGTATTTTTTGTCCAAATTACGACGATGGCTTGTCCAGAAATGTTATTATGACATAAGTGAATTCCTAAATGATAATGACATTGAATCGTATATTTTGTAATAATCATTTTGTAATATATTTTTCAAATTAATCAATTTTCGTATTATGATGTGACATTATCTGAATAGTTAATATCTTGATCTAATGTACAGTCATGAATGAAGTTTCTAATTTAATAATGTTAATAATTTGTTTATTATTTTGCATGCCATGCACTGGCGCATCACGCATATACTGAAATATTGTAAGTTATTATAAATACTTATTGTAAGATCGTTTTGTTTACCGTGTGTGCAAGCTAATAAAATATTTCTATTTCTATTTCTATTTCAGGGAACGCTGCTGCACATTCCCTGGATGATTATCCCTTAGTCGCTTTTTACGACACCCACGGGTAGAATTGGGGCGATGCTATTCTAGGCCGGCAACACACGGCATCGATATCGACGCCTAACTATATTGATATCTCATTAATTTTAATAGAACTATCCATAATTTTACAAAAGACTCTGTTAGCAGATAAATATTTTAATTGTGTACTCAATGTTATAAAAGACAATGTAACTAAACTAAGAGTATAGAAAGCCTAATTATATAAATTAACCTCGTAAGGCCCAGACATTTATGAGCTTTCTACAGGATGTAAAAAAATCAACTGCAAATATTTTAAGGGGTGAATCAGCCCATGAAACTGAACAACCTTCCCCAAGGAACATAGGTCGAAACATGAAAAAATTTTTGGACCTCCCATACAAATTGACTTGGTCGGCTGGTACATTTTGTATGGGAGGTCCAAATTTTTTTTATATTTCGACCTATGTCCCTTGGGGAAAGTTGTTCAGTTTCACGGGCTGGTTCACCCTTTAAAATATTTGCAGTTGATTTTTTTACACCTTATATAGATAACGGCCCAAGATGCCTTTTAAAAGGTATGATTCACAAATTGAAATGAACCTTATATGCACTAGCAATAAGGTTGCTTTATGATGTAAATCTAGCAAGGGCTTGGGTCTGAACCACTACAAAGCTACATACCTTTTAAAAGGCATCTGGGCCTTACGAGGTTAATAGATGATGGGTAGTACCTAGGAAGTACCCAACACTGCACTCATTATTTCTTTCTGCAAATGAATAGAAAACAATAAAATGTTTCAAATATTTATGTATTTAATTTTTGGTCCTTCGAACCGGATAGATAAATAATGCTCAGAATTTCCTAGTAGGAAATGTAATTGATTAACGGAAAATATTGTAGCTAATTAAAAATTGTAGATGAAGTAGGTACTAGCAAGTTTTATTTTGGTGTGTTTTGTTTTGTTTGCAAGCTATTTCTTTGTATATTTGTTAGTCCCATGTTTTATTTGTCAGACTCCTATTTTCTTGTCTTTGTATTTTTACTGATATCTGCTGTGCTACATTTCTGCTACGTCGTAGCGCAGCATTATTTCATAGACCTAACGTTTTCCTAATTTTAATATTTTATTTAGTAGGTACTTACGTGGTACTTGACTGGAAATGTGTGTTACACTTTATGTGTGACCCAAAAATTAGTCAGCAGCCCCAAACAAGTATATAATTACACAAAATTTGGGGTGTCATTATACTTCTAAGAACTTGTCTCCAACTTCTTTAAAGGCCTCAATTATCGAAAGTGTAACGCGATTGAATAAAATATAATCGTCCTTGTCAACTGAATATGTAACGGAAAAATTGAAATGTTGTACGACCCTAATCGCTGTACTAGTTAAGCACATTTCTTATGAGCAAACACGCCATTTGTCAAGCGGAGGCGTCTTGCACGGCCCTGCATTTTATACCATAATCACTCACATAGTAGTTTCATTCAGGGGGACCCCGGTTTAATTATTCAATCGGTTCCCCATCCTTCTCACTCGCGGCGTGGTCAAGCCGGGTGAGTGTGATAGATGGTGTTTTGATAGGCAAACCTTGTGGCTAGTGGAGCTAGTAGGTGTTAGTTTCAGTCGTGTGTGCGAGCCGTTACCGAGCGCTTGGCTCGCGATGTCAAATACATTCAAACCTCTCGCAGAAATGCTATCGCGGAGGCACAACTTTCGAATAACCAGAAGATCGATCAGTTAGAACAATCGAAAATGAGATTAAAAGTTTAAACGCAACGGCTTTTATGTTTTAGTTTGTTTTTGAGGTCTGTTTTCGAAGGTCGCGTCCTTCAATCGATAAACTATTAATTGCTACAGCGTGTGATTGTCCGTGGCCCATAGACAGTTGTGTTTTGGATATATTTTTTAGACAAGTGCCAATTAAAATTAGTTTTTATTTGATTGTGGACTTTGTGCCTACAGTTTCCCGTGGAAGAGACCGGGTATAAATTGGTATCTTCATGGAATATGGGCATCTGTTTAGACACTGGTAAGTTCGTGTTTGGTATTCGCGTGTTATCTATAATCAGCATTTATCGGCTTGTAGTGGGCGGCTGAGTAATATCAATTTTTGTTTTGGTGCCCAACAAGGGTCTCTTGGTTATTTTACTTGTAAGTGATAGTGTGTTGGTAGACAAGATGCATTCGGAAAAACAAACAAGATTTTAATGTTTATTTATAATATTTGACTCAGATTTTTTTTTAATTTATGCACAGAATTAAGGATAGTAATCATTCCATCCACTTTTCAGTTGGTTTATTACATTCACTATTGCTTTAAAAATAGCATTTTGTATAAATAAGTTTGCTATTTCTAACTCCTGCTATATTTAAAACTGCTTGGGCTGAACTTGGGTATTAGTAATTATTTATCAATTGGAATTAGTTGTTTTAAAATTTGTCGCAATCCTATGCAACCTTATTTTCTGTCGTCAACTTTTCAGATTATCTACCTTGAACGAATCATAGACATGATTGTACCTTAACTACCTAGTGATGCTAGTACCTAGTATATAAGGTGTAAAAAAAATTAACTGCAAATATTTTAAGGGGTGAACCAGCCCATGAAACTGAACAACTTTCCCCAAGGAACATAGGTCGAAATATGAAAAAAAAATTTGGACCTCCCATACAAAATGTACCAGCTGACCGAGTCAATTTGTATGGGAGGTCCAAAATTTTTTTTCATATTTCGACCTATGTTCCTTGGGGAAAGTTGTTCAGTTTCATGGGCTGGTTTACCCCTTAAAATATTTGCAGTTGATTTTTTTACATCCTGTATAATGAACTTAGCTTAATAATAAAACTGTTGTCATCAGAGCAAAATCATGAAGAGTTGGAGACGACTGCTGGCGACGGAAGCCGGCGCGACAGCACGTGGGTATCCCGAGCGACACCTCCTACGGCCGCCTTTCCAATGCAGAACTCCAGTCACGTCAAATTTGAGCCACCGAGCGTCCCTGTCATATTCGTCCTGGGTTAGTATGCTACGTAATTCTAACTTGAATATTACTACACTGCGTACAGTAGTACAATACTACCCCAATTGCGGAACGCCCATACCCAGCAGTGGAGTGTTGTGGCTGAAGTAGTAGTAGTAGCTACAGTAGTGCTCGCTCATATCATATCCCGTCGCCTGCCGAATGTTGTACAAAAACATGTCAAGCGCCTATCAGATTTGGTTGAATTATGATGTTCACAAACTTTGGTACAATGAAAAAGTGTAATAGAAAAATAATAAGAGATTCATCGGGTTGTTGGACGAGTCGGTGTCCCACACGAACTTCGTTAATAGGATGCCACAAACCCTGAGTACGTTACTTCTTATGGCGGGAAAACATCTTACTCTTGCGGTAATCCCAGTTGCAGCTGGTTAAACCGCCGGGCACGCCTCTAGTTCTCAATAAAATTACAATAATACGTTGTTATTGTCATGTCATATCCGCGCATCGTTTTAAATAGGTAGTCTCACTTGTGTAGGTTTGCTGTAATAAATTATTTTTTTATAAATAAGTTAACTTGTTGTGTCCTGTTTCTGTACAATAAATGGGTAAATAAAAATTAAAGATATTTTAGTTGTAATCACCGTTCTAAAACTGTTTATCTTCTCCAGGTGGTCCAGGCAGCGGGAAGGTGACACATTGCGACAACCTCATGCAGGAGCGAAGAGGAGTCGTGCATATCAACATGACAGATCTGCTCCAGCAGTACGCCATCGGCAACGGTACTGGCCTTGAAAAACCCGGTTCGCACTATAGTCATTAGTGTGCGAGCTTTCACAAGCACTATTTGGCGCCCGGCAAGGGACTTCTTTATTTATGTGTCGTCTTTTCTAATGTTGGCTTTGCTTTGGTTATTGCACATGCTATTGCAGGTTTTTACACGTAGAGAATACGAGAGAGAACGAATAGGTGTCGTGCGTATAAACAAGTCAGACCTTCTCCAGGACTATGCCATCGACAACAGTATTGGCCTTGCAAAACCCGTTTCGCATTATAGTCATTAGTGTGCAAAGCTTTCACAATTCAATATTTGGCACCCGGCAAGGGACTTCTTTATTTATAACTAGCTGCCCGTTAGCGGTTTCACCCGCTGCAACCTATTATTCCGCGGGAAAAAGCATTACTCGCCAAGAGATGTCGCTGTTAGTTTTCGGCGAAAACATTTAAAACGCGAATCGGCTCAGTCACGCCACCTTTGCAAAAATATTGGAATATGCGTGATCCCATTGGAATAAGACATTTTCCCGTGATAAAAAGTAGCCTATATGTTATTCTAGATACTCTTCTATATTTGTGCAAAATATCATGTCAATCTAATCAGCCGTTTTAGCGTGATGTCGTAACAAACATACACACAAACATCCGCCTTTATAATATTAGTAGGATTAATTAATTAATTATATATATTATTAGTAGGAAGTAGGAAGTAGAATTTGTGGGATTCAAAATCTTGTTAAAACATTTTCATTGGCAAGTAATTTTTGTACGTACATGTGTTGTGGGATATACATCAATTTTGCCTTACTTACTCGCCAAGAGATGACGCTGTTAGTTTCTAAAACGCGAATCGGCTTAGTCGCGCCACCTTTTTCATAAATATTGGAAAATGCGTGATCCCGTGGGAATGAGACATTTTTCCGTGGTAAAAAGTATATGCTATTCCAGATGCCCTTTATATTTCTGCAAAGTTTTATGTCAATCTAATCAGCCGTTTTTGCGTAAAGTCGTAACAAACACACACGTAGGAAGTATAGCAAGACCAGTGTGTAAGATTTTCCAATATCGTAAGACAAAACGCCGTGTGGTGCCGGCAGAGTAGAATAGCACCACTCCCTCTCTTGCCGTGAGAGTCGTAAGAGGCGACCGAGGGATAAACCCGACCCAAACAGCAGTGTAAGTGGCAGTTAATCCACCACAAAAGCATTCCCAATGAGGGTTGACGTCTGGTAGGCGGCCGGTCGTAAAATTAAGCCGAATCCATTGCAGCACGATTCTGTGTTTAGCAAAATGTGTTGCGCCGACCCCATGCAATTGGGATAAGGGCAGGAAGATGATGTAAGACAAAACTTAAATTATATAAAAGTTCGAAAAAATAAAAACATAAGGAGAACACTACCCGGATTCGAACGCGAGTCACCCTGTTTGGTAGGCAAGCGCACTATCGCCGCAGCTACCATAACTTTAAGATGACTGTTGAATTCGGCTCAGTCACGCCACCTACGTCAAAAATTTTGGAATTTGCGTGATTCCGTAGAAATGAGACATTTTCCGGGGTAAAAAGTAGCCTATGTGTTATTCCAGATGCCCTTTATATTTCTGCAAAGTTTCATGTCAATCTAATCAGCCGTTTTAGCGTGATGTCGTAACAAACATACACACAAACATCCGCCTTTATAATATTAGTAGGATTAATTAATTAATTATATATATTATTAGTAGGAAGTAGGAAGTAGAATTTGTGGGATTCAAAATCTTGTTAAAATATTTTCATTGGCAAGTTATTTTTGTACGTTCATGTGTTGTGGGAAATACATCAATTTTGCCTTACTTACTCGCCAAGAGATGACGCTGTTAGTTTCTAAAACGCGAATCGGCTCAGTCGCGCCGCCACCTTTTTCATAAATATTGGAAAATGCGTGATCCCGTGGGAATGAGACATTTTTCCGTGGTAAAAAGTATATGCTATTCCAGATGCCCTTTTATATTTCTGCAAAGTTTTATGTCAATCTAATCAGCCGTTTTTGCGTAAAGTCGTAACAAACACACACGTAGGAAGTATAGCAAGACCAGTGTGTAAGATTTTCCAATATCGTAAGACAAAACTTAACGCCGTGTGGTGCCGTGCCGGCAGAGTAGAATAGCACCACTCCCTCTCTTCCCGTGGGAGTCGTAAGAGGCGACCGAGGGATAAACCCGACCCAAACAGCCAGGGCCAACCGTATGGGGCGGTTAATCCACCACAAAAGCATTTACAATGAGGGTTGACGTCTGGTAGGCGGCCGGTCGTAAAATTAAGCCGAATCCATTGCAGCACGATTTTGTGTTTAGCAAAATGTGTTGCGCCGACCCCAAGCAATTGGGATACGGGCAGGAAGATGATGTAAGACAAAACTTAAATTAAATAAAAGCTCGAAAAAATAAAAACAAAAAATAAGGAGAACACTACCCGGATTCGAACGCGAGTCACCTTGTTTGGTAGGCAAGCGCACTATCGCCGCAGCTACCATAACTTTAAGATGACTGTTGAATTAACGGATATGCTTCCACACAAAGACGCGAATCGGCTCAGTCACGCCACCTACGTCAAAAATTTTGGAATTTGCGTGATTCCGTAGAAATGAGACATTTTCCCGGGGTAAAAAGTAGCCTATGTGTTATTCCAGATGCCCTTTTATATTTCTGCAAAGTTTCATGTCAATCTAATCAGCCGTTTTTGCGTGATGTCGTAACAAACACACACACAAACATCCGCCTTTATAATATTAGTAGGATGTTGGCTTTGCTCTGCTTATTGCACATGCTATTGCAGGTTTTTGCACCTAGAGTATGACAACCTCATGCAGGAGCGAAGAGAAGTCGTGCATATCAACATGACGGATCTGCTCCAGCAGTACGCCATCGGGAACGGTACTGACCTTGCAAAACCCGGTTAGTGTGCGAAGCTTTCACAATTCACTATTTGGCGCCCGGCAAGGGACTTCTTTATTTACAAGGTGTTCCAAAGGAAATACATTAAATTGGACACGTTGTGCAGGCCATCGTACCGAATAATTTTCATTATGGGGCCAAGTTATGAAAACCCATCGTTTAGGAGTGATAAGCAACTTAAATTCGTTTAATTTAATTGAGTCCCACATTATGAAAGGAGCTTTATTGATTGTGAACTGAATTTGTGTCATGTTGCCGTTTTGGAAAACTTTTGAAATTACCGCCACAACTGTTGCCAAGGCGACGGTTTTAGCGGTAATTTAGTTGCCAAGGCAACAGTTGTGGCGTAGACCAAGATCAAATGTCATATTCGTCAAAAACTGACACAAGTGACACTACAGACTCTACTGGGTTCTCTGATTGGCCCTTTGTCTTTGCGTCTCTATGGGTGATCTAAGTCAAAAGAAGTTTTTAGTTTGAGGCGGCAATAGAATAAAGTAGACACCAAGAAAGAGATCTTTTATTATAAGTTTTCGTTTAAATTTAAAACATAGACAACTATGTTCCAAACTTTTTCGAAGATTCAAATCCAACAAGTTAAAAATGCAAGGTTGCAATCTTGGATAAAGGGTAATACATAATGGTAGTAGTAAAAGTAGGCATTTAGTTTGTATGAAAATTTTAACTTCCTAATTATTAAGAATTCAAACTTGGTGCCGTAATGAAAATTGTTCAGTACAATGGTCTACAGAACGTCTCCAATTTAATGTATTTCCTTTGGAACACCTTGTATAATGTTGGCTTTGCTTCGCTAATTGCAGATCCTCTTGCATGATTTTGCACGTAGAGTGTGACAACCTCATATACCTACTCCTGCACTACGCTATAGACAACGGTACTGGCCTTACAAAATCCGGATCGCAGTAGAGATTTTAGTGTGCGAAGCATCACAATCCACTATTTCAAGGGACAATCCACTATTTGGCGCCCATCAAGGGACTTTCGTTCTTTTCTTTTTGCACGAGTGCTTACACCTGAAATATAATTTTTAAGCTTCTGTTTACAACGCACTATTTGGCGCCCGGCAAGGGACTATTTTTGCTTCACTCATGCATGTATTTTGCAAGTTTGCATGCCCCTGAAATATTACAACCTCAACCAACCAACCAACCTCATGCAGGAGCGAAGAGGAGTCGTGCATATCAACATGACAGATCTGCTCCAGCAGTACGCCATCGGCAACGGTACTGGCCTTGAAAAACCCGGTTCGCACTTTAGTCATTAGTGTGCGAGATTTCACAAACCACTATTTGGCACCCGGCAAGGGACTTCTTTATTTATGTTTCGTCTTTTATAATGTTGGTTTTGCTTTGCTTATTGCACATGCTATTGCAGGATTTTGCACGTAGACTGTTACAACCTAACGCATTATAGGTTTTAGTGTGCGAAGCTTTCATTTTTCATTTTTTAGCGCCCAGCAAGAGACTTTTGTGCTTTGCTTTTTGCACGTATTTGTGCAAGCCTGGTTACACCTGAAATAGAACTATTATATAGTATTTAAGCTTTTTATCACAATGCACTATTTGTCGCCAGGCAAGAGGCTATTTTTGCTTCCATCCTGCACGTACTTTTGCAAGTTTGATAAAGGATTACGAACAGCTAGAAGAATGGTGCGCATGACATGACATGATATGTCTGCTCCAGCAGTACGAAATAGGCAACGGTACTGGCCTCGCAAAATCTCTTACTAATGTTGGAATTGTTTTGCTTATTGCACACTGTTTATACAAACTAAAGCAATGCCTTTACTGGGCTTAAAGATCAGATATGCTGTGTATTTTTATGGTTTATTTATTAGCTCGCAACTATTTTCAATCACTTTACACTATTTGGCACCCAACAAAGGGATTCTTTTTGGTTTTGGTTTGCCTAATGCAGACGCAATTGCAACTTTCTGCACGTAGACTATGACAACCTCATGGAGAAGCAAAGAGCAGTCGTGCACATCAACATGTCAGGCATGCTCCAGCAGTTGGCAACTGTACTGGCCTTCCAAAACTCGGTTTGCACTATTTCGCGCCTAAGGGACTTCTTCATCTGGGGGCACGGCAGTGCCCCCACCAAGTCGAGCTGAAAGCGGCACGGCCGTACCATCTTTTTCTCGAACCAGTTCAGGCCATTTTTAACCCCCCCATAACTCCCTTGTCGATAAGTTTAGAACCCTAATTTTAAAATATCTTAACAAGCACTGCGAAGATACGATACATTTCAAATTTCATTTAATTTGGACCAGTAGTTTAGAAGTTATAGTAAGTCAAAGTTTCTTAATTTTCTGCCTGACTGACTGACTGACTGACTGACCGATCATCAAAATTCTAAGGTACTTCTAGCAGACTGAGGAGCTTGAAACTTAGAATACACATTGTATTTAGTGTATGAATAAAGGGAAAACTATAACATTCTGCAAATTCGGTTGCAACCGCATAACTAACTTTGTATTTCCATACAAATGTATAGGATTACAAAGTTAACTTTGCGGATGGGCTTTGAAGAAATCTGTAGCTGAGGCTCAAGAAGTAGTTCCAGATAATAGAAAGAGGAAGACTATCTACAAAAAGAAATGAGATCCCACCAAAAACATTTACTTGTAAAAAGAACCAAGTCTCGCCTCTCAGTTCATCTACTGTAAAAAGTTGTGAGATCCATGTGATGCCAAGTCGGTTATTGATTTATTCAAGGACTACTTCAGGGAACTTTCATCTTAAGCTATTGCGTAATTAGGTAACAGACATCATCTTACAGTAACTATATTGATATTTAAAAACTTTTATATTTACAATAACTAGAATGACTTGGCAATCGCACACTATGTGCTTGTGAGATACGATGGTCTAGTGCGGTGGCCGGGTCATTCTAGTTATTGTAAATATGAAAGTTTTTAAATATCGATATAGTTACTGTAAGATGATGTCTGTTACCTAATTACGCAATAGCTTAAGATGAAAGTTCCCTGAAGTAGTCCTTGAATAAATCAATAACCGACTTGGCATCACATGGATCTCACAACTTTTTACAGTAGATGAACTGAGAGGCGAGACTTGGTTCTTTTTACAAGTAAATGTTTTTGGTGGGATTTACTTTTTATCTTTTACTAATGTTACAATTACTTTGCTTATTGCTCATAATTTTGAAAACATTTGCTAAAGACTGTACGTACCCTGTTCGTAATAGTTATTACTGTGCATAATGCTTCTTAGTTTTTACGCTACATTTCATCATCACTATTTGGCGCCCGGCAAGGGGCTTCTTTTATATGGTTTAGGTCTTCAACAAATGATTTGCTTACTGCATATACTTTTGCAAGACGATGACTAAGTTTTTACCCAGTATGCAATGCACCCAATAAAAAAAACATGTTTGTTTATCTAAAGTTTATTACACTGCTAATTGACATTACTATTGCAGTTACGCACTGTAGTTCTTCATATTAGTTAGTACCTATGCAATGCTTTATTACCACGAGTCACTATTTGGCGCCCATCTAGGAATTATTTTGCTTTGCTGATATGCACTTGCTTTTAAGAGGTTATCCTAACCTCTCATATACCCGTGGCGTAGCATGTGTACCAGTAGGTACTTTTAGACGGATTTCAAAAACCGCATGCATTTACTTGAAACTTGCGTGCCCGGGGCGCAAAATAACTAAATAGAAACGCCACTGATGCAGGGACTCTACATCCCAACGAAAAAGATGAAATAATTGAAAACCAAAAGCCATTTCCCCAATGAGTCGCAAAAGTAAAGGGCGTTCGAAGTCAAGAGCGCCATAACTGTTCATAATGACAGTTATTTGCAGTTGTTACGACGCGGTCAGTGTCAGTAGGCAAGTCAATGTCGCAATGCGCGATCGATGATATGCATTTTTCGCCGGACATGTTTGTAAACAATCGCAGACTGCAGGTTACAGTTACAGCTGTGTATGTACATTTTGTGTTGTATGTACGTTTGTGGCGGTATTGTAACGTTCGGAAACTGAGGACTGAAGCACAAAATAGAGAGTTTAAAGATGGTTTTCTCGGCCCTATTTAGGGTTTTTGCGATTGACATTTGTTACATAGCCAGGGTTGCTACTGTCAAAAATTTTAAAGTATAAAAATATCAAAACAGCAAAATCTGATAAAGGACGTCATTCATATGATTCTGAGCTAATTTTAAATCCAAGAAATATGACGTTCGTGTCAACTACCTTCTTAGTTACCTACCTGACTTCCCCTGAGATTCCGGTTATTTCCAGTTAAAATCAGTAAGCGTCAAAATAGTTGCTAGTACTGAGTGAGCCATCTGGTTAGGTGCCCCGCGCGCCGTTTCCTTATAATATGTGACTGAGGCGAGGGTTGTCTTGATTTACTAACTGATTTTAGGAAAAGTTGCAAAATTTCCACCGTAGGCAAGTTTACTAATCGGCATTTGCACCTAAATTAAATAATGTTCGTTTTTTGTTAATCGATTAATAATTATTTAGTTACATTATAATTGTACTATTTCTTCACCAGGTATAGATTTACTGATCTAAATTACCTTATAAGCTAATTTATGAGAAACCTCTCACACCTTACCTTCGTAGACTTACTGCTACGGCGTAGCACGTTGTTATAGTAGCATTTATGATAGATAGAATAAACGTTTATCATGAGACTGATCTGATCATAATTACCTTAAATAGTAAATAGACATGTCGCTGTCTAAATTTATTTTACTTTGTTAACTCGAGTACGCTACTCGTGAGTAATTTTTGGTTTCTACATTTTCTGGTATTAAATAGCCAGCATATATTTTATTTATCTGTGAGAAAAAAAAGAACACAAATTTAACTAAGTAAAATCTCAAGCTATTGATACCTTTATGAAGTTAACCTAAGACATGAATTTAACCTCAGTGCGTACCTACTTATTTCCAATGCTACTTATAAAATTTTACGAACTTATCCCCAAAATAGATAAAGCGAAAGTACTTATATAGGTACATAGGTACACTTATATAGGTATATACCTAACTTTCAATAAGGGTTAACAAACTAAGCATAGAATTTTAAGTAGAATTTCGTACTTTTACAGTTGAAGTCACCAATGTTAAATAATTCAGATGTTCCAAGTATTTTTCCCAATAATTACTAAGTCTTTATACCGTGGGAAAACGCAGCTGAAATCAAGGTTTTTAAGTTCACAGCCTTACAAGTCACTTACTGTTGAAAATGAACTCTAGTGACATAGGTTTACGGACTAAATTAGCTTGCTTTTTTAATATGTGACCGCCTGTGTTCTGTGTGAATAAATTATTTTCGTGTATATTTAGATAATTATACTTGTAAGAAGCTGTGCTTGTTTTGTATTTGATTTTGCTTATAATATTGATTTGTAGTTTTGTCTACATATATTTTAAAGTTCACTTAGAATGCTTACTTCACAATTTTAGCTATTTGATGTCGTAAAAATATCATAACGAGAGGTACTTATTATACCCAGCAGTGTAAGTTAACAATATTAGCATTTCGTTATTCTTGTCGTGTGGGACACCGAGTCGTCCAACGATCCGATGCAGAGTGTCAGAGTTCTTCTACCGCCTCCTACTGGTGGTAGGCCTTCGCACAGCTAGAAATAATTTAATATTTTCGTGTTGGTCACCCAATATGAACCACCCACTTGAATGACACCCAATATGAAGAACCCAGAAAGCATTTTGACAATTCTAAGTCCGTCTTTTCTTCCACAGATATGCAAGACTTCGGCACGTTATCCAGTAAGACGGTGACAGAAGTCCTCATGCTGGAGATGAAGATGGCTCCCACAGCGAAGACCTATTTAGTGTCAGGGTACCCTCGCTCCATGAGGGACGTCGCTGAATATTCAGATAAGGTAAGTTTGCGTTTCGGCAGAAAGTCGTGATGCTGAAGATGAAATGGCTCCCACAGCGAAGACCTATTTAGTCTCAGGGTACCCTCGCTCCATGAGGGATGTTGCTGAATATTCGGATAAGGTAAGTTTGCGCTTCAGCGAAGACCTATTTAGTCTCTGGATACCCTCGCTCCATGAGGGATGTTGCTGAATATTCAGATAAGGTAAGTTTGTGTTTTGGAAGGCACAAGTCGTGATGCTGAAGATGAAATGGCTTTAACAGCGAAGACCAATTTAGTGCCAGAGTATCCTCGCTCCATGAGGGACGTCGCTGAATATTCGGATAAGGTTAGTTCAGACAACAGGTACATTTTATTTGCCGTAGAGCTCTACAGCATAAAGGCTCGCCACCTGCCACTCCTGCCAGCCATTCCTATACCTAGTCATTTAATTAGATAAGTACCTTTTTACCTCCATCGATAACTGAAAGCGCAATTGGTATTTAGGATACTATTGCCGTGTGATGCCGGCTTAGAATTGCATCATCCCAATTCTACTCGTGGGTGTCGCAAAAGGCGACTAAGGGATAATCATCCGGGGAATGGGCAGCAGCGTTCCCTATGATTGTAACATCTTGCACTCACCAATCTGCCTGCCAAGCGTTGTGAGTATGGCAATATACCCCCAAAAAGGGGAGGCCCACGTCCAGCAGTGAACTGTTGTGGCTGTTATGGTTATACACAATGTACTTATAGAATCTATCTAGTAATTACACTTCCGTAGGAATTTCCCATGGATATCCATAGTAAACAAGTGCGATACATTTAAGTGTTAACCTAAGAGCTTAATTAACTGAGTGCATTTCTAACTCAGCTGCACCTAACACGCTTTTCTCACGCGAGGCTAGAATGGCAGAATAATTACTTACAAGCTCAACTTCTTTCTGAAGTTATCGTTTTGGCGTTGAGTTGATAAAATATAGTTTATTTTTAACATGCGTAAAACAGAAGGATATCAGTTGGACCCGCTACATTTAACATGTGTATGGTCTCAGCATGTCTCAGCATTCTAAAACATTTTGTGTCTAAGTCTGTGCATTTGAGAAGTGTAGGTACGAGTAGGTATATTTTGTTTGTTTCTCGTCTCATATAATGGAAATACTACCTACTTACTAAAAATAAGTAGGAAATTACGCTTCCCTAGGAATTCCCCACAGTTTCCGATAACAATTAAGACGCGATACTAAGTGCTAAACATCGGTTAGTTAACTCAGTTGAACCTAACACCCATTTCTCACGCGAGGCTAGAATGGCAGAATTATTAATTACAAGCTCAATTTCTTGCTGGAACTGTCGCTTTAGCGTTGAGAAAAATAAGTAGTTTCTTTTTTACCTCGTTTTGTATATTGACAGCATTCTAAAACGTTTTAATAGTTCAGTATGTATCTCAGGTGTAGGTACGCGAATTTAGACTTTTCAAGTACTTTAAGTACCTACTTATATCAAAAAGATCGAACCCCTTTTGACGTTATTTTGTTTATTTCTCGCTGCATAATATAAAAAATACTGTACTCATTACAACCTTCTTTTCTTTTTAATTCTTATCATGTAATTAATTATACTTCCATAGGAATTCCCCATACTTAGTTGGCAAGATGAGATACCTACATCTAAGTGGTAAACTAAGTGCTTAATTAACTAAGTGCTTAGCTAATTCAGTTGCACCTAACACACTTTTCTCACGCGAGGCTGGAATGGCGGAATAATTAATTACAAGCTCAATTTCTTGCGATGGTGAAATATTGCTGAAATTGATTGTTTTAGAGTTGAGTTGCTGTGTGCCGTGTGGTGCCAGCTTAGAATAGAATCACCCCATTCGTAAATGCCGACTAAGGGATGGATCTAGGAAATGGGCAGCAACGTTCCCTGTAAGTGCAACATCTTGCACTGACTGTGCTCGCAAAGCCGCCTGTCTAGCGTGGTGAGTATAGCAATACCCTTCGATAGGGGGAGGCCCATGTCCAGCAGTGTATTGTTTGGTTTGGTGATGGAATTTTTGCTTCTGCAGTATAGGTAGGTAGTGATTTGAAATTTGAGTTGTCCAAGATTCTACATGTCGTATTGGAGTTTATATAGGTAGGTACATTTCTATGTTGCCTTTAGCTATACAGCGTGATACCGAACGACCCAACTGGTCTGACTCCACCACTTTCCCCAAGGGCTAAACTTCAATGCCTAAAAAATGGAACTGCCATAGAAAATTGTTCGGACAGCAACATCTACCAACCTCGCATCTATAAGTAGAAAGCTTTTAAAACTAAAACGTTCATAGAAAAATTACGTGTAAAGACAGTTTAATAAACGGCTGTACAATTAAGGAGGTTGCCACTCGCACCGCATGTTTCAGGTTTTTCTGGATCCGGTTTTTGACGAAAGGTGTTTGTTTACCCATACAAAAACTCGATACCTTATCATCATCTGCTCTTATCCCGAATCAGTTAGGCTCGGCGCCACACGTTTTGTTAGAGCACTAAATCACGTAGCAAAAGTATTTGGCAATGTTTTATGACCAGCCGCCTGCCTGACTTCAAAACCCTCTCTGGGAACGCTATTGTAGGTGGGTGCTATAACAGCCACCATGCGGTAGACCATATTAGTCGACAGATATTCAGCCAAGGTCAGAAACTCTACGTCGCCTTTTACGAAACACCCTGAGTGGACTAGGGGTGGCAGTATTCTTAGCCGCTACGACAGGGTACTAAAATCTCGATACCTACCCGCATCAAATTGCGGTTGTCATTTGTAAAGTAGCTGTCACAAACGGTAATAATGTTCGGTGTGTGTGCGACTCAGCTATTATTCGATACGATAGGGTCTTTTCATCGTAATTAGAGAAAATTTGAGGTTATTTTGGGACTGAACGAACGGAGTTATTAATTTGGAAATATAGTGCTAGTAGGTACCTTCCTTCAATTATTGTTTTGAACGGGATTGTTTTGAACAATAATACCTATATAGTGTTGTACACAAACGCGAAAATCTAAAAACATATTTCTTCAATTAATCCAGTAGATATTCTTTTGTGTGATCGTTTAGATAGACAGAGTAAAATTGCACCTTTTTGATATCATTGGCTTTATTTTTATTACTTTTTATATTTTTTGAACCATTGTCGTTTTTCTACATACGTACATCAAATCACATCACGCCCATATCTCTTCCAGGATAGGCAAAACGTAAATGACAGTAAAGCACGGCTATTTACAACTCGTCTGACAAAAGTTGAAGAGTCATTCAGAAAACTGTGTAGATACCACCGTAGTGACAGGTTTGCAGCCTGTCGCCTAAATTTGCAATAAGATATGGGGTGATATTATTCTAAGCCGGCACCACACGGCGTAATTTTTCTCTTTTGATGTGTTTTTTTATTGGGCAGTTGTATTACAGAACTTGCACGAGACGAAATGTTCTTTTTTAATATAGTTAGGCAAGTTAGGTTACACTACGTATCCAGCTCAGCATCTGCCACTGGAGTAGATACCTGGCTCCGGCACACAGTCATTTCTCGTATAATCAGCATCATCACTCCTAATTTTTGCAATAATCACGCCTATATCCCTTGCGGGGTAGAGCAAAAACGGCTGTAAAAACCGGCCATTTACCTACACCGAGTTTGAGAGTCAGTCAGTAACGGTGTCAGCATTTACGTTCTTCTTCTTTTCGTGTGGGACACCGAGTCGTTCAACGACCCGATAAACCCTGGTGTCAGAGTTTTTCAACCGCCTACTGCAAGTAGCAGGCCTCTGACATGGTTGTGTAACGACCGCCATCATAGGTACAGCAACCGGGACCGACGGCTTAACGTGCCCATCCGAAGCACGGCATTTACGTTGAACTGATAGAAGCACTGAAAACACAAAAGATAAAATCATTATTTTTGCAACTGTCTCGCCACGCTTTCAGGTCTTCATCTATTTACTTCTGTTGTATTACGTCAGGAACTCTGGCCAGTCCCCTTGCATGCGACCACGCGACATAGATTTTCCCTACACTTGTTTAACAAAATTCTTTACTTGTTTTGATGAATTTCATACGATTTTACACCTCTTATGTCTTCTCACTGAGATAAGTCTTCCTTCGGTGCGCATGCCGCGTATACAGGAAGATATTTGATATTTGTCGGCAGGTGTACCTATGGTATTTTGACTCACTAGTTTTGACTAGAGGCGACGCATTTCAAAGTTCCTCAAAAGAATACGTCACAAGACGCAACACAACTATAAAAGTGCTTAGTCAGCTTCATACTAGGTCACACAGGGTGTCCCGGGTGTCCCAGTCAATGTAGTAAATGAAAAAAAGTTGTGAATCAGTTTTATGAAAGCCGATTGAATTTTCGCAATATCACCGTCTGTCCATTAGCTAGGCCTCATGTTTTTGTATCATTAACCTCATAGACTGTGAATCTAGGTTCGTTCGCGTTTAGGCACATCGAATGTTTATTTTAATGCAGAAAAATCTTACTTTGAATGTATTAATGTTCAAACAAAACCTCAGTGGAACTTTCGCTGTTGACCAACCTAACCACAGACACTGACCACAACACTGCAGCTTTTAACAGCAACTAACTGCTTTTAAGCCTACTTTGATCACAGAGTTCGAGTCCTACCAATCATAGACAGTAAGTGCGTTCAATCGCTTTATGTGCCATTTGAAACAGTGCATCATAGTCATGACAGACAATGTGGCGCAGTGATGGTGCGACTGCATGCGATGCGACGCAGAAGGTTCCGGGTTCGATTCCTGATGGGGTCTTGAAGTTGATATTTATCACTTCATGAATTGTTCCCCTGTCTCGTTAGAACATTACATTCTGAATTACTTGTTTTTCCGAAAAGAAAGATGGTTCTGTGTCACGGTGTGAGTTAAGTTGTCGGTCCTGGTTGGTGTCTATGAACGCATAGATGGCGGGGACTGCTACTTGTGGTAGGCAGTTTTAAAACTCTGGCACCAGGGTTCATCGGGTCATTGAACGACTAGGTATCCTACTTGGAGAAGAAGAAGCATAGACACGTTCTCGTTGCTCAATGGAAACCTAATGTGCACATAAGCTAATCAGGAATAACCTGCATCATGACGTGACGTAGTAGATGCTATGAACTATGAATCACACGGTAACACGAACTGATGTGGCGATACTGGTGTAATGTGATAATTGTACGAGTGTATCGATGGTGCCACAGTATTGCTAGGTATTGGTTTTTGATGCGTCACTTTCTAATTTAGGTTTCTACTTTCTGTAGTATCTAGGTACCGTACCTGGACCATCACTGATATTTACCTACTACTTTATTACTACTTACTAGCTAAAGGTAGGTAGACTAGAAGCCTGCCCAGTGGTCTCATCAGGTTGCTGCCCGTGTTTTCCAAGAGAAAAACCATTTTCCTTTTGTAAAAGGCAGCTTTATGTTACTCTTGGAAAAACATGGCTTCAAACAAGCTGTTACCTATCTATGAGGTAAATAATCACACACACAAACACATCACATCTACCTCTACCTATTGCAGTCCACTATTGCACGTAGGTCTCCCCCAGGCTACGCTATATACGGTTACATTTAATTAAGTACAAATAAAATCTCTTGAAAGTGTAATCTACTCACAAAACTGAACAACTTTTGTAAGAAACTTTTCTTCGAAATATGAAAAAAAAATCGGGCCATACGGTAAGTGACACACTTTTTCAGCATTTTTGTATGGGAGGTCCGAATTTTTTTTTCGTATTTCGAAGAAAAGTTTCAAACAAAAGCTGTTAGTTTTGTGAGTAGATCACACCCTCAAGAGATTTGTACTTAATTAAATGTAACCCTATATGTATAAGACCCCAAAATGAAAATAACTAGTAAGTATGAAGACGAATATCAAATTACCTAAAAGATTAACAATTTATTTTGTCCTCAGATTCAAACAATAACCGGCGTAGTCCTTGTAAGCTGGCGACAGCGCGTGCTAGAGCGTCAGATCGAGTACGGTGCTCGTCTGGGCCACGTGGTGCTCAGTCTGGCCAGGATGGAGCTGGCCAACTTCTACAAGCACGTGATGCCAGTCGCAGAGTACTTCGACCAGACCAACATGCTCATAGCTGTAAGTGATTATTAAATTGCGTCATAATGCGTCAGATTGAGTACGGTGCTCGTTTGGGCCACGTGGTGCTCAGTCTGGCCAGGATGGAGCTGGCCAACTTCTACAAGCACGTGATGCCAGTCGCAGAGTACTTCGACCAGCCCAACATGCTCATTGCAGTAAGTGGTTTGATTGTCATTGATATACCGGGAGTAACAGAAAGGGTATAACAAGCCGAAAGGAGGTCAAGGTACTCATGAAACTGAACAACTTTCCCCATGGAACATAGGTCGAAATATGAAAAAAAATTTGGACCTCCCATATTAAATCAATCAGCTGATCGGCGATTTTGTATGGGAGGTCCAATTTTTTTATCATATTTCGTTGAAAAAGTTGTTCAGTTTCATGAGTACCTTGACCTCCTTTCGGCTTGATATGCTTTCTGTTACTCCCGTTATTAAGTCAGATTGAGTACGGTGCTCGTTTGGGCCACGTGGTGCTCAGTCTAGCCAGGATGGAGCTGGCCAACTTCTACAAACACGTGATGCCCGTCGCAGAGTACTTCGACCAGACCAACATGCTCATTGCAGTAAGTGATTTGTGATGTATCATCTTCCTGCCCTTTTCCCTCTTGGAGTCGGCGCAACACGTTTCGTTGAACAGAAAATCGTGTTGCAAAAGGATTTGGCTGAATTTTACGACCGGCCGCCTACCAGACGTCAACCCTCCTTGGGAATGCTTTGTGGTGGATTAACCGCCACCATATGGGTGGCCCTGGCTGTTTGGGTCGGGTTTATCCCACGGTCGCCTCTTACGACCCCCACGGGAAGAGAGGGGGTGGTGCTATTCTACTCTGCCGGCACCACACGGCCAATTGAGGTATTGCGTCCTAATGCGGCAGATCGAGTACGGTGCTCGTCTGGGCCACGTGGTGCTCAGTCTGGCCAGAATGGAGCTGGCCAACTTCTACAAACACGTGATGCCAGTCGCAGAGTACTCCGACCAGACTAACATGCTCATTGCAGTAAGTGATTTGATTGTCATTGATGTATGACGGCCTTAGAGTATACAACGTGTTACAAAACAACCAATAAATCTCCCATACAAAGTGAGTTCATTTTGTATGAGAAGTCCATTTTTTTCATATTTCGACCTATGTTCTATGGGGAAAGTTGTTCAGTTTGATGAGTACCTTGACCTCCTTTCAGCTTTATTGGTTGTTTTGTAACACCCAGCAAGCTATAGAGTGCGCATTAGGCCCCGCGCCGTACTGTCAAAGCGTAAGCAGTTGCTCCCTAGATCCAGACGTCAAATGTATGAGAAGTCATAGAGGTTCAATAGTGCTGTCACTGGCGTTATGCTAATTTGTAATTCGCACTCTATAGCTTGCTTATATATACTCTAAGGTTGCTACCTAATGCGTCAGATCGAGTACGGTGCTCGTTTGGGCCACGTGGTGCTCAGTCTGGCCAGAATGGAGCTGGCCAACTTCTACAAGCACGTGATGCCCGTCGCAGAGTACTTCGACCAGACCAACATGCTCATTGCAGTAAGTGATTTGTGAATTGTGATGTATCATCTTCCTGCCCTTATCCCACTTGGAATCGGCGCAACACGTTTCGTGAACAGAAAATCGTGTTGCAAAAGGATTTGGCTGAATTTTACGACCGGCCGCCTACCGGACGTCAACCCTCTTTGGGAATGCTTTGTGGTTGATTAACCGCCACCATATGGTTGGCCCTGGCTGTTTGGGTCGGGTTTATCCCTCGGTCGCCTCTTACGACCCCCACGGGAAGAGAGGGGGTGGTGCTATTCTGCCAACTTCTACAAACACGTGATGCCAGTCGCAGAGTACTTCGACCAGACCAACATGCTCATAGCTGTAAGTGATTTGATTGTCATTTATGTATTACGGCAATCACAGTAAGTGATTTGTGATGTATTGCGTCCTATTGCGTCAGATCGAGTACGGTGCTCGTTTGGGCCACGTGGTGCTCAGTCAGTCCAACACACTCATTGCTGTAAGTGACTTGTGATGTATTGTGTCCTAGAGCGTCAGATCGAGTACGGTGCTCGTTTGGGCCACGTGGTGCTCAGTCTGGCCAGAATGGAGCTGGCCAACTTCTACAAACACGTGATGCCAGTCGCAGAGTACTTCGACCAGACCAACATGCTCATTGCAGTAAGTAATTTGATTGTCATTGATGTATTACGGCAGATAGAGTACCGCGCTCGTTTGGGCCACGTCTAAGAGTATATATAAGCAAGCTATAGAGTGCGCCTTAAAAGTTAGAACTTTTGGCAGTAATTAGAACATAACCTTTCTGTCTTTCAGTAGCAAAACGCCAATGACAGCACTATTGAACTTCTATGACTTCTCATACATTTGACGTCTGTATTTCGGGAGCAACTGCTTACGCTTTGACAGTACGCCGCGAGGTCTAATGTGCACTCTATAGCTTGTTTATATACACTCGACTTCGAACAGACCAACATGCGTATTGCAGTAAGTGATTTAATATATTGCGTCAGATTGAGTACGGTGCTCGTTTGGGCCACGTGGTGCTCAGTCTGGCCAGAATGGAGCTGGCCAACTTCTACAAGCACGTGATGCCAGTCGCAGAGTACTTCGACCAGACCAACATGCTCATTGCAGTAAGTGATTTGATTGTCATTGATATACCGGGAGTAACGGAAAGGGTATAACAAGCCGAAAGGAGGTCAAGGTACTCATGAAACTGAACAACTTTCCCCATGGCCCATGGCACATAGGTCGAAATATGAAAAAGAAATTGGAACCTCCCACATTAAATCAATCAGCTGATCTGCAATTTTGTATGGGAGGTACAAATTTTCGTTTTTCATTTTCGACCCATGTTCTATTGGGAAAGATTTTTAGTTTCATGAGTACTTTGACCTCCTTTCGGCTTGCTTTGCCCTTTCTGTTACTGCCGGTATTAAGTCGGATTGAGTACGGTGCTCGTTTGGGCCACGTGGTGCTCAGTCTGGCCAGGATGGAGCTGGCCAACTTCTACAAACACGTGATGCCCGTCGCAGAGTACTTCGACCAGACCAACATGCT
The DNA here is from genome assembly GCA_024500475.1 of Phthorimaea operculella. Taxonomy (NCBI): domain Eukaryota; kingdom Metazoa; phylum Arthropoda; class Insecta; order Lepidoptera; family Gelechiidae; genus Phthorimaea; species Phthorimaea operculella. The sequence goes on along the minus strand of JANFCV010000203.1, from coordinate 465,290 downwards.
CATAGCTGTAAGTGATTTGTAGTGTATTGCGTCCTAATGCGTCAGATTGAGTACGGTGCTCGTTTGGGCCACGTGGTGCTCAGTCTGGCCAGGATGGAGCTGGCCAACTTCTACAAACACGTGATGCCAGTCGCAGAGTACTTCGACCAGACCAACATGCTCATTGCAGTAAGTGATTTGATTGTCATTGATGTATTATGGCAGATTGAGTACCGCGCTCGTTTGGGCCACGTCTAAGAGTATATATATGTCGGTGCGCCGAGCAATCCGTTGCGACATTTGCTTCCATGGGTAACAGGAAGATGCATATCCAAATAGAAACCACGTAAATACACTTCTTCGATTTATTCTTTACACTTTCCAAATAAATTTACTCCAAAGAAATAGAAAAGAGTTAGCGGATTTGTGAGCGAGTGCACAACGCTACGCGCTTAACTTCAAACATAGAACAGGACGGACCATAGGTCCGCACCATCTCAACCACATCACAAGACTGTCCGAGCGCAGCGTTGCCACCGCCCACAACCCCACTCGAGGCTACCAGAGCCCCACTCTTTTCTCACAGAAAACTACAATCGACCACGGAAATACTACACAATCAATTGAGTGACTTTCTACTTAAACAGGATAGGCTATTTTAATAAAATTAACTGCCTATTTATAAGCACACTAAAATTACAATTAGATTATTTTCGATTACGTTAATTTTGGACATTAAAAATTAACAAAAGTATTCTGCGCCGTCACGGCCATCCTGCATCTTCACACGTCCTCGTGTGAATCCTCATCATTGTCGTCACACGATGTTCTGCGCCGCTACGGTCATTCTGCATTTTCACATGTACGTGTGAATCCACAATTCCACATCATTGTCATCTGAAAATAAGAAAAATCGGTGAATGAACCAGTTTTCGACAGTCTCAGAGGCGTCCTAACTTTTTGCTACATCAGTCATAGAATCTTGCCGCAAAAGCTTCATTTTCTTGCCGCATAGGCGTTACGTACATACATACTGGATACACATGATTTAAAAATGTAAATACTTGTCACACATACTATACAAACTTACTTGTCACATGTACCATACCCACTTGTCACTTAGGGTTAACCCACTTGTCACATAGGGAAATAACCTAAGTGCCACTAAGGCTTTTCCCCATGTGCCACACAGGCTGTCACGCAGACCTTTCCCTAAGTGCCACAAAGGCTTGTCACAAAGACTTTTCCCTAAGTGTCACAAAGACTTGTCACAAAGACTTGTCACAAAGACTTTTCCCTAAGTGTCACAAAGACTTGTCACAAAGACATTTCCCTAAGTGTCACAAAGACTTGTCACAAAGACATTTCCCTAAGTGTCACAAAGACTTGTCACAAAGACATTTCCCTAAGTGTCACAAAGACTTGTCACAAAGACTTTTCCCTAAGTGTCACAAAGACTTGTCACAAAGACTTTTCCCTAAGTGTCACAAAGACTTGTCACAAAGACTTTTCCCTAAGTGTCACAAAGACTTGTCACAAAGACTTTTCCCTAAGTGTCACAAAGGCTGTTTTCTCTTTTTTTATTATTTTTTTCATTGCCGTCACTGGCCATCCTGAGCATTCACCGTCAGAATCGAAATAAACATGAAACTGCTCACCCGGATGATTAAATGTTCCAGCCAAAGGTTGTACGGAACAGACTCGCTTCTCCTTGTATTGATTGACTATGGGGCATCTCCATGCTGTACTCGGTTCGCTGCACCGGAAACAGGTTGTCTTCTCTAACACGGCTGCATCCTTTTGCTGCTGAAGGATCCCGATCCTCGTCACCTCGAAATGAGACAAAGACAAAGGTTTTAGAAAATTATCCATACTAAACTAACTACTATAATTACGACACGCATGAAAGTATAATGGCATATTTTTCAGATTGTATCAGATTGTATGATGAAAAAAAATCGCGTCATTTCTTTTCTTACTGTCGCTTGATTTTTGAAATATTTTGGTAGTGAATGCAATTCTTTGTACTTGTCTATTGTTGTGGGCCAATTGAGCAAATTTAACTATTTGTGACCTCAAAATGGTTTTATGATAAATACACAGGTAGATATTATGTTCTCGATACTTATATTGCTTATTTATTAAGCCGAATTTTAAAGCACCCAAAGTAGGCAGGTAAGTAAATACTACAATATCGAGTGAAAAGGAAATCCCAAAACGCGTGAACATAGCTAAGAGTATCAAGATGACATGGGTTCAGAAATATTTGCGAGACTGCAACATTTCGCGGATAACTAAAGTCAAATCGATCAAAACTCGTTTATTTTCGTGTAGGAGTAGTGAGGTTGCCGCGCACGTCATATTACGCCATTTCATTAAAATTTACTCTGTATCAGCCACTTTCCTATTTCAACGTATTCATATTTTGCTACTTTTGACGACAGAATAATGCAACTTTGACAGTGTACTACCTATTTTTTTTGTGCACTTTTGATATTTGAATAAGTTTATAAAACTGAACTGAACCTAAACCGCGCGTCGCACGTAAAGGATTATGCTCACTCCAGTATGGACGTCCGTCCCTTGCTTGCCTCACTGCTTGCAGGCCCCGCATCAAAGCCAAAGTTAAATAATTTTAAAGTCCAATTATTGCTTAACATTTTGTAACTGAAAATAATTTAATAATGACAGGAGTTCTGAAGTTATTGAATATTAATGTTGGGTATCGAAAGAAACAAAAGTGCCGAAGTTTAGCTGTAGTTCAAGTTTTTCGTTTTAAACTCTTTATTGTAAACTATACCGAATTAAGCAATGTAAAAAAAAAAGTTCGCACCACAGTAAAATCCTTTGCAAAAATACCCAACGGTAGAATGACCTTTAAAAATTAAGTTACTTCCCCTGTTTTGTACAACATTAGCCGTAGCTATACTACATTAGAGTTACGGATACTACATATTGCTTTAATTTTCACCTTGATGCGAAACAACTTCATGGACCAGAAATGGTCATTCTCCTTTAGCAACCTTTGCTATGTAATAAGGTGACAATCGCGAAATTTTAAACTGGGCTATCCGTATCGTTCAAAATTCTCTAATTTGTGATACAACTCCGGATTTGTTGGGTTATTGCCTTCTATATTTCGCGTGACTCAACGGACACTAGACCAAAAATTCGTGTCAACTGAGGTACAACCGCCTATATTCTGCGTAATGTCTCTGATTTAGGCATAAAAACTGTCTTGTCGGCTTGTTTATCACCCTTCATTTCACGTTACGTTGCAGACACACACATCAAAACTCGTTATTTATCGACTTTTGCCTATCAAAATTACATAAAGGTTGAATACAATTAGGTAGGAGTGGTGTCCCATTCTAACAAAGATCCTTCGCTACTGGTAGTTATCTAACACTTTAAATCCCTCTCAGTATATTAAAAACAATTTACATCATCAATCTCACAAGAATTGAAATCCTTACATAATTAGAAAATAAAATTGGATTTTTCTGACCTGAATTTTGGTTCGCCACTTCTGATGTCGGTGCGCCGAGCAATCCGTTGCGACATTTGCTTCCATGGGTAACAGGAAGATGCATATCCAAATAGAAACCACGTAAATACACTTCTTCGATTTATTCTTTACACTTTCCAAATAAATTTACTCCAAAGAAATAGAAAAGAGTTAGCGGATTTGTGAGCGAGTGCACAACGCTACGCGCCTAACTTCAAACATAGAACAGGACCGACCATAGGTCCGCACCATCTCAACCACATCACAAGACTGTCCGAGCGCAGCGTTGCCACCGCCCACAACCCCACTCGAGGCTACCAGAGCCCCACTCTTTTCTCACAGAAAACTACAATCGACCACGGAAATACTACACAATCAATTGAGTGACTTTCTACTTAAACAGGATAGGCTATTTTAATAAAATTAACTGCCTATTTATAAGCACACTAAAATTACAATTAGATTATTTTCGATTACGTTAATTTTGGACATTAAAAATTAACAAAAGTATTCTGCGCCGTCATATATATAAGCAAGCTATAGAGTGCGCCTAAGTTAGAACTTTTGGCAGTAATTAGGACACAACCTCTCAGTCCTTCAGTAAGAAAACGCCAGTGACAGCACTATTGAACTTCTATGACTTCTCATACATTTGACGTCTATATATAGGAAGCAACTGCTTACGCTTTGACAGTACGGCGCGGGCCGATATACGCGCACTATAGCTTGTTTATATATACTCGACTTCGACCAGACCAACATGCTCATTGCAGTAAGTGATTTGTGATGTATTGCGTCCTAATGCGTCAGATCGAGCACGGTGCTCGTTTGGGCCACGTGGTGCTCAGTCTGGCCAGAATGGAGCTGGCCAACTTCTACAAGCACGTGATGCCAGTCGCAGAGTACTTCGACCAGACCAACATGCTCATTGCAGTAAGTGACTTGTGATGTATTGCGATTTGCGTCCTAATGCGTCAGATCGAGTACGGTGCTCGTTTGGGCCACGTGGTGCTCAGTCTGGCGAGGATGGAGCTGGCCAACTTCTACAAGCACGTGATGCCCGTCGCAGAGTACTTCGACCAGACCAACATGCTCATTGCAGTAAGTGATCTGATTGTCATTGATGTATTACGGTATTGGAGTAAGTTATTTGTGATGTATTGCGTCCTAATGCGTCAGATCGAGTACGGTGCTCGTTTGGGCCACGTGGTGCTCAGTCTGGCGAGGATGGAGCTGGCCAACTTCTACAAGCACGTGATGCCCGTCGCAGAGTACTTCGACCAGACCAACATGCTCATTGCAGTAAGTGATCTGATTGTCATTGATGTATTACGGTATTGGAGTAAGTTATTTGTGATGTATTGCGTCCTAATGCGTCAGATCGAGTACGGTGCTCGTTTGGGCCACGTGGTGCTCAGTCTGGCCAGGATGGAGCTGGCCAACTTCTACAAACACGTGATGCCCGTCGCAGAGTACTTCGACCAGACCAACATGCTCATTGCAGTAAGTGATCTGATTGTCATTGATGTATTACGGCTGATTGAGTACGGTGCTCGTTTGGACCACGTCGTGCTCAGTTTGGCCAGGATCATCTACATTCAGATGTTTGGAATTCAAATCGCTTTTCTAGAATGAATTTTCTTTGTAGTGTTAGCAACAAAGGCTGTCGCTCACTGATTTTACGCGATAAATCTATCCTTTTCAAGCTGGAGATGTGAAAAAAATTATTATCGAAAATGACGAAATACTTACGTATAATACCTACGTACTTTCTGAAAATATTTCCATATGTACCTACCTATTTTGTTGATGATCATAAAATGACCGTAAAATCTTATCAATAATTTATTGTCTTTATTTACAATTGTATTGATCGTTTATTTCATTCAACGTTATCTCATGCGTATGATGCAATGTACTTGCAAAAATAGATTATTTCATAATATTTATAGTTTATACTACAAATCTACAACGCGTAGCATCATTGCTATCTTCTTCATACAACGTGTTGACTAATTTCGCGCGCTCTTGCATCGGCCCATTAGCTCAGTTGGTTAGAGCGTCGTGCTAATAACGCGAAGGTCGCGGGTTCGATCCCCTCATGGGCCACGAAAATCTTTTTGTATTTTTTCAAAGTGGGGAATTATTTTTAGTTATACCGCACTACCGACCCGTTAGCGTTTTCACCCGCCGCAACTCATTTTGCCGCGGAAAACAGCATTTTTCTGGCAAGTTTCATACATATCTAGACACACGGCAGTGTGTCCGCCAAGTTCGAGCAAAAAAAGCGACACACCGGCCGTGGGTTATATTACACGAACCATTTCGGGCCAAGTTCGACCCACCTATAACTCAAAATCTATTTTATCTACGCATATGAAATTTCTAGTATCTGTCGAGATCTACTTACTTATCTAAAATACAAAATTTCATTAATGTACCTATTGTAGGTCTTGAGATATTGACGTCAGAAAATCGCTATTTTTACTATACACTCACTGACTGACTCACTCATCAAAAACCTAGACCACTTCCAATGGTAGTATTGACTTGAAATTTGGCATGGAGGTAGGTCTTTAGGTCAAGGTAAAGGAAAAAATCTGAAAATGGCCAAGTGTGAGTCGGTTTAAAAATAATGAAGGTGTAAATTCATACCCCTAAGGAACTAAAACAAAAAAATTATCTATATCTTCCAATCGTCGTACCGACCTAAAATTCGTTACGAAGGTTTGTATTTAGTCAAAGTAAAGTATAAATGAGATATTTCCTTACCTAACTTAATTATAAGAAAAAAGAAAATAAACCTTACAAAAATAAATGAAATCCCACCCAGAACATAAATGTGAAAGGCTGCCAAGTTCGATAATATTGGAATGCTTCGCCTATAAAGAAGTGAGATCTAAATAAGTACCAAGTTCCATACACAGACCTCAGTTAAAAATAGTTACAGGAATGCACACTTGATTTTTCGCAGTTTGGAAATAAGAATCTACTTTCCAAACTGCGGAAAATCAAGTGTGCATTCCTGTAACTATTTTTAACTGAGGTCTGTGTATGAAACTTGGTACTTATTTAGATCTCACTTCTTTTATAGGCGAAGCATTCCAATATTATCGAACTTGGCAGCCTTTCACATTTATGTTTTGGGTGGTATAAAGCTTCCTTTTAAATCACTTTGTTTGTTACAAAAAGCGCATGAAATGCCGTTGCGAGGTTTATGAAGAGTTAGTGAATTCCACGACGCGACAGACAGACAAACGCAACAAGCGACATCATTAGGGTGCTTCTTCGGAGCCTAAATTTTCGTTGTCCGGGAACAAAACACACCTTTTTTTAAAAAACTTAGGTATGGACTATTTTTTTATTAAAAATTCATACTTGTATCTAACTGGGACACAATGAAACTTTTGTATTTTAGTTAAACAAGACAGTTAAAAAAAATCCCACCCAAAACATAAATGTGAAAGGCTGCCAAGTTCGATAATATTGGAATGCTTCGCCTATAAAAGAAGTGAGATCTAAATAAGTACCAAGTTCCATACACAGACCTCAGTTAAAAATAGTTACAGGAATGCACACTTGATTTTCCGCAGTTTGGAAAGTAGATTCTTATTTCCAAACTGCGAAAAGTCAAGTGTGCATTCCTGTAATTATTTTTAACTGAGGTCTGTGTATGGAACTTGGTACTTATTTAGATCTCACTTCTTTTATAGGCGAAGCATTCCAATATTATCGAACTTGGCAGCCTTTCACATTTATGTTTTGGGTGGGATTTCATTTATTTTTGTAAGATTTATTTTCTTTTTTTCTTATGATTAAATTAGGTAAGGAAATATCTCATTTTACTTTGACTAAATACAAACCTTCGTAACGAATTTTAGGTCGGTACGACGATTGGAAGATATAGATATTTTTTTTGTTTTAGTTCCTTATGGGTATGAATTTACACCGTCATTATTTTTAAAACCGACTCACACTTGGCCATTTTCAGATTTTTTCCTTTACCTTGACCTAAAGACCTACCTCCATGCCAAATTTCAAGTCAATACGACCATTGGAAGTGGTCTAGGTTTTTGATGAGTGAGTCAGTCAGTGAGTGTATAGTAAAAATAGCGATTTTCTGACGTCAATATCTCAAGACCTACAATAGGTACATTAATGAAATTTTGTATTTTAGATAAGTAAGTAGATCTCGGCAGATACTAGAAATTTCATATGCGTAGATAAAATAGATTTTGAGTTATAGGTGGGTCGAACTTGGCCCGAAATGGTTCGTGTAATATAACCCACGGCCGGTGTGTCGCTTTTTTTGCTCGAACTTGGCGGACACACTGCCGTGTGTCTAGATTTCAAACTGCTGAAATCTGATTCCCGTAACGTGTCCGCGCCCCAAAATTTGATACAAAACGGCTTATATGTTTTTTACTGTATGATTTATCTACATAAACTATTCTTTTTAAACTTAACAGATGTACAATGATACAAGAAAAAAATATTTCAAACGTGTAATTAAGGTCCATTTTGTTTTATAAATCATTTTAAAAATGTCCGGTACCTAGAACTGATTCCCGTGTAACGTCATTAAACCGCAAAAAACTTCCTATTAAACCACCCTGAAGGTGTGGTCTATCCACCATAGCTATCCCCTAGGAGTGCTCCAAGTGCCGTGGGATGCAGAACGTGCCGCTCGTGCAGCATCACCCCACTACGAGGCCAAGAATCTGATTCCCGTGCATTTGGTTTCACTTAAAACTGATTCCCGTTTGTCGATTTTAATTTAAAGTATAAGTCACGAAATGGACCCATTATACTTAATTTAAAGCTCTTTAGGTTTACTACCTTATATGTTAATACTATTGTGTGAGACGCAAAAGGTTCGAGGTAATCTCAATTTTTCGATTTTTTCTGACTTCTGTCACACTGATTCCCGTGTACTTCTTGACACGGGAATCAGTGATTAGTACTTCAGAGGGCACGCCAAATCATAAATCTCAGTTGTTGTGTATGATTTCTTACGCGACGGTCGTTACACAACCATGTCATAGCCCTACTAGTAGTTTTATGTGTAGGTATTTTCCAAGTTACCTACCTACTTACTTACTTTCACCTAAGTACTTAGTTGGTTACCTACCTGCCTACTTACTTACCTATCTACCTGCCTACTGCTCAACCACCTACTTTATGACATTATTTACCTACTGATATCATAATATTACATAGAAATGGTATTTTAAGTGACAAGGACATTTTACGACTGCAAAGTACTGCAAAAGGGACATTATGCGTCTGAATGCTACCTACCTAAGTACTTATCAACCTATTTTCTTGCCTACCTGATTACTTAGCTACCTACGTACTTTACTATATTGATAATATCATATAACTTGTATTAGAACATTACGCCGATTAACATTTTGCTACAGCGACATTCTGCGAAGGAGACATTATGTGCCTAAACCAGAACACCTAAGTAATCTAGCGGTGACATTAAATTGCAATAAATTAGTAGAAAAATAAATATATGTTAAGTTTATTAATGGTTTGTCATATTGAATAACCATATTTCTGATTCCCGTATTCCTAAATCTGATTCCCGTAGGCAGTAAATTTTATAATGTCAATATTTCGAAAATCTTTAATTTGAAATGAGTGCCTATGTCAAATATACCTTTGTTTCGTTCTATAATTTGACATACAGTGTAACATTACATCATAAATTGAAAAATGAAAACGACTACGGGAATCAGCCGAAGAACGCGATTTCGAAGAAGCTCCCATTATATACTTTAAATTACTATAGGTATTATTGATGAAGCCTGCCAAATCGTGCCATATCTGCGTTTCGTCACAAGCCAATACTTACCTACTTTGTGGTTTCATGTGTAGGTAGGCGTCATGTATTACCACAAAGTAAGTACTGGCTAGCGCTCTATTTTGTGGTATTACGAACCTACCTATGTACAATTTTAAGTAATGTGTGGGCTGACAACCTGTCATATAAACGATACATACACGGTTTTCAGAAATTACCCGCAAATATGTGTGATGTAGGTACTGATGTGTATCTGTATTATTTAAAAGTTTATTTTTCTAGCTCAAGTTCTTTAAACTTCAAAGACACGAACAGAAAAGCGAATTGAAAAATAATGGGATTGATTTGTAAAGTATTATAGTTTGAAGGGTGTATCTAGGTATTATTTTTAAGATTAGTTTTCTGGCTCAAGTTCTTTAAACTTCAAAGACACGAACACAAAAGCGAATTGAAAAATAATAGGATTGATTCGTAAAGTATTATAGTTTGAAGGGTGTATCTAGGTATTATTTTTAAGATTAGTTTTCTGGCTCAAGTTCTTTAAACTTCAAAGACACGAACACAAAAGCGAATTGAAAAATAATAGGATTGATTCGTAAAGTATTATAGTTTGAAGGGTGTATCTAGGTATTATTTTTAAGATTAGTTTTCTGGCTCAAGTTCTTTAAACTTCAAAGACACGAACACAAAAGCGAATTGAAAAGTAATAGGATTGATTCGTAAAGTATTATAGTTTGAAGGGTGTATCTAGGTATTATTTTTAAGATTATTTTTCTGGCTCAAGTTCTTTAAACTTCAAAGACACGAACACAAAAGCGAATTGAAAAATAATAGGATTGATTCGTAAAGTATTATAGTTTGAAGGGGCGGCCACCAGCGCGTACATAACCTGTCATATAAACATTAGGTACCTACCTTAGTACCTACACAGTTTTTAGAAATTACCTGCAAATATGTGTGATGTGATGTGTATTATTTTTCAGATTATTTTACTGGCTCAAGTTCTTTAAACTTCAAAGACACGAACACAAAAGCGAATTGAAAAATAATAGGATTGATTCGTAAAGTATTATATTATAGTTTGAAGGGGCGGCCGCCACCGCGTGCATATTTTATCACAAAATCACCGGGTGCCGCTTGCGGCGGGCCTTGCGACTGTTTACTTAGTATTTTCTTTGAACTTGGTAGCTGACTGCTTTGTTGCTTTTCACTGCTACAAATGATCCCGGACCTAAAGTATGGAAAAAGTGGTTTCAGTTAAATCGGATGAAATTTTGGTATGTTATAGGTTTCGATTATCTGATCAAAAGATTGTATGGGACCAAACTCCTAGGTTTAATGGTTTTAGAAATAATAGCGTTATTTTGTTTTAATCATTACTTACGCGGTTGCACCACACCACCCCGCGCGGAGTGTTATACGAAGTGCGACGGTACTCCAGACCGACGCACTGATGTGCGACAGTACTCTAGCCCGACGGATTGAAGTGCGAAAGTACTCTTGCTCGACGCACAATAGTGCGAAAGTTCTCTAGCCCGACGTACACTGGTGCGATATTGCTAAAGTGTGAATAATCTTGACTGTGACAGGGTGGGGCAGTGTCGGACAGGGTGGGGTAAGGTCAGACAGAATGCGGTAAGGTGGGACAGGGTGGGGCAACGTGTGACAAGGTGCCGCGTTGTTGATCTTGCCTTACCTTGACCCACCTTGCCCCAATTTGCCCCACATTGTCCCACCCTGCCCCACCTTGTCCCACCCTGCCCCAATTTGTCCCACCTTGCCCCACCCTGTACTATCATGCCAAACTCATAAGTATAATGGTTTTCGAAATAATTACGTTTAATTATTTCATGAGGGCAGGACAGACCGCCTGCGTATGCTGTATAGCTAGTGCACGTAATCACGCACGTGATCACGTTCGTGCACCCCTGTCACGTCGGGCTACGGATATCAGCTGCATACGCAACGCAAAGGGCCTGTTGCGTAGTGTTGTAAAAAGTTCAGTTCTTCATTTGGGCGCATTGTGTCTAATTCGCAAACTGTCCAGTGCGTCAGATAAACTAATTCGCAGCAAAAAGTGGTGGCCCCAAGTAGCAAGTAATAGGTGTGGCAAGGTGGAGTAGAGTGAGGCAAGGTGGGCCATGATGGCCAAGGTAGGACATGATGGGGTAATGTGGGAAAAGGCGGGGCCGGATGGGGTATGGAGGGACAATGGTGGGGCAAGGTGGGACAAGGTGGGACAAGGATGTGCAAGGTGGGGCATAGTGGGGCAAGGTGGGGCATGGTGAGGCAAGGTGGGCCAGGGTGAGGCAAGATCAACAACGCGGCACCTTGCTCCACCCTCTCCCACATTGACCCATCCTGCCCCACCTTTCCCCACCATGCCTAACATTGTCCCACCTTGCACCACTATGCCCCACCTGACCCCACGTTGCCCCACCCTGTCCCACCTTACCGCATTCTGTCTTTCCTTGCCCCACCCTGTCCGACCTTGCCCCACCCTGTTCCACAATGCCCCACCCTGTCACAGTCAAGATTATTCGCACTTTAGCAATATCGCACCAGTGTACGTCGGGCTAGAGAACTTTCGCACTATTGTGCGTCGAGCAAGAGTACTCTCGCACTTCAATCCGTCGGGCTAAAGTACTGTCGCACATCAGTGCGTCGGTCTGGAGTACCGTCGCACTTCGTATAACACTCCGCGCGGGGTGGTGTGGTGCAACCGCGTAAGTAATGATTAAAACGAAATAACGCTACTATTTCGAAAACCATTAAACCTAGGAGTTTGGTCCCATATAATCTTTTGTTCAGATGATCGAAACCTATGACATACCAAAATTTCATCCGATTTAACTGAAACCACTTTTTCCATACTTTAGGTCCGGGATCATTTGGCTACAAACGTGATACCTAGCGCCATCTGTCTTCGGAAGTTACCTTTATCATTTGACTTGATGTACCTACCTACCTAGTTAAATTCGGTACCTAATACTTCGAAGTAAGTCGGTAAAGTTTGTGATGGCGCTAGCCAATACTTACTTTGTGCACCCTTACTATGATAATGATAAATTACGAAAAATAACTCGTAAGACAATACTAAGTAGGTACCGACCTACCTATAACATAACATAACATAACAGCCACAACAGTCCACTGCTGGACATGGGCCTCCTCCTATCGGGGGGTATCACAGTGCATGATGGTGCATTAACAGGGAACGCTGCTGCCCATTACCTGGATGAGTATCCCTTAGTCGCTTTTTACGACACCCACGGGTAGAATTGAGGTGATGCTATTCTAAGCCGGCATCACTCGGCATCGGATATTACTAGCAGATGCCTAGTCTACCAGTCTAGTAAGAGAATCCAAAATATCTTTAGGTACTGGCTTACGGCCAAAGCGTGTGGCTATTGATGCATTCAGTAAATATTTTTTTGTACCTATGTAATTGACAATCTCTAAAATATTGTTCAAATTAGTTCAGAAAAATATTTTCTGTCCACGTTTTTTTTAACATCTTTTCACGGCACTAAACTAAACCTACCCTTAAGCTATTGCATGCATTTAAATTGACTCTCTGTATTAGGCCTAAACTCCACAGAGTAGACGTGAGATATGAGACATGAGTCGTAAGATGTGAGAAATCGCGTCGCTTGAAACCGTTTCCATATAAAATGTATGAAAGAGAAGAGACAAAGCTACACACTTGAGACGCGCTTCGCATCATTGACGGCTGACGACCACTCGTTTGACAGATTGTAATCATGTTTAACGTCTACTCTGTCTAGCTTGCGCCTAAGTTACAAAGTAGAATTCAAATATTTCAAACACATTTGCAAAGGATAGGTAAGCTATGCATGTGCACTCGATTTGACAACATTTTGCATGAAAATGTTTTAAAGTTTATACTTGCCAATGTTTAGATATAAAACCAAAACCTAGACCTGTTAAATATAGTTACATAGCTATCTAGTAGGTTTGTAGGTAGGCAGCATTTCGTGGCCCAATTCTATAAGGTGATGTTGTCCTTGAATTAGTTTACCTCCAAATAAACTATCAATCACTCCATTAGGTATCTACGTCACCGGATCGTTAGCACCTTTTATATCACCAATACTGGAGGAAAGCATACGGGGTAGGCAGACCATTAACGGTCTAGTATAATCGTTCTTGTTTTACCGCAACAGTTTCTGTAGTAAAAGAACCCCCGAAAAACACATCAAATTACCACAAGGAGATACTTGCATAAGTTTTAAAAAAATAAGCAGCACTTCCTCTTTCAGGGTACTGGTTACCTATTTTTAATAGCTGCATGAAATTCTGTAAAAGTTGATCCTTTAAATAATACTTCTAGCTGCCCACATGTATCTATAATCTTGTATGCTATCTCTGCTAACATAAGACGGCAGTCAATTCTCTTTGGGTCTTACTTACCTACTATATTACTTACATACATAAATCACGCTCATATCCCCTGCGATATAGATAGAGCGTAAACAGCTGTAAAAAACGGCGATTTATACATAAATTGTGTTTTTACAATATGAACGTAAAAATACCTAATGTAAAATATTCAGCTGGTATACATTCTGGTGGCGTACATTCCCAGGTTATCGTGCAGGAACCCTTATCATCACATATCCTAGCTTTTACATGTCAACTACCACATAACACGGCAATCTACTATTATATCTGTACACATCAGCCAACCTGTTTAAGGGATTAACTCTTATTGGTTTTTCGTAGCATTTTTATGAAAAACCAGTATGATTTGGTCCCTTAAATAGGTAGGTAGGTATATGTACCTACTGGCGATAATACAGGAAAAGCGGCTGAACAGAAACATTACATTACAGCCATAGCTACCCATGCTAATAATATGCTTCATATCAACTGTTAGAAATCTAACATTACACGTATTTAAAAAGAATGTGTGAAACGATCAGTTAGCGATAGGTTAACATGTTACTTAACACAAAATTATATGTTGTACGTACACTTAGTAATGTCCCAAAGAAAGTACCTAGATATACATCAAAGATTTTACTAAGCCCAGCAATTTTGATGACTTGGTTTACACAAAGCACTGTGACGAAACATGAAAAAGGACTTCCAAAACATGTGAGCCAGGAAATCAAAATACCATCAAGCGGCAAGAATAGTAATTTTAGCAAAAAAAGTATTTCTTTAAAGTTTTGTCGAACATGTCTTGTTAAACATGAAAAGCACATATCTACCTATCTACCCCATAACATTTTGTAGAGCTTTTGTAGGCGTTTAGCGCCCTATAAATCAAATAATATGCCAATTCGGGAAATGCTCTTTATCTGCGCAAGTTATAAATATTTTGATTAAGTATGCGACAACTGGACGAGTATTTTTTTTATTAAAGATGGATTTGCTCTTGATTCTACGCAGCACATCAACGTGTCAAAAACGCTATAGATTGGTTGAATAAACATGTATATAATTATACTTATAAACGCTATACGAAAAGAACTGTATATCCAGGATAAATTTATCAATAAGTACCCGTACCTAGACCGATTGCATATACAGCCTACCTAGTCCCTATTATATTATTTCGTTTTCTAGAGTTTGTGGATCACAGCCTTCAAAATTCTAGTCCCCACAGGCTTCATAATTCTGAAAACTTTCCTAAGTTCCCTAACTATACACAGTTGCCAATAGAGGAAGTGATTCATCCTGCCCTGCCAGCCCGGAAAACCTGGAACCTATGTTTTAATGGTCGAACCTTGTTCTCACAGTGCAGAAAAGATTACCAACGCAACACGCCAACCCATCAAAAACCCGTAGATTGATTAAATAGACAGCCTAGTCCCTACTTTTATTTTACTAGAGTTTAGGGTTAGGGATAACCTAGACATCACCGGTTTCAAAATTCAAAAAGATATCCCAAGTTGCCTATCTTTACAAAGTTGCAAGAGGAAGTGATTCATCCTGCCCTGTCACCCCAGCAAACCTAGAAACTGTGTTTGTTATGGTCAAACCTGGTTCTCGCAGAAATTCAAAATTACCAACTACGCCACACCCATCAAAAACCCGTAGATTGATTGAATAGACAGCTTAGTCCCCACTTTATTCCTATTACTAGAGTTGACATTGTACGTTGACCGCGAGCGATCGATATACATGTCCGCAGCAAAACAACCGACTTGGTTTATTGATGGCTAATCCGTGGACATCGATTGTCCAAGTAATGGCGCGTGATGTCATATTCAATTCGTGGACTCGGCTTTTCGACCGACCTCGGAAAAGGAGGTAACAGTTGGTTTAAATCAGTCTTTTTCTGCGTGTGCTGCTTACATCATCATCATCATCATGTTTAAAGGATGTTTTGGCGAGCACAGCGCAAGATGTTGCATTTCAAACGTAACGCTGCTGTCCAGCGGGAGCTATATTATCTAGTGTCCTTTGCATTCCGACTTCATCCTTTATAATAGTCGCCTCTTAAGTCACTGGTACAAATAAGGTGATGCTTCTCTTAGCCGGCATCACACAACTGTCCTCGAAAAATCGAAGGAACTCTTTCTGTCGGTTTCAAAATGATTTTAACTTTAGGGTTTGGATTAATAGTTTCCAGACCTAGTCACTATAAGTAAACATTATTTCCTACAAATATTTAACAAACAAACTTCGGAGTACTTAATGTTTGCCTACCATTATGGGGTAGGTAATACAAGACATGGGTTTATTCAAATAGTAACAGCATGAGTCACAAACGCAAAGTCAAAGTCAAAACATTTCTTTCTTAGTACCTACAAATTTACAAGATTCTCAAAGTCACATTCTAATTCAATCTCATAGACTTATATATATAAATATATATAAACTAGCGTTTATAGACCAACTGACAGCTCGATCTCGCGTGACCAATTTTGGTTTTGGCGCGTTTATCTCAGCTAGTGATGTACGTTATTCAATTTCGAGGGTTATCGATAATTTCAAATAAAAAGTTGTATGAAGATTTCAACTTTATTTATTTGTTACATTGAAATGTCGACATAATGGTTTCTTTGCTGCGGCGGGACGTTTCCTTTTTTGCACTCAGCTTATTTCCTTTCGTAGGTTTCTTTAAAGAAATATCTGAGAAGGTTGTTCGTAAGAATCCTGGTCAATAGGCGCTATCTTCACAAATAAGACGTGCAAAACGAGAAATAGAATGACATCTGTCAGACAAGTGGTTGCCGGTGGTCATCGATGCAATGCGTGTCTTACATATGTAGACGGCGTCTCTTCTGTTTCATAATGTTATATGGAAACGGTTTCGAGCGTTGCGATTTCTCACGTCTCACGTGTTATGTCTTATGTCTTACGTCTCATGTGCGAAGATAGGCCTGAAATTAAATAAATATTAAAAGAGAATATCCAACTTTTGAAAACTTTTTATTTGAAATCTTTGGTCACCGACATTTAAACAGAACTAATTTGTTCAATTGCTTCCTTACAGTTTTTTTATTTTCAATTTAAATATTTATTCTAAAAGATAGATGAACACTGCACAAACACATCTTTCTTCTTCCTTTAATGTTGAGACGTAGATGGACTATGTCACGGTCTACGTACGATGATGCCAATCTCTCGTTAATACGACCCTGAAAATAAAATTCATAAGTATTTCGAATCTTTAAAATTTACATATTTTTTGTTGTTATATCATTCAAAGTATGTAAGGTACCTCTAGGTAACTATCGATAACTATGTCGATAAACTGGAGTCAATCCCTGGCCTAAATGCGAAATTATTTTATCCCCAAATATTATGAAAATTACTAATTAATACACTTTTACATATCGAAAATACGAAAGGAAATATAAGGATTTGCGTATTTTATTATTTCACTTACAAAAAAAGGCACTTTTAAACAAAAAATTCACGTATAATCCCCGTGACGACTTTCGGAGAATTTACCTGTGAAATGTGCAGTTTTCCGGGTAAATGTGAAGATTCGCACCAAAATCTCATCCTGAATACATAAGTATTGTTGCACACTAATCAAATTATAAAAATAAATCGGGATTTCTGAAAAAAATACGAAAATAATGTACAGGTAAAAACCACCGGGTTGAATTAGGACGATCTGTCATACAAAACAGGTTACAGTGACATAAGGTTCGCTATTCTTTTCTATCTTACTGAGTTTCCATAAATCATTTTCTTCTCTTTTGCACACTATGTTCGTCTATCGTTTCTATGTCTATGTTCAATCTTATAATATGAATGGATGAGTCATTGTGCTCCACACTTGCTTCACTTCACTTCACCAGCCATGTGGTGCCGGCTTAAAATAGCATCTTCCCATGTCTTTCTCGTGGGTGTCGTAAGAAGCGACTAAGGGATTTGAGTGTGGATAAACATTGCAATTTTAGGCGACAGTCTGACAACCTGTCACCACCATTGTGACCACCACCACCAGGTTGTGAGGACCGGACAGACTGACTCTTCACAAAAGTTTGAGAGTCATTCTGATGGACTCTCAAACTTTCGTCAGACGTGGTGTAAATGGCCTTTTTTATGCCGTCTACGCTCTGCCTATGCCGCAAGGGATATAGGCGTGATATATGTATGTATGAGGCACACTTTACCATACCATAACATCCACCACAGTCCACTGCAGGACATGGACCTCCCTCTAACGGAGGGTATTGCCATACTCACAACGCTTAGCAGGCGGATTGGCGAGCGCAGTGCGAGCTGTTGCATGTACAGGGAACGCTGCTGCCCATTCCGTGGATGTTTATATCTTAGTCGCTTTTTACGACACCCACGGGTAAAATTGAGGTGATGCTATTCTAAGCCGGCATCACGCTTCACACCATCAAGTAATATTCAGATATGCTTACTTTCGTTGCGATCGGACTCATGGAAATCTGCTAACCATAAGTACCTCTAAAACCGGCCAAGTGCGAGTCCGACTCGCGCACGAAAAGTTGTTTTTTTTTTATAGTGGCAACAGAAATACCTGCATCTTATGTAGCCA
Source organism: Phthorimaea operculella (assembly GCA_024500475.1). Classification (NCBI taxonomy): domain Eukaryota; kingdom Metazoa; phylum Arthropoda; class Insecta; order Lepidoptera; family Gelechiidae; genus Phthorimaea; species Phthorimaea operculella. The sequence continues at coordinate 446,990 of JANFCV010000203.1, read as the reverse complement.
TGTACCTACGTAATAATTTTACTGACTGTTTTAACTTACTATTACGGATTAATATTATAAGGTAGAGCGTGGTGACCGATGGACAGACGGACGGCGAAGTCTCTGTAATAGGTTCTCTTTGTGTACAGAACGCTAAAACGACTTTAATCCCACAAAAAAAAGCATTTATATCACACCTTTAACCATTGCGGGGTATGCAGAGCAAAACGGCTTTAAAAACAAGTATAAGACAAAAAGCATTTCTTAATGGACCTACTTTAAAAGTAGCAGCTTAATGCCTACGAAAAACGGAAGTTAACCTGAGGCGTAGTTTCACTTAGAAAAACGGAAGTAAACATGAAAACAATTGTGTTTGTTCATAAACTTGCGGTTGTTAGCGCCACATGCACGGAAGCGTAATTATACACTAGCTAATAGTGAAGTTATGGAAAACAAGCAGCGATGAGTGAAATACACATTCGTAATTTGCTTTGTTCATTGCATTTATTTTACAAAGCTACCTTTTTAATCTTTTCGTAGGTAAACTTGCAGATAACTTTTAGGATAACAGTTATCTCAGACCCGTTGAAAAAATCTCCTAATGGAGGTAGTGAGCCGACTTTACTACCTTTACCTAACTAAAAATCTAAATAATAAAAAGATGTTTTACCTGAACATATTTATAAGAGTGTATATGTAACCAGCGTGTGATGCCGGCTTAGAATAGCATCACCACGTGTGACAAAAGTTTGAGAGTCATTGGAAAGACTGTGTATCATAGTAACAGGTTTTCAGTCTGTCACCTAAAGTTGCAATACACGTCACTCTCAAATCCCTTAGTCGCTTCTTACGACATCCACGGTAAAGAAATGGGGTAATGCTATTCTAAGCCGGCACCACACGGCAATTTTTATAGGATCATCTCTTAAAAAGCATGTAGATATAGTCCTTTTGCCACTATTACCAGTGCTGCCACGTAAAGCATGGCAGTACCACTTGATTGATGGATGTATTGCTTCGCTCTTGAAACCAGCCGGAACCTTGAACTCGTTGACGGCGACATTTTTTATGGCTAGACTAGACTGTTCTTATTTTACTGAACTAACCATAGACTTATATATATGAACTAACAGTAAAGTAACACTAAACGGTAGGTATAACTTGCGCAGATAAAGAACATATCCCGAATTGGCAACATTTGCATTTGCCTCTATATCACAAATTAGGGACACGGCGCGCTCTCTATCATCATATTATATGACATTTGAGCAGAATGTGAACAATAATATTGTCCATTCGGGATATGTTTTTTATTAAGAACGAATATTTTCATTGTGTGTTCTACTCGCAAAACTAAACAGCTTTTCCCAGTAATTTTTTCACGAAATTTGTAAAAAATATTTCCACAAAGTAACAATAAAATTTGTCACAACAATTTTGTATGGGTCCAATTATAATTTTTGCTTACTTCGAAATAATTTTACTAAGGAAAGTTATTATTTTGCACAGTACAGTATCTATGTAGCGTTACGGTTCTTTAAAGTTTCCTGAGACATAAACCATCTCAGTTTACTTTCAACACTAGAATTTTCCAAAAATACTATGTAACTATTTTTTCTTTCAATGTGATCTGATCACGTCGTCATCTCAAACAATCTGTGGGAGTCGTAAGAGGCGGCTAAGGGACTCGAGAGTTTTAAATTTTAGGCGACAGGCTTCGTCTTCTTCTTCGAGTGGGAAACCAAGTCGTCCAATGACCCGATGACCCTTGGTGTCAGAGTTTCTCAACCGAGTAGCAGACCTCTGACATAGTTGTAGACCGACGGCTGAACTTGCCCTCCGAATCACGGAACCATCTTGCTTTTTGGACAATCTGGTGCTTCAGCCTGCAATGTCCTGACCAGACTGATAACAAATTCACAAAGTGATTGATAAATATCAACTTTATGAGTGACGTCAATAATTGAACTTGGAATCAGGCAGTCATACTAGCCAGTGCGTCACATCGGCTGCTAATCTATCAGCACAGTAATACATGCTTTTCTGCAACGGCCCTCAAATACTTGTCAGCGATAGTGCCCGTATTTTTACTGAAGTTAACTCTCTGCCTACCTTGCATGGGATAAAACGTGATATGTGTATACTGTATGTATGTTATCCTAATCACGTCACCGCTAAAAAAAATCAAGTCATACTTATTTTTATGGGCTGACTAAGCACTTTTCCAACACAACAACTTACAAAACGTATGTCCACGCACGAGCCTATAATTCAAGGCTATTATCTTCCTTAACAGCTTAACAATAGGGGTTAAAATGGCTTGAAAGGGACGACTATATTCACCAATTACCATCAATTCTAGTCATACATATTTAAGAAGTAAATAATACGTACTTATGAAAGTTAGTACTATAAGTACCTACTCTACCTACACGTGTGTTATAATATATCGCCTTCTGAGTAGGTATAGTCAAGTCAGATACACATGGCTAGACGGGATATTGGACGGGGGACCAAAGCGCTAACAGAGTGGCGGCCGAGATCAGTAAAACGTCCAACATGAAGACCACCCGCTAGATGGACGGACGCACAGGACCGGCGTAGATGACGACAAAAAGAAGAGGCCTATATACTTAGCAATGGGTAGACGTGGGCTGATATGATGATGATGATGATGGATGATAGTCAGATAGGACAGACGCCGTAGTAAGTTCATAGCAAGTACCTATCTCGTAATAAGTTCGTAGCAAGTAGCTCGTAGTAAGATCGTAATTATTTTGTTCCTTTTTTATTTCAAATTTTTACTAATACCGGCTTTTTTCGTATTAGTTTAGTAGTTTCATTGATCTTTGACTAACTAATATTTTTTTGGGGCCAAGATACACTTGCTTAATTTCGCAGCCTACGATTGAGCCGCGGTATTCCAGATGGTCGAGGCTTCGATATTACTAATAGTGGAAGTCGCAGATTTAAATCCTGCCTGCGGTAAAATTATTTGCATGTTTTCTAAAACCTTATTTTGCAGCTCTCACTAATCATACTGAATACACCACCGCCGTAGCTGCGCTGCCGTAGCTGCTTCGTAGCAAGTTGCTACAATTTTATGCACTTAATAGCGGCATGCCTAGCCCAGAAGTTACACATCCGCTTCTAACCTGTTTCCCGTGGGAATATGGGATTTTCTAGCAGTAATAGATAGCCTTTGTTGCCGAATTTAAATTAGCTTTCTAACTGTGAAAGATTTTTTAAATCAGTTCCGTAGTTGCCGTGTTCTTTTACTGCCAACTTTTTTTAAATAAAAACTGGCGGCATGCACAGCGTTTACGAGGGAATAAGATGTTTTCTAGATATATTCTACATAATATAAATCTTGAATCACTCTATCTACTTTTAAAAAACGAATCCAATCCGTTGCTTAGTTTAGGAGTTAGAGCCTTAGCGGTGTCCTTGGCAGACAGAAACGCAAAAGGCGGCTTCATTTTATAAAATGTATTAATGATGAAGTGTGACAGTGTGACGATTAATAATTAAAGAAGTCTTGCCGACGACAAGGAACAGCTATCGATGTTTTACCGTGACCTTTGCATCAATATTAGTGGAATAAAAGATGATGGGATCGACGGGGCCTCATGCATGAATCAGGGCGCTGCGGCGGTACTATTGCAGTAAAGAGAGTTGTACAGTGATATACGTACATTTCTGTGTGTGTGTGTGCTCTCGATAGCTCAGTCAAAGAATGACTGGATGAACCCCGATGTCAGAGCTATCAACAGCCTACTGCCAGTAATAGGCCTCTGATATGGTTATGTAACGACCGCTGTTTTAGTATCGTATCTTATATCATTGACAGCAACTGGGATTGGCTGCATGTACCCGATAAAGCACGGAACCATCTTCGTTACGGATAATCAGGTGGTTCACCCTGCAGTATTGTAACCGTGCTGGGAACTTTGAGAAGAGATTTTTGTTTGTCCCCCGCTATGGAAAATAATCCGGTGACCTCCTCTTTCTCTTTTCGTGTGGGACACCGAGTCGTTCAACGACCCGATGAAACCTGGTGTCAGAGTTTTTCAACCGCCTACTGCAAGTAGCAGGCCTCTGACATGGCTGTGTAACGACCGCCATCATAGACAGCAACCGGGACCGACGGCTTAACGTGCCCATCCGAAGCACGGAACCATCTTACTTGCGGACAATCAGGTGGTTCAGCCTGCAATGTCCTAACCAGACTGGGAACAAGTTCACAAAGTGATAAATATCAACTTTGTGAGTGACCCCACCGGGAATTGAACCCGAAACCTTTGCGTGGCAGGCAGGCATACTAACCACTGCGCCACATCGGCTGTCGTGATGGTGACCTCCTGAGGCGAAATGAACCACGAAAGCAGTATTATCTACCATGCAATAGATACCGATAACTCACTTTTCCGCCGTAAATGCATACGGTACGGCAAGCCGCAGAGACTCTGAAATTGACGTGAATATGAGAGCCTATGAGAACTTTCAGGTGGGCCTGACGCTTCATACCGCACTATTGAACGGAAAGCTGTATTTGCACTTTGATTTAAATTTCTACATTCCTCATGGCTTTGTAAGTTTATTTATGCAGTGTGTCATTTCGTCAAATTACAGTAGCATAAGTTCAATAAATAAATAAAATATATCGTACCCTATTAAAAAGGGGGAAATTCTATTAGGCACTTTTTTGTATGTATTTATTAGTTTGAAGAAAATAAAAAAAAAACAGTTCTTTCATTAGAAAGATATATAATCCACAAGTAATGCTAGCTTATTTTAACCGGTTGTGTAAAAATCTTTCTCCTACAGGAAAACGGGAAACCTCATAAGAAATAGCTGGGCTACTAGGTGACGCGTAAAATATTAAGTTCGATGGGCTGTTTATGGAAAACTTGCAAAATTGACCACCGCAGGCAGAATTTGACTTTCGGCATCAGTATTGCCGAAAATGCATGTTTTCCAAAAAGCATTAAAAAATACCTAACACGGGAAATGTTTTAAAATTTGATATTCGAGGGACCGGTTCATCCCTGATATATTTTACCAACTTTAACACCTAATACACATGTACTATAAGGAATATAAGGCGTGATGTCATGATGTGTGTACCTATGTATGTGTACGTACACATGTAAGCAGGTGGAAATTAACGATTCAAACCACCTGTTTTCTTCACAAGTGATGAATTTTGATGACGCATCTACATTTTACATGGTTTCCGAGAACTGAAAACTTTGAGTCACAATCTAAACCATACAATGTTTTATTTATTCATTTTCAATTGAGTATGGACTCCATTATTATTGCAGGAATATTTAAGCAAACAAACAAGTTTATTTAACCTCCTGACCTCAGGTGACATGACAGCTATCCACGATTTATACGCAGTTACCTACTACGTATTGTAAAAACAAAGCGACTACGTAGTTTAGGTTACTACTTTAGTAGTGGACAAAGATCCCATAACTGACACAACATGTTCAGCCGACCGACACGCGTCATCTTAAAAGAACTGATTATCTAAACGTATGTCCACCGAACAGAATCATAACAGGCCACTACTAATCCATTACCACCTCTTATTGCGATCATTTTGTTAACTAACTGATCTAACCTAAAATTTTGTTGCACTAAACTAAAGGCGCTAGCCAATACTGAATGGCGTATACCAGCAAAAGTCAGGCTCTTTTATATAGAAGAAAAAGAAAGCTTCTTCTAAAGTTTTTCGGATTACTTTGATAGAGATAGACTCCGAGCGATACGGAAAAAATGCCGACCCAATAAACGCAATTCGTAATGCCCTGAATTCTCAAGTCCATCCTTGAGACTTCTCATAACAAATACGAGAAGTCAATATTAAGCTATCAGTCATAATAACTAGTTCACACCTGCCCGCCCAGTTTCCAAGGAAACTTGCCATGCGGGTTCGTTGGCTTGGCAAGCCAATAAAAAATGCAATGACAAATCATAAGGCGTGGCCGGTGGCCTACAAAGAAACTGTTATTAATTTTTAGTCAGCTTCACGTGTAGAAAGTGTTACTGACCCATTTTCATTAGGTAGGTACTTACCGTAAAACCTAAACCCTATCTTTTCTAAAGAAAACGCTAAATACTGCAATTCGACAAAGTTTATTTATTTAGTCTGTTATCCGTAAAGGGATTATGATTATGAATTACTGCCAAAAAACTATGTATAACACGGATACAATCGTGGGAAAGTTTTCTTTATGTGTTACTTTGCTTTTAAGGCAATTTCACAAAGACTGATTGCGCGCCTTCTGTCTATGCAATCTCCAGCTCGTATTCAAGATATCTTTGGCAGATAGAGTAAGGTCATTCTAGCAAGTTGACGTATGGTTAGAAACTTGAGCGTTGAATCGTGATACCTGTGTTTGTTTCATAATATTCCTACGGATGGTAATCAAGCGAGTTACATTGTAATATTAACGTTGTTTGTTATTTTACGGTTACATTATACCATTCAATTCAGAAAAATTGCTTATTGGTAGGTAAGAGCGTCACACATCTTCTATCTGTGGCGATTTTGCTCCCCTTCCATAAAGTGTCTCTAGAAAATACAGCACTTAGGTATCTAATTAAAACAATTAAATGACTTCCAGTTCCAACAATTTTCTTTAATGATTTCACCATCGTGTCTAATTGTCGTGCTAGGGCACATCATAAATGTATGAACGGTGACCCGGATAGGTAAGTCAAGAAACCCTGGGGTTGAATAACGACCATCTAATACCAGGTGACAAACGAACCTTGGCATGCTATGTACCTGACAGGTCCAAATAACGTGGTAGAGGCTGACCTGCGTGAACTTCGAATCAGCATCTGGCAGGAGATCGCGCAGACAGGGATCAGTGGAGAGAGCTCGTTTCTGAGGCCAAGATCCTCTTTGTGTGTCGCTGAGTCAGCGGAGTTAGTTAGTTAGGTCCAAATAACTGCCTACTTCAGCACTATAGTTTGACAACTTCATGCGCGACCGTCCCGCGGGGTACAGACGGTGACGGGGGCGAGGCAGCACGTTATTCTTATATATGACGCGCGGCGCGAATGCACGCGTTTTCCTTCCTCGCTACACCTCCCGCTACCCGCTGACATCTTGGGCACCTCGCTCCCTCAATGTCAGTCAACCCTAGGGACGGTCGCACACGAGCTTGTCAAACTATAGTCGGGTGCAGGAATGAGACATGATGCTGTTGACTTATATTCACCGTCAGAAAGCTACATTGTTCCTGAGTATTTGAGTAACATGCACTTAAGTTTAATATAATGCCTTATTCCCATTGGTAAATGACAGAGCAAACTGCCTGAGTATGTAGCTCATACAGTCAGGTAAGCGCGTAATCACGTGCATGCATACGAGCTGCATTCGCAAGCAGTGTATGCTTTGCCCTTAGCTGCTCTGCGGGACTCTACTTCATAATACAAGGGTCATTTACTTTTTCTCTTACGAAATAATCAGCACGTAGCCACTGCCTAAAGTCTATATTTGCAACACTTGGAGTTACCTACCTATTAGGTAGTAGTTATAATGTAGTTAGCTATATAGGTACATTGTGAGAGTTTGTGAAAGTAGTGTTGATAGAATGCGTGGGAATAAAAAAAATGTCTCTAACTGAGACACAAATTAGGAAAACGGTGCCCAGGGCGCCTATACAGAATGAGATCAGATCTAAGCCATAGACTGCACTCGTCTTGGCGTTGATTGACATATTTAAATGTTTTGGGATTATTTGTACTCTAGTCAAGTCAAACATGGAAGTAAAGCGAATAATGAAATAATAGTAACGATATTCGAAAAAATACTAAAAGAATTTCTCCCAAGGTCACCATGAATCAAGAATGAGACACAGTAGCTCTAAGCCCCGACACAAGCCCATATTGTTGTTGTTCAATAACAAATCGACTTCAACAACCTTGGATCAACTATTTTATTTATAATTTTTTGGCACGAGGTTGTCCTATATTGTACTACAATGTATATCGTGACATGGTTATTATCATCAAAAATAATCATCAATCAGACAGCGCGCGGGGCGTCTTTATAAATGGCTCACTCAGTACTAATGACGATTTTTTTTTAAGTTTACTGTAATGAACTGAAATCTCAGAGGAACTATAGGTAACTAAGAAGATGGTGCCACGAACGTCATATTTCTTGCATTGAAATCGGCTCATTCAGAATCGTATGACATTCTCGTGGGTATACGATTTAGCTGCATTTCATCCTCGTATTGAATTTGGCAACCCTGGCTATGTAACGAGTGACAATCGCGAAAATCCTAAATAGCGTCGAGTGTAAAGTCTATTCTGTGATAGGTACCTGTCTAATGAAAAGGTAGGTTTCAGGTGCTGAAAAACTTTTAGTTTTTGAAGTTGTATACCTGACACGGTAGTGTTTTGAAAAATCTTTATTCAGTTCCAGGTTTTATAAGCAATTTTTTTGTCATTATATTTACAAGAAATGACTTACGTATTAGGCCCGTAGCAATTTCAAAGCCCGAAGCATTGGTTTGAAAATAACTTCATGTGTAGGTAAAATATCTATGCGGAAGCCGATCACTAATTAGTCTTTTCTTCTCCCTCCCGCAGGTGAACGGAGAACGGAATCCCGAGGAGGTCTACAAGGACTTCAGAACGGCTGTATTGCAGATCCTGGGCACTCAAGACGACACGACTTCTCTGAATGGTGTGAGCGGAGTGGGTGTTGGAGCTGGTGGTATACCGGGCGAGATCGTGGGAGTAGAACCCGCGCCTTTAGCTAGTGGCCTAGGACGGAGTCTACCTAATGCTGTAAGTCATCATCGTCACCATCCATAAAAATCCAGTTTTGAGGTTTGTCCAGATCACAAAATCGTATGATCATGGCGTTCATTCGCCAAATCAAGCAAAACGGTTAAAGTGAAGTTTAGCCGAATCTTTTCAATTACTTGCGCCATCTTGGACTATTTTAAACCAACAACTGTATTTTTAGGTATCATGACCACTTTGCTGCAATCTCTTTCTTGGCGTTCCTGGGTCTCGCGTATCCAATTATTTCTAAAAGCTTACTCAACAATAATACATTAAATAGCAACAACCTGATAAAAGCAAAGCCGAATCTTTTCAATTAAGTACTTGCGCCATCTAGGACTATTTTAAACCAACAACTGTATTTTAAGGTATCATGACTACTTTGCTGCAATCTCTTTCTTGGCGTTCCTGGGTCTCGCGTATCCAATTATTTCTAAGAGCTTACTCAAGATTACATCATATATTTATTTTTTAAATGTAATATTAAATTTCTTAATCCAGAATGCCGTGAGAGAAGAAGCGTCAGCGTTGCCAATAGCTGCCCCCATGGTGGTGCCAATGCCAGCTCAGCATCAAGAGAGCAGAGACGTCGAGAGGATGGTCAGTCCAAAGGTAAGATGCTACCTTGCTTCAGAGAGCACGTTAGTTGGGTCAATAGCTGCCCCCATGGTGGTGCCAATGCCAGCTCAGCACCAGGAGAGCAGGGACGTCGAGAGGATGGTCAGTCCAAAGGTGAGAGCTTCCTTGCTTCAGAGAGCACGTTAGTTGGGTCAATAGCTGCCCCCCATGGTGGTGCCAATGCCAGCTCAGCACCAGGAGAGCAGAGACGTCGAGAGGATGGTCAGCCCAAAGGTAAGCTTCCTTGCTTCAGAGAGCACGTTAGTTGGGTCAATAGCTGCCCCCATGGTGGTGCCAATGCCAGCTCAGCATCAGGAGAGCAGGGACGTCGAGAGGATGGTCACTCCAAAGGTGAGATACCATATCCATAACTTCCACTGCTGGACATAAGTCTCTCTTAACTAGGGTATTGTCATACTCACCACGCTTAGCAGGTGGATTGACGAGCGCAGTGCAAGATGTTGCATTTTCAGGGAACGCTGCTGCCCATTCGCTTAGTCGCTTTTTACACTCCCACTGGTAGAATTGGGGTGATGCTATTCTAAGCCGGCAACACACGGCAAAAGTTTGACCGCACGCATAACATCTAAGTTTGTGTCACACATTAGTCCCAAGGACACGTTATTGATCACAAGGAGATAGTATCGTATGGACGGACACAACATTTACTTTGGTACTTTCATTACAGAGTGTTAGCGATATAGCGTGGTATCTGTCGTGGGTTCGAATCCCGCTCGTGTGAAATTTTTGGTCGCAATTATTTTTTATCTGAAAGCAATGTGCTAAAGGTGTACAATTTCACCTTGGGGACATCCATCCAGTAAATTTTTTGTGTTACCAATTTGGTAAAGACAGGTGATATAAAAATACAGACGAAATAAACTTTTTTTTAAAATCATATTATATTTTTTTTTCAAGCAACAATAGTACAAAAAATACCTATAGTTGTGTACACAACAAGAGTTTTAGAATGAAACTGAATATTTATTCTACCACTTTTGGTTGGAAAATAATTGATTCGAGTAAAAATAGAAAGTCTGCAAAAGGATTAACTCAATCCTATTTAGAATTTTCGTGATTTATATTTGTTACATAGCCAGGTTTGCTAGATTCCATACGAGGACGAAATACTGCTCTTAATCTGATGTTTTAAGAACGTATAATTTTGAGAATATCATTCTGAATTGATTTGAATGCAAGAAATATGACGTTCGTGGCAACCATCTTCTTAGTTTACGTTAACTTGAGTTCCTCTGAGATTCCAGTTCATTTCAGTAAGCGTGTCAAATTCGTAGCTAAAGTATGGCCAACGAAACGAGATAATTAATGTAAACAACTTTTGGATGACTCGATGACATCTGTCCTTATTTGTCATATGGTATAATGTCAGCTGTCTCTTTCAGATTTGTTTACACTTTTTATCTCGTCTGGTCGGTCTTACTTTAGTACTCTTGCCTAATCATCTCCCTAATTTGTCAGAAGATGTTTCCGACATTTTCTTACTTACTTGCGAGTCAACGAACGATCTGTGAACTGTTTTTAACCAGCTATTACTACTAGCCAGCCTCAAATATGGTTGATATTTTCATAACACCCTGTATTGTTTATTCTGTGCTTTTACTTAGGAAACAATTTTCGGCCATATTTAATAGTCGTAACTACGTTTGATGACAAGTTGTGATGGCGGGGCAATGCTTTCTAGCAATTTTTGTATTAACGAAAGCTTTTTATGTATTTACAAATTATTGTTTACGTGTATGTTGTTTTATTGAAAAACAAGCTTTCTCTGTCAGTTTACTCAACCTTAAAGTGGTTTTGTTTTCTGAGAAAGTTGTGATTGAATATTTTATCGAAGTACACAAATTCTAAGTAATCTCGAAGTACCTGATCAAACCAACTTTATCCATACAAAAATTACACACAAATATAATTTTACGAATCAAAGAATATTTGTAGACCTCTGCTACGGCGTAGCGAGCGTAGCAACCTCAACTATAGAATCAGATAATAGTTAGGTATACTGCAACTGAATCATTACTCGTTTTAATAACGTTACTCCTAAGCATAAGAAGAACGGTAATTAAATGTCTAACTTTGTACTCGCAAAACGAAGAAAAGCAAAAGCAATTAAAGAGTACTTACTGTTATCCTAAACCGGCATCACACAGCCAAGTGCTTAGTGGTTATTTGAATAAAAAAAAAAGAAAGAAAAATGTTTTTATTTCCTCACAACATAGTACACTAATTACATAGGTGTATGGGACATTTTATGGTATACAAATTATTTGTACTAGGTGTGTGAGGCTGGTGCCTAAACTAGGTATAAGAATACCTGTATTTTACCTGATCACCATTCTGGCCTCCACTCCAGAATGGTGATCAGGTAATGTTCCTTAAAGCCAGTGATGCAATAATGTAGTAAGGTTGATAAATACGGTGAACAAAAGTAAAGAAAAAAATATATATTTAGCAAGCAATTTATGTCGTGTCGTGTCAAACTCTCGCACCATATGCAATTCTATCATTATTATTCAGATAATTAAACCCACTTCTATTGTAATATTTATTATTTACTATTTAGCCCTGCGACAGTATGTATTGGGATCGAATGACTAGTAGGTAGGTATCCCTAGCTCGCTGTAAGATAGATAATTATGGTATTTTGTATTTGACCTTTTGTTTTTCCCGTTCTCCGCCTCACCTCCAGCAGAGGAACTACCTACATGCTTGATGAACCTATGTGCAATTAAATATTGTTCGATGGTAAATTGCAATAAAACTGGAAATCTACTACTGGGGTAGTTAGGGACTGGTGTACACGAAAAACTTTGCAAGCTCAGACTATGAAACTGAACAACTTTTCACTAATGGAGTTGGGGAAACCAAAAATATCATAACCTCACGTCCTCCCATACAAAAGTCAGTCAGCGTGAAAATTAGTAGGTGGGCCAGCATTTTTTCCGTTTTCCATAAGTGTTCAGTTTGACTGGTCTGATCATGCCTGACAAACTGATCGGTACCAGTCCCTAACAGGCCCTAGAACATAGAACTGTCTGCTTGCTAGACAGGTTCGATGTGACTCTTGTGGACATATTTTATTCTTCCTGCAAGATGCAGCTAAAAGATGGGGATCATATGTAAGTGATATATGGCACCGAAGTGTACATTGTAGAATAAAAAGCTTTCTCACTGTCAAAACCCTACAGTCAGAGTACAGCTCTTCAGTAGGGTATCTGTATGGTTTCTTTGTCATCATCACTTTGAGGATCGCTCGCTGGGCGCGCTCAAGCTGCATCATGGTTGTTTGGGGGGCTCCACCCCATGCAATAATGCCATAAGATAGTATAGATTGAGCTAGTGCATTATACACGGTAGTTAAAACTTTGCGAGTTGCAGAGTCCCTTAATAATTTGAACAGATAGATGAGTTTTCTAGCCCGAGAGGTCAGATTTCAAATGTGAGCATGCCAAGACAGATTTTTATCAATTAGAACTCCTAAGTACTTTATTTCTGTGACTCTGTTAAGACTGGGACAGTTACAGTTACTAGTAGTATCATTATTGCAAGTATGTGTTTTTAGTGTAAAAGAAGAACTGATATGGCGGTAGCCAGCAGCTGTAAGTGAGAAAAGAACAAAAGAGGTTTTACTCACGTTAAGAGTCAAAAGATTATTGGCGAGCCAAGTCATTACAAAAGAGATAGCCTTCTCAGCATTCAAACGCGCCTCATCCCAGGTTTTGCCTTCTATGATAAGAGCTGTATCATCAGCATAAGTAACAATGGTACAATGGGGTATATTAAGCTGACACAGTTGATTTATATAGGCCAAGAACAAAGTGGGTCCGAGGACACTTCCCTGTGGGACGCCATATTAATTAATTAAAACTTGATTAGGTATCATATATGGCTTATTCTCTTGCCGTGGGTGCCGGCAGAATAGAATAGCACCATCCCCTTTCTTCCCGTGGGGGTCGTAAGAGGCGACCGAGGGATAAGCCCGACCCAAATAGCCAGGGCCAACCGTATGGTGGCGGTTAATCCACCACAAAAGCATTCCCAAGGAGGGTTGACGTCTGGTAGGCGGCCGGTCGCAAAATTAAGCCAAATCCTTTTGCAACACGATTTTGTGTTCAACAAAACATGTTGCGCCGACCCCAAGTAATTGGGATAAGGACAGGAACATGATGATGATATTCTTTTTTTTAATTCCAGGCTGATGTAATAAGAGTACGAGGGGCGGCCACTAAGCCTCAAATTTTATGGGTGGTCGGCGGCCCTGGCAGCAATAAGGCCACATTGTGCCAACGAGCTGTAGCTCAGAGACATGGCTGGACGCATTTCAGGTAAGCTTTTTTTTTTATCGGTTTTTCAAAAAAGACCTAAGAGTAGATAGGTAATGAGTCGATAGGTAAGTGTCCGCCTTGCAGAGGTTCAAAGAAAAAAATCTAGATTCTGTAAATTTCAAGCTTCAAGGCCACAAAACCTCAAATCCTTTGAGTGGTGGGCGGCCCTGGCAGCAATAAGGCCACATTATGCCAACGAGCTGTATCGCAGAGACATGGCTGGACACATTTCAGGTAAGTTTTTTTTATCAGTTTTCCAAAAAAGACCAAAGAGTAGATAGATATCACGTGTGGTACCTAACTTATAACAGGTCACTGTTTAAATGGTCCAAAAAACTAGATTCTGGACAGCTTAAGATACTAAGCCACGAAACCTGGAGCCGTTTGGGTATATAAGGCCACATTGTATCGCAGAGATATGGCTGGACACATTTCAGGTATGATCTCTCTCTTTTCGTGTGGTATAAGGATTTTAAAAACGTTCGTACCTTGTTATTGCTTTATAACTCACTCGTGAGATCCCATCTTGAATACGCTTCAGCTGTGTGGAACCCCCAATACTCAGTTCACATTGATACCATAGAACAAATACAAAGTAAGTTTATGAAGCGAATTAAATTTAAATACCCTGGTTGTAATCTTGATAGCATAGTCTCTAGAGGATCGCCGAGAACAAAGAGATCAATTGTTTCTATACAAAATAGTTAATAATAAAGTCTACTCTTCTAATTTGTTAAGCAAAATATCTTTAATGCTCAAGAGTGAATAGTCGCTCTAAACAATATCGCTGTATTTGCTCCTCAATTTTGCAAAACCAATTATGCACAGAACCGTTTTCTTGTAAGGTCATGCAGAAAATATAACGCGTCTTATAGTCATATCGATATATTCTACGAGAAATACCACAAATACTCTATGGCAATCAAAAACAAGTTAAACGATATATTAAGTAGTTTAACAAATAAGCTAAAATATTGTTAGAAAATTAGATTTAATCAATCATTCATTCTTTAGTTTTTGTCTCAGCATGTTTTGTATTTCAAAATCATAATTTAATTTAAGTTTTCTAAATTTCTTACATTAGTTGTCAACATCGACGATTTTGTATTAGTTAAGTAGTGGAAACTTTGCTGGCAAATGTATTACCTAAGTTTGTTTATTATCACACATGTTTAATAATGCTGTTTGTTTCTCAAATGCTACCTAATGATAAAAAAAACCGAGTTGTCCAACGGCCCGATCAAACCTGGCGTTAGCTTTTTCCGTCGCTACAAGTGGTAGGCCAAATCAAATGCAATCGTACCAAACAAAAAGCTATAATTGTATTTTGGAACAGTTTGTCAAAAAAGGCGAAAGAGTAGGTATATGATGCTTTGCTTTATCTCCTTTGGTAGCTTACCAGTCATCCTAGGTGAACCGTTATTAGGTAGAGCAACAGTATACCGATACCGAAACCACTCAGGAATATACAACAACGGACAGGACTACCATTTGATTACTCCGACTGATGGTCTGTCTACAGGGTCCCGGCTCTTTTATTTTTTGCCATTGTAATATCAGTGAAACTAAAATGGCAGTCTATTACTACCACTGTGATTTTCAAAACTTCAAACTCTTAGCTGATTATAAAACTACCAAAATCATCCAACTGACATGATATCGACATACAACGGAAACGATTTCCTAGTCGCTTTCTATCTCTTGACCGCAACTACTATTAGTGTACCTAAATAGCCTGTAATTTGCCTTTGAAGACGTCACGACACATTTAACCGTGACCTTTTGAAGTCTATTGCGACATTTCGTGGACGAGTCTGCAAAATTACTCACTTACCTGCAAAAATACAAAGAAATATGCTTGGATAATTCATTTTATCTACTTTTAAAATAGTCAAGACTGAAAAAAGTAGACCAACCTATACAAAAAATAGTAAATATGTCTTATGTCCTTTTTCAATGTCTATAAAAAAGCTAAAAATGATAATGCCAATATCACTTAGTGGTTTCATTCAAACAGTCACAGATCTATTTCATGAAATAGTATTTTTTGCCTACCCTGCAAGGGATATAGGCATTAAATACGTATGTAGGTATGTATTTTCTTTAGCTTGACGTCTTTTCACAGTTACCGCCAGCCGTTTTTCGAGAAGACTTTTAGGATTATCGTCATCATCACCATACATAAGCCTACATCCACCCACTGTAGGGTACTGGGCATCTTCTTTATTCCACCAAACCTCGCGGTTCTGTGGAACTCAGGGTGACATATTAAATATTCTTCCTAGCGGCCCGTTAGCGGTTTCACCCACTGCAACCCATTTTCCCACAAGAAAAGTCATGTTCCCTTTTGAATCACTCTATTAAACCCGTTGAGTGGTTTAGGAGGAGTTAGCGAATTCCACGACAGACAGACAGGCAGAGAAACGCAAAAAGCCACTTCATTATAAACTATGTATGTAATAATTGTGCATTTCTTCCATTCCAGTCTAGGGCAGCGTCTCCGCGCTTTAGCTGACGCGGGCGGAGGGCCAGCGTCAGACGGGGCTCTCGCGAGGACAGCTGTCAGCGGAGGCGAACTAGTTTCGAAAGATCTGGCCACGAAGCTTGTCAGGACAGCTGTCAATGATGCGGCAAGAAGCGGGCATGGATTGGTGCTCGATGGATATCCAAGAGATCTGGAGCAATTAGAACAATTTGAGAAAGAAGTAAGTATTTTTAAGAAGTTGAGGGTCTTCTGGCAGCATAAGACGGGGTGCTAGCAAACACCGTAACAGTGGAGGCGAAGTAGCTTCGAAAGATCTGGCCACTAAGCTTGTCTGAACAGCAGTTAATGATGCGGCAAGAAGCGGGCATGGGCTGGTGCTCGATGGGTACCCAAGGGATCTGGAGCAATTAGAACAATTTGAGAAAGAAGTAAGTATCTTTAAGAAGTTGAGGGTCCTTTGACAGCATAAGACGGGGTTCTCGCGAGGACAGCTGTTAGTAGAGGCGAACTAGCTCCGAAAGATCTGGCCACTAAGCTTGTCAGAACAACAGTCAATGATGCGGCTAGAAGCGGGCATGGATTGGTGCTCGATGGGTATCCAAGAGATCTGGAGCAATTGGAACAATTTGAGAAAGAAGTAAGTATCTTTAAGACGTTGAGGGCCTTACCACAAAAAAGATAGACCAGCGTTCAACGCGTGTCTAGGGTTTTTTTTTGTATGAAGTTTTATTTTAAACATGCGTTCGACTCGCGTCTAACTTTTTTGTGGTAATACCATGAGGGTTTTCTGGCAGCATAAGACGGATTGCTAGCGAGGACAGCTGTCAGTGGAGGCGAACTATCCCCAAAGTCCTGCTGGCTACTAAACTCATCGGAACAGCTAATGAATGATACGACTCTAACAAATGATAATCTGAATGATACCGCAAAGCATGGGAATGGGTTGGCATCCCAGGCATCAGTAGTAATAGTTTGAAAAAGAAGTATTAGACATTGGCATTTTACAAAGGTGAACCTATCCTAAATACCTGGCCAAAAAGCTCATCAGGAAATCTGTCGATGCCGCTGCGAGGAGTGGTTACAGATTAGTGATTGGTGAGTATGAAATGGATAGATTAAGCGTTACGTTCCCATTTTCCTAAACAAAAGAATTGATACCCATTTTCCTAAACAAAAGAATTGATAAGCTCAATTGCATCATACCATTGGTATAGCCTGCGTTAATCTTGCTTTTAAAAGTATTTGTAAAATATCCAAAATCAATTTGAAAAAGAGTTAAAATATATGCAGAAGAGGTACAAGTTTTGCGTTTTATTGCCCTCTCAGGCAAAGCCACCAACTCGATCAAAAAGGGAACCAAGTGGTTTCACTGCATATAAAAGCTTTGGGATCTTCAGGAGGGAGAGAAGATCAAGAAACAGAGATCCGGATGTCTTCCAAAATCACTACGATTAGGTATTAGTGCTGGGTAGATGTGAACGTGATTTATGCTAGATTTGTGTTTTGTTCTTCACAATCTCACTCATAATAAATCACTATTTGAAGAAAATCACGGGAATACAAAGAAAATCACGGGAATACACAAAATCTTGCCTGATACTTGAATCCGGGACCATCTGCCTACATTGAAGGCCGGATACAACTATCACTAAATAATGTGAGTCGTTGAACGAAATTCATCATCGATCATGCATTGATAATGCTTACCTTCCTTCATACCTACTTGTTATTTAATTAAGAAAAGTCTCACAAGTAAAATTAAGAAATAGAAAAATGTCATACATCGACCGGGGATCGAACCCGGGCCGCATGGGTAAACGCCCCACCGCTCTGCCACTGAGCTATCGACCACCGGTTGATGGATGCCAAATCTTCTATCTCTTGATGCTCGTCTACAAGCGACGTCTCAAAGAAAAGTCTGTACAAATAGTATGTTTTGTCTCTTCCAGTTCTCCATCCAGCCGCGAATGGTGCTCCTAGACTGCTCGAAGCTGCAACTCGGTCGCGGCAGACGGGATGACTCAGTAGCAGCGTTCAGGAGAAGACTTGAGGTCTTCAGAGAACTCAGCCTGCCCATGCTCAAGACCATTGACCAGCAGCATCGACTAGTCATTGTAAGTGGCTTGTTTTGCTTTATAAGGTTGCATATTTTTTGCCACTTTGCTGGCATATATTTGTGTCATATGCCAAACTCTAAAACTACTAGGTACTTACTACTTTTTAGGGTTTCGTAGTCTACTAGAAACCCTTATAGTTTCGTCATGTCTGTCTGTCTGTCTGTCTGTCTGTCTGTCTGTCTGTCTGTCTGTCTGTCTGTCTGTCTGTCTGTCTGTATGCCGCGCCCTCATATCTTCGTCAGTTTTAGAGCTATCGACATGAAATTTGGTGAAAAAATAGATCGTGTTGACCCAAATAAAGAAATGTTAAGAAAAAAAGATTATAAATGTTTTTTGGACCCCCTCCCATACAAGTGAAAGGGGGGCAAAAATTTTTTTTTCTTGTGCAATATTGAGTAGGGTATCGTTGAATAGGTCTTTTAAAACTAAGGTGAGGTTTCTTTGAAACAAAGTCACTAAAATGTTTCTGTCACGAGATATTTGCTTTTAAAAAGGGCGTTTTTGACCCATAATTTGTTCCAGCTGTAACTTCTAAAGTATAAACGCTAAAAATTTGAAATAAATATGGAATATAGCTTACAATCTGAAGTTACAATGAAAACTATAACGGATATTGTACCTTTAAAGGTTTCAGAAAAAAATGAGTTTTTCTATTTGCGGTTGGTCATCATACTGCTGCTAACAAACCAGCAACAAATTAAGTTTGTAATGCTGAAAAACCTGATATTTAAACGTTGACTACGAAACCCTATTTGTGGGCGTGTCTGACACGCTCTTGGCCGGTTTTTATTTTTACGTATCCTGTTCAGTGCCCCACTGCAGGGCAAAAGCTCTCGCCCCCCAGTGGCCTATGCAACGAAGCCATTATTATGCCATAATTAAACCGGCTACGCAATGTACATCGAATTTCGCTTGTAGAATTGTAGCCTATAGTTTCGAAAAATCTGGCACTGGTATTACTTACTACAGCTAAAACATTGAGCGCGAAATGAAGCACATTTTTAGCGTCATCGTTCCTTGAAGCAAATTTGAAGACTATGTTAATAAGGTAGCAGTGGAGAATGGTAACTTTTTAACGAAGGTAAGCCAAAGGCAAAAGTTGTAAATGAGAGTAGATTCATATGAGAGAGGGTATGGATGTGTATATAGGGTTACATTAAATTAGGTACAAATCTCTTGGGGGTGTGATCTACTCACAAAACTGAACAACTTTTGTTTGAAACTTTTCTTCGAAATATGAATAATAATTTTGGGCCTCCCATACAAAAATGATGAAAAAGTGTGTCACTTAGTATGGGAGGTCCAAATGTTTTTTTCATATTTTGAAGAAATGTTTCAAACAAAAGTTGTTCAGTTTTGTGAGTAGATTACCCCCTCAAGAGATTTGTACTTAATTAAATGTAACCGTATATTTCTGAAAGATATAGCATGATGATATCTGTAGCATGTGAGCAGTGAGCTATATCTTCCAAATGTTATACCTATATCATCATCTTCCTGCCCTTATCCCAATTACTTGGGGTCGGCGCAACACGTTTTGTTGAACACAAAATCGTGTTGCAAAGGATTTGGCTTAATTTTACGACCGGCCGCCTACCAGACGTCAACCATCCTTGGGAATGCTTTTGTGGTGGATTAACCGCCACCATACGGTTGGCCTTGGCTGTTTGGGTCCGGTTTATCCCTCGGTCGCCTCTTACGACCCCCGCGGGAAGAGAGGGGGTGGTGCTATTCTACTCTGCCGGCACCACACGGCTTAATGTTTTACCTATATATCTGAAAGATATCTATAGCATGTGTGAACCCTTCGCCACTGTAAAAAGGTAGCCAATAAAAGCGATCCATTCTAAATAATATCTTTGTAAACATCCTGATATTCTCGAAGTTTTGTTGGCGGACAGTCGAGTTCAAAAACGAAACAGCTTTCGAAATAGACTTATTGAGCTTTTCACCCTGTTTAGGTGGACGGCGACACGGATTCCCCAGAAGTGCAAGAAGAATTCACTCGCGTTCTTCTAGAAGAGATGGAGAAAGCAGAAGCGATAGCAGCCATGCCAGAACAGAGGCACGAAGAAGGTATGTAGCGAGGTGCGTTCTACGTACCAGTCTTTAAAGTAGGTTTGCTTGTCGTGTTGGTCATAGATTTTATTGTGGTTGGTTTTAATGCACTACATACATAAATACATACATATATATATATCACGCATATATCCCTTGCGGGGTAGACAAAGCGCAAGCGGTTCTAAAACAGCCATTTACACCCTCTGACAAAAGTTTGAGAGAGTCATTCAGAAGACTGTGTAATTATTTGTGTATCACCATAGTGACAGGTTGTTAGCCTGTCGCCTCAAATCTTGCAATACACATCTACCGTCAAATCCATTAGTCGCTTCTTACGGCACCCACAGGAAATATTGGGTGATGTTAAGCCGGCACCAAACGGCACTTTATTGCACTCACAGTATTAAATAAAAATAAATATCTGGGCAATTCGCACAGCGCCATTTAGCCCCAAACTAAGCTAAGCTTTAACTATTGGAACATGACAGCTCGTACTAATACTTGTGTACCTACTTTTTTCAGAATCAGGAGCAATACAACAATTCACGCACGCAATGTCGAGAATGGGCAACGGGTTTGCCAACGGAGCTGTCCGCAACGGCACCGCCAACGGAGTCTTGCCCAACGGAAACATGGGCAACGGATTTATCAGCATGGGCAATAATAAAGTAAGTACATCTGAATTGTAAGTACATCTACTAAGTGACGATGGTGATGATGACATCTGACAGGAAATAAGTATTCCAACGGAGCTGTCCGCAACGGAGCTGTCCGCAACGGCACCGCCAACGGAGTCTTGCCCAACGGAAACATGGGCAACGGATTTATCAGCATGGGCAATAAAAAAGTAAGTAGGTACATCTGAATTGTAAGTACATCTACTAAGTGACGATGGTGATGATGACATCTGACAGGAAATAAGTATTCCAACGGAGCTGTCCGCAACGCAACCGCCAACGGAGTCTTGCCCAACGGAAACATGGGCAACGGTATTATTAGCATGGGAAATAATAAAGTAAGTACATCTGAATTGTAAGTACATCTACTAAGTGATGATGGTGATGATGACATCTGACGGGAAATAAGTATTCCAACGGAGCTGTCCGCAACGGAACCGCCAACGGAGTCTTGCCCAACGGAAACATGGGCAACGGATTTATCAGCATGGGCAATAATAAAGTAAGTGCATTTGACGGAAAATAAGCTATTTGTAACGATACCGCCAACGGAGTCTTGCCCAACGGAAACATGGGCAACGGATTTATCAGCATGGGCAATAATAAAGTAAGTACATTTAACGAGAAATAAGTGTTTTGAGCTGCCCGTTCCGCCGACTGAGTCTTGCCTAACGGAAACATGGGCAACGGATTTATTAGCATGGGCAATAATAAAGTAAGTACATTTAACCAGAAATATATGTTCTAACTGAGCTATTTGTAACGGAACCACCAACGGAGTGTTGACTAACGGAAATATGGACAATGTATTTATTGGCTGGCATGGGTTTTATGACAAGGGGACCAATTGGTCAAACCAGATTATCGGACATATTGAAGTTGTATGTTTCGATCGACGGAAACATTGATACCTCGTTTTTGGACTGTATGAAAGTATGTGGAGCGCACGCGCGCCGCCACATATGAATCCTACCGTCTGCGCCAGAAGGACGTTTAAAAGCATTTATGTATTCTATTTCTAAGCCATATGGGTTAGTTAAGAAAGTCCTTGTCGATGATTTCAAGTACTAACCACCAGCTTTTCCCCAGGTAAATCCGATGACCAAGATTCCCACGGTATCCGCGCTGACGCATGACGACGGGCGACGTCTCTACGACCAGGGCAACGACCTCGCACTCAATACACACATGTAAATATTGTACACATAGTACTTATAGTAGAACACTTGGTCGTTCGTCGACTTTAGAAAGCGTAACGAAAACCAAGGCTTACTTTCCAGCTGAAGATGCATATCCATTTCTTAAATTGTCTCCTAGTTAAATAACGTCATTTTTCTAGAAAGTTTACCAAAATGCCCTTTCTTAGGAATGCTTTCTGGGAAAATTAGGTACTTATAAAACCAGAAGATAGTACACACGGTTTTAATATAAAGGTGCTCTTCATTATTGTTAAAGGTACCTTTAAATAATATTTAATAAACATAATTTAAATAATACCTACGTAGGTAACATTTTGAAAAATTTCTTATATATTTTTATTGAAAATTTTATACGAGCACTCATTTTTAAAAGCTTTTATTTAACTTGCAGTGTATGTAAGTATGTAAGTAAGTAAGTAAATATGTTTGTTCGGGGCAAATCTTGCAACTCAATTTAGAAGCAGATATCTTCAACCGATTGAGCTGAAATTTTGTATACACGTTTAGTTTGGATGACAATGCATGATTAGTTATATGTCTAAATATATCATGGCGGAATATCCAAGATGGCCGACAAGTAATTTTTGACGCACTCCTACAATATGGGTGTCAAATGAAAGGTCTTGCTGAGTACAATTCAGAAAATAATATGGCGGACATCTAAAGATGGCCTTTTAAGATAATTTACAATATGAGGGTCAGATGAAAGGTATTGCTGAGAATTACCTATTCAAATTATAAGTTGACGTCACTCTAAATTAACTATGGTGGACTTCTTAAGATGGCAGAATATCATTTTTACGCTTTTTTACAATATGGATGTCAAATGAAAGGAATTTTTCAGAATAACTCGAAAAATAAAGTGACGTTTACGTCACTCATAATCATAACAAAACCTGATATGGCGGACTTAAAGTAAGATGGCGTATTAAGTTTATTATGTTTTCTTACTAAGGGGGTGACAAACACAGAAAAATTACAGGTAAATACTAGTGTGAGCTAAATGACGTCGCTTCGCAAGATTTTAAATTTAGATTTGAGTAGTTATATTGTGTTGGGGTTTTTAGTCTTCTGTTCATGGCACTGTCAATGAAGAATGTTGTCAATTTATTTATACCTATTATGTTCATGAATGCAATAAGTAGGTAGGTTCTATCGCACAACGTACATAATCAACTATGGCATAAAATATTTGTTTTCCAGAGATTGCTAAAAAGTAAAAAATAAATTATAAGTAAAAAACATTTTTAAAACAAGCTTTTATTTGGATGCGCTAAAAAGCATAAAATAATCTATTTACTAAAAACTTTAACTTGTTACTTATAATGGCATTAAATCTACGTCTTCATAATTTATACGATATAAAAGCTTGTCGCGAGATTTAACCTGTGTACCTATATATTAATAAATAAATTAGGTAACCAGTGTAAATGATCTTGAACAAACTTTTAACCTAACACCACACGAGTACCTACTTAAATCTCGCGACAAGCTTTTATATCGTATAAATTATGAAGACGTAGATTTAATGCCATTATAAGTAACAAGTTAAAGTTTTTAGAAAATAGATTATTTTATGCTTTTTAGCGCATCCAAATAAAAGCTTGTTTTAAAAATGTTTTTTACTTATAATTTATTCCTAATTAGTTTTAAACTGACAACTTTAGCAAAACCACAGAATAAATAAATAGTAATATAATTTAAAAAATAATATCTAAGTAAGTTTCTTTCAATAATTTTTTACGCTTTTCTTTATTGATGCTAATGCTTTGGCATTTGGCGTTGAACGACTCGGTGTCCCACACGAAAAAGAAGAAGAAGATGCTTTGGCATTTAAATTAGCACCCTGTGTAGAAGATAGAGGCATTTTCAGCTTGAAAAAAGCTGGTTTTGTTACTTAATGTAATGTTATACCTACATATTAATTAAGCATTTTTGTAAACCGTGGTGTTTAAAACATATATTTCGAAATAAATTAGATATTAAGGCATCAGGGTGGTGTGGTAGTGGTTTCTTGTTTTTTTTTTACTATCTTTGGTTTATACCAGCTGATAGACGAACTCGCTCGATTTTTAAACCCTCATTATGCAGCAACCGAAATATTTGTGGGTCAAAAAAAAATAGTACTAGTTTCGCTTATAGGTAATTTTAATTTTTCTGTTAGGTACAAGCTTTTAAATACCTAATTTCTCTAAATGCTTCTCACTTTGCCACGTAAAAAGCCCTCGTGTAAAAACTTTAAAAAAAGGCTCGAGTCTTTTTTTAAATTTTAATACTCGTGCGCAAATTTTATAGTATTACCGTATTACAATTTTAAAGATGATTCCTTTGCGATTATTTTTCCGCTTTTCTTTAGTAAATTCATCTGTAAAAGTGTCTGAAGCACGTAAGTCTTTTTCATGTAGTCTACCACCCTGGGCGTTTGTGATATGGAACTCTTTAAGAGATTAGTGCCAGATAAAAATATAGAATAAGCTTATATAAGAAAATTATTTTAAGATGAAATAAAAGCTGAACCACAAAATGATAACTAGTTAATTTTATTAAGTTCTGTTCTGTAGCATGAAAATAAACAATCTATTTAATAGAAATACAGTAATTCATATACAAACCCAGAAATCACATTATTTAGGTACTT
Organism: Phthorimaea operculella; assembly: GCA_024500475.1. NCBI lineage: Eukaryota > Metazoa > Arthropoda > Insecta > Lepidoptera > Gelechiidae > Phthorimaea > Phthorimaea operculella. The sequence continues at coordinate 422,050 of JANFCV010000203.1, read as the reverse complement.
CATAATAAGCAAGCAGATACCGTGAAAATATGTAAAATTAATAGCTCAGAAATAAGTTAATGAAAATTTATATGAGAGAGTTAAGTATGAATGCAGATTATTAAAATAATATGTATCTTAATTACACTTTTATCTATTCATATACGTGCGTAAATTAAATAGTTGTAAAAAAGATTTTGTAAAAATATGTAAAATATAAGTCTTATGAAATTGGAGGACCAGAAAAAGAAATACTTTTTTGTATGATATTAATAAATTAATTAAATAATACATAAAATCGCACAAAAAATTACGTTAATGCATTTTACAAAAAGTTGGTAGGTAAAGGGTGCCTTATAAACCAACGTAGGTAAAATTTAACAAATATATATTTTACCTTGTTCTACATATTTACCAACTTATAACATTATGTATGAATATTAAATTTTTTATGATTTAGTGTAACATCTAAAAATAAAACGATTTTATTAATTATAACTACATAACTAGTATTATGGTTGGCACATAACACTAACACCCAATGTGATGTCCTATAGAAAATTTTGTAAAATATATTGTAGAAATATTCATATATTATATTTATGCATTTATGAGCTAGTGAATGCAAAAGCACAGAATAAGCTAAGTACAGACCGAATCCAATAAATAAAAGGAAAAGATGTTTAATAATAGGCAAGGTCCTTAATAAGTAGAACATATCTAAATTCGTACAATAAAAAAGATTATTGAAAAATCATACAATATCTTGCTGAAATACTGAAAAATATTCGTAAAATAAAATACTTACAAAAATTAAGATGCTGCTACATGCGGCGGATACAAACATAATAATATTTTTTTAGATTCAATACTAAACAGCAGAGTCACACGAAAAACACTTCTGTTTTTGATCTATTCTCTGCTTTTGCATTGGTTATTTTTACTGCAAATTAGGCAAAACTCGAAATTCTTTCACATAGTTTAGATTAGAAATACTTAGATAGATAGTAATCACAAATCAGAGGCCAAGTTAGAAATAGTCATAGACAAAATAAATAGTCAAATAGGCTTGTATAGATAAACGGAGAGCTGACTTCGTCAGAGAGTGTGCGATTTTAATGGAAACTAAATGTCATAAAGGTCCTTAAATTTAAAAAGTCGTAAAGCTGTTATACGGAAATAAATAAAAATATCGTGTATTTAAAACTTTAAAGTACCTATCGACTCCACCAGGCATATTAACCTGTCAATATTATTAGAAATTAGTCACTAACTACGTCTTACTAAGTTTCGTTTCTAATAAAATCGTACGCGCTATAACTTGGCCGGCTCGAATGTTAGTAGATATGAATATTGTTTGGTCAATTTGTTATGTAAAAATCAGGCATGTTTTTATCTATATGTTTAATACCAAAGTGCCCTACTCTCTTATTTATTTAAATTAAAGTCCTCTATCTTATCTACAAATCTATCTGAGGTGGATAAAGTACTGTTTGTTTTAAACTGAACCCTTCAGATGAGGCTCTCCTAGCCAATAATTTAAAGGTTACGTTTTGGTGACCATTTTGTATTTATATCTACCTACATACAAATCACTTTTGATAACTTGAGCACAACTTAGATATATTTGTATGAAAATTTAATGTAAAATTAATGTAGTTTTTTAATGCTCTTACAGACGCTGTGAAACTGTAGTGTATATTTATTACTAATTTGTTAGTTACTGTACTTTGGTTGTCTATTTATTTATAAATAATTTTCAACGTAATTTATTTGTCTCATTACAGAACATTCTAAGCTAATTCTTAGACAGCTGAAAATTTGCTCTTATAGTTTAGACTGCCACTCGTTGCATTCGTCGCCAAATGACAGTTGTATGGCGCTCTCTTTCCTACTTGTAAGTAAACTCAAGTGAGAAAGAGAGCGCCACACAACGGTCATTTAACGGCGAATGCAGCGAGTGGCTATCTCAACTATAGATTTTTTTTGTTAATTTAAGAAATTGACAGGAATAACAACAAAAAATTAGCCTTGAAAAATGACTCTCTAGAATCGACAACATTATATTGTACAAAATACCAAATTGTGATAAATATTAATGTTGGACCATTAAATAAATAACAATTAGATCATTTTATACGAATAAGTATCACTTTAAGTTAAAATAAGCACATTATATTAATTATTCAAAATTAAACACAGTTTATGTGTTTGTAGAGATTTGTTTACGAATTTAAAATAAAGCACTTTCATACTAAACATGAATTTATTATTTCATACTAAATAACTTTCTTATGTTTTATGGACGGACTAAGTAACTAACCAATAAACTTCTGAAGTTTCTAAGTCAAAAATAAACGCTTCATCTAAAAGTAAAGTCTAGGGGCTCTACCACAAAAAGTTGAAGTTGAAGTCTAGTGTTTTTTAAATTTTATTTAATACACGCTTTCAACCCTTGTCTAAATATTTTGTGGTAAGGCTAGGAGTCCGCGTTGACTTCTTCTTCTTCTTGTTAACTACTGAATTCTACGTTGAAGATGTTAAATCTTAGAATTCTATTTAAGATACATAAATTGGTCAATAAATAAGGTTATAAAAAGTAGCCTTTTTCACTAGTTGGAAAATACCGTATTTGTTTAGTACGTCGGTATTATTATATATTATACAACCACCATCCAGCCACGCAACAAATAAATTCAAGGCCTTATCTACCAATTTTCGTAAAATATTGATGAGCTTTTTCTGAGTAGGTAGAAAGTAGGGGAGACCGAGGGGTATTGGATCAAAGGGGTGTTGGATCAGCTTTGTTTTCTCGAAAAGTAGAAGCGTCAGCGAGCAGACTATAATGCAATTGTGCCTCTTTCTGCCTCTTGTTGACCCCTAAGTTAGCGTCCCTGACAAATAGCGCGCCATTTTGTTTTTATCGGAACATCGTAAAAAAAATCGTCAAAAGTAAGTTTTCTGCTCTTATTTGTCAGGCTAATATTTTGGAGGTGCTTTTATATTTTTATTTAAGTTTTATACGATATGAAACCTTCAAAATTAAGGATTCATATGGCACCACTGGGACGTCTGGGTTCTCTGTGGTTTTATCTCAGTTTAATGTTTTTGTCAAACTGGCAGGATTTTTCATACCGAGGGGTGTTGGATCAGCCTGACCCAACACCCCTCGGTCGGTAAAATTTTGTATGGTTAATTTCATAGAGTGCACGAGCACCACGCGTGTTGTGCTGGCCGGGTGTAAGTTCGTTATACATTATTAATACATTACGAATACATTATTAATAAACTTTTCGATTTCATTTTAATTTTCATAATCATTTTCTCTTTCACTGTCACTTTTATTTTCACTTTCACTTTCACTTTCACTTTCACTTTCACTTTCACTTTCACTTTCATCTTCATCTTCATCTTCATCTTCATCTTCATCTTCATCTTCATCTTCATCTTCATCTTCATCTTCATCTTCATCTTCATCTTCATCTTCATCTTCATCTTCATCTTCATCTTCATCTTCATCTTCATCTTCATCTTCATCTTCATCTTCATTCTCATTCTCATTCTCATTCTCATTCTCATTCTCATTCTCATTCTCATTTTCATTTTCATTTTCATTTTCATTTCATGACAATTACTGACGATTATTTATTATTTATTCCTTTTTCACCGTGAATTAAAAGGCGATTTAAAAAAAATGAAGAATTCTCATTGTCTATGGCGCCCAAAAGATGTCGCTGTTAGTAAATAGAACTCGATATCGTTGTGTTTTCCACAAAGGTATAAGGAGGGCTAAGTAAATAAATTTGATTATTCTCAGTTCAATATAATATATGGTGTTTGATTAGTAGATTAGAAGTGAGTGTTAACCTAAGTAAGGACTTTTTCATGGTCCTTCGAGCCGGATTTATAAATGCGTTTAAAAGGTTTACAGGAAGACGCGGTCGAGTCACAGACATGTGGAGCGATAACGGAACAAACTTCGTTGGTGCTTCAAAGGAGATGCAACGATTAGTCGCATCAGAGAATTCGTCTGTAGCCTCAGAAATTCGCAATTGTTTAAGCGACAGGGGGGTAACTTGGCATTTCATTCCTCCTCATGCACCTAATTTTGGTGGATTGTGGGAAGCCGCAGTGAAATCAACCAAATTTCATTTGAAAAGAGTCATAGGTAACTCTACTCTTACGTACGAAGAGATATCAACTGTGTGCATACAAGTGGAGGCATGCCTCAATTCCAGACCATTGTCTGTATTACCTGATAGTCCCAGTGAACCGGCACCATTGACACCAGGTCACTTTTTAGTAGGTGAGCCACTAGTTGTTGTCCCGGAAAAAGATTACATGCAGTCCACTATATCTACTCTTAGGCGGTGGCAATTAACGCAAAGAATGGTGCAAGACTTCTGGGAACGTTGGTCTGATGATTATTTAAAAGCTTGTATGCATCAATATAAATGGGCTAAACAGGTTGTTGAACCAAGTATTGGCGAGGTGGTTTTAGTCAAAGAAGATAATTTGCCCCCAGCACGTTGGTTGATGGCTATTATTGTTGAGAAACATCCTGGCGCAGACATATTAACTCGAGTGGTGACTCTAAAATGTAATGGGTCTTTGATAAAGAGACCGATTTCAAAATTGTGTATTCTGCCTGTTACAGAATGAGTTGTTTTTTTATTTAAATGTTTTATTGTTCTACTTGTGAGTTAAGTTTAATATCTTTCGTTACTATGAGAGGTATTATTTGTATTTTTTAGCAGAAAAGTTGTTTAAGTTTATTTTAACTTTGTTAATTAAGAACGTAAATAACGTCCTTGGGGGGCGGCATGTCTATGGCGCCCAAAAGATGTCGCTGTTAGTAAATAGAACTCGATATCGTTGTGTTTTCCACAAAGGTATAAGGAGGGCTAAGTAAATAAATTTGATTATTCTCAGTTCAATATAATATATGGTGTTTGATTAGTAGATTAGAAGTGAGTGTTAACCTAAGTAAGGACTTTTTCACTCATACTAACTTTTTCCCCCCATTTTGGGGGTTGGGGCATAAGTTTCGGAATCTTTTCGTTTTTTGTATGCTTAACCTAGTCTACACGCCAAATTTCAGCTTACTAGCTCTTCAGGAAGTTCCCGAACATTTTGCTGATCATCAGCGAGTGAGTGTGTCAGTGAGTGACGAAATCGGTCTTTTTTAGATATACATAAAATCAAAAAGTATTAAAGCTATGTAATTGAATTATTGCATGTTTAATAAGGTTACTATCGACAAGATATCCTGAGAATTTGATCAATATGGTATATAGAAAACTAGAGTTATGAGAGTTCAAAAAACTACGAAATAGTTCTAGAAAAGGTAGGTAGTTCTCTGGCGCTTTGCTTGGCTCGTCTTGGCGGGGGCACTACTGTGCCCCCAGTAAATTCTTTAAAATGAATTATTTAGTTAACTTTGAGGTCAAACATAAAAAAATTCAAATAAGCCTTTATTGAAATGACATTAACATAAAATGATCCAACACCCCTCTGTACCTGATCCAACAGTCCTCGGTATCAGGGGTGTTGGATCAAAATGTCTTGCTCAACTAAAGTTGATTTTTTATAAAAGACTTTACACTTACACTTTTAAAGTGTATATCATTTTAAAGCTTATGAAATTTGCTATCGATTGGTGTAATCAAATACGAATTATCTCTATAGAATTTTGTGTTACGAAGCAAAATGTCAAAAATGATCCAACACCCCTCGGTCTCCCTTACTTTCATAGAGTGATCGATAAAGGTTTTGTCGCTAAGGTCTGAGTTAAAAAGATTTAAAAAAGACTCGAGTCTTTTTTATTTGAGTCTTTTTAGTAGAGGTTTTCTTTCATAAAATAAATATTACAACCTTATGCAAACATCATCATAAAATAAGCTAACTTAAGATAAAATATTTAGAATACTAAAAAAAGATTGTACAGTCCAGTGACAATAATAATAATTCTACTCGTACATTCAAATTTTTTACCGGAATTAAAGTGTTTTTATTTATTTTTTATTTTGTTTGTATACTTAAGTATACTTTTTTAAACTATAGTTAGAATGCAAATGAACAAGCAATAAAATATACGAATATGTTTAGATCGCTGCTTAGCCGCGTAAAGGTTATGTTGTTCTTCCCGCCCTTCATTCCCGCCCTTCGTTTTCCCGCGCTTTCCACCCGCGCGCGCATGGTCGATTGGCTCCTGGCACGGTTTCCGTGGCCTTGACCTCACGCGCGGGAAAATACGGCAGTCGCACCGCAGCACTCGCGGAGGAAACACGTCCTTTCAGTGCCCTTCGCGGACCAACACGCGCCCTTTTTGAACAAAATGGTAAGTTCATCAATAAGAACACGTGTTTTCAAACTTTAAAAATAAAAATTGAGCCATTTAGAGAGTTCGATACAGACATAGAAGTGTGCAAGACAGTTTTCAGGGGCAAAGTGGTGTAAAAATAGCGCTATTGTATAACATTACGTGATATTCGAAGATTTCGGCAAGATTCAGTGACGAGTGTGACGTAATTTGGTGATTATTTTAGATTAAATCGGCCTTAAATCAGCTGTTGTTTGTAGCATTTGATTTCATTGATCATTGAATTTCAAGTTCTAGTTCTCATGCTTGTGGTTGGCATAGCAAAATAAAAATCTATCTCTCTCTGCAATGTGACAAATTCTCGTAAAGAAATATCTAAAATACAACGTTCGTACCTAGATGTAGTAGGTAGAATAGTACCTATCATAAAAATGCCGTAAAACAGATCATAAACGTGTGAATCAGATTTAAATACAAACCGACTGATTTCAGTTTTGATTAGATCCTTATCGTTCAATGTTTATTGTCTTATGCATGTCTTATGAATTACTTATATTATTCGAATCATTCGAATAAATATCTTCCTAACCTTAATGCAGTTCGTTATCCGACATGCAGGAAAAGTAATACAAATTCAGTTTTTTTAAATTGAGTAGGTATCTACATAAAATCACCCAGTGATGTTAACCCTTAAGTTTCGTGTCAAATCGGATACGCAATAACAAAACGCCCTTTTGAAGAATGCGTAGGTTTTAGACATATAAGAGGTGTAGGTTCTGCAAATTCATCGAGTATAGGTACAAAAATAGAAAAATGGAGAAGCTTAGATAATAATATAAAATTGCCGATTAGCTGGTTTGATACCAGCTAAGGGGCGGTCTAAAGATACATGTATTATATTCTTGGGAATAATCTTGAATACATTATTATCTAATAACAATAAAAATATGACCTGATAAAGATTTTGCATCGGTCGATAAACTGCGATATTGCTGCCGCATTGCTTGGCAGCCAACAATTCAAGATAATTAATGCATGATTGCAATTTGCCTAGATACTAGATTGATAGGTATCGTAGCCACGGGACATTGAAAAGTCAATGAAAATTTTTAGATTGATGATAAACTGATAACATGGAACTGGGATAACCAATATTAATTAATATCTAAGTATTGGGTATAACTTGTAGGTAACTGCCAGTTGAGTCTATCTTCTGTTTTTTCGTTGGCAATTAAAATGACTAAGCATATTAACTAGCCTGCTAATATTCTTTCTAGGTATATGAGTAGGTACCGACCAACTCTACGTACCAACTGAAGTATCAAAGGGTACAGTGCAGCAAAAAAGAGTAGAAATTAAATAAAATGGAAATAAAAAAAAAAACATACTTTATTGTTGCCATGCATAGTCAATGTAGCCATTTAATTTTGAAATTTCATACAAAGTGGCGCCCTCATTTTTTGTCTACTCTTTTTAGCTGGACTGTAAATTCCTAATTTGCATGGGATAATTAAATAAAACTGCGCTACTCTAAGTTCTAAATGCACGACTCCTCGATGTAAAATAAATTTCTATCTTTTCAGATATGTATATTTTGTGTATTATTATTATTAAAACTTGAATGCCTATAGATATACTTGTAAGGTGAAGGATCCGAAATGAACCGGTCGTCCTGAAAACAGTTTTCAATAACATCACATTAACCTCATCGTTCCACAAAAACAGATCAAAACAAACACACCAGAAAACGAGTCCAGAAACGAATTTGATGACGTCAAATCATCCCACTCTCACCGCTATAAATGTGATATTTTCTCCAAAAGCAAACAGTAGCAAATTTGCTGTAGAACTGAATAACTCTGCCAGTTGGCACAACTCGCATGTTTTATCCGCGCGTGCGCAACGGCCTCCAGTCTAGTGTTTTTCAAATCCCTACATTTTACGTGTTTCTGCGCAAATCTACAATCCAGGGAATCTTGGTTATGAGTGGTCTAGCGATTTCTTTAAACGGATAAATGAAAACTAGAAATGTGGACGATAACTTGGTGAAAAGCAGAACGTTGTATGTGGCTGTGGTGGTTCTTGCTGCCTGGCTGGAGTCGAGGACCTTTGTGAGACCTCGTGGCTCTGATTTTCAGGTTGGTAGAGAACTGATTTGTTGATGAAAAGCGCTACCAAGCTTCGAGTGCATGGTTACATTACTCCGATAGATAGGTATTCCGTCTTTAGCCTGCTTTTATTTTAGATAGAGTTGGGAACAGGAGGAATATTAGTACGATTTGGTATTCTGCTCCCAATGGGGACAAAATATTTATATTTAAAAGTCTGCTCCCAGGCTCCTGCTCCTGCCCCTGCTGCTGAGGGATAAATCCGACCCAAGCTGATCAGGGTCCTGGAGAAGGAAAACTCCACACACAAACCCGGAACGGGGTCTCCGTCAGGCGCGAGTGACTGGTAATAAATCTCCTGACTTCAGACTCCTGCAGCCGACCTGGCTCCGCACGTATCGACCCGTCGTTCCTGTGGAGTCAGCCAGGAAGGCCGAGAGGGTGGCGCAGGTCCTGGGCAGCCCTGCGTTTTCCATAATTGTGTCCCAGGCAACGCAGTGTCTGTAGAGAGCGTGCAAAAAGCCATGCCGCTCCCGCGTCGGCTTATACAGCCATGAAAAATCTTGCCTCATACGCTGAATAAATTGTCTGTCACAGACGTATGAGGCCTATAGCATATATATCAACGAATTATATAGATGTTCAGGAAAAGTAACTCTCTAACAAAGCCCGCTAAAATATGGACCCATAACTCACACATAACAACGCAAGTGACAACGTAGCGCAATGCACACACCGATACAAAAATTCTGCAAAACTAAATATTTATCAACTCATTTTAATATGTTTACCTAAAGCCTACTCTAAAACTTGGTAGAATAATAAAGTATTAGAGAACCAGCGAGAGTGAACGAAAGAGGTGACCACGCGTCATTCTAATATGGACGGTGTTATGCCAAAGGTAGTCATGAATTCAACAACCCGTAATTAAAAAGAGTTTTTTGGGGAATTATTATAAAAATTCAAATGTATTTTTTTTCCTTAATTTTCTTTTCGTGTGGGAAACTGAGTTGTCAAACGGCCCGATAAACCCTGTGGAACGCCCATGCTTAAATCAGGGGTAACAAAAAGAGTATAAGGAGTAAAAACAAAACTTGCAAAGGAGGTCAAGGTACTCCTAAAACTGAATAACATTCTCCATGGAACATGCGTCGAAATATGAAAAAGAAAATTGAACCTCCCACACAAAATTACCAATAGCAATTCCAAGCAAAGCAATAGCTAGCTCCTTATTCGCAATTATGTTTACCTAATAAAGAATTTTAATTTGATTTAAAAATTGCCTATCAGCTATTTCATTTACTATGGGAGGTCCAATTTTTTTTTCCATGCAATATGCATGAGGAAAGTTGTTCAATTGACGATGGCTTAACGTGCCCTTCGAAGTTTTTCGGACAATCAGGTCGTTTAGCCGGTAATGTCTTATCCAGACTGGGAAGAAATTCACAAAGTGATAAATTTAGTGAGTGTCCCACCGCGAATCGAACACGGAACCTTCACACCGCAGGCAGTCGTACTACCACATCGCTACAACTTATTTTCTTCGGATATGATTTTTTTTTAACGCTTAAATTATTATAACAAAATTTTATGTTCAGTCAAAAAAATGTTTTGACGGTTTCAACTTAACAGTGATTCTGTTTTTGCCATGTTTGGTGGAAATGTGACGAAGTAAAAGAGAGACTCAGTAGTTTATGTTGTATTCATGCACATTTCCTAATTACATACCTATTTATATAAACTGCAACTAGCCTAAACATAGGTCCTAGCTAATATAATGAAGCTAATATAATATTTTGAAGCGTAGATAACTTGGTAAGGCTCAAGGGACACGAGGGGTGTCCTCAATGAGAGTCAGAGCCAGAATTATGGATAAACGAGGATCGTGACAGGCGATGGATTTGAAATGATATTATTTCGATATTCCAAAGAGAAACAAGCAAAGAGGAACATCTTCGCCACACATGTAATAAGATAGGAAACTGGACGACTACCTAAGGGTGTCACTCCCGAGTGTGCCTCTGATTTCTGTGATTGGTCGAAAATGTGTCCATGTCAAAGTTTTGTTACTTCTTATTGGTGTCGTAATGTCATTTAGGCACGCACACGAAGCTTAAAATATCGCGTCTTTCAGGGTTTTCTAAAGTCTTAGTTTAAACCATCTACTGAAAACCTTGGCACCTACTGCGTTTCTTCAGTACCTACCTAATCTACCTATTAATATTTTGTCATTTAAGATAGCAATTATTATTAATTCATGATAAAATTACAGTAAGTCTTTTCATAATAAAAAAAAAAAACATTTAATTTGGAGATGAACCTTTTGCAAATACCGTCCCAAAATTTCAAGAACCATGTCAAAGCACGGCGACAGACGTCACTGCTGAACATTGAAGTTTACATTCGAAGTTCTGACCACACAAGAGATACAAAAGCATCAATGTACCGCGAATTTGAATTTCGTCGTGCGCAGCTGCATTAAATATGAAATTATTTGTTTTACTCGCCCGTGAAATATTTTACCCATATTTTTTAAACTCTCATAGCTTCTACCGCATTTTACTACACATTTAGGCATTATTATAATACGAAGTCGCAAATATTATAAATAATTTCTGAATTTTTCGAATCAACAAAATGACATTTCACTCGTCGCGCAGGGCGACCAGTCACGGGGGTACTAACACTGCGGATTGGCTCTCATTTTTTAGGCCATCTTTAATTCGTTGGAGCTATGCTATATACCGGGAGTAACGGAAAGGGTATAACAAGCCGAAAGGAGGTCAAAGTACTCATGAAACTAAACAACTTTCCCCATGAAACATGGGTCGAAATATGAAAAAGAAATTTGGACCTCCCATAGTAAATCAATTAGCTCATCGGCGATTTTGTATGGGAGGTCCAAATTTTTTTTTCCATTTTCGACCCATGTTCCATGGGGAAAGTTGTTCAGTTTCATGAGTACCTTGACCTCCTTTCGGCTTGTTATACCCTTTCTGTTACTCCCTGTATATCCATTAGTATTAAAATTGCAAGTCATTTTGTAGACCATTTAGATTTAGTACTAAGAAATTGAAATATATTGGATTTATGGGTTGTTTCCAGTCAGTTATTATATTTATCGCTTTACAAAACCACTTTTATAGTGTTCAAACTCTACACTTCGCAGATAAGGAACTAAGTCGGGTGCCAATTTCGCTAACCTTGCCGTTACTGCCGTGTACCGTTTTCTATTTCTATGCACTTGGCAAAGTGTAAACATCTGTTAACATTAATTTGTAAACAATCTACAGAGTGTCACAAAATTTCTTTTTGAAAATCCCTATGGTGTCGCAAGCTCCACAGAGAATAAGTGCGACGTGACGACGGGATGGCATTTGACCATCTATAATTCGTTGCATTTGACAGACAAGTGATCATCAGCCGTCTCTCCTGCTTTTCATGGAAACGGGTTCAAGCGTCGCGATGTCGCACGTTGCACGTCTCCGTCTCACGTCTCTCGTCTTCTCTGTGGAGCTTGTGCCTCTAAAATTCCTCTGTGTGAACGAACCACCACTATACCACCACTATATACGATTGTCATTGACAGTGGTCCAATCTACATATTTAAGTTCATCTGTGGACCAATCGGCGTAATTTTAGAAGCAGGACAAATCTGATATTGCTTGTACAGGCTGCTAGGCGCGAGGAGTGGTCTTACCACAAGTTCGACTAAACTAAAAGAATCGATTGTGTGTATTTCAAAAATACGCCTCCACTGCTTGTCTGCAGCCTGGCCGGCCACGGAACGGTGGCAGACTAATGAGCGGAACTGAGGTCGAAGCCATTATTCAGAGCTATTTGTTCGGAGCGCTTTTCATGTGGCATGTGAAGGCTCGGAGCCTTGAGACTGTCAATGTCAGTCTAGTCATGATGAAAAACAGCAGGTGAAAACTCAAGGATTTTGCAGGGGGGTGTCAGTTGTAGTTCCAAATTTCGACGCTCGTCGCTGCTATCGCTTATTTGACTGTGGCGGCAGAATTTAAGTTTGGAATGAAAAAAATTATTGTCAGTCAATTCATCTGTGACAAAGACACTTCTATGACAAGACTTTTCAAAATTTCAACGTGGCGTCTGTTGTTGATTAAATTTTCGGTGATATTTACGGAATTTTATGAGTATGTTCTTTAATTAATGAATGCTTGAGTTGATTCAACCTCACATAATCTAAATTTTGCTTTAGTGGATTTATTCGCGCATTATTTATTTCTCAAGTTGTTGACAAGAGATTCTACCTTCGCAAAACCTTCGGATGCGTGCACCTGAGGCGTGGACCATGACCTGAAACGTGGTAGGTAAGCTGTACCTTTTTAGGTTACGGGGTGATTACCTAAATATGATGATTCTTCATTTGGATATGTTTGCTCGTGGTTCTTTGTGTGTGCATAAGTGAGCAGAGCAATTTTTTGTGTACATTTGCTGCATTTAATTATTTATTTAACATGAAGGGTTTTCCTTTCAGATCAAGATGCTTTGAGTGACCATAATTACTTCAAGACCCGATGTTATGATAATGATGATGATTCTGACCTCACCTAATTTGTGGAAAAAGCAAATATTCATGTGCAACCTTCGCCCATTTTTGTGAACACTGTACAAGCTTCTACATCTACCTAAAACGCCAGGCCGAAATAACTTTATCATGTATGTTGAATTAATTCTTATCAAACATCGCAATGGAACTTTCCGATAAAACTCTTTGTAAGTGGTAATGTGGTAAGTTTGTAAACTACTTTGAATAAATGTATTTTGAAAATTTAATAAACTGACAATTTAATCCCATTTTCTGAAGTTTTATTTACAATTTCTTATTAATTTAATCAACATCAATACAGTATACCCTACAGTAGAATGCCGCAGTTTTATCGATAATGTCCGCACAGCACTAATAATCGATGGCGATAAATGTTTTGATGGACAGCACTATTAATTATACTACCTTTTTGGATTTACTATCTCCTTATGGTCCTAATTAACATCTATGGTTAATGCGCGACACTAGCGCCAAGAGATGAACAATAATGTAGTGGGATATGTAATCTGTGGTAGTGGGACAAGTGACTGTCGTATCTGTAGCTAGTCTACATATTTAAGTTCATCTGTGGGATTTTGGATCGCGGGCATCAGCGGAAACACGTAATGGTTGAGCCGACTGCAGAAATGCCTATCTCACCAGGTACAATAGACTAACTTGAGAACGTTAACTGACACGTAAACATGTCGAAAGACGTACGTAAGTCTGCCAGAGCCAATCCTGCCGAAAAATGAAAATAATCAATATTTTTGATAATTTTTCATCTGTAAAATTTATGTCAATTTCAATATATTTATTGCATATCACAGACAACATCTTAAAGACAGGTAACATTAACAGTAACTAAGCTAAAAGAGTTCTCATGTGACACCCCGAGGGGGCACAGCAATGTAGTAAATGATATTTAGGTAAGTACATCCTTTCAACTTAACATATTAAAAGTACCCGAATCAAAGTGCTGGCATCAGTTTACCATTGATAAATTATGTAAAAAAAACTTGGTCTACAGTTAGCCTATTGTGGTACCTGATGAGATAGGCATTTCTGCAGTTGGCTCTCCCACTAACGCCTTCACATAATACGTGAAGATAAGAAAAGTGCACAAGAGCAGTATTAAATATTAAAACAGCTGAATGCAGGCCCAATACCTACCATCCTTGGAGGAACGCTAGGGACGGAACATGAGTTGCTCGAAGCTACCATCCCATCACCATTTAGGCGCAAACTCCATAGAGTAGACGTGAGACGTAAGGTGGCATCTGTCAAACAAGTGATCGTTTGAAACATAGGTACAACATAGGTACCTACAAGGTACCTACATAAAAAATGTATGAAACAGAAGAATCAAAGCTACATAATGTGAGACGCGCGTCTCATCGATAATGAACGGCTGACGATCGCTTTTCTGACAGATGTCATGTAGCGCGTCTTAAGGAGCTTGCAAACTGAAGACGAAAGAAAAACCGCGTTGCTTTGTAATGTCACTGCTTTCGTTTATTTGTTGACTGCTGAAAATAGACCATCTCGATTTGTCACAGACAATTTGAGTGTCTAGGTTACGGCGCGGTTAAATGTATGCCAGTAGGTGTAAAAATAACACGCTTTTGTGAATAAAACAGTCTTTAGAACAATAAAGAAGTCAAGTAATTAAATATCAAGATAGGCTGGAACACACAACGGAAATCAGATTATCTACTTCAGTTCTTTTGTTATTCAAAGGATGTGCTCTAAGCACATGAAATATCAACTAAAATGTCCATGCGCTGAAAAGGATGAAAATGTAAGTTAGCGTTCAAGATGTCTTCTACGTGTATAGTATTACTGGACAAACGATCGTTCGACCTCAAATTGGGAAAATGGTGCGTGGCGCGACGGAGTGTAACTAATGGTGTAATTAAAAGATATTACCTAAATGGACAAACTAAAGTAATCGTCGATTTTTTGGGAGGTACTTTTTATTGCCATAGCTTTTTCTACCCTTGTTTCAATTACATCCCGGGTTGGGATGCACTTAGGGGTGCTGGCTACAGCACTAAGCAAAAATACAAAATTTCTCTTTTAAACCGTTACCGTCGGAGTGCACATAATGGGAGCTGCAAGAAAAAAAAAATTTTGGACTTAAAGAAATTTTGACCACTGGGTTGTCATGATGGCTATTTCTTCCACCGGGAATGAAAAGGGTTGCCCATCAGGAACAATATTTGCCTAGAACACTTTTCTCTGTGGGCCCAAAATCAGCCGGTGGCCCCTAGGGCCCCCTGGGGATCTTAAGGGCCCTCCCCGTTTTTGTCGGAAATGGAAAGAGTTTCTCATATACAACAACTTTTGCCTAAAACGTTTTGTCTGTGGCCCCGTAGTTTTGCGTAATTGCGTATGTAGTTTAGCCTGCAGGGCTCCAAAGCTCCCTTAACTGATCAAGAACCACATCCCGCAGTGTTTTACATACTGTAAGGCAACCTTTGTATGTTTTATTTTCACAAAGTTTTCAGACTTGTTTCACCTTCATTATTACGTATAAAAGAGATTTTCTTGCATGTCGGCTTGGCTCGCGTTTCCTAAAATATCTTTACGTGACCTCAAACTGCTGACGTCACAACAAATTATTCTGTTTGGTTTTTGTAAATTATAGTTAAGTGTAGGTTGGTAGGTATATTTCATTGTTACGAAGAGCTCCAAGTATAAATCTCATTTTACAAACTCAGCGTCACAAAATTCAACGAATGTTGGTCGATATGGGAACGCGGGTATAATACAAAGTCTTCCATCTTATCAAGACTTGGAAAATCTACTGCGTTTGAGTATATTAACACTCCTTTTTATGCATCATACGTATAGTGCTATAGGTAACTTCTATCATCATCAGCCCCTCATCATAAGGACTTATTTTTTATACAGCAGTAGGTTGGTTGACTCAATCAAGGTGCTCTATGACGTCAACTTTGTCAACTACGCATCTTTCTATCTCTTATTATTCTCCATGATTTCAGGCCCCAATAGACGGCAAGCCCATTGTGTGGGTGCTGGGAGGCCCTGGGTCTGGCAAGGGCACGCAATGCGAGAAGATCATCGCCAAGTATGGCTTCACGCACCTCTCTACCGGCGACCTGCTGCGCGCGGAGGTCAAGAGCGGCTCCGACCGAGCCAAGACCCTCACTGCCATCATGGAGCGGGGTGAGTTCCTGTGGTAGTTTTTCTAGCCAAATCAAGTCAAATCAAGCCTCACTGATCATCGCCAAGTATGGCTTCACGCACCTCTCTACCGGCGACCTGCTGCGCGCGGAGGTCAAAAGTGGCTCCGACCGGGCCAAGACCCTCACTGCCATCATGGAGCGGGGTGAGTTCCTGTGGTAGTTTATCTAGTCGGAAGACGTCAAATCAAGCCTCATTGATCATCGCCAAGTATGGCTTCACGCACCTCTCTACCGGCGACCTGCTGCGCGCGGAGGTCAAGAGTGGCTCCGACCGGGCCAAGACCCTCACTGCCATCATGGAGCGGGGTGAGTTCCTGTGGTAGTTTATCTAGTCGGAAGACGTCAAATCAAGCCTCATTGATCATCGCCAAGTATGGCTTCACGCACCTCTCTACCGGCGACCTGCTGCGCGCGGAGGTCAAGAGTGGATCAGACCGGGCCAAGACCCTCACTGCCATCATGGAGCGGGGTGAGTACCTGTGGTAGTTTGTCTAGTCGAGTCAAGAGAAGTCAGGTCAAATCAAGCCTCATAGATTTTCGCCAAGTATGGTTTCACGCACCTCTCTACCGGCGACCTGCTGCGCGCGGAGGTCAAGAGTGGCTCCGACCGGAACCAGACCCTCACTGCCATCATGGAGCAGGGTGAGTACCTGCGGTAGCTTGTCTAGTCGAGTCGGGAAAACTTAAGTCAAGTAAAATCAAATCAAGTCAAGCCTGGTCAGTTCAAGTAGCCACGCCATGCCAAGTCAATGGTGAAGTCAATCTTGGCCAGGTCAACTACTCGTCAAGCCAACTCAAATCAAGTTAAGTTAAATCAAGTCAAGATAAATCAAGTCAAACCAATATCCTATATTCAAGTCAAGTCAGATGTAAAACCACGTCACGTTTCCTCTAAAAGTCTAAGTAATGGTATTATAATTATTTCATAATTTTAAGACAACTTTTCTATCTTCCAGGTGAGCTGGTCCCCAACGACGTAGTTCTGGACCTGCTGAAGGAGGCGATGGAGGCGAAGGCTGCCACCTCCAACGGGTTCCTCATCGACGGCTACCCGCGCGAGGAATCCCAGGGTGTCGCTTTCGAGAAAGCCATTGCGCCTGTTACTGTGAGTACTTGGTTCATCACTCACCATCAGCCTATAGCAGTCCACTGCTTGACGTACTAGGCTTCCCCCAGTCAAGGTGTAATTATCATAAAAAAGGTACGGTACCTCGTTACCACGTCTGTGGTCCATCTGACTGGATGGCGTTCAACTTTACGCTTGCTGAAGCGCGGCCTCTACCTGAAAACCTGCTTCAGCCAGCGTGTTTGTGACCAGCCCACTACCACTTCAATTTGCTACTCTACTAGTCCAGACTATGTATGTTACCTTGTTAAGAGGCTTCTTAAGAGAATAAGTACGCTACAAGGTTCTAGAGGTCTTTGAGTGAGGAGGTCGACAACATTTGTGTGGTCTGAAAAAGACACCAGGGTCTTTTCGTCACAGTCTTCTCTCTAATATCAGTGCAGTGACCAGTGATCGCTGAATGAAGTTTCTGATCATAATACAATCTCGTAATCATTTGCCATTGCGGTGCCCAGACGAAACGTATCGCTACCAACTAGTTTTTGTACGGTCTGATTCATAATAAACCTTATGCTATTTCCAGGTGATCCTCTACTTCGAATGCTCATGCGAAACGCTGACGAAGAGGCTGCTGGGTCGCGCGGCCAGCTCCGGCCGGGCTGATGACAACGAGGACACGATTAAACTGCGGCTCAAGACCTTCCTCGAGAACAACGACAAAGTACTCGCTCAGTACCCCAGCAAGCTGGTTAGGGTGAGTATCTCGCATCTACTCACTTGGGGTCTTCTCTTCTCCTTCCAGTCCAAAGAGGACTGCAAGATTTTGTCGCCGTGCGGAAATGACAGTATTTTCGAAATATCTCTGTAATTTCAGTCTATCATCGTATCGACAATTACTCAGATATTTCTGGACCATTATCGAAAATCTATTTTGCTATGACGATCTTCCAAAAGTTCAGGAGACGCTCGTTTCATTATAATCCCATTAGTGGTTAGTTCTGGTCAGATTTCTTTCGGCAGATTAGACCTCTGGATTAGGCCAAGACTATTGAGGTTTCGAAACCTGCCTGACTTACCTATCCAGAAAAATATATAATATAAAA
Source organism: Phthorimaea operculella (assembly GCA_024500475.1). NCBI lineage: Eukaryota > Metazoa > Arthropoda > Insecta > Lepidoptera > Gelechiidae > Phthorimaea > Phthorimaea operculella. Next base: position 403,708 of record JANFCV010000203.1, on the reverse strand, counting down.
AGTTGGATAACTCGAAGCCACTCGGAAGCTACAAAAATCGCGGTAATTACTTCGGTGTGATTCGGATACACCTCAGTATATGGTATTTAATTTTTGTCTTTTGTCTAGTCTACCCTGTATTTAATATACTTTTACCTTTAATTTTTTATTTTATTTCAGATAAACGCTGAGAGAACTGTGGACGAGATCTTCGCAGAAGTAGAAGCGGCTTTAGACGCTGTCGTCAAGAAGTAGATATTTTAATATTAAATAAATAATTTACGGCAATGCACACTGTACATAATAAATAAGGCTTATTGATTACTTTTTATTGTTGATTTATTGAATAAATATGTTTTTATTCTGTTAGTATTCTGGTCTCTCTTTCTCTTTTCGTGTGGGATACCGAGTCGTTACAACGACCCGATGAACCCTGGTGTCAGAGTTTTTCAACCGCCTACTGCAAGTAGCATCCCTCTGACATGGTTGTGTAACGACTGACATCATAGACAGCAACCGGGACCGACGGCTTAATGTGCCCATCCGAAGCACGGAACCATCTTACTTGCGGACAATCAGGTGGTTCAGCCTGCAATGTCCTACCTAACCAGACTGGGATCAAATTCACAAAGTGATAAATATCAACTTTGTGGGTGACCCCACCGGGAATTGAACCCCGAACCTTTGCGTGGCAGGCAGGCATGCTAACCACTACGCCACATCGGCTGTCAGTATTCTGGTCATTTGTGCTAGTTAAGGGATCACAGTTATTAACACAATGAATTTGCCAGTGCTTTATATTAATTGGTCTTGGCGTCTCTAAGCCACTTAGACTATTTCTGTAGATGATGACGAAAGATACTGTAGTAGAATCAGTAGAATAAATCATTCTACTTTGTTAAAGTTCAAACACTAGGTTTTGAAAATACAAGTTATCACGTGATTTCAATTGTCTAAGTGGGTTTCAAAATTGTAATTTCGAGTACCATCATCATCATCAACACCATACATATAGCACCTACCGCTGCTAGTCTAAAATGGGTGCCAGTCAGCTGATTCATAGATGTTTAGAATGGGCATAGGTACCTACTATGTCTGCCTAGGTCTAAACCTGCGGTTTCTAGTATCAAGCACAAATAACCGCAAGCATTATTGCATAGTTTTCATAAATTGTACAATGATCAAATACCATACAGCATTATTATACCAGACCCTTCCTGCACTTTCGTAACCAGAATTTTACATAACCACAGAATTATTTACTTACATTGATGCCGGCCTGCCGTGTGATGCCGGCCTAGAATAGCATCACCCCAATTCTACCCGTGGGTGTCGTAAAAAGCGACTAAGGGATAATTATCCAGGGAATGGGCAGCAGCGTTCCCTGTGAATTAAACATCTTGCACTGCGCTCGCCAATCCGCCTGCCAAGCGTGGTGAGTATGGCAATACCCCCCAATACGGGGGATGCCCATGTCCAGCAGTGGACTGTTGTGGCTGTTAAGGTTAAGGTTATCCGTAGCTCTAATTAATATTTACTAGACTTAATTTAAGTAGATCGGTACTTAGGTCGACTTATTAAAAAGTATCGATCTTCGCTACGCCGTAGCGGGTTAGGCTCCAGTAGCTCCGGACGTAACATTCGTAGCATTTATCTACTGGAAAAAAAACGAGTAGCTACTTTCAACTTATATTTCATACAAGGTTAATATAACTCTTCTTCTTCCCTTGTGTACTAAGTAAGTACTATCAGCTATAAACATGTATGGTCTAAATCCTTCGAGCAACGCATCTTCCGTCCTGTTCCTGCCCCGTTCCTCCAAGTCTGAATCTGAACTATAAACCACGCGCCCACGCGCGTGTGACTAAGCTTTGGACCAAGGTTAACGCGGGCCTATTTGAAAGACAAACCTAAAGTACAAGGAAAGCGTCGACTACACTCCAAGTACCTATACATACAGGTAGCCCAAAGTTGGTCCTTTCTGTTCTTCGAGCAACAGCTCAGAGGATAGAACGTGATAGAAAATCGGGTCGGGTATTTCCGGGGCGGAAAACTATGCAAAACAACAATTTGCTCGAAGTTTGTGTTTCTGAGATTGTTCTGTTCTGAGGTTGCAAGATTCTACCAAAAAAACATTTATTGCCTATCTACTACTTCTTCTTTCTCCTACCATTCATTCTGTCAATCTTGCAATCAATCAACGTCACTCAACCAACGCTCAACTCTTGACTCTTGCATTTTTTCCCTCCATTATTACCCCATAATTTCCCATTTTTCAACGCCCATTTTATACCCAAAACCTTGAACAACTATGATTCCTATGCGTTAAAACATCTTCAAAGCCACGTCACCATCAAAATGCGGACATCGGCGACATCCATCTAAAAATAAACACCCAACAAAAGCCTAATAATGCCCAACAGCCAAATAGTAGACGAAAAAATATGCGAAGGGCCCTGCCAGTCCAACGTTATAGACAAAAACCCGCCTTGTCCACTCCAATGTGGTGTTAAAGGATGCAAAGCCTTCAAAGATGGGGTGAGTATTCCTTCTCTTCATTTGTGTGAACCTGAAATAACAATATTTCTTGCATCCATGCAAGCCATGCCTTACCTTTAGGTACCTACCTACTAGTTTAAGGCAAATTATTTTGGGTAGAGTGGAGGGGAAACGTGCCTAGGGCAGGGCGCCAACTAGATGGTCAGATGCTGTGAAGAACGCTGTGGGCGGTAGCATACAAGAACTCTGAGGGCGTTAGCATACATCGAGCAGTTCACAAAAGCTACAATCGCTCAGAATGGAGGAAGGCTCTTATGTGGTCGCGATCCTCAGCATTGAGGGATCGAGGAAGAAGAAGAAGTTCAGTGAATAGGCAGCAGCTTTCGATCAAAAGGGGAAGGTCCATAAACAGCAAGGGAATTCTGCTGCTGTTTGTCAGTAAACTCACAAAAATAAATAAAAACCGTATTTCTTAACAGCCTAAAATAGACCTCCGGGACCACATCTTCATATGGTTGTACGGCGGTCCAAGCAGCGGGAAGTCCACGCAGTGCCAGCAGCTATGTGCCAAGTACGGTCTGACCAGGGTGCACGTGGGGGAGCTGGTGAAGAAGGAGATCGCCAGCGGCTCCGTGAGACATAAGTGCTTGCAGAACGCCATGAACAGAGGTAATTTCGTGGTCTGTCAAATACATATAGCAATAAAACAGTTGCTCTTTTACAGTCTGTTGGACAGACAGACGATTTTTATGTAAGTAACTTTTCAGGTTGTTGAAATTTTCATACTTTACGGATTGGTTTACGGTATTTTTTCTGTCTGGGTGTATTCAAATCATTAATTGTTATTTATTAGGTATGCACCAGACCCTATCTATAAGCATGATGTTACATTTTGTAGTCTACTGCTGTACATTGCATGTCTCTCCCAGGGCATCACAGCCCTAATCCTCCGGCTTTATCAACTATTATCAACCTAGAGCTAGAGTCTGGCCAGCGAGTCTTTGGACGTCAAATAATTCAAATTTTTCAAATGGCAACATGTTAACACTGAAAATCTACAATAAAACAATTTTGATACTTACTATTTTTTTGTTTTCTGCTCTTTAGTTTGTGTTTACCTTGCCTACCGGTATGTATATATGATGTATCTACCGGGAGTAACAGAAAGGGTATAACAAGCCGAAAGGAGGTCAAGGTACTCATGAAACTGAACAACTTTTCCCATTAAACATGGGTCGATATATGAAAAAAATATTTGGACCTCCCATACAAAATCGCAGATCAGCTGATTGATTTACTCTGAGTTTTCATATTTCGTCTCATGTTCCATGGGGAAAGTTGTTCAGTTTCATGAGTACCTTGACCTCCTTTCGGCTTGTTATACCCTTTCTGTTACTCCTGGTAGATACATCATACATACATACCGGTAGGCAAGGTAAACACAAACTAAAGAGCAGAAAACAAAAAAATAGTAAGTATCAAAATTGTTTTATTGTAGTTTTTCAGTGTTAACATGTGAAAGATTTTTAAAATTGGCGCCATTTCCGTGTCCAAAGACTCGCTGGCCAGACTCTATATAACCCGACTCTTAAAGGCCCGTTCACATTACAGCGGTATCGCAGCCGTACACGGCGGTATCGCGCCGGAACAGCGAGTGTAATACCGTGTACGGCTGCGATACCGCCGGGGTATCTGTATGGATCTTCCGCAGATGTTGGTGATACCGCTGTAATGTGAACGGGCCACATTACTACACTAATCCAAGGTTCTGATCACAGGCGAACTAGTGCCGAACGATGTGGCGCTTGAACTGCTGAAGAAGGAAATATATGCTAAGGCCAAGACCACGAAGGGTTTTGTCATCGATGGCTTCCCTCGTGAGAAGCGGCAGGGCGTGCTCTTTGAGCAAGAAATTGCTCCAGTAACCGTAAGTTTCTTTTAAAAGGGCTGAAGAACGTTAGCACACACGCATTACAAGCTTTTTAGGAGACCCGGTGACCTTGAATATTTGTGGGAAGCCCCGTATGGTAGTGGCTAAGAATACCTACAGGCACCACTAGTCCACTCAGGGTGTTTCGTAGATGGCGACGTAGAGTTTTTGACCTCGGCTGAATTTCTGTTCACTATAGTCAACTGCATGGTGGCGGTGATACAACCTACAATAGCATTCCAAAAGAGGGTTAACGTCAGGTAGGCGGCCGCATACAACATAGCCAAAACATGATTTTGTGTTCTAACATATAATAATACATCTTGCACCGACCCTAAGTGATTTGGGATAAGGGCATCCCGTGATGAGCCCTATCCCGTAAAGTGATTCTCAGACATGGTGAAAACGCCTGAGCAGAACAGAGAGAAGAGAGAAGCTTGCTGTAGCTCTTTACTGTGAGAGGATTTTTGAATCTTCTGCGTATCTTCAATCTTAGGCCATAACACGTGATATGGCTACATCTACCGGGATAGTTTAAAGGGGGTATTAGACTACGTGATATTTAGTCTGTCACTTTCTTTGAACCGCCAGAAGAAAAGTGAAGTTTGTGCGAGGAGCGTCAGAAAGTCTGAATATCACGTAGTCCAATTCCCTCGTTAAAACTAAGTCGCTGGTTCAAATCTTGCCTACAGTATTCTAAAACTCACTTCTTTTTCCAGATAATCATATTCCTGGACGCCAAGAGGGAAACCATGACTGATCGGCACGTAGGGCGTGCGGAGGTCTCACAAAAAAGATGGCCGACCGAGAAGAGAGACGACAAATGCGTGGCGGGGAAATACCAACTGCACGTTTTCTTCCAAAACCACAAGAGCATTTTTGATCAGTACCCGCATAAGATTTTTCGAGTGAGTAGATAATTCATTTTTATAATTTCCTTTCCTGTTCTTTCGTGTGGGAATCGATAAACCCAAGTGTTGGAAGCTTTTTGTAGCATTGTAACTTTTTCATTTCTACAAGCCTTTTTAATTGTGTTTGTTTCTGGGGTTCCTTGTTTAAAGTTTCCCTTGAAGAATAGAACATTTTACGTTAGTAAGGTTACAGTATTTACACTTTTTTAAAAGGGCAAACTTATTGCTATTCCGGCAAACGTGACATAAGCTGGTACATAGCTAACATTTCCTATTATTTTGTGAGGTAGGGTTGCTAGTACCCCCCACCGGACTATCATTTCTTTTACTTTCCAGGTGAATGCTGAAAACAGATCGGTGAAAGATATATTCGAAGATATAGTAAAGGTAGTAGACAAGGAGGTAAACAGGTTGAAATACAAGACAGCGCTGAGGAAGGCTGACGAAGCCAAATGGAAGGCGCTCGAGCCAAAAGAAAAGCCATCTGTACCTCTATGAAATTCGAAAAATGCCGCCATGAAATTGATGTAAAAAACGAGATAAGTAATTTGTGAAGAAATAAGTGATTAATATAGGCAGGAATTAAATTGGACAAAGATCTACAATCAACTTGCTTTATCATTTTTACAATTGGACTTAATAGTTGAGACCTTGGAGGAACGCTGGACGGGCCGGAACGGGACGGACGATGCTCGAAGGTTGAGACAGTTGAAATTACACAGATCCCCAGATCATGTAGGTACAGTGCAGCAAAAAAGAGGAGACAAAAAATGAAGGCGCCACTTTGTATGAAATTTCAAAATTAAATGGCAACATTGGCTATGAATGGCAACAGTATTTAGTATGTTTTTATTAGTTCCATTTTATTTAATTTCAACTCTTTTTTGCTGGACTGTACCTATTACTATTAGTAGGAGGTACCTTCCGCTAGTCATTTCATTGAAACAAAATATAAAATCAAGTAACAATTCATTGTATTCGATCTTAGGCAACTAAGTATAATAAAATACGCTTACTTTCACTACTGAAAAACTTATGACGGCCTTTTAAAACTCAAGTATTTTTTTCTTCATTCTTAGCTGTCGTCATTTCTATATTACATAAAATAGTATCAGTGAAATTTTTACTTGGCTTGCCATACAAATACGCATAGAGATATTGGCAATCCGCATGTCAATTTCGCAAAATGTAAGGGCCCTTTTCCTGTCATGCGTATTTTCGCACGCGCGCGGATCTGGTCCGCATGCGGATGATAGCACGCTCCTGTCACACGCAGGACAGGGATTTCGTTTGCGTCAATCCGCGTTCCGCGCGCGTGCTAGCCGCATGATAGGAAAAACATGTATCAAAAGATAAGATGCGTGCGGCCCGCATGCGGACCAGATCCGCGCGCGTGCGAAAATACGCATTACAGGAAAAGGGCCCTTAGTACCTACATCCAGGCTTCAGGGGCCAAAGACGCCCAAAAATTGTTACTCATATAAAAACGACAAAGTTGGCTGGGGGAAGGTCATTAAACCTTTGAACTACAGCTCAATGACCTTCTGCATGAGGGGTCAATGACCTCCTTCCCCCTTACCCCGAAAACCAAGCGCCATTTCTATTTCAACGATAGTGAATGGAAAGGGGGGAAAAAGAAAACCCTTACACCCTATTGATAGGCCTCCTTGGCACAAAGTAAGTATTGGCGGGCTAGGTGCTGCTTCCATCATAATAAAATTTTTCCTTTAAAATGAAATTATGACCGTGCTTTAAAAATATTCTTTCTCTTGTTGTCTTTTTAAATAGGTACCCACTTATTTTTGGCGTCTCGTACGCCTCTGAAGAGTTACCCCTACATGAAAGAAACTGTCATTTTGCGAAATGGACATTATGCGCTGAGACGAGATGAACTTAATCAATTGTAATCTAATAGCGGACGGTCTCTTGTTCCTTCTCGCGCTTGCGAACGGCGACGGCGGTTTCCACCAGCAGGTAGAGGCACTTGAACTTGTCCTGATCCACCTCCGGAGCGCGGGGCTTCGGCACCGGCCTCTCTTCCGGCCTCTGCACGTGCCTCTGCACCACCACCTGCAGTTTATCAGTGCGTCACCTACCGTGTTACCATGACGTCGTAAGAAAGTAGCAATCGAGAATTCAATTTTTAGGGTACTTGGTTCAGATCAATGGTCGCATGTGCGTTAGGACCGCGGGTGTACAAGTTCGGATTGAGCTGCTTATCTACAGGATGGTAGTACCTGCAGTGTACCTCAGTGTACCTCCAATGAAATCCAGTGTACCTCTTTAGATAAAAAGTTATTCGATGAGATATGCACACCCGCCATTCTAACGTTAGGATGGCGGGTGTACATTTTTATTTCGGTCTGTATCGCTCTTCGTTTATAGTAATTTGGTGTACCTGCAGTGTACCTGTCCATAAAATTATATCTAAAGAGGTACACTGGATTTCATTGAAGGTACACTAAGGTACACTGCAAGTACCACCATCCTGTAGTAAAGTAGCTCTCTAAGTCTTCTGCTTTTCTGGAAATAACGTTTACAAAGTCTCCCCTAGGGCTCAAGTGCCCCCAGTTTCCCCTATATCGTTTTTACACGTTATTTACTGGTATTTGTCGTCATTTTGATTATTTTATAATTTTATGGACAGGTGATAAGGTTGAGTTAGTTTTTGGGTGTGTATTATTATGTGGAAACTCAATAAAAGCACACGTTTGCCAACAACAACAGATTTTTATTCCATTAGCATTATCTGGATAAATATTCTCATAAAACTTTTGGTTTTGCACATGTAGACCCTTTTAAACATTACAATAATACATTCAGACATTAAAACAATCATTTTACAGTATATTTTATACAATAAAACATAATTTTATATCTTTTTCCCTCTTTGACTGCAAAAAACGAATGTCCCCCATCTTTTTCTTCACGTCCTCCCGCCTTTTGTCTTCCGGGCGAGGCACGCAAACTACGCTTATACCGCCAACCAGTGAGTTTCAGTATATTTGTTTTGTCATTATTGTAACAGTTCGTCCATCCTGACACATTTTGCTACCACGCAAAATATTTCCAGTCACTTGATCTTTTATCCAAAGCTTTTCATAAGTGTCAAACTTATCGATCAGATTATCTTCCAAAATCTCATTGTACTGTATACTTTAATATTTCAATCTTCTGTCTGTGTTTCTGTGTTTTTTTTGTCGGTACTGTGTTTCTATTTAACTTCGATCAGCTTAACATCATTAATTACTGTCTAATTTTCGAAACATTCTCATCATTATCAGATATCTCATAAATTTTCCTTATGTTTTGTTGTTCATTTTCACTTAGTAGTTTCAAAATTTCAATTTATTCTTCAAAATTTTGCAGTCTTTTTCATCTGAGTCGGTGCATCATGTCTTAATTTACTTGGAATATCTCTTGGAATTCATGTATTATCTCAGTGTTCTATTTAGAAACCGCTCTCTGAATTGTCCAATCTCCTGAGATACATTGGGGTGGGTGGGGTCTACCTCCTAGCGGTCCACCCCGGGCAACGTCCTCACAATACGTGTTGGCGGCTGAAGATCCCAAAAGCGGTGGTAGGCCATGAAAGGGGCCGCCTGGCTCGCGACCACCATCCCGCCGGAGTCCGGCGCCAAACAGCCTTGCTGTGTTCCGTCGGTGTGCGGGACTGCCAGTGCCATTGGGGGGTAGCAATGTAGTCAGTTGCGCTGCCGGAACCGGTCTTTGTCTTTAGGTGATGCTGTATCCGGTAACTCGTTTTGGAGGGTAGCGGGATCCGAGGCACGGTCTTAGCCGTTGGCCGACCGCAGTCAGTAGGGGGCCCGACTTGCGCGCTAGCCACGCGCAAAGGCTGCCCCGCCAACTGTGAAAATCCGGTATACTCCACCGTGCCAGTTGGCGGCTGGATGGGAGGACCCGGTGGAGTGTTATCGGGGGCTCGCGTCCCCGCAGTCTCCAAGCGAGTTCTCTCTGATCAGTTGAACCGAAAGGTACGAGTAGGGTTTCTAAGCAGCGCCTCGACTATCTTTTCTTTCCCCACAAAAACTCTTTAAAAACATGAAAAAGCTAAAAGAAGAAAAAGTTTGACCAACGGCAACACTTCCTCCCACTCAAAGTGCACCTCACGAACATCCGAGGTCTACACAAACCTAGACCCGGTCCATCACCACCTGGAGACCGAGAAGCCGCACTTATTCTTCTTAACGGAGACGCAGATAGCAACACCGTTGGACGTGGCATACCTCAACTACCCTGGTTACACTCTTGAGCACAAGTTTAAGAAGCGTGCAGGGGTCTGTGTGTATGTTCGCGATGACGTTTGCTGTAAGCGTCTCCGTGGCTTTGAGAATTCAGGGTTTCCCGTGCTGTGGCTTTTGGTTGACACTGGAGTAGAAAACTCTCTACGCCAGTGTTTATCGTTCGCACAGCGGAGATCAGGAGACGACTAGACTCATGGAGTACCTCTCTGAGACGGCAGATACAGCAATTCAGCGATATCCAACAGCAGAGCTTGTTTTTCTGGGGACTTCAATGCTCACCATAAAGAGTGGCTGTTCCCATACCAGAAAACTGACCATGCTGGGCGAGAGGCGCGTAAACTAGCATTGGCGCTAGATCTCACCCAGCTGGTGGAACAAGCGACGCGTATACCAGATATCACAGACCACACACCCAATTGCCTGGACCTTCTGCTGACAACTGATCCGCACAGACATTCGGTTTCGGTCTCGGCTCCGCTGGGATCATCCGACCACTGTGTGGTGAAATCCGTGTCCATCTGCTCTCCTCCGGATTACACCCTAGGGGCACGAGGAGAGTATGGCGATACGAGTCAGCAGACTGGGACGAGATGCGTGCTTTCTTTGCTTCATACCCGTGGCGGCAAATGTGTTTCTCTTGGAAGACCTCATACGTCGCTGATGCGATCACAGCTGTAATCCGGCAGTGAATGGAATATTTCATTCCTTTCTCAGATATCCCGCTCTGTTATAAAGCCCAACCTTGGTTCAATGCGGACTGTGCTCGAGCTGAGGCTCGTAAACAGTTACTGCTTGGGTAAAAGCTCGTGATCGAAAAGTGCGAGCGAGAAGAGTGCGAGCAAAGAAGAGCATATAATGCCGCCGCCAGGTATTGCAAACGGGTGCTACGAAAAGCTAGGTTCGACCATATTAGCCGTATTGGGGCAAAGCTTGCATCACACCCACCGGGTAGTAAGCAGTTCTGGTCCCTTTCGAAATCAGTCGAATCCAACTTCGCCGTCCTCACTACCTCCAATGCAGAAACCTGATGGGTCGCTTGCCCACACCGCGGCAGAGAAAGCAAATTTATTTGCCGATCTGTTTGCGAGCAACTCTCGTATAGACGCTGGCTCGAAATATCCACCCACCTTACCTCACTGCGATTCTTTGATGTCTGAGATCACAGTGCACAATAAAGAGGTCCGTAGAGCCCTTCGCAGTCTGGACGTGAACAAGGCCAGTGGTCCTGATGGCATACCAGCAAGATTGTTGAGGTATTGTGCGCCTGAGTTGTCTCCTGTACTGACACGCTTGTACCGCCTCTCTCTCGTGTCAAAATTGTACCAAAATCTTGAAGCTTGCCAATGTGCAACCTGTGCCCAAGAAGGGTAGCCGTGCCGACCCTAGCAACTATCGACCGATCGCCATCACTTCCGTACTCTGTAAGGTTATGGAAAGAGTTCTGAACTGCAAACTGCTTTCGTACCTCGAAGACAATGATCTTCTCAGTGATTGTCAATATGGCTTCCGCCGAGGGCGTTCCACGGGAGATCTTCTAGTGTACGTAACGCATTGCTGGGGCGAGGCCATTGAAAACCACGGCGAAGCAATAGCAGTTTCGCTGGACATTTCAAAGGCCTTCGATAGGGTGTGGCATGCGAGTCTGTTGAGCAAGCTTCCAGCGTACGGCATACCCACTGGCTTCTGTAGCTGGGTGGCTGACTTTCTGAGTGAACGGTCGATCCGAGTGGTCATAGACGGCTGCTCCTCTGACCTCAAGGCTATTGACGCCGGAGTTCCTCAGGGTCTGTACTCTCGCGACGCTTTTCCTGCTGCACATCAATGACCTTCTATCTTCAGGAATTGTTGGGTACGCAGATGACAGTACTGTCACCGAGAAATATCTGTCCGGCGCAGGAGCCAGTGGTGATGAAATCCAAAGATTGAGAAAGGCTATGATTGAGCGTACGAGCCTGACGTTAAGTAACGTCTCCCAGTGGGGCGAAGACAATCTCGTCAGCTTTAATGCTTCAAAAACGCAGGCGTGTCTTTTCTCCGCAAAAAGAGTCCTTTCACCTTTTCTCCTACTTTTCGGGGTACATCTGTTCCAGTGACCAACACTCTTCAACTCCTTGGCATGGAGTTGTCCTCTGACCTCAACTTCGGCACCACCATCGAGTCCAAGGCTCAAATTGCAGCTAGAAAGTTGGGCGTCCTGAATAAAGTCAAGCGGTACTTCACGCCTGAACAGCTTCTAACTCTTTATAAAGCTCAAGTCCGATCTTGCATGGAGTACTGCTGTCACCTTTGGGATGGCTCGGCTAAATACCAACTTGCTGCACTGGATTCGGTGGAACGCAGAGCCAAGAGATTAATAGGCGATAAAAAACTGGTGGCGACCAAGCTTCACAGCCTGGCTCACCGCCGCAAGGTTGCTTGCCTATCGGTCTTCTACAGATTGTACTTCGGAGAGTGTGCGCGTGAGCTGCATGAGCTCATACCACCGTCTCCTTTCTTCTATCGGACATCCAGACGCACGGCCGGCTACCATCCGTTCTTAGTTGATATACCCACATTACGCACTAAGCGCTTCAAATCATCTTTCATTATGCGCACGGCTAAAGAATGGAATTCCCTGCCTGCGTCTGTATTTCCGAGTGCATATAACCTGAATCTCTTTAAGTCTAGAGTGAATAGGCATCTTCTGGGCAAGCTCGCTCCACCGTAGATCCCATCTCTGCTGTAGGGTGAGATTGGGGTCAAGAGTAAGCCCATCATAAATAAAAAAAAAAAAAAAAAAAAAAACATCTTTGATTGAGTCTTTATTTTCTTCCTCTCATCCTGTATCATGCTCAACATTTCAACCTTCTTTGATTAAGTCTTTATTTTCTTCCCTCATCCTGCATCATGTAGTAAAACAATAATGTCGGTACTAGTTTCTTTCTAAACAACAAATCATTAACACCACAATCTGTAAAGTATCAAATCATTAATATGACAATTGCATCAACAATAATAAGTGTTTCTTTTCACATGTTGCAAATATATTCCGAATCTTTAAGTACTCCTTCTCCTGCTCCTTAAATTATTTTCTAATAATCTTTACTACATTAAAGATTACCATGTTCATACATCATCTTAAACTTGTTTCAAAGTGTATTTTTATCAGTATACATACATCTATATCTTCATCAAAATAATGTACTATTTCTTTTTCGTCTGTTTAGACGACCCTTGTACCATTTTCTTTCAACATCTTACTTATCTGACGGTTCTCATGTACAACTTTGTTCACCGTCTGATAAGACGGCCCTTTGCACCATTATAGTCATCGTCTAGTAGTACAGCCCTTTGCACCATTTTAGTCAACATCTGGTAGGACAGCCTTTTGTACCATTTTCATTCATCCATGTACCATTTTAGTCATCGTCTGGCTAGACGGCCTCTTTTGTACAACTTTATCCTTTGTCCGGTAATGCAGCTCTTTGTACCATTGTAGTCATCGTCTGGCAAGACAGCCCCTTGTGCCATTTTAGTCATCGTCTGGCAAGACGGCCTTCTGTGTAATTTTTTTCTTAGTCATCGTCTGGCACGACGGCCCATTATGCCATTTTAGTCATCGTCTGGCAAGACGGTCCTTTTGTGCCATATTAGTCATCGTCTGGCAAGACGGCCCATTATGCCATTTTAGTCATCGTCTGAAAAGACGGCCCTTTCTTTTGTGTCATTTTAGTCATCGTCTGGCAAGACGGCCCATTATGCCATTTTAGTCATCGTCTGGCAAGACGGCCTTCTGTGCCATTTTAGTCATCGTCTGGCAAGACGGCCCTTTCTTTTGTGCCATTTTAGTCATCGTCTGGCAAAACGGCCTTTTCCTTCTGTGCCATTTTAGTCATCGTCTGGCAAGACGGCCTTCTGTGCTATTTTAGTCATCGTCTGGCAAGACGGCCCTTTATGCCATTTTAGTCATCGTCTGGCAAGAAAGCCCTTTCTTTTGTGCCATTTTAGTCATCGTCTGGCAAGACGGCCTTCAGTGCCATTTTAGTCATCGTCTGGCAAGACGGCCCATTATGCCATTTTAGTCATCGTCTGGCAAGACGGCCCTTTCTTTTGTGCCATTTTAGTCATCGTCTGGCAAGACGGCCCTTGCTTTTGTGCCGTTTTAGTCATCGTCTGGCAAGACGGCCCTTTTCTGCCGTTTTAGTCATCGTCTGGCAAGACGGCCCTTTAGTTTGTGCCATTTTAGTCATCGTCTGGCAAGACAGCCTTCTGTGCCAATTTAGTCATCGTCTGGCAAGACGGCCCATTATGCCATTTTAGTCATCGTCCGGCAAGACGGCCCTTTTTTTTGTTTATTCTGTAACTTCACTTATATTATTGCCTGTATTAATCCACAATGCTAGTTAATATTTATTTGCTTCACTCAATTCTATCGTCAGGTTTCATCCATAAACTCTTTTCTATATTCTGTAATAGATAACTTCACTTATATCATACATTGCTTTTATTATTTCACCATGTTTGTTAACATTTATTTTCTTTACTGAATTCTATTGCATACTTATTAATTATTTATACATATCTAAATATTTCGTATTTGTAAACCGTTTAAGTCAGTCATTCTCTTTTATTACTACTTTACTTTTCTCATAACTCTCTTGTATTCAATTTAACTTTTAACCCTGAGTTTGACCATTTTATTTCCTTCTTTTCTTTTTGACCATTGACTTTGACTTTGAATTTTGACTTTTATGCCTTTATAACTACTTATTCTAAGTATTCCTCAATTTTACTTCCACTATGTTAACATTTGTAACTTTCTTTTCCTTTTAACTATTTATTACTAATAAGTCGATTAATAAATCCATTCTTCTCTTATTTCGTGTGGTACACCAGGCCAATAAATGGTGTAAATCTAAATCTGCAATATTGTTTCTTTTTAATTCTTAATATCCTTGATAATAGTTTATCAATCATAGTTTCTTTATTATCAGCAAAAGCAGGGCTACAATTTTATGATCTAGGTATGTCCTTTAGAAATTATTTCACTTGTGCTTTACATAAACTGACCTTTAACTAATCTCTTGCAGGTAAAGACCTAAGCACAGTACCAAATTCAATTTATTAACAATGATCTTTGCAATTTTATTCTATTCTGTGAATTTCTGTGATAGTAAATTTTCATTCTGTTTATTATTATAAGTAAGTACTATCGTTTTCAATCCTCTTCCCTAATTTGTGCATCACTAGCTTAACGTTGCAAGAAACAAAGTGGTATCCAGGTAATAGGCACCTACATTACTATCGCAAAACCTTTAGTTAGATACATACTATTCGAACTTCGACGATTTAGTAAGTACAGTTCGTTCATACTGTTCTAAGTTAGGTACCCGCCTTTACTCTAAAAACTCTGCACCGCCTGTTTTTTTTTTTATTAATATGAGCTCTGAATGTCTATACCCTTCAAACATAAGTTGTTTTAATATATTTAAGCCTATACATGTGATAGCTGTTATTGATAGGTACCTATTATAAGTTTTCATTTCATTCTTGGTTTTCTTTCATGTAATCTAAGTACTTTCCTTAGTAGTTGACTTTGTATCTGCAAATATTCTATTGTTTTAAAGTGAATATAATAACACCCAATTGAGTGGCTAGATCAATTAGCGTATAAAATAATAACTGAGCATACTAATTAAATTAGGTATAAAGATTATGATAATTCCTTTCTCTTGTTAACATGTATCGCTCTCTTACTAAGCATTGCATTTTAATACTCATGTTTGAATACAACTATGACACATTTCTTTCAAGTAAGTAGGTAGGTACTTATTGTTTGGCTTATCGATAATGACGTTCCGTTACAGAGTCTATCTACCTATACTATTCATAATTAATTCTTTCAGAACAAATTCATGAATTGTTTTTCTTTGCTGAATGATTTAACAATTGCAATTTTAGGTGACAGGCTGACAACCTGTCACTATGATGATAAACAGTCTTCTGAATGTTTTTCAACTTCTATCAGACGTAGTGCAAATGGCTATTTTTCATCCGTTTGCGCTCTGCCTACCCCGCAAGAGTAGTTTTACATTTACTCACTCAAAGAAATGAAAAGTTAAACAACTACAAGTATCCATAGGTATAGGTACTTCTTTTTCAAATCTGTTCTTTTAGTTTTCCATGTGTCCTATAAAAACATATATTAGGTATATTATTATTTTACTACATAACAAACAAAAGTCACCCTACGCATCTATTTTATCTCTTTTATATATATATTTTTTTAATTACTTGCTGGTTCAGTTCTTAGCTTCAAATTATGATTTATTCATTCTAGATAGGTACCTACCTACCTAACATATTTACCCTTTACTCTTGCTATAAGAAGTTACTGCAACTAAACTATCTTAAAATACCAAGTACCTATCACAGGTTTAAATAAAATAACTCTTTAATTTTTCATAAATTTTGTTCGCAGCGCTCCATCTATTTTGTATTTCTTGATCTAGTAGTAAAACATGAACAAATATCTTTAGATCTTATTTCTCACAATATATGACTTTTTGTGATCAAAACAACAATGAAGTTAGTTCAAAGAAATCAAATATGATTTATGGGGTGTAAGTATTAACTCTGTGTCTGTGGGTAAAATATATCTGCTACAATACCTACCATAAATTTAATATTTCCTTCTATGAAAAACTTCAGTCCTTATAATTTATATCAGTGTAGCTGTTTCCTTGTTCAATAGTTTTTATGAAAATAATTAAATGATGTATGATATACTTGTCTAAAACCCACTGATCACCTTGTAAACATTGGTAAATCTTATATAGGTATCTGAAGGTGTATTTAGTATTTGTCCAATATTTTATTTTAAGCTATTATTGTATTATAACACGTCACATAAAATGTAATATACCTTAGTGCAATAAAGTATACAAGTTATAGGTATGTGGATCGACTTTTGCATTACCCACTTGACACCTCACTCATACCTACTCGAGTAAATGCATGTTGAATTTACTACTTTTTCTCATCGGTGTTTTCTGCCGCACCATTTATTTCAAAATATCTAATCTGTCACTCACATATACCTAACAATTACATACAAATCAACTGACAGTCTGAAAGTAAATGTAAGTAGTATGACTTCAGGCCAATTTATTTACATACCTATTGTATGCATTGGTGACCATACCTCTTTCTTTGTTTGTCATATCTAGTAAATAAATCAGTAAATTTTGTACATAGCAAGCAAGTTAACAACTTTTTCCATGTTAAACCAGTGCTTTGAGAATAGGTGCACAAACAAAAAGCCATATTCAGTGATTAGTAAAATAGTATTTTCAACTGTCACATACTACTATTGCATAACTTTAATTAGGTAAATATTTATTCATCCATCATGTCTGTCTGTCTTCAGTCTTCACAAATAAGTCAAAGTTTTACTTCTATTGACTACACATTTTCATTTTATCCCTATCATACATACACACCTTCCAAAGCTTATTTCTGTCCCTAGTGATTATGAAGAGAAAAGTCTATCAAATGTAAAATAATCAATAACTCCTTTTATTTGTACATTGTTGAATTTTTGGTTTAATCAGATTACTGTATATGATTTGCTAGTGTAAGGTTCACTCTTTTCATTTACAGAAACTAAGTACAAAGTGTTTATTTCATTACCCAACTGCCTCAGAAGGAAGGTTATTTTTATTGAGTTCAAGGAAAAGAACATTATTTTCACATGGGCTATTAGCTCAAACCGTTTCCAGATTTTGATAAATAAAGTATCATTAGATTTATCTTAGCAGCACAAGTGAGACAGCCTATATGAAAATGGTATAAACTCAAGCTAATGTTTTTTTAACACAAAATATACCTAACTATAAAATTACCAAAGTCGGGTTTTGTTTTCTTTTTTTGAAATTATTATAATATTACTTTTCTTTAATCAGTCATCATTAACAGGTCAGTAACACAGCTTACATATTTATAATAAAACTTAATACAATCCTATTAGGATTGATCCTTTTTGTTTTGAGGTACATAGATACTCAACAAATATCTCCAGATAACTATTAAAAAGTAAGTTAGTACTTAATTAAATAATGCTCATATGTATTGTTTTAGTATTCAGCGAATAGAAGTTTCTCCTAGACTCTGCAATATGTGAATATCTATTCTTCTTCTTTGAGTGGATACCGAGCTGTTGAACAAATAGCTAACAATTTCTACCAGTCCGGCTACCAGCCAACATAACAAATTGTAAACTTCTTGTTTAATTGTATCTACACAGAGTTCTTGTGTTATTCTTTTCAAATATCATCAGACCAGAACTATTGAAAATTAGCATTCCTGTAGGTACCAGGTAGGTAGCTACTTTATCCCCATATCATATAGGAACAGTCTTACCGCATAATTCCTGTGACAATGATAAATTAGGTACTGAACATTGAATTCTTTATCCTTTCAAACTTTCCTAACGCCTTCCTTTTTGTCTTAGTACATTTTATGCGTTTTCCTTCGTGTTTCCGATTCGACATTGTCTTTCATGAAATTCATCAGCACAACCGGCAAGACGCGTTGGATCCAGCACTTCTGAAACTGATAAGGTTGAGTTAGTTTTTGGGTGTGTATTATTATGTGGAAACTCAATAAAAGCACACGTTTGCCAACAACAACAGATTTTTATTCCATTAGCATTATCTGGATAAATATTCTCATAAAACTTTTGGTTTTGCACATGTAGACCCTTTTAAACATTACAATAATACATTCAGACATTAAAACAATCATTTTACAGTATATTTTATACAATAAAACATAATTTTATATCTTTTTCCCTCTTTGACTGCAAAAAACGAATGTCCCCCATCTTTTTCTTCACGTCCTCCCGCCTTTTGTCTTCCGGGCGAGGCACGCAAACTACGCTTATACCGCCAACCAGTGAGTTTCAGTATATTTGTTTTGTCATTATTGTAACACAGGTACACTGCAGGTACACCAAATTACTATAAACGAAGAGCGAAATAAGTATCTACAGACCGAAATAAAAATGTACACCCGCCATCCTAACGTTAGAATGGCGGGTGTGCATATTTCATCGAATAACTTTTTATCTAAAGAGGTACACTGGATTTCATTGGAGGTACACTTAGGTACACTGCAGGTACTACCATCCTGTAGATAAGCAGCTCAATCCTAACTTGTACACCCGCGGTAAGGGCCTAACCCCTTCTTCCTCATGGCCAAACTATTTCGCCTAACTGGTTTGGCTACGAGGAACTCTATATCCTTATGGCCAAACTTTTGTACCAGTAAGAAAAACAAATATAAAAGTAAAATGTATTAGTTTAACGCACATATGGTCGCACTGGAAGCGATTGTTGAAAACTCTCCTCGTCATGTGCTAACACTCCAGGGTTGCCAACCTAAAAATTTCTTTTCTCGTACAGAAGCTCCTAAAAATCTCGTATTTTACATTTCGAACCTCGTACAGCTTTCAATGTGTGGTAAAACCAATAAAATTCGAGTTGGCGAGCGATCAGCATCATCGTTGCTATCACTCATACTGATTTCAGTGTATTCAGACTAAAGTTCATACACCATTTATAATTTTAACGTAAAGTTTTACAATCCCTCAACGCTCACTTCTACAAAGACATGCAAAAGTACAAAACTCCTATCTACACGTAAAGAAAGAAAAGAAGATAGATATTTTAGTATGTGCGACAGAGACAAATAGTGCGAGAAACCAACGAATGAACCAGCGAGCGAACGAACGGGAACTTTTCCCACTCACTCGGGAATTTCTTTCCTAGACAATTGATGACTTTTCATAGACTATGATTACTTGAGAAGCAAAAAAGGGTTGTCAGCAATTAAAATTATGTAACATGTGAAAATCTCGTACAAAATTGTACGAGATTGACAGTGTCCTCGTACCTCGTACGGGAGACCATAAATCTCGTATTTGTACGAGAAATCTCGTACGGTTGGCAACCCTGTAACACTCAGAATATCCAAACATCGAAAAAATATTGCCAGGTAACAAAATTTAATGAAAGCAAAATGTCTCGTGATATGACATTTAGTACTATGCGAATGGGAACAAAGGCTCGCAACTTTGATAAAGACAAATTTTTATTCACCGTCTGATAAACGTTCATGACGACTGGTTTTATTGACTCTCTCTTAAATTTTGATGAGATTTAGTTATTCTGAATGTAAGGATTACTAATTTCGATATGGCATCAAAATATTGGAATTTCGACCAAATTTTCCAAAGGAGTAATTCACTTGTTAAATCTCTATCAGAACTAATCCTTTGAAAAACACACAAGTAATAAGAGTAACGAAAACTGTCAGGTGATGCCGGTATTAAAACACCTAAACAACTACAAAATCCACTAGCTACAAGGAAAAAGCAAATTATTTTTAAAGTTATTTATTTAAAGTAACTTAAACCCAAACTAAAAATAAAGGCACAAGTTTCTAATTAATCAATCATATACAACGGAAACTGACAGCATTTCTTAATAAACAAAAATAAAATGTGTTTTAACACCGACGTCGCCTACGTTTTCAAAATCTCTTCTGACTGAAGTAACTTCACAACTAAATAGGATCGTTAGGGACATTTCCAGATATACCTAAGGGCTCTCTCTGGAATATATTTATATTCCAGCCATGATGCGAAACCTGAAAGATTGGAGCATCATTTCAATGTCTTCATAAAAAGAAAAACTAAATGGCACTAGCCAGTTGCGATGGCAGCAAAAAAGAAAGCCTTTATATTCAGAATTTCCATGCCTCAAAAAGTTCCAAAACATTCATGCTCAGAATGTCTAGAGCTCGATATGTCCAAGTATTAGAATGTCTATATCCTCATATT
Organism: Phthorimaea operculella; assembly: GCA_024500475.1. Classification (NCBI taxonomy): domain Eukaryota; kingdom Metazoa; phylum Arthropoda; class Insecta; order Lepidoptera; family Gelechiidae; genus Phthorimaea; species Phthorimaea operculella. Next base: position 383,242 of record JANFCV010000203.1, on the reverse strand, counting down.
CCTAAAATTCTCGCTATATTCAACTGAGTCATTTTTATCCTGATGATATTTTGCGTCCATGACAGTTTACTGCTTGTAGACGTTTTTATGAAATAAATTATTAATTTATTCTTCAATCAGGTACGTACACGTAAATTTATTAATTTAAACGTGCCAACAAGTAGGTAGTAATATACATTTAGAAACAGGTTGTCGAGACAACAGTGCCTGTACGTACATCACGTACCTACCTACATTTTTACATTAACCTAGTCCACCGGACGAACCGTCCGTTCTTTTCTTAGAAAATGGCATTCCGAGATGTGGACGTTTTGAGAGTTAGCTGTTCAAAAAATTAGAAATTTTGAATCATATGAGACATGGATATTCTGAACCTAAAGAGACCTAAGACCATTTAACGAAATACAATAGAACTCAACATGATATACGCTGCCATCACCGCCACCGCTCATAACCTAACTAACAAGTGGCCACAGGTCACAACCCTCAAACAGAAACTTTATGGAATCTTCAGAGAGACCTAATCTCCTAGGATAGCACTGCGCGAGTGCGAGTAAGTGTGGCACCACATGTCGGTGGTGGCCACCTCGAGCTCGACGGCCACGGGCGGCGGCGGCGGCGGCGGCGGGCTCACCTGGCGGCGCCGCAGCGGGTGCGGCAGCTGCGGCAGGTGCGCCAGCTGCGGGTGCCAGCCTCCCCCGGCTCCGCCTGCCCCCCCTGCCCCCCCGCCCCCCGCCGCGCCGCCCTCCGCGCTCTCCGCGCCGAGCTGCTCCTCCATCTCCTCAGAAGTGGTCACAGTCACAACGGTGCCTGGCCTGCAAACAATTTACATCTCGTAAAGGGTTATCTAATTTCAAGCACCAACGGTGTAGGTATTTAGGTCCCTTATGTATGATGCAGGTGTGCAGTCTGTCCACTTCCTGCTTTTGCGACTTATTTTCGCCGCGGCCTGTTTTTTTCGGGGTATTTTAGAGCAGTAATTTGTACATCAGGTGTTTCCACTATCTACATCATCAGCACCATATTTTAGTGATACTGAAAGGTATACGGACATCAAAAAGTTTAACTTCATTCCCTAGTCCAGACAGCTTTATAATCATGAGTAGCCCACTAACCGTCAGCAAGCAGGCTCATCGCATTCTTCAGATCCGTGGCGAAAGACGGCCCGCCAGCATCATGAGCTCCGTCCCCAGCACCGTCCTTTCCCGTCACCATCAGCTCACCACCGAAACTGCGGTACCAACGAGACCAGTTCTGTAAAAGTCCTTGTGGGAAAAGCTTCAGGGATGGCAAGTAACTCACCCTCGGTTAGCGGGGTGCATGTCGCGGTCGTCAGGGCCGTAGCGGATCACGGATTGCCAGACAGACGGGTCGTATTTGATCTCCTCCTCGCTGATGGTGCTGGAGTAACCCTCAGCGTCGACCAGCTCGTCTCCGTCGCTGCGGTAGACCAGTAGACCGTCTCCGTAATCATGGCCGCGGTTGTGGTCTTGGACGCTCTGAGCATATTGACCCTGACGGCAAAAAAAACGTTTTAGCTGCAGGTAGATCTCTGCAAGAGATAAATGGCCATGCCCTGATAAGTTTAGAGTTTAGGTAGAATAAGAAATAATAAAATTAAGTAAGTTCAATGTAAAAAGTTTTCATGTAACCAGCATCTCACCTCGACTTCCACATTGTCCCACGAAGCAACAGTGACATTTCCAGAAGTGGCCAAAGTCATGCCAGCCATCCCAGAAGTAGAAGCGCCGTGGAGCCCCACCATTTGGCCCACACCGGGCACACCCATCATCTGACCAACTCCGACACCCATTGCTCCCAGTGGATTTGGGTGCTTCCGACCTGTTACCCGACAAAAGATTTTTTAAGAATGACAGTGGAACTGCGGCTGTGGTAATTTCAATGGAAGTGTGCTGTGATGGAAAGACCTTTCCTTAGGGACCAATGCATTAACACCATAGGCACTTACTTCCCCAGATGAGCCACTATATAAGATAGATCTCTACCACCTCAAAATTTGCAAGGTTTGAACTTACCTCTTCGCGAAATAGTGTAGTGAAGAGGATCATGACCCTCACGCCTGATGATCTCCGGCAATATTCTGCGACGAGCGTTTATAAACCAGTTGCAGACCTGTTAACAAAATTAAGGGTTATTACTCTTTTGTGATCATGAGTTATATTTATAGAATTTTTAGTTTTTAACAAGATTTAAATATCTATCTATCTACATCATCTCGCACTACTGCTGAGTATAGGCCTCATCTGCCAGCTCCTCCGGTCCTGTGCCTCCCGCAGCCACTGTTTACCGGCAATGGCCACTATAATATTGTCCGTCCATCTGGCTGGTGGTCTGCCTACTAGACGTGTAGTTGTTCTTGGTTGCCACGCCGGCCAAGATTCAGAGATGCAAATTGGGAATACCTGCAAGACAGTCAAGTTGGCTTCCTGGCTCAAAGCTAGTTTCTCAGCGTCACTCGGGTATGCATTATAGCGGTGGTCGTACAGCCACCTCTTCAATATCTTCACGGAATGCTTAGGCAAGTTGCCGCGTCTCTTGCGAACAGAACCGACCACAATGCCCTGAAATACAAGCTCTTGTATAATCAGTCACTAGAAACTAGAGTCAGTTTGTAAAGCGGCGGATACAATTACTGTACCCTACCTCCCGATTCCGGTATACATTGCTAGTTTGTATATGAGCAATATTAAAAGAAGCTCAGGATAACCAGTATATCCCGAATCGGTAGGTAGGGTACGGTAATCGCCGCTCAAGAATAATTTAGGTCAAAATTCATTTCAGATGTAAGAGGTGATTCAGCTATTGGACAGCTGAATCGTCCTCTATTGAAGACCGTCGTATTCATTGTTGTATATTTATTATCATGCAAGCTAGAAGCAGATAAAAAGTCCTCTACAAAATAAAAATAAGCTATTTAACATCGAATTTAGATAGCCGATGAAAACCGAATAAAAAAATAAACAAATTAGTACCTGAGGCATCGGCGGATATGATGGGCGTAAAAGTAGGATGCCATTCCCCCCAGCTTCCGCATCCCAGTATGTGCTGGCCTCGTGCTCGTCTGTCGATAATACAAATAGAAAACTCTATAGCTAAGACATATCCCATTTTTACCTGCGGCATTGGAGGGTGCGAGTGACGCAAGTGGAACATGTTTCTACTGGCATCAGGGTGAAGGGTGCCGTTTCTACTGGCATCGGGATGGAGGATGCTGTTTCTAGTGGCATCGTCCCAATCTGTGCCGCTCTCGTTCTCGTCAGTCGAGGATGTGGACGGGAATCTGTCTCGCGCTGAAACAGTTTACCGCGGACTGTAGGCCTTAAGGAGTGCTGCTGGTCAGACCAGTTGGCCAAGCGATGCCGAGGGTACGAGGAGGCCAGAAGATTGGATTTCATGTAGAAAAATGTACTCTAGAACTTTCTACGACAGCTAGCAGAACCATGCTTGTTTAGAAGACTATGATTTTTTGTAGGCAAGCAAGAGTGAACAAATTTCAACCAAACGAACCACTTATAGCCAAATAGAAATAAAGAAAAGGTTGTGAATTTGTTGTAATTTTACAGCAAATTTAAAAACAGCTTGGCTGAAAAATAAAACATTTCTCTGAAAAAGAAACATTGACATAATTTGTAGCTCTACGACATGTAAAGAAAATAAAAACTAGGTAGATAGGTATTATCAGCCGCAGATCAACATAAACTAGTATTTCGTACACCTAGTGTTGGTGTCGTAAAATGCGACTAAGGCCATAATATCCAGGGAATGGGCATCAGCGTTCCATGTGAATAAAACATCTATAACTGAGCTAATCCGTGCAAGCATGGTGATATACCAGTTAGGTAGAGGTGTTCAGCAGTGGTATGTTATGGCTGTCAAATCTACTTAATATGAAAAACAGGCATGTTATATTATAGGGTATTAAAAGTGTAGCTACCTAAGTCACGCTACAACATACCATCATACCTATGGCTCACTTGAGGTGTTGCTGATAGAAAGTAGGTAATATTTTTCGCATAGGACAATGTACGAACTATTGAATGGGATTGGCCGATCGTCGATTGGACACTCAATGAGAAAGAAAGCACGTAGAACTACCTACTCCAAGCTAATGTTAAGTAAGTAATCTACTTAAAGGCACATTACTAAAGCAATATCAATAGCCACAACAGTCCACAGCTGGAGCATTCTAAACTAAACATGCTTAGCAGGCGATTGACGAACGCCGCTCATTTTAGGTTTTAAAGGAAACGCTGCTTAGCTTGCTAGGTTACCATTCCCTGGATTAATTTATCTCTCGCTTTTTGCTCTTTATTACTGGCATACAGACTAACATACACGTACTTACTTACCATCTTACATACCTTATTTTCAGGTACCTAAGAGCAGTAGTTTTTGACAAACTAAGTTACGAACTTATGAAAGTTTCTGTCATGAACTATTGCTTGTGATAGGTAGCGCACAACCTATTGCGAACTGTTCTACACACCCACCTTATAGCTGCTAGGACCTATCTATACGTAATTTGAGGAATACTTACGCAGTTTAATCTTCATAACTGTTATCACCGATCTACGCAGCGTGGTGATAGTATCGACGAAGTTTCCTGGTGCAAGATTCCCGCGCACCACGCTTGACGGTATTGACATAAACTTATCAATCGCGACTAAATTACAGTGACTACAACATCTATCAAACTTAAAACTATCAAATATCTAACTTGAAGGAAAATGTGTCCACAAAACGATCCTATGGGAAAGACGAACGGTTTTCAAATGAATGTTTTTTGTTTTCAAAATCGATGCGCTTTTGTGACAAATGACAACGACGTCTTTCCATCGGCTGTCAATTGTCACGATGAAAATTTTGAAATTTGAAAATATTTTTTTCGTTCGTGACCAGCTAGAAGCTGTAGAAACTTTTTGTAAAATACTTCATGGAAAATATTTTTGTAGTAAAACCTCCAAAGAGTAAAACTGTAGGAAAAGAAAAACAGATTGAAACCTCAAACTAAAAGACTCCTTTAGATTAAAATCTTCTTGCAAGTAGTGTACTTGATCCGGAACGGGACGGAAATCAGTGTTATCTACGAGGTTATCTATGACTTGATCCGCATTTCGGAGAGCACGTTAGCGAGCCGTTAGCCCACATGTAACTGTCTGTACTCCTCAGCGGTTAACGGTAGGTAGCTTAGCTACAAATATTAAAGTACCCTAATTGGATCTAAATACCGAAGTAGCAAAAATATACACAAAATGCTAGTTGCATCATGCAACTTGTATGCCATGATGGCCATAGTTTAAGAATGTCATCGTTGCAAAATGTCATACAGGCATTTTCTTATTATGCAGAAGTGATGTTTGTATCCTACAGGGTTCCTTAGTTGTAGTTGTAGAGGTTGTAGGTTGTACTAAAAATTATACCGGGAGTAACGGAAAGGGTATAACAAGCCGAAAGGAGGGCAAGGTACTCATGAAACTGAACAACTTTCCCTATGGAACATAGGTCGAAATATGAAAAAAAAATTTGGCCCTCCCATAGTAAATCAATCAGCTGATCGGCAATTTTGTATGGGAGGTCCAAATTTTTTTTTCATATTTGGCCTCATGTTCCATAGGGAAAGTTGTTCAGTTTCATGAGTACCTTGACCTCCTTTCGGCTTGTTATACCCTTTCTGTTACTCCCGGTATACGAATACAGAAAACGAAACAAATAGAACTCTAACGTTTAATATACAACAGAAACTGGTAACAAAAATTAAAACTCGTCGCAATTAAACATAAACATAACACTAAAAAATACATCAACAACACATTTCTTGCTCTCTGATTTCTACTTCCTGCGTGTCTCCTGAAGGGTTTACAGGACACGGGTTGTTCTGGATCAGGACTTTCAGGTCGTTCTGGTTCTTCTGTTTCTCGCCCATCGCTGGCGCTGATGCTGCTACTGGAGGCTCCTGGCTTTCAGGCTTCTTCCTCTCGCTGTTTATTGTGTCTGAGAGAATCTCCCTCAGAGTGGTCGCGAGGGCTTTAGGGTTGCCGCTGCTGTCCAACTGCGAAGACAAGCAGATGTATTAGCAGGTTTTTGGGGGGTTTTCCTGTCCAGGAGGTCCGACTAACAACACGCATGTAACGCCGTTTTAAAATCTTGACCGAATTTGTTTTCACTTACTGGTCGTTGAGGCATAAAGTCACATGCCATGTGGTTAGCCTGGCCAGCCCCGAGGCAGTGCCCTTATTTTTATTTTTTTATCCCGCCCGAGCCGCGTTTATACTAGGAATAAATGTTATAAAAAGGAGAAAATTGTGCCCTGCAAATTTCTCCTTTTTACAATGACTAAGCTCTGGAACTCTCTATCTGAAAGCATCAGACGAGCACCCTCTCTTCCATCTTTCAAGGATCAGATAAAAAAGCATTTCCTCAGACTGTCTGACACATCAACTTCTTAGTTTTTACTGTTTCCTTATAAAATTCTTTCTTTTTATGAATAATATCTTTTCTCCTGTCTTCCATAGCATAATAGCCCCGTCAATATCGACATAAAAATAAATAAACATTGCAAACGCGCATGTAACTACGATTTTTTTATATGTTGTAAGGTCTCTTGAGAGTAGTTAATACCCAAGTTTGCAACACTGAAAACCTTGTGCTGCCTCCACGGTGCTCAATAAACTGCGAAATTTTGGCCCATATTTCAGTTTTTTATAAAAATCTACCATAACGAAGATTTTTTCAAGTACGTTTCATAGAACTTTATTAAAGATAACTAAATTTGCTACAATTTAAGGGAAACCTGAGCACACTATGTCTTTTGGTTGCAAAGATACAGCAAGTCAAAGATGGGCAATTCTTCCGCAGTGCTAAGAAAGCTGTGAAATTACAGAATTTCCGATGTAACAGCTCCTGTTACATTTTTTTTTCAAAAATCATATTATGTTGTCCGATTTGCACTAAGCCAGTTTTTAGGGTTCCGTACCCAATAGGGTAAAAAAACGGGACCCTATTACTAAGACTTCGCTGTCTGTTCGTCCATCCGTCTGTCACCAGGCTGTATCTCATGAATCGTGATAGCTACAGAGTTGAAATTTTCGCAGATTATGCATATCAAAATCCGTTCAGTAGTTTTTTCGCGTGTATCTCATGAACCCTGATAGCAAGAGAGTTAAAATTTTCACAGGTGATGTATTTCTGTTGCTGCTATTACAAAAAATACTAAAAATCAGAATACAATAAATAGTAAGGGGGGCTTCCATACAAGAAACGTGTTTTTTGTTGGTTTTTGTAAATAGTGTATCGGAGGCTGTTTCTCATGAACCGTGACAGTTAGATCTTTTAAATTTTCACAGATGATGTATGTTTATTGCCGCTATAAAAACAAATACAAAAAAACTGGCCAAGTGCGAGTCGTACTCGCGCACAAAGGATTCCGTACCATCATTTATAAAAATGACAGAAATATCATATCTGTTGCCCGACTCGCAATTGACTAGTTTTTGGTATTTGTTGTAATAGTGGTAATAGACATACATCATCTGTGAAAATTTCAACCATCTAACTATCACGGTTCACGAGAAACAGCCTTCGAAACATTATCCACAAAAACGAGCAAAAAAATCTCGTTTCTTGTATGGGAGCCCCCCTTAATATTTATTGTATTCTGGTGTTTAGTATTTGTTGTTATAGCAGCAATAGACATACATCACCTGTAACAATTTCAACTCTCTAGCTATCACGGTTCATGAGATACAAGCGCAAAAACTTCTGAACAAATTTTGATTTGACGTTGACATTGGCAGCACAGGGTTTTCAGTGTTGCAAACTTGGGTGTTAACTACTCTCAAGGGACCTAACAATATATAACAAAATCGTAGTTACATGCGCGTTTGCAATGTTTGATGTCGTTATTGACCGGGCTATAATATGTATTAGTCTATTATATTTTACTTATCTATGTTATAGTATGTAATGCATTTTTAGGGTTTCGTAGTCTACTAGAAACCCTTATAGTTTCGTCAAGTCTGTCTGTCTGTCTGTCTGTCTGTCTGTCCGTCTGTCTGTCTGTCTGTATGCCGCGCCCTCATATCTTCGTCAGTTTTAGAGCTATCGACATGAAATTTAGTGAGAAGATAGATCGTGTTGACCCAAATATAGAAATGTTAAGAAAAAATTATATTAAATGTTTTTTGGACCCCCTCAGGGGAGGGGGACAATAAAAATTTTTTCTTCTGTAATATTGAATAGGGTATCGTAACGTTGAATAAGTAGGTCTTTTAAAACTAAGGAGAGGTTTCTTTGAAACAAAGTCACTAAAATGTTACTGTCACGAGATATTTGCTTTTAAAAAGGGCGTTTTTGACCCATAATTTGTTCCAGCTGTAACTTCTAAAGTATAAACGCTAAAAATTTGAAATAAATATGGAATATAGCTTATAATCTGAAGTTACATGGAAAACTATATCGGATATTGTACCCTTAAAGGTTTCAGAAAAAATTGAGTTTTTCTATTTGCGGTTGGTCATCATACTGCTGCTAACAAACCAGCAACAAAATTAAGTTTGTAATGCTGAAAAACCTGATATTTAAACGTTGACTACGAAACCCTATTTGTAGGCGTGTCTGACACGCTCTTGGCCGGTTTTTATTTTCTTAGTTTATGTAATTGTATATATTTGCTGCTGTTTAGTTTCGCATCATGTATACGCGCGTTTTATTGTTTCGCGCCATTTCGTCTGACACCGGCTGCTCGGTCGACGCCATCTTGCTTCTCGCTTTGCGAACCCCGCGAATCGCGCGGTCGGCGATATAACCTCTTACTTGTTGTCACTCGCGCGACCGGTGTTAGGCACATATTTTAAGTAGTCTGGGTTTTATTTTTTCGCATGCGCAATTGCTGCCAGGGAAGAGTTCCCTGTTCTTGTGCGGTAGTAAAACCAAGTGAATAGTGGTTTTGTAGTGCGCTTTGAATGCGAACTGGGCAGGTTTCTTGATTGAGGGCCAACGTGGCCGAACTATGAACAATAGTGGACTCAAGTGCTTGTGAAAATTGTTGGACGGAGTACCACGCGAGCTGGTACCCGGGTGCCGTAAGTCTAGTATCTAAATCCCTATCCAAGTGTCTTCCTCAAACCCTGATACCTTTTTCCTGTCAAAACTAGACTTACAAGGGAACGGCGGCGTCATGATTCGCACGGTAAGCAATTCGCTGCTAGGTCCTGTATAAGTACGTTCATTGCAGTGATTTAGCAACATTACGTGGAGGTCACCACCCTGATGACCTTTAGTACAACCGGAACTTGGTATATTTATTTTAGATATGAGCTGTGGTGGTGCAGTTAAATATTAGTAGGAGATTGTGAGAGAGCCGTCGCAGACTTTGGAAACAAAAATTTCTCGGCCGGAAACTTTCCGGAACAAAAATTCTCTCATTAAATTTATTTTATTTAGCTATAGTAAAGAGCACTACGAATCGTAGTCAAATGTTGTTCCGAGGCTGATCGACCATTTAGTTTTAGATTTTAAGATAACTTTAACTTGCTTCCACTGCGCTAAGATCAGCTTCGGAATCAAACATTTTTTGGTAGCAGAGCGTGGTTGCTTTATTGCAACATAGTTAGCCGTAATTTAGTATTAAGCGTGTTTTTTATATTACCCACATATTTTATAAATTTTGGAAAATATTGTTTCGGTTTTTTTTTGTGACTGTATTGTTTGCCTAGTGAACGGTACCTTATCGGTAAGGTCTAGGCCAGTCAACTAACATTTATTTTGTGGTATTTGTTTATTGGTTTTTATGGCTCCTCGATCGCCAGGTATAAGGCTGCTATAAAGACAGAATTAAGGTGGTTTACTACCACAGCGGCAATGATCGGCCGCGAGGACCGGGAGGACGCGCTCTTGAAAAGTGCACTACAGGCAGATGAACGGGTTCGGGTTGTGTCGGAACACCTCACAGAGTGCCTCCTGCTCCTTGAGGAAGCTCCTAACCCTGAAGATAAGGAGCTGGTTGAGGGCGATGTAAGCCAGTGCTTGGAGCTGGCACAGGACATTGCGCAGGCAGCTGCGGACATATCTAGGCGACGTGACGGAAAGGAAAAGCCATTCCGTGGTAAGGTGGGACAAGGATTACAGGTGCCTCTTCCGCCTGTTACGGTTCCAGTCTTTGCAGGCGATTACGCCGACTGGCCGGCGTTTGAGGACCTGTATAGCAGCGTGGTCCACACACGGACGGACATAACGCCGGCGTACAAGATGGCTCAGCTGATGTCCAGGCTACATGGAGAGCCTCATGAATTGCTGACGCATTTGGCTGTCTCGGATAGCAATTATGAGGTGGCGTGGAAGATCCTTACCGACCGGTATCGAAACAAGCGCCTGATTGTAGACAGGCTGTTAGACCAGTGGCTGTCAATACCAACCATAACGCGAGGTACGGACCTCCGCGAGAAAATCTTCCACCCAGTCAGTGTCGCGGTCAGCGCACTAGAGCGACAGGGTTTGCCAGTGGCGGGCTACGGTTATATCTTGGTCCACACAGTGCTTCGCCGCCTGCCGAGCGAAATGGTCGCTCGATTCGAGCAGCTCCATGGGGCAAGTCCTCGGACCACCTCCCGACCTACGAGGATCTGAAGTCGTTCCTCGAGGCCGAAAGCAGGCGAGTGGACGTCCAGGCTGGTGAAGCCCCTCGCAAGGAGACCTCTGCCCCTCGCCACCCGGAACGGCCGGGTGCACCGGCGCGAGGAGGCAACAGTAGGCAACCCAGGCGGTACAACACCGCATTGGAATCAGGGTGTGCCTACTGCAGGGAGACAGGCCACGGGGTGGCAGCGTGTCAGGAGTTTGCTGCGCAGCGGGTTCAGAGGAGACGGGGTGTGGCACAGCAGAGGCGTTGGTGTTTTCGGTGCCTGGGGCCGCATCAAGTGCGAGAGTGCCCTTCAAGCACCAACTGTAGGTACTGCCAGGGTGCGCACCATCCGCTGCTCTGCATGAATCGCTCCGGAGGCGCCGGGGGCAGCGCTGGATCGGATCAGCGAAGGGAGCCTGCCCACCAAGGGAGGGAGCAACGCTCCCCACCCCCTCCAAGGAGGAGCCCACCTCCGCATCGGTCACAGGGACAGGCAGGGGGACGTCAACAGACGGAGCCCACTTACCCAAGGACGTGGGGACGATCCCCACCACGGCAGCAGGTGCCGGATTGGGGAAGAACGGCACAGGAACATGGCCAAGGACACCCATCCCAGGTACGGGATCAAACGGGCGGGTGTCAGGGGAGCACTAGGCAGCCACCAGGGTACATGCAGTATTCTGCGGGCTTGAGCCACCTGGTTGGGTCTCAAGACCCACGCATGCCTCCGCCTATGCCTGAGTACCCGCGGCTACAGGCGCAACCTCGGTACGGACGTTTGCCGTCGGGGTACTATAGAACTCCAGCCATGGCCTTTATGGGCAGACCTCCCTACCAGCAGGAGTGGGACCCATACACAGGTTTGGGTAGCGAGGATACCCCGCGGGACGCGGCCTCACCGCGTTTAGATTCCCGCTAGGTAATCGCCGCCTACTCATCAGCTTCGGCTCCCCGTCCAATCACGGTACTTTTGCCAACGGCTAAGATTTGGGTATGGGGATACGGTGGCCGGACCATTCAAGTAAGAGCCCTACTGGATACAGGGGCTCAGGGATGTATTGTATCGAGTAAGCTGGTGAGTAGGCTAGGCCTAAATGTACGGCCAAGTGAGGATGAAGCTGTAGGCATCGGGGCCTAAATGTGCCTGACATTCGGGGTCAGACGAACTTTGAGTTCACATTAGGTAGCACATGTACAGGGGTCAGCTATCAAGTCTCAGCCGTGGTGCTGGATGAAGTGGTTGGGAAACTCCTCAGGTTAGGTTACCACCAACGGTACGAGGGTTAACCACAGGGTTGGAGTTGGCTGATCCTGATTTTGATACTCCTGGTACGGTGGACGTACTTCTCGGGTCAGACGTCCTCGGAGATTATGGTGCGGTAGGAAGAAGGTACTCCAGGAAACTGGTTTGGTGGCCGTAGATACCACAGGGGGTATGTTGTTTTCGGCCCAGTTTGGAGACCTCAGGACCTACCAGAAGGGATCCGGTCCTCTATGGTAGTGTGCTGTCAGAGGTGCTGCAGAGGTTTTGGGAGTCTGAAGAGCGCCCACGGCGGACAGACGGAAGCCAGAGGATGACGAGTGCGAGTTGTTCTATCAATACAACACTGCGAGATGCTCGTCAGGCAGATTCGTGACCAGGCTACCTTTTCTCCCAAACCGCCCCGCTTTAGGTAGTTCGCGACAGCTCGCGGAACGGAGACTACTCGGAATGGAGCGGAAGATGAGGCGAGACCCAGCACTTCGGCAGAAGTATATAGAATTCATGCGGGAATATATTCAATTGGGCCACATGTCGGTGTCCAGCCTGGATTGGAGGTGTGTCGAGCATTATTACATTCCACACCTGGCTGTCTTGAAGTCACCTGAGGCGAAAATACGGGTGGTGTTTGACGGTTCTGCTCCTACCTCGAATGGTGTGTCTGTGAACCAATGTTTGCACGCGGGTCCTAAATTGAACCGGGACATTGTGGACATTCTCACAGACTTTCGGTTACACCAGGTAGCGTTCGTCGCAGACGTCAAAATGATGTTTCGCCAAACCATGATACATCCGGATGACCGTCGGTATCAGCTGATTTTGTGGCGTGAGAGCCCAGATGAGCCGATGGTCACATACGAACTTAACACGGTGACGTATGGACTTAAGCCAAGTCCGTATTTGGCAGTACGTACGCTGCGAGAGTTGGCCGCACAGGAAAGGGTAAGATATCCTCGAGCCGCAGCAGTACTGGATCGCGACGTCTACGTGGACGATATCTGCACGGGTGCTGATAGCGTGGAGCAGGCGCTAATTCTACGAGACGAGCTGATCGCGATCATGGGTTCAGGAGGTTACGAGTTGCGGAAATGGTTGTCCAGTTGCCCAGAGCTCCTGGCTGGTTTGCCAGGCGAGTTCCATCAGGACCCGCACCTCTTTGAGAACCCGGACAATCCAAATACGTTGGGCATCCTCGGGGTGCAATATAGGCCAACGCATGACGTATTCACGTACAAGATCGAGCCCGACCTTTTGAGAAAACTTGGACTAAGCGGTCGGTACTGTCGACAATCGCTAGAACGTTCGATCCTAACGGATGGATCGCCCCGGTTACGTTCATGGCGAAGTGCTTTTACAAAGGTTGTGGCTAGCCAACTTAGGATGGGACGACCAACTCTCCGGAGAGTTGTTGAAGGATTGGCTCAAGTTTGTGACCACCTTACCAGGATTGTGCACATCGCGATACCTCGCAAGTTAGTCCCATCGGTGGGATGTAAGGCTACCCTACATGGGTTTTGTGACGCCTCGGAGCGAGGGTACGCGGCAGCTGTATACCTTCGGACAGCAAGTTCAACGGGAACTGTGCACGTGCGTCTGGTTATGGCCAAAAGTAAGGTGGCACCAGTCAGAACTAGATGGACCATCCCCAAATTGGAATTGGCAGGGCAGCTCTTCTAGCGCGTTTGCTAAATCATGTAACCTGCAATCTGCGTGGTACCATCAACTTGGATGAAACGGTGTACGCGTGGACTGACAGTCGGATAGTTCTGTGCTGGTTGCAGACGTCGGTACATACACTTGAGGTTTTCGTGGCAAATCGGGTGTCACAGATTACGGGGTCGGAAACTCCGTTAGTGTGGAGGCACGTACCGGGAGAATGGAACCCAGCGGACTGCGCTTCGCGCGGGTGCAGGGCCCTGATTTGGTGAGTCACCCACTGTGGTGGGGACCTCAATGGCTGACTGAGTCGCCGCAGGAATGGCCATTCAACGAGTGCAGGGCGCCGCTTGGGCCACCTGATCGAGGTTTGCGAGTGAACGTGGGGCAACTCGTACCGAAGCCTAACCCAGCTTTCTTGCTGGAACGGTATAGCTCCTCGACAAACTTCTTGGGGTGACAGGTTGGATCAAACGGTTCGTGAACAACTGCAGGAAGCCTCAAGCAGAACGGAACTTTACACCTGTCCTCTCGCCTGCGGAACGGAATGCGGCTCTACGCTCATTAGTTAGAGTCGTCCAGGCGGAACATTTTGAAGAGGAGGTCAGGCTGCTCAGGGATGGACGTGGAAAGCTGAAGGGAGGAATTGTGCGCCTCAACCCATTCCTGGATGAGCAAGGTATGCTCAGGGTTGGAGGCAGACTTCGGAACGCTAGCCTGCCCTTTTCGGCTCGGCATCCACTGTTACTTCCAAAAGGGGACCCTTAGTTGAGCTCTTAGTCAGGGATCGTCATGAGAAAAACTCGCACGCGGGCTGTAATGCGCTATTGGCCATCCTACAGCGCGAGTTCTGGATCTTATCGGGACGACGAACGGTACGTAGCGTTGTGTTTAGGTGCTTGCCTTGTTACCGCTTGAAGGCAGCCACAATGCAGCCACAGATGGGAGATCTTCCACCGGACCGGGTGACGGAGGCCTGGACGTTTGCAGGTGTGGGAACGGATTTCGCAGGCCCTTTCATGGTAAAGGCATCACGCCTACGGAACGCAAAGTCTATCAAGGCGTAATTGTGCGTGTTCGTGTGCCTAGCCACCAAGGCCGTCCACTTGGAGCTCGTGGCCGACCTTTCTACGGAGGCCTTTTTGGCAGCGCTGGAGAGATTTACGTCGCGACGAGGGCGACCAGCGCTGATCAGGTCGGATTGTGGTACCAACTTTAAGGGTGCTGATCGGTGTATGAAAGAAATTGTAACGTTCTTACGGGAGAACGAAGAAGCCATCAGCACGGGCCTCTCCCGTCAGGGCATTGCCTGGGTGTTCGATCCACCAGCGTGCCCTCACTGGGGTGGTATTTTGAAGCGGTTGTAAAGTCCGCTAAGACGCATTTGTTGCGTGTCGTAGGGTTAACAATTTTGACTTTCGAGGAGCTAGCGACCGTGTTTTGTAAAATTGAGGCTGTACTCAATTCGCGTCCTTTGTGTCCGCTCAGCTCAGACCCAAATGATTTAGAGGCCCTGACGCCAGGGCATTTCTTAATTGGCCGCCCACTTAACGCCTTGCCGGAATATCCCTATACGGAGGTGAATAGCAATCGTTTGTCGCGTTATCAGTTGTTGCAGCAAATGACTCAAAACTTTTGGAAGCGTTGGTCGCTTGAGTACTTGCACATTCTGCAGCAACGCCTTAAGTGGACGGACAGGACTGAACCCCCCTGCATTGGGGATCTCGTTCTGGTTAAGGATGCCAACCTACCGCCACTGCGTTGGCGCCGGGGGCGCATTCTCAACCTATTTCCGGGTAGTGATGGCACTCCTCGAGTTGCAGAAGTTCAGGTGGGGGATTCAGTTCTTAAGCGAGCAGTAGCTACATTATCACGCCTGCCATGCATTGAGCGGACCGATGGGTCGGTCCGGGGCGGGTGAATGTTTAGTTTCGCATCATGTATACGCGCGTTTTATTGTTTCGCGCCATTTCGTCTGACACCGGCTGCTCGGTCGACGCCATCTTGCTTCTCGCTTTGCGAACCCCGCGAATCGCGCGGTCGGCGATATAACCTCTTACTTGTTGTCACTCGCGCGACCGGTGTTAGGCACATATTTTAAGTAGTCTGGGTTTTATTTTTTCGCATGCGCAATTGCTGCCAGGGAAGAGTTCCCTGTTCTTGTGCGGTAGTAAAACCAAGTGAATAGTGGTTTTGTAGTGCGCTTTGAATGCGAACTGGGCAGGTTTCTTGATTGAGGGCCAACGTGGCCGAACTATGAACAATAGTGGACTCAAGTGCTTGTGAAAATTGTTGGACGGAGTACCACGCGAGCTGGTACCCGGGTGCCGTAAGTCTAGTATCTAAATCCCTATCCAAGTGTCTTCCTCAAACCCTGATACCTTTTTTCCTGTCAAAAACTAGACTTACAAGGGAACGGCGGCGTCATGATTCGCACGGTAAGCAATTCGCTGCTAGGTCCTGTATAAGTACGTTCATTGCAGTGATTTAGCAACATTACGTGGAGGTCACCACCCTGATGACCTTTAGTACAACCGGAACTTGGTATATTTATTTTAGATATGAGCTGTGGTGGTGCAGTTAAATATTAGTAGGAGATTGTGAGAGAGCCGTCGCAGACTTTGGAAACAAAAATTTCTCGGCCGGAAACTTTCCGGAACAAAAATTCTCTCATTAAATTTATTTTATTTAGCTATAGTAAAGAGCACTACGAATCGTAGTCAAATGTTGTTCCGAGGCTGATCGACCATTTAGTTTTAGATTTTAAGATAACTTTAACTTGCTTCCACTGCGCTAAGATCAGCTTCGGAATCAAACAGCTGCACTATTCCCGCTCTTACTTTTTCTATTTACTCCTTTGCCCAAGGTTGCCTGGTAGAAATTGCTACCTTAGCAATAAGGCCGCCAAAATTGTACTATTTCCTGTTATGTGTTCCTGTTGTTATGTGTCTTGTGTGTGCAATAAAGTATATTTATGTTTATGTTTATGACTAATTCATTTCTGTGTAATATTGACTATCAATAAGTGATATTTTATATTCTATATTGAATAAACGATTTAAAAATTAAAAAACAAAAACCCGACAATTGTATTTTGCGATAAAAATGCGCCATCTTGAATTTACTTATTATTTTTTAATACTCTCAATTTTAGTTTCACTCGCGCTGCCTGTGCTGCTCCCTAGCCGGACCACCATTTAGTACTCACTTAATAATAATCGTAAACACATGCTACCGGGAAAGTATATCCCATCCTAAGGTTGGACTTACTAACAAGTCTTCGATCAAAAGGATCCATCCTAAATATGCTATAAGTTACTCAGACAATCAGGTAGTTCGTCCTTTTCATACCACATGATCTCTCTCTCTTCGTGTGGGACACCGAGTCGTCCAACGACCCGATAAACCCTAGTGTAAGAGTTTTACAACCGCCTACTACAAGTAGCAGGCCCCTAACATGGTTGTGTATAACCACCGCTGTGTAAGTAATCCTAAACAGCAACTGGGACCGACGGTTTCACGTGCCCTCCAAAGCACGGAACCATTTTTCTTTCGGACCATCAGGTGGTTCGGCCTGCAATGTCCTGACCAGACTAACAAATATCAACTTTGTGACTGACCCACCGCGAATCGATTTCAGAACCTTTTTCGTAAAGTCGCACTACCACTTCGCCACATCGGCCGTCAAATGCCACACGATGGGAGAGACGCTAAATTTTTGAAACATATTCGTTCTATTTCGAAATGTGAATGGATTTGTAAAGTTGAACATGTGATACATGCACAATCAGTAACATACCTTAGTTAATGCTGGACGAGAGAGCAAGCGGTATTGAGTCCCTGGCAAAACAAGACGCTATGAATCTTATCTTGAATAGATGAATGTAGTCTCACCGTGATGACGTGACCCCCGAACCGCTTGTGGACTCGGTTGACCTTGTGTGCCGCCTCTCTGACGATCTGCCTCGCCGCATTGATCTCTGACTCCGGTCTGCCCAGCTCCGAAAGTTTGCTCTGTAACCTCGCCGCTGCCACCTGAAAAGCAAGCATTGGTGTACCATGGACCAGCTTTCCACCATTCTACGGTGTACTTCCATCTTAGATACAGAATTTTCCGCGTAGCGTTATATTTTCCACGTAGCCTAAGCTTTCATCATACAAGAGATTGAAATAATAAATCCAGGGAAATGAATTACAGCCTGTACTGTTCAGGTTTAGGGTGAGAATCCACCAGAGCTGTGCGAGGTAGCTAAGCGGTGTGCGAGGAAAAAATCCACCAATAGAATCACTTCATTTTCCTAGCCTCGCTCAGCTCAGCTCTGGTCGAATAGGGTTGAGCTAAGCGAGGCCATTCTACATACAAAACAAGCGAGAAATGTGTGCGAGGGATGTGTTGCGAGGAATGTGTAGCGAGGAATGTGTTGCGAGGAATGCGTTCCGAGAAATGTGCTGCGAGGTTTCCACTACATCGCATTCCCCCACGCTCACACATTTCACAGCTTCGCAACGCATCCTCGCTCCGCACATTAATGCGCATTTTGACAGCTCCGCTACGCATCCTCGTACGACACATTTTACTCGCACAGCTCTGGTGGAAACCCCTACACATTTCCACAGCACAGCTACGCATCCTCGTACGACACATTTTACTCGCACAGCTCTGGTGGATTCTCACCCTTACTGTACTGTTGGTACGTCATCATCATCATCTTCCTTGACAGCCGATGTGGCGCAGTGGTTAGTATGCCTGCCTGCCACGCAAAGGTTCCGGGTTCAATTCCCGGTGGGGTCACTCATAAAGTTGATATTTATCACTTTGTGAATTGGTCCCCAGTCTGGTTAGGACATTGCAGGCTGAACCACCTGATAGTCCGCAAGTAAGATGGTTCCGTGCTTCGGATGGGCACGTTAAGCCGTCGGTCCCGGTTGCTGTCTATGATGGCGGTCGTTACACAACCATGTCAGAGGCCTGCTACTTGCAGTAGGCGGTTGAAAAACTCTGACACCAGGGTTCATCGGGTCGTTGAACGACTCGGTGACCCACACGAAAAGAAGATCATCTTCCTTCCCTTATCCCAATTACTTGGGGTCGGCGCAACATGTCTTGTTTGAACACAAAATCATGTTGTATTAATATTACGACCAGCCGCTTGCCTGACGTCAACCCTCTTTGGAAATGCTATCACATAGGTGGTATTACCGCTACCTCACGGTTGACTATGGTCGGCAGATATTGTAGCCCAAGGCATCCATTAACTAGAAGTTATCTGCTGGGAAAGGGTTTTCGGTGTTCCAAATTAGCTGAAGAAGAAGAAACCAGCAAGAGCATTGCCGTTCCTACACGGCCTTTGCAAGTATGGTTCGGAAAGCCCGTCTTCATCCTACTATAATATTATAAAGGCGGATGTTTGTGTGTGTGTGTTTGTTACGACATCACGCTAAAACGGCTGATTAGATTGACATGAAATTTTGCACAAATACAACCTGTTACATAACTAACCAAAAAAAAGAATATTTTTCATTATCATCAGTCGATAAAATAATCACATCACTAGTCTATCTATTGGGATTGTAATGCACTCACAGTGTCATCTTTTCTATTTCTTATTTTCAATCACTAGTCTAGGTCAGGTGCTACACTACCTGGCGAACAAAGTCCGCTTCGGCATACATTGCTGGTTGACTTAGTTTCTTGTATTGATGACATTCATGTAATAGCCAGCAATGTTAACCGAACTGCGCTTCGCCGCGTCGGTAACTTCATTTGAACTTTGAGTTGTCAAAATTAGTGCTGCGATGCCACGATTAAAAATAAGTGTAATTAAATAAAAAAAGATTTTTTTCGTAGTTTTCAAAAACGATACTACGGTTCTAATTTTTATGTTAATTGACTCTTTGCAACGGACCTTTCCACACCCTTTGAGCTTTATTGGTTGTTTTGTAACACGTTGTATAGAAGAGTATCTAGACTCTCTAACACATAGGCTATCCTATCCTATCCTACTAATATTATAAAGGCGGATGTGTGTGTGTGTGTTTGTTATGACATCACGCTAAAACGGCTGATTAGATTGAAATGAAATTTTGCACAAATATAGAAGAGTATCTGAAATAACACAAAGGCTACTTTTTACCACGGGAAAATATCTTATTCCTATGGGATCACGCATATTCGAATATTTTTGCAAAGGTGGCGTGACTGAGCCAATTCGCGTTTTAAATGTTTTCGCCGAAAACTTCATCTCTTGGCGAGTAATGCTTTTTTCCCGCGGAATAATAGGTTGCAGCGGGTGAAACCGCTGACGCACAGCTAGTTTATCTACTACAAGGTAAACAGATGGTACCTCATTGTCAACTTCAAGAGCCACCACCTTCTCCGGCCACTTCACCTGCCGGTTGAAGATGTTCGACATGCGAGGGTTCTTCGGGAAACCAACCAGGATGAAGCCAAGTGAGTCCTGCTGCGCCAGCATCGCCTCTTTTACCAGGTCCACTGTCACTTGCTGCGAACGAAAATAATATCTGGTACGATAGGTTTGTAAATATGAGTATAGTGCCTTTCAAACTTTTACCGATACATTTCACGCCATGTAAAAGATCAAAAGTCGTCAAAAGATCCGACACTTTTGATGTACCCAGTCAAAACAGTCAAAGATTGCGTGTAATGCGTGTGAGATATACAGAATACTAAATTAAACGATAAGGCCTGCCTACAGTCACTCCAACATTCATAGGTCTGCATAACTCCGTCGCCGACCAATTACTATGTAACGTTTCTATTTTAATCCAGTTAATGGAAAATGGCTATTAAAAGTTAACGTAGTTTGAACATGATGGCCCAGACAACTGACTGTTAGACTATACAAAAAAGCGTGATCTAGAAGATTTTTATCAGGATTATTATGCAAACAAAGTAAATATTACCTATGGAACATCCTCCTGTGTTTGTAGCTTATCAGCAATCATGCGTCTGATTATAGTGTAGCCTGAGATGTTGAGATGGCCTACGCTACCATCTAACTTTCAGCACTTTCAGTCCCTTGTCGACAGTTGACGGAGGAAGCGTGTGGTCTAGCAGATCGTCAGATTATGCAAACAAAGTATTACCTCTGGGATATCCTCCTGTGCTTGAAGTTTATCGGCAATCATGCGTCCTCTAGGCGTATCCTTGAGCGCCTCAGAGCGCACCAGCTCCCCTGGCCTGATCATCGTGTAGCCTGTGATGTTGGAGATGGTCTGCGCCACCGTTTGGTTTCCAGCTCCTGGGACGCCGTTCACGAACACCACGGGCAGGTGTCGGATCGGCGTCATATCGTATTGCATTGCATCCTGAAGACAAAAAAGATGGTTACAGTTTTACCACCACTACGAATTTTCCTCACAAGTCGGACCTAACCACAACCTGACTTTATTAAAAGTGAAAAAGACGCATTTTTTACGCAGTGTGTTCAGTGTCCCACTGCAGGGCAAAGACCACCCCTCTCTCGCGCCAACCGTCTCGATTTTGGGCTTCCAGCTTGGGCTTTTGAAGAAAGGCTACCTAATAAATAAATAAATGTAAGTCCTTAAATAGTAATAAATGTTTTTTCGTAAAAAAAGGCCCGGCGCTCAATTCCTGAAAATGTGATATCTTAAATCGTGCACGGAAGTCCGCAACGAATCAATTGAACCAAGAATCAAACTTCGAGTGAAATCACACTATTTAGTACTCGAATTTTGTCTAGGAAATGTTGAAATTAATTAGGGTATAATATACAAATACCTACCAAATTAAAAGCAGTACAGACTTTCGCATGCGAAAAATCAAAATTGTTTCCTGCATGCCGAACCTTCCTATAATGTGTGGAAGAAAAGCCACATGGCAGGTGGATTGGCGAGGGCAGTGTAATGGAAGATAGATCATCGTAAAGCCTGGCATCTGATATGATTATGAAGATATCTTTCGCAAACAATATTGAGGAGTTGACATTTTGCGGTTCATAAACCTACGATAATTTATTCAAGATACTAACATCATCCGGCGAACTCGAAAAAAAGCATCCCATTCCGAAATTATATGAGAAATATCACTGATCACAAGTTTATAAATAAAATATCAATGAAATCTCTGCAATAACGTTTTTC
Organism: Phthorimaea operculella; assembly: GCA_024500475.1. Lineage (NCBI taxonomy): Eukaryota > Metazoa > Arthropoda > Insecta > Lepidoptera > Gelechiidae > Phthorimaea > Phthorimaea operculella. Next base: position 361,562 of record JANFCV010000203.1, on the reverse strand, counting down.
TAGTAAAATGACATTTCCAAATAAATGACAATAGTTTAGATACGTCTAGATTTGTGACATATTTTCGAAAAAAATATTGTTGTTTGGCCAGTTTCTGGCGTATTCTGCCATTTGAACCTCAGAAGTTTTAACCTTCCACAACATAAAGAACGTCATGGTTTTACCGTGCCCTCCGAAGCCCGCACAGACTAACTTACAAATGTAGCCCGCACCCGCACTATCTTTCTTACGGAAGTTTGAATCACTTCCAACCTCCAGTGCATCTTTTGTTTTCGCCAAACTGAGAACAATCTTACAAAATTATGAATAAATAGCCTTTGTGATTAAAATTAGAAGGCTTTGGCCATGGGCTGGATAAAACGGCATCATCGTCACATCATTACCTTGTCAAGCTTACAATAGCAAGTACCTATGCTTCCGATGGTGCTGCTTGATATTTCATTTCACTATTGTGACAAAATTAGGTACCTATCTCTAACGGTTTCAGTTTTATACCACGGACCCAGTTGATCACACTACTGGTCTAATTCCAGTCGAAAAAATGTACTTATTGGCAATCCAAACACTGCTCCTAACGACAATTTTCGTGAAAACTTCAGCTAACGTAAAGTGCTCGAGCGAATCACCTCCCTCAGTCCCTAAATACCACCTAATGGAGAAATGCCACAGATCCAAGCTTGGCATCGCAGCGAAGGCCAACTTCTCATCTCTGACCAGCTGCCGAAGACTCGGTATCGAGAAGAAGGCTTTAGCCCTAAACTTCAGCCCTCCAGATGCAGTGGGCTTGGGCAAACCTGTGGAGTATACTTGTGAAGTTCTGAAGTGTGCCGAAGCTGATGGTGGACTTTCATTGGTGAACGACACGAGATATGACTTTTACAGTATCTACGCGAAACCCTTGCGTAAGCACCTATATCTATTTTCTTACACACTATTGTCTTTAAAATCGATCTTGATTTGAAGTTTGTTAACTGCGTGTAGGTAGGTTTTGTTTAATTTTTGGGGTAATAGGTAATTACACAAAGTTAATTAAACATCACTTCGTGACTTTTTCTCAGTTTAATTGATTGATGTGATGAGGCTGGACCACCTGATGGGTCAAAAATAGCTTCGTGCTTCGGAGGGCATCTTGGTCTCTGATTAATTACTTCTACTTAGTCGACAGACAGTCGGTAATGTTGTTAAACAATCTTGTCAATTACGTCAATGTTTTAACCTAAATACTTAGGTAATGCTAATGCTAAACACATGCTAAGCATGCTAATCATCAAACAAGCACTTGGTCGTGGTTCTGGATTGATAGATACCAATATGCTTTGAAAACTCTCCCAAGGGGGTCCATCGGGCTGTCCTTCGACTCGGTATCCCACACAACAACAAAAAAAAATGAAGACCTTGAAAAACGTATAAACCTCCTCTAGCCCACGTGAACTCCACCTGCGTGCCAGCAACCGGAATGTTCTACCTGATTTCCAAGAAGCTGAACTACACTCAAGCCCAAATAGAGTGCAAGAATATGAGCGGAGTGCTAGCTGACATCACCAGCGAGCAAAGGACCGACCAGCTGGCCATGTTTCTGGCTGGGGCCAGTATTGATGCAGCATTAGTCGCTCTTAGAAGTGTGAACGGCAGTGCTTTCTACAGCGTCAATGGTAAGAAAGGGTCATATAGATCCAGCGCTTATATCTACTGCTCCATATCCAACAAGCTAAACCAGTTTCAAGGCCAGGTAGAGTGCAAGACAATGGGCGGAGTGTTAGCAGACATCACTAGTATGTAGAGGACCGACCAGCTGGCCAGGTTTCTGGCTCAGGCGACTGGGGTGAGTCTTGTTGCCGCATTAGTCGCTCTTAGAAGTGTGAACAGCAAGTAGTAGCAAGTTTCTAATATATAGCGTTCATGGTAAGAAAGGGTCATATAGATCCAGCGCTTGTACTACCATATCTAAGAAGCTGAACCAGTTTCAAGGCAAGGTAGAGTGCAAGAACATGAGCGGAGAAGCTGATATCACCAGCGAACAGAGGACCGACCAACTGGCCATGTTTCTAGCTGGAGCGAGTCTTGATGCCGCATTAGTCGCTCTTAGAAGTGTGAACGGCAGTGCTTTCTACAGCGTCAATGGTAAGAAGGGTCATATAAGGGTCTTATAATCCGTGGAGAAAGTTGTTCCTTATCATTAGCCGGTTCTCAGATTTCGATATCAGTCACTAGTAAACATTTGCCCTATAAATAGGGTGAAATTTCACGAGTGACCGATAGCGAAAACTTAGAACCAGCTGGTGATAATGATAAGGTTTCCCTAAGGAACATAGATCGAAATATGGAAAAAAAAATGGACCTCCCAAAGTAGGTACCTCAAAATCCTTAAATCAGCTGGCCGGCAATTTTGTATGGGAGGTCCAAATCCATTCATATTTCTCGGGGAAAGTTGTTCCTTATCACCCTGGCTGGTTCTGAGTTTTCGCTATCGGTCACTAGTAAAACTTAACCCAGTACCTACTAATATTTTTTATTAGGGGATTCCCTCGATTGCACAACCTACCGAGCTTGGGCGCCTGGTCATCCACGGAGATACCGAGACAAGTTTGACTGCGTGGTTCTCACTAGACAGAGAACTTGGAGGTCCATTAGCTGTAAAAAGATGTACCCGGCTCTTTGCGAGCTTATACCCGGAGGACCTTATAAAAAGAGAGGATGGATTTTTGAAAGTCGACGTAAAAATAGTGAGTAGTTTTTAATTTACTGCATTGTGCTGTGTGCCTGTGTTGTGCCTTATTTATGTTATTTGTCTTTGCAGATACTGTAACAGAACCAGCACAACGGTGAGCACAACATACTGAACAAAATATGTCACAATAAAAACTTTTTTTTCACAAATTCGCATTAGTGCTTTTTTCACGAATACCAAGCATGGAACGAAACGCAAATGTCATATTGACAGTCCCTCCTCCCTCTCTTTCGCCTGCAACCCCGCCCTTCCCCCTCAGACATCTGATCCCAGATCACTTATATATATGTCCCTAAAGGGACAGATAGGAGACGCTCAATATAAAGGTGCTAGTGGTGCTACCATATAGAATCCCAGGTTTTTTTTTAATTAAAAACTACCAGTGAAGATAACATATACAGAATCTGTATATTACTACGTTCGTTTAGAAACAAAACCGTTCAGAAATATGATAGGTATATGTACCCCTTGGTTATACCTCTTTTTGTAGTACGGTCACTCGATACAAGGCCATATTGGACAGCTGTTAAATATGGCCTATTCGAATGACAGTACTATAGTACCCTTACTGTACCGCAATACATTTTTTCTTAGTTTCGATTAAATAAAAAGAAAATAAACATACCCATTTTTATCATAATTTTATTCATTCTTCAAAACATCTTCAAAACAAATGTATAAAATTTTCGAATTAACAAACAATATTTACAAAATAAGCATGAATTGGTGGTAAAGGAAGTATCTAACACTAAGCTCACGTTATCATCATGAACATATTTATGAATACCTAAAGGCATCTGAACCCCAGAGGTTTATTATAGCGTGCAATACAAATCTTAAGTAACTGAAGAATACACTGTTCTTACGTAATTCACTGGTTTGTAGTGTTCCCGTGCATGCATGCAAACAGGTCTATCTTAGGTGCCCGATTTGCTGGTCGTGGCTCGCGGGCAGCGATGTGATGCTGCTTTCCCCAACTTTCACTTCCCACAACACCTTTTCAGTGGATAAAGTGGCTAACATATTGTAACAAACACTGCCTGTACAACAAAATATTGCTGTGCTCTTTGCTTTATCCGTGGCAATTCTGTCCATTGAAATCACGAAGAACTCACTTGCTACAACTTCCGAATAACTTGTTTGCTTAGAACTGAAGTTAAATATAATAAAACTTGAGATTAATAATAAAAAGAATAAAACTAAGGAATAAAACAATAAATTAAATAACTGACGCTTTGACTTGACGTTGACAAAGACAACTGGCGTGATAGTCCACAAACTAGAAAAATAAGTTTGTACATAAATAGGTTTGTTTGATTTGTTTTATATTTTGATCAAAAACTTCTTGAAAAGTAGTAAAGTTCTCTTTTTTGAAAGATAAGAAATGGCCGTCGTAAAAATCATCTGTTTGATAGCTGTTATCTGTGGTTTAATCTATGGGTTTAATAAGGAATATGTCATCATATTGGCGTTTCCATAGTGTGCATCTGATTCAGTTCATTGTTTGTTTAATGAAATCAGAAAATAAATTGATTTTATAAAAGAAAAGCACATTTTCATTAATATTATGGGTCAAGGTAAAAGCCAGTTCTCCGAAGAAGAGTTACAAGATTACGAGGTACGGTAAAAGCATCAATATCATTGTATTTTCTGCAATTTTTGTGTTTCTACTTTGATGAGTAATTTAGATATCTTTAATTATTGTGTTTCTCTTGCAGGACCTTACATATTTCACAAAGAAAGAAGTGCTGTAGTAAGTATCCTACTTCTAATCTTTTTCAAGGCATAGAAATTTATAGTTTTCAGTTAACATTAAAACATTTTCTATGCCAACTCAACAATGTCTTTCATTCATTGTTTAGACACTGCTAATTTGATGCTTCAGTATATTCATGCGTGTGTTAATTTTATTCAAGGCAATATACTAATCATATGTAACTTATGCTGTGTGTCTCGTCCAGGGATATTTATTTATTTATTTATCATTGGGTCATTGGACAACACAGTGTCCTGCATGAGAAGAAAGAAAGATCTGCACCATTTATTTGTTTAATTTCATTATTTCTACTAAAGTTTTTGGGACTTTCTTGTACTTTGTGGCCTTAGCATGTTAGCACTGAAGCACACTTGTTATGGGTATAGTTTGTTTGTATTTGTATCGACTACGGAAATATGAATTAGCGTAAGGGACAAAATGCAATTTTTCAGGAGAGCCGAAAAACGATTGCAATTTTTTAAAGTTCTTTATATCTTTTTTGTTTCTAGTCCGATTCAAATGACTTCTAGGGAAAAATTCCTTAGAATTTCGAGTTCTTTATGCTAAAGCTATCATCATCTGAGATATCCCTGTAGTTTAGGAATTGGCAAGTCCCTTACGTTAATTTTTTCTGTTAAAATCACCGAAAATTTTGAAAAAAATTAATGTAACGTACACTTCATCATCGACCACGAGGTAAATTTGCAGTGAAGGACACCGTGTCTATAGGTTTTTATGACTAGTTTGCCCCAAAACTTTATTATAACGAATTATTTTCAAAGGAAATGCTCTTAGAAATGCGTTTATGACATGAAGTAGTATAACAAACAACATAAACATCTTCTAATGTGATTCAAATTCTTAATCAATACTTTAATGTGAGAAATATTAGAATAAAAAGCATTAGAAAACTTTTTGAACGATAAAAAATAACGTCATTAGCAAAAAAACCGAACAGGAACTTTTTATTTAATCTTTGACAGTAAAATAAATCTTCAAAATTTATACTACGTTGAAATTTTTGTTAATCAAACAAAATAATACTAAGTTAATAAAAACAATACAAGGTTTTGAGTGTAATAATTAGAATTATATAACAAATTAAGTACTAGTGGACGCGCAAAACATGAAGGCGTAAATTTTTTATGACAACGATTGGTGACTACTCTCAAGAAGCTTATAGACGTGGTCCAGAAGTAATATTGACCTTTAGTTTCTAGGGAACGTGTCTTACTGAGAAACGTTTCGTCTCTTTTCGTGGAGTGAAGTAACCACGCCTCTGAGGTTTTGCCACTAGTTATTACCGAGTTGAACAGCCATTTCATGGTGTGCGTAATCCCAGCAAGAAAGTATCTCCTACAGATAATTGAGTATGAGTAGCAATTAGTGCACAGTCTTCTGTAAATGTGCGTGAAATAAAAAATTTGTGCGTGTTGTAGTTTTTGAGAAAAACGGAAAAAACTGATCCTGCTGGGGTAACGTTTTTCCAGCAGGAAGATTCTAAACTAAAGCCTGGAGAGAGAAGTTTTGTATATCACCAGATAGCTTATATTTGTGCATATTTGTGCGCCAATAATCAAATTTGTGCCTCTTACGGTTTTAGAGATATTTGATTTCCTGCTGGGGTAACGTTTTGAAGAAACTCGTATCTCGGAAACCATCAAATGTGCAGCTGTGGGATAAACATATTTGAATAGCTCTTAATTTGTGCGAATTTGTGAAAAAATAATATTACCAAAAATATGTACCGCTTTGAAGTAATCGTGCATTATTGATATACAAAAGAAATCCTTATAATTAAACTAGAAAGCGTTAATGCTCACTAAAAACGGTGAAAGGCGTTTCTTCTTATTCATATCAAGTATTATAAAAAGTTTCAAGAATGTACATGCACGCGTTTTTGAAAAATCAGACTTAAACCACCTTAAACTTTAATCTAACAATGTCATAACTTTGAATTCAAATTACAAAAAAACCAAGTCAAGCTAGGATTTCTGGGAATAAATTATTAATTAGTGCCTGTTCAGACAAATATGTCCTGAAAATTTCAGCTCCAAATGCCTCGTATTGTAAAAGTTACAAATAAAAAACTAAACCTAGGGCTAAACAACCGGTTACCCGACCAAATTAGAATGGTCACAAAAAAGCGATGGTTTCATACAAAGGTATGACCTTCTTAAATACACAGTATTAACGCCCGTACAATCGCGTTCATTACGTTTATCGGCAATCCTAGTTTTAGTGCATTATCAGTAGGTATTTTAATTACCTACTCTTTATAAGTTGCGATGTGCTAATACGTAAACTAACATTTCTATCAAAATATACCCACATTGACATGATGGGTATTAATCAGGGACCGGACTGGTAAGCCTTTCCGGGGTTATTGATTGGGTTTTGCGAATGAGTTTGCTGTCCCTAGTCGAATCTCGCCAAAACCCATTCGAAAGGCTTTTTAAAGCGCTATTGTAAGGCTATCGAAATCCTTGCGAAACCCCTTCTAACCACTAACCATATTGAAAGGGTAACCCTTTCGGCTTTCACATAAATTTAATCTCTAAAGTGTGACTTATACGGACTATTATTGCTCGCGCACCACAAGACGGCGAGCTGGTCCGTCAAAGCTCCGAAGTTGCCGCGAAGCCGCATTTTGCTCAACTTGCGAATGATTTCATTGTAGTGCGTGCGCACGAAACCCCTATGAAGCGCTTTTTAAAGGGTTTTAGCAAAGGGTTACCCTTTCGATAAACTTAAAGCAAATGAATGGGTTATCAGTTGAAGTGGTAAGTCGTTTAACTGGGAGTGTTGAATCATGGGGTTTAAAAATTAAGCGCTTCGTCGATAAAGCGCTTAGCGGGTCCCTGGTATTAATTATACTTTATACTTACCTATCGAGTTTTAGGCGAGAGAAACACACGTAACATCCCTTGCTTTGCATTTTTGACATCCGTTCAAAGGACGCTAAATTATCGCACGCCTGACACATGATTCTATGTTGGGAAACCTTTATCTGCGATGCGGTGCAATGCAACCGAGACAGGTGTAGGCAGCTACCACAATGAATCCGAGAAACCCGTGAAATATGTCTGTCTCCGCCAACCGATATCGGATGGACAGAGACGGACATATTTCACGGGTTCGGGTCGGACGTAGTGCGAAACCGCTCTAAGTGTAACAGAGATAAAAAAGGGCAAATTCATAGATTAACGCTTGTTGATGCGACATATCATCTTGTTTGCATCTTGTGCGTAGATGTAGGTTGGATTTTTCAAACTAATAAAAAAGTTGGTTGTGTTGTGAAGTATGCGTAAAAAAACTAAAATGTTTCGTGGGATTGTTTGTTTATTCTAGAATGTGCTTTGTCATTCATCATCTTCCTGCCCTTATCCCAATTACTTGGGGTCGGCGCAACACGTTTCGTTGAACACGAAATCGAGTTGCAAAAGGATTTTGCTGAAATTTACGACCGGCCGCCTACCAGACGTCAACCCTCCTTGGGAATGCTTTTGTGGTGGATTAACCGCCACCATACGGTTGGCCCTGGCTGTTTGGGTCGGGTTTATCCTCAGTCGCCTCTTATGACCCCACGGGAAGAGAGAGGGTGGTGCTATTCTACTCTGCCGGCACCACACGGCATACTCTGCCGGCACCACACGGCATACTCTGCCGGCACCACACGACATACTCTGCCGGCACTACACGGCATGTCATTATGGAGTGTAAATTTAAACAAACAAAACAACTTAGTTTATTTTACATGTAATTATAATTCCAATCAGACAAGCCAACCAAAACAGAACCGGCAATCTTCCACCCATCTGGCCAAATAGACCGCAGTAATCATCAGCCACTACTAGGCCAGACAAATCGTCGCGACTACTTCTATCAAAAAGCGACAACCGTGACTCCCGCCACTTGTAAGGTCCCGATCACACATGTGACTTTTTATGTCGCGCGCTATCTGGCCGGGCGATAATCGGACATCTCTCTCTATCCGAAGAGAGTGAAAGGGATTCCCGACTGTCGCGCGGCAAAAAAGTGAACTGGAACTAATGCAACTGTTTTATTTTCATAGCGGTAACGGCGATAACCGAACTAAACATACCCTCGTCTCTATTCCTGTCACACTACTGCCGTGCGAACACTATCTGTCTCACTCTGTGCGCGAGACAAAGCTGTGCGAGAAAACAGGCAGAGACAAGAGAAACCTTGCTAAATTTACTTATCAATCTTTTTAATTAAATTACATTAATTTATTTGAAAATAATATTTTACTCAACAATTCTACTAACCACTTTTGTACTTCAGTGTACTTAGACGCAATAAACCTATACTTGTTTATAAGTCGAGTTAAGAAGGTCATGCCTTTGTATGAAACCGTCGCTTTTTTGTGACCATTCTAATTTGGTCGGGTAACCGGTTATGTAGCCCTAGGTTTAGTGTTTTATTTGTATCTTTTACAATACAAGGCATTTGGAGCTGAAATTTTCAGGACATATATGTCTGAACAGGCACTAATTATTAATTTATTCCCACAAATCCTAGCTTGACTTGGTTTCTTGTAATTTGAATTCAAAGTTATGACATTTTTAGATTAAAGTTTAAGGTTTAAACCAAGTCTGATTTTTCAAAAACGCGTACATGTACATTCTTGAAACTTTTTATAATACTTGATATGAATAAGAAGAAACGCCTTACACCGTTTTTAGTGAGCATTAACGCTTTCTAGTTTAATTATAAGGATTTCTTTTATATATCAATAATGCACGATTACTTCAAAGCGGTACATATTTTTGGTAATATTATTTTTTCACAAATTCGCACAAATTAAGAGCTATTCAAATATGTTTATCCCACAGCTGCACATTTGATGGTTTCCGAGATACGAGTTTCTTCAAAACGTTACCCCAGCAGGAAATCAAATTTCTCTAAAACCGTAAGAGGCACAAATTTGATTATTGGCGCACAAATATGCACAAATATAAGCTATCTGGTGATATACAAAACTTCTCTCTCCAGGCTTTAGTTTAGAATCTTCCTGCTGGAAAAACGTTACCCCAGCAGGATCAGTTTTTTCCGTTTTTCTCAAAAAGTACAACACGCACTAATTTTTTATTTCACGCACATTTACAGAAGACTATGCACTAATTGCTACTCATACTCAATTATCTGTAGGAGATACTTTCTTGCTGGGATTACGCACACCATTTCATGACACCAGCCTTAGCCCCAAACTCCACAGAGAGGACAAGGAGAGGACATAGGACGTAGGGCATGACGCTTGACGTTTGACATCGCGACGTTTCCATACAAAATGTACGAAAAAGTATTGACAAAGGCACACACAAGCGTCGCCAAAGCGTCGCATCTATGACAGCTAGCGTCAAAAACTAAGAAGAATATTTGACGATCACTAGTCTGTCAACTGTCATTCTTACGTCCTATGCCCTTCGTCTTTTTGGTGGAGTTTGCGCCTTAAGCAGCACAGGGGCCACTCTTCCCTGAAGCCTTTGTATTCTTAAGCTGTCTAAGAGTAAGGTGGTGGAAGAGAACAATGGAGTCTCTAACGTCAGATAAAGGTCTTGGTGCATGCGACGCATGAAACTTTCATAGAAGTTCTCGACTACAGCAAGAATCTCTCGACCTGATGTGACGGTTTTACCATTTGAAGAATTTAGATGACTCTTTTTCAGTACCTTGCTGGGATCCGCAATTTGCTCGATCGTGTCCTAATATAATGAGTCGATTATACTATTTTAGCTTCTCATCACACCAATTTCTGTATTAATTTTCAAAGTATTCTAATAATATATACTTTGTTTGTAATAAAATTTTATCGAACAAAACGACAAATTCTAAAAAACTATATCTTTGTGTTTTGCGCAATATTGTATTGTTATTAACATACTTTTCAATTATAATCCTTAATATTTAAATATATTAATATCACAATATAAACAGGTTTTTTGTCACCCGAACATAGTGACACTGTATTCAATAAGCAATTTTTCAATGGTCATCGAACACTTCCGATACTATTCGAGATGTTAGCGGTTTGCCTGTAAGCGGCGTGAAGATTTGTGCGTTTTCTTCTGACGGACAATACTTAATTTGTGTTCATTTTAGTCACGGTCAGAAATTTCAAATGATCTTTGCTTTTGTATGGAACATGAAATAAAGTTCAACAAAACGTGTAGCGCTGACCCCAAGAAATTGGGATAAGGGCAGGAAGATGATGATGATGATGATGGAATAAAGGGCCTTTCATTAAATGAAAGCAATAAAAATGAGAGGGCATGGTATCTATGTTACTAACCATTCATTTTGTTGTTTGTATTTATTTAATTGACATGAGGCATGTCTTTGTACATTTTCATTGAAAGAAATAAGTAAAATGGACTATTTAATTATTTAAATAGCCTTAAAACTATGAAAAAACTATGTCTTTTGCTGCAATTTTACCTCATTTTTGGTCAAGAAATGTTCGTTACATTAAAAATTTTCAACACATTTTATAATGTCATGTACGTTACTTTAACTTCTTTCCTAAATTTTTGTTACTGTGTCCCTTACATTAATTTGTATTTTCTTGGTCAGTGTAAATATCTTACAAAATAAGTGCTCACACAGATATTCTGAAGTCACATAAAAAATATATCAGAGGAATTTGATTTGCGGGCAGTGTAAGATAATAGTGTAATGTTTTTTTTTTTTGTTTCCTACCTCATTACTAAAGTTTGTTTGCCTGCGTAAGGGCCAATGTTTATTTTGAAAATTAATGTAAGATGCATATCGGACATAAAAACTTGTATTTGTAATTAGTGTAAGGAACATCAATTGGACGATATGATGAAAAATTTAACGTATGGGACATACATAATTTTTTATGTCCTTAACAGTACTTTTTAGACCCGATTTTTAAACTTTTGCTCACTTTTTGTTTAACGTAAGCGACATTTTTTTCAAGATATCAAAAAGTTATATATACCATTCGATAGAGCTCGAAATTCTGAATCCAATGATATATATAACTCAAAATCGCCAAAATGTCCCTACGCTAATTCATATTTCCGTAGTCGGTATGTCTTTTTGATATAAGTTTTCCATGGACCATAAACAATGAATTTATCCTTCAATCTTTCAGCGCTCATCAGAAATTTAAAGCTCTAGCCCCAGAGAAAGTTGGTCACAACAAGAATGCCAAACTACCAATGGCTAAAGTGCTGCAATATCCAGAGTTAAGAGTAAACCCATTCAGAGATAGAATCTGCAAAGTTTTCAGGTAAATAGACAGACAGGAAGAGTTGCAAGTTTATCACAGAAGTCAGATTATTAGCAATATTTCAACAGGCCACATAAGTACACAATATTTCTATACAACCTTGATAAAATAGAGTGCTTGAAATCTACAAAAAAAAATTAAAACATATTGTATGGAGAAAACATAGTACTATTACTACAGCCAAAAAAGTCTGCTGGTGGGCCTCCCCCTTATTGTATTGCCATACATGCCATACTTGGTTGGCGGATTGGCATGCACATGCCATTCTAAGTTGGCACCACACACCACAGCCCAAATATTTTTCTCTGCTGTCAAGTTGATAGAAGAAGATAGTAGGTTTGTGCTTGGTTGGGTGAAATAGTTTAAACAGGACAAAAATGATCATGATCAGATCACCTTTGTTGTATATGCCATGTAGGTGACCCCCTTCTTTTCAAACAATTTATGTACTTTGTCTTTGATCAAATGTCTCTCTTCTAATCTTTCAGTTCAAGCAATGATGGTGACTGCACATTTGAGGACTTCTTGGACATGATGTCTGTTTTCAGTGAGATGGCTCCTAAAGCAGTGAAGGCAGAACATGCTTTTAGAATATTTGGTAAGCTGCTATCTCTATTTTTTTTTTATGTAGCCTGCTCCGTGTCCCACTGCTGGGCAAAGGCCTCCCCTCTTTTACGCCACTTATCTCGGTCTTCAGTTTCTGACTCCCAGTCACCACTAAATACGTCTAGGTCATCTCGCCATCTTCTCCGAGGCCGGCCTCGACGTCGGCGACCATCCTGTGGCACCCATTGTGTAGCTATCTTAGCCCACCTGTCGGGGTGCATGCGACAGACATGTCCAGCCCAGTCCCACTTCAGCTTTGCAGACTTTTTCCCAACGTCCATGATGCCAGTTTTTGAGCGCAGGGTTGTGTTTCTTATTCGGTCTATCCGTTTTACACTTAATATGCTGCGCTCCATGGCGCGTTGGCAGACCTTGAGTTTGGACTTTTGTGCTTCTGTCAAAGACCATGCTTGAGCGCCATAGGTTAGTACGGGCAGAATACACATGTCGATGCTATCTCTATTAAATAAATGAAATTTGAGAGTTGGTGTGTATTGCAATTTTAGGCGACAGACTGAAGACCTTTCACTATGGTGATACAGTCTTCTAAATGCCTCTCAAACTTTTGTCAAATATGGTGTAGATGGCCGTATTTTACTACAGTTTACGCTCTGCCCATAAGGGATATAGGCGTGATATATGTATGTATGTGGGTAATAGATAAAATAGTATGGCCCATTCAAATGTAGAGTTCACATTTGTATGCCTGACACTCATTTCCTTTATCTTATCATCATTTTGTTCGAATTGTGACCAATTTGTTATCAAAGTTGCTAAATGTTTTAAAATATACCTACCTACTTAATAGTAAGTTAATTTACCTTTTGCATTGATGGTGTTTGACATAATGATGGCTTACAAATTATTTAGGCATAGTTTAAACACCGCAAGGCTATCTTAGGTCCCAGCTTTTTTCGATTGGGAACCCTGAACCTTGGTATCCGAATTTTTGATCCGCCAACAACACCGCAACCGGGACCAACAGCTTGACGTGCCATCCGAAGCACGGAATTATCTTGCTTATCGGACAATCAGGTGTTCCAGCCTGCAATGTCCTAACCAGACTGGTAAAAAATTCACAAAGTGATAAATATTATGATTTCCTTACAGATTTCGACGGCGACGACATGATAGGAGTGTCAGACTTGCGTGAGGTGATCGAGCGTCTCTGCGGCCCCGACCACAAGCTGAGCGACTCCGAACTGCAGCAGCTCGTTCAGAATGTGCTGGAGGAGGCAGACCTGGATGATGATGGAGCGCTGTCCTTTGCAGAGTTCGAGCATATCATTGATAAGAGCTCTGACTTCTGCCAGTAAGTTTATCAGTTTACTGTTCTTCAAAAGATGCCTGCAGTTTACGCCCTTTATATTATCCCAGTCAGTGATAGCAATAGTGGCTGCTTTCACCATGCATGTTTGACAAGCAAACCCATATCTTGTAAGAATAAAAACTATACTATAAGGTATTGTTTCATCATATTTTTCTCTTTGTTGCAGCACCTTCCGAATAAGATTGTAAGATGTAGAAGGCAGTCAAAAGCAATTTGAATGAAGTCAAAAAGAATGCACAATGAAGTAATTTTGCTGTCACAAAATGAATGTGTTGTGTTCTTTAGTAAGATTATTCTATTCTACTCTACTATAAAGTTTCCAAAGAATTCTCATACAGTACAGCATTTATAGTGTACAAGAGTTTAGATGTAATGTAGACCCTTATTTATGAAGTTATGTATGACTTGAGGCTGTTATGTGTATCATCCTTGATGAATTGTAATTTATATTGTGTACCTAATTAATCTCCATTTTCTTTTTAATCAGTTCTAAAATGTCTTCCTATTTTTTTTTATTCAATGATATTGTGATGTTCAGAATCTCTTATGATAAACTATTTATTTAGTTTTAGCAGATAAGTATCTTGTAAGAATCCAATATTAAAATGTAAGAAATACATGAACATTATTAAAATTTAGTTACTTTTATCCATTCAATAATTATCATATTAGGTCTAATATTACTTTGGTGTAGTGTGATTGATTAAACAATTAAAAACAGTGTAAAATTATAAAAAATATTTATATTCACCTTAATCAAATACAGTTCACTGAACATTTGAGAGATTTAACAATTTAACATCTAAAAAGAGTATCTGTTTTGAAGATATCCTGGCACCTTCATTCTCATGAAAATCACGGCGGTGAAGTAGGAAACCAGAATACACAAGAATGCAACAGAAATGAGAAGAATTCTGTTGAGTTTAGGAGTGGACGGGTTGTGAGTGCGGTCCAAGATGATGAAACCAAGACCGCCAAGGGAAAACAAGAAGCCGGCAGCTAATCCTTCCACGATGTACTGTCCGTTGATTCGGTGCTCCAGGAATACCACAGGTCTGACATGGCCGTGCTCATTGGTCTCTTGGCCTATGCTGGGAGGCTCTACAATAACGTCGTAAATGACTCCTGGAAGAAAAATAATTATTTAACTGTTGCCTCAGACAAGTTACTGCCTGATTTGTTAGGTAGGTATTTGAATTTTAGGACTATTGGCCTTTCTATTACGAATATGTCTAATAAGATAATAATGAGATTGTAGGCAGCTAACCTCCAGCAACCAAGAAATAGGAGAAGAGCACAAAAGAAAATGTGGTCATTGCCGACGGAGCCTGCAACCATGATGGTCTCTTGATTTTTATGTTTGGGATTTCAAGAACTGTAAACGGTAACGCATATACAGCTTCCATTTTCTGTAATTATTTATTTGATAATTCAAACGAAATCGAACAAGAAAGTCTGTTGACATCGATGACAAATGACAGCCGGTGCGTGCGGCTGTCATTTGCTTAGGTCCAAAGAGTACCTTTTGTATGTAGGTACCTTTGTTCGCAGTTATAGCAGCATGCTCAGGTCCTTTTTTTGATTGGGAACACGAGCCCTTGGTACCCGAATTTTTGATCCACCTACTACTACTACACGACCATGACACGAGCATAATATAAAAAGGTACTACGTTCTCTGTAGGTACACAACAACGGGGACCGATAGCTTAACGTGCCCTCCGAAGCACGGAATTATCTCGCTTTTCGGACAATCAGGTGGTTCAGCCTGCAATGTCCTAACCAGACTGGGAGACAGACAAATTCACAATGTGATAATGATAAGTTACTGTTCAAAAATGTGTTGTGTTCTTTAATAAGATAATAATAAGGTTTCCAAAGAATTCTCATACAGTAGTAGGTGTAGGTATTTATAGTGTACATACATGAGTTTAGATGTGGTTTAGATGTAATGTAGAATGTATTATTGTGTAATAAATATTAATTTTCTTTTTGATCAGTTCCATGGGAGATGTCTTCCTATAATTTTTATTTTGATGTTAATGTGATGTTCAGCATCTCATAGAATAAACTAATAATTTAGTTCTAGCAGTTATCTTGTAAGAATCCAAAACCAATTGCAAGAAATATAATATATAATATAACATTATTAAAATTGAGTTACTTTTATTCATTCAATGATTATCAGCAAAGATCGGAACGACGGGGGCTAATGTTATCAAAACTATGGATATGCCTTTGACTTACCGGAACTGTCGATTTCCGGGAATCGGTTATTACGGTAATTTTATTTTACTAAAATTTGGGGGCATCTGATGGTTAAATTAAGTACCCTTAACCCTCAAATGCTGATAAAAATGTGCTAACAATCAAGTTGCCATATTTCAGTAAAATAGGTTAAGGGTGAGAATCCACCAGAGCTGTGCGAGGTAGCTAAGCGGTGTGCGAGGAAAAAATCCACCAATAGAATCACTTCATTTTCCTAGCCTCGCTCAGCTCAGCTCTGGTGGAATCGGGTTTAGCGAAGCGAGGCCATTCTACATACAAAATAAGCGAGAAATGTGTTGCGAGGAATGCGTTGCGAGGAATGCGTTGCGAGAAATGTGCTGCGAGGAATATGTTGCGAGGTTTGCGAAGATTCCCTGCCAGTCAATAGACAGCTGATGTTGAAAGCTTCGTAACGCATCCTCGCTCCGCACATTAATGCGCATTTTGACAGCTCCGCTACGCATCCTCGTACGACACATTTTACTCGCACAGCTCTGGTGGAAACCCCTACACATTTCCACAGCACAGCTACACATCCTCGTACGACACATTTTACTCGCACAGCTCTGGTGGATTCTCACCCTAAGAGGATCACTGGATAGCCGCGACGTCCACTAGAGCGACCCCTCATTGCCCCGCCTGTCATAGCAGGTGGCAATCGAAAAATCGCCAGGGGCTCAGCCTTGTAGGCGACTCCTCGCCGAAGAAGATCAGAAGATCAGTTTACGGCCTGAGTCGCGGTAGTAACCTTTCGCTGGTGGCTCTTTCTCTCTCTCTTCGTTCTTCTTCTTCGACCCGATGAACCCTGTTGTCAGTTTTTCAACCGCCTACTGCAACTAGCAGGCCTCTGACATGGTTGTGTAACGACCGCCATCATAGACAGCAACCGGGGCCGACGACTTAACGTGCCCTGTCAAGTGTTACCCCTAAAAATTTAGGTAGACTGCAATGTGCGATTGGAGTGCCTTGCCAAGAGATGTTTAGAGAACGGCGTGCTTGCGTTTATTTCGGAGATGAAACACGCAGGACTGAGTCTTGGAGGGTTGGGCTTAAGGGAATTATCCTTATAGTAGGTAGTTAGACTCAAAAGAATCACCCTGCTATGCTAGTGCGAGGTCATCTGCATAGATGAAACGAGATGTACTAAGACTAAGCGGCTGATCATTTGTGTAGATGTTGAATAAGGTAGGAGCTAAGACGCTACCTTGAGGTAGACCGTTCTTTTGATTTCGCCATCTACTTTTGTCCGAAAGAAGGTGGACTTTAACCTTCCACATCCCAGTACTACGAAATTTCAAAAACCGCCATTTCCCAAGCGATTTGAAACGTATATGGACTGAGCGACCTGATATCGAGTCAGTGGTACAAAGAGGCATTTTTCTCGCTGACCCGATATCCAGCCAGTGGTATTCAAGAGGTTAAAGCGGCGATTGGAAAGAAGTTCGCCTAAAACCCTAACAAACTGCTGGTCACCTGTAATATTCCCCACCTTCCACAATAGCCTTCGGAGGTTAACCGTGTCGTATGCAACAGATAGGTCCACAAACACTACACCAGTTAGCTTGTTGAACTCAAACTCATCCTCAATAACGTAAATTATATATTCTACGGATCGCGCACTTACTTCTTTATCGGCGTCGCGGTTTCGCGACGGTTTCGGACCGGTTGGCGGTCCTTCTTCAGGCTGAGTGGCGGCTTTACGCCGCGGCGTCCCGCCGCCGACTGGCTTTCTCCCGCGCCAATGCACGTAACGCACGGGCGGAGGGGACTGCGGGGGCAGCGGGCGGGGACGCAGAGCGCGCTAATAATGACGGCGATTTTGCTGGTGGCGACGTTTCCGATGGTGATGTGGTCGCGCATGCGTTGTCATTGCCACTATTAAGGTTTCGACAAAACGAACTAATGCTATCAGAAACTACATTATCAATCGGAGAGCTCAGTCCTGCCCCTCGACCATTCAGTACTGGTCTCCATGCTGATGGTCGAGCCCAGCCTGTATCCCGGTTGAAGTTGGGACGTCGGTTTATTTCTATGGCTTCCATGATTTTGCGAGTTACAAAGTTCTTCTCGCGAGCCAGGACCTTTACCTTGTCAAACCGTATGAAGTGTTTTGTATCAGTGGCGAGGGCATGCTCCGTTACTGCAGAAGCATTGCAGTCCATCTTCCGCATACTTCGGATGTGCTCTGATAGCCTTGTGGATATATTTCGTCCCGTCTCCCCAATATAGCTTTTACCGCAGTCACATGGAATCTCATATACGCCCGGGCAACTTAGAGGCTCTTTGTCTTTAGGAGAACGTAAGAAATGCCGCAGTTGCGATAGAGGCCGGAATATCGTCCTAATGCTGTATCTTCGGCGTAGTAGGTTTCCGATTGTGTCCGTCACCCCCCGCATATACGGCAAGTAAGCTGGTGCTCTCTCCACAGTGCGCGATCCGTAGAATTTATAATTTACGTTAAAATGTCGCACTTGAGTTTAAACAATTTAATTCATCCTCAATAAATTGGGTGAGCTTCAGATTAAAATATTTTTTATCAAAACATATCAATCAAACTTAGAAAAAAAATAGTATTAGCTCTAGAGCATTTCTTTAGGTACGACATACATATTTTTGAGGTCTCGGTAACCACAGTAAAGGGCTTAAAAACTGAATCGAACGTACCGCTTTTCTGCATTTTCTCTCGAACCCCGGCCTTAAGCGGCAGTTAGCCGGGTATCTCTGGTAATGTGCCCACGATCCTACCTACACGACGTGGAAGTAGTGAATGTCCACGTCAGACTGTGCTAAATAGCACCACCATGTATAGGGCGGACAGGTATTGGGTGACCGCATCCAACGGACCGCTCCACTGTGTGGTTCTTGACGTGGCTGACCCGGTGCTTCTACGTCCGGAGAGGCGGGGGCGATGCTCGGCTCCTCAGCTTCCGCTTCTTTGTCGCCCCGCTGGGCCGCCGCCATGAGAGAACCTGCCGCGTTAGTCTCTCCCATTCTCCCAGCAGTGCCGCCTCCGTCCTTTTTGGCTCGACGGGTTTCGGTTTAGTGAGAGACGCTGTGCCTGCACGATTGTTCCTTACTTTACGGTGTTACCGGGGCAGACTCTTCTCCTTCCCATGGTTCTTCATACCAAAAATGGTATACGAACCAAATCACGGGAGATGCAAAGTAGTACTAGCCGGGGGCTCTATCCCACTAAGCATTGTTGCAGGCTCCCTACAAGTTCTTTACGTCCCGGCCCTCTCCCCGACACTTGCAAGTCGGGGCAGCTAACCTCTAGCGACAACACAAACTAAATTGTTCTAAACGACACACGACGTAATCTACTCAGCGCGCGGCCTGGAAAATGAGCTACCCTTCGTAACTTCGCCGAATTGCGTGCCATGCGTGTGCGAGCTTCCTAAAAGCTACGAAATGCTCTTGGCACGAAACGAGGTGTGTAAAGTAAACTGGACCCATTTTCGCTTTCATGAGCGAGTCGAGCATCTCTGGTGTAGTACGGGGCAGTCGATTCTGTTGTTCCGCCATAGTTGAAACATCGACTCCTCACGAGGTCTTCTGCAGTCCCGGGCGGGGTGTTTACCGCCGCAGATAACGCGATTATTGCGAACTTTACGGGACTTTCTTTCGGCGAAGCGTACGCGAACCAGGAGATTCTGGCCCCGGAACCCTCCAGCAGGTAGCGCTGGTAGACGCAGAAATCCTGTTCGGTCTTCGCTAGAAATCGGAATCCAGTTGGTCCATAGGTTCGTATAAGGGGGCGTATTCAAGTTGGTCTTTTAGTCGACAAAAAAAGTCGATGTCGTCGAAGTCAAAGTCCGAAGTCGAATTCCTCGTCGAAGGCGTCTAACACTCGCAGGTAGGGTTGCAAAATTACGTATTTTACCGAAAACGCGGGTAAAATACGCGTATTTTACGGTAATTTTTATAAATGACGGTAAAATTACCGGCTACTTATGTATGGTGTTGCAGGGCCATCGCAATCTAAAAAGTTAATAAAAGCCGCGACAGCGCAATACATCGAATAGGCCATATTTGACAGCTGTCAAAACCATGTTAATGCTATGACATGAGGTCTTTTTTTGTTGACATGTTTCCTAGTATGGGTTCGACAGCTGTCAAATATGGCCTATTCGAATGATCGTACTATAGCGTATAGTGTATGGGTGTATACTGGTTCCATCTGTTACACGGACTCGGAATCTTGTAGTAGTAGTTTAATTCGTTTCTTACCCAATCTTACCGTATTTTACCGTAAAATATAATATTTTACGTAAAATATCGTATTTTACCGAAAGTTACGAAAGTAATTTTACCGCTTTGCATCCCTACTCGCAGGACGGATTAGGTGTTGGTGCGAACGACACCTTGGCGTGGTTTTTAAGTGCGCGGCGCTGGTTGCCTTTGTAGGGCTTAGTGGCCTATTCCGCGTAAAGCGTAGCCTGCCTTCGGGGCGCAGGTCCCTGGAGTACCCTCTGGTGGGAGGCCGGGGTTACGGGTGCTCAACAGAGCCCTATATGACGACCGAAGGTATGCGGAATCACTGAGTTTGTCTCTTTCGTACGCGGGTACGAAGTTTGCAACTATGCCACGACGACTAGGCAGACATCCTCTTCGATTCTCGCGGCGGGGACGAGCTTATAAAACGTTGGCTGTTTTCACAGTGAGCTTGTGTGCGTGCCGCTACGGCGTGATAGCATTAACATAGCAGAACGCGTAGGCCTTCATGCGCTGCAAACTTTTACTTTAAAGCCATTATCGTATTTCTTATAGTTTAGATGGGATGCTAGTATTGCTGGCGCTCTACATTAGGTACTCCAGATCCTCGATGAGTATATGCCAGCAAAAGCGGCCTGTGATGTTGAACAACTTTTGCTATGAAGCCGTTTTCAATATATGTCTTTAGATTTTCGTGGTTGTTCACAACATTTTGGTTTACATCGGGATTATTGCCGCGATAAGGTTTTTGTTTTGAGGCCATGGAGCATGAGACCGATTCGAAATATCGAGTTACACGAAAACTTAATAATCCCGATGTAAACCAAAATTTAAAACAACCTGTTTTGGTGTCTCAAATGGTTTAGCTGTGATCCTGGTGCTGTGTATCAGGTACTACAGGTCCTCAAGTGCTGGCAAAAATGAGTCCATGTCCTTCTCCGATTTGCTTTAGGGCCTTAGCAATATTAGAGCCAAATTTTGCGAAGATCGATATAACGGTGTGGCTATATTGGGAAATATCCGCTATATTTCCCGGTTTGCCCGCTGATTACCGTTTTCCCGTGGGAATAAGTTTTTTAGTTGTTATACACATGCCTACAAAACAGTCTAACATTGATAGTAGCAATCAAAGATCTCAACTAAGACATCAAACAATATATTTTTTGTAATGTAATTTATAAAATCACCTTATATTTTACGTATGCATATATATTTTACGCTTTATATGTATATTTTAGAAAAAATAATAATTAATATGGGTTTTCCGTTTGCCGGAAATTCTTTTTCCGGTAAGAAATCGTTTTCCGTAAAAAAGTAATATCCATGTTAATGATTTCGTACCAAATAGCCCCCTGATTCCGATCACTGATTATCAGCCATCATCATCATCATCTATATTAGGTCTAATATTACAAAGTTTGGTGTAGTGTGATTGATTAAACAATAAAAAGCACTTGTATGGTTATAAAAAATATTTATTCAACTTAATCAAATACAGTTCCACTGAACACTTGAGAGCTTACACATCTAAATATTAAAAGAATTAGTTTTGAAGATATCCTGGCAACTTCATTCTCATAAAAATCCAGGTGGTGAAAAAGGACACCAGAATACACAAGAATGCGACAGAGATGAGAAGAATTCTGTTGAGTTTAGGAGTGGACGGGTTGTGTGTGCGGTCCAAGATGATGAAACCAAGACCGCCAAGGGAAAACAAGAAGCTGGAAGCTAATCCTTCCATGATGTACTGTCCATTGACTCTGTTCGGCATGAATGCCACAGGTCTGACATGGCCGTGCTCATCGGTCGTTGATCCCACGCTGGGAGGCTCTACGATGACGTCGTAAATGATTCCTGGAACGAGAATAATCATTATTTACAAAGGGTAGAGAAGATTTGAAACTGTTGCCACACACAAGTCACTGCCAGAGCTATGTTGGTTGGTACATCAAATTATGACTATTGGCCGATATATTTGTGCCGGGTCACATTACTTTGGCACTTTCTAATAAGATAATAATCAGATTGAAGGCGGCTAACCTCCAGCAACCAAGAAATAGGAGAAGAGCACGAGAGAAAACGTAGTCATTGCGGACGGAGCCTGTAACCATGATGGTTTCTTGATTTTTATGTTTGGGATTTCAAGAACTGTGAACGGTAACGCGTATAAAGCTTCCATTTTCTGTAATTATTTGTTAATTCAAACAAAATCGAGTAAGAAACAAGGAATTTAGAATTTATCTGTTGACGTGAACGATGCCGATGACAAATGACAGCCGGTAAGTAAGTAAGCGCTAATGCGCGACAAAATAAATAGAAAAAATAATGTGCAGCTAGAATGTAGAATACAAACAAAGCAAGATATTTTGTTTTGTATTTGATTCTGTAAGGGAAAATGTTGCGAATGTTTGTTGCACATAATCATCATCAAGTTCATCATCTCGGGATGGAAGGTCACGCAGATCACAAATATTTCATTCTTTTCGTGCGCATTATTTTCTTACAAAAAATTGCTGCACATAACAATTTCATAAGCAATGAATTTACCGTGTAACGGAACGTAACCTACCTAACTGATTTATTGACCAATGAAAATGGAGCTTTTGTCTTAAATGTCAAAATGCTATTGGTGGAAAATTTAAAAATCAATCTTGATTTACGCTGGAGCCAATCAAAAAACGCGCAGCATGACAAAAAAAAAAAACTTCCGTCCCATTTTTCTGCCCGTCAACGTCAAGTCAGTAGCTGCTGTCAAATTAATTTGTTGCAAAAATGTTCTGTTCTGTGTTCATCTCTCCGTTTTTTCTCAACAGCTGGGCCAGTTATTTAGTTTTTGTTACATAAATTACGCGTAAAATCTTGCTGCCCGTCTTTTTATCTAAAGTGTATGTTAAATTGTGTGAGAAAAATGTTCATATCGCAAAGTGAATATGTGTTAGCATTTTTTTAGTTTTACGCACAAAATGAACAATACTGTGGATATATCATTGATTTTACGATGAAGAAAAGATTGTGTATTGTTTACACGCCGTTGCTGTCTGTATTATTTCTATTGAGGTAAGTAAACCTAGCTCTAGACTTCATAGCACACAAATCTCTCTGTGTCCTAATTTTTGTTTCATGTCTTTTGCAGTGGCGGGGTATTCCTTCTGATTCTATCAGAGGCCCTGCAGCCGCGGGCTGTGAGTGCTGAAGTGGACTTGTCAGGTCTTCATAACGTTAGTAAAGTGAAAACTGTTAGTGAAAATGAAGTGCCCCATACAGGAAAAGTGGAGAATGATATTCTTGCGGGAAAACCAGAGGCTTTGGGGAGTAGTGAGATGACGTTTGCTGAGACTCTGTCTCTGAACTCGGTTACAACTGATGGGTGAGTTGGTTTTTCTGTATTATTACTTATCTACATTATGTTGGTTGTTTACTATGAATGATTTATGAAAGTGAAAGGGTTTACTGTAGGTACTGACCTTGTCCAGTCATCACCACTGGCCACTATGATTTACCTAGTAACTTATTTATAGACATTTGTTTATTTATTACCTGTAATGCAAATTCACTATGTTTACCCTTTTACTACACAATTTCAGAAATGACCTAAACTATTTTTGTGGAGCCATTTATTTGAAAATATTTATCACCTTATGCCATGGCAATAACTAAACTTGACTTTCAGACCAACTCAGTTTGAAGATATTTCTCATTTTATTGAATGTTATCAACTTGAAAGCTTGACAAAATATCAACATAATAATATTCACTTGCAACACTTATAATCACCAAAATAAACAGACTGGTTATTACATCACTTATATTATTATTTGAACAGGATTAATACTGCAGTAAGGTATTTTATTACATATTATCAGCTCACAGATGTACCTCAAAAAATCTGCTGGGTATCATAGTATTCTAGTTTTTATAGAGCTATTAAGAAAAATGAATTACAGATTATCCTGGCTAAAAGAGCAACCTTTGACACTCAACTAGTAGATTTTATTATATTAATATACCATTAATTTAGTATGATTACCTATCTGTGATTATCAATTTTATTTTAGGTATGCTATACACAATAAAATTAACAAGTTAACAGAGTTGAAACAATATCTGAACAATTTCAGAAGGTCCTACATGTAGACCATTTATGACCAAGATATCTGACATGAAATTTGATACTCTACTTACATGATGACAAGCCTGATCTTTCATATCATCACAATTGCATGTCCATATGTTGACTAGGTGCCAGAGTTGGCAAAATGCCATCACATGTTGATACACTATAATCAGGTATCCTATTGTTACTACACTGTCTAAGCTAAATCTGGCTTTAATGTTTACTTTTTGTGATTGTATTTGTTGGGGCTAATCTATTGAAACAATAGCCTATTTCGTAAATTCTTTCGCCAGCTACAATTTTTCTCCACATAGAAATAATCATTATTAAGAAAAAAGTGGCTTACCATAGACCCTGCAAATATTTTTCGAGGCAGTCATGTCCTGCCTACACAGCAGAAGGAAAAGGCGTGAAAATATGTGTAAAGGGATATTGGTTTACCAGCGGACGAAAGTGCTCGGCGGGCCACTATCCTTTTTAAAAAATACAGCTATTCTTGTCCGTGTCAGTAAATCGTGGGCAGCGACCGTGTTGTGACAATAACAGCACATTTAAATAAAAGATTGTATATTTTCGTCTGCCAAATCCTGATGGTATTTACGTATGAGTATGGCGCCATGTTGCGTCATATTCATAATGTTATCTGCTTTTGTCCGCGTTGCGCGTAAGTATGTCCGTCGTTAAATTATAGCATGTGGTATGGCTGAACTATATAATTTCACCCCAAGTGCTGAGAGGTCGTTTAAAAACCTAGATTTAGACATTTGATCCAAGCAGGGATTGCCATACGCTATGATGATGATGTGGTGCTTATATTATATAGGATAGAACTAAGTAATTTCTACCCGATGCCGTGGGTGTGGGATTGGGATAAATGGACTCTGAACAACGCTAGCGAACCTGCCTGGCCTGACAAGCGTTAGATTACGTTTAGGCTGTTTAATGAAACCGATAACGTATACGATATCTAATATAACCTTGTTTAAAATATGATAACAAACCTATCCCTTTTATCTGCACTACGCCAAGCACAAAGATTTGGTTTCCCTTTCTATCTCCCACACAAAAAGCTCCCGCTATTTCTGTACACGTCAGATACGTCCTCATAAATCATTGGTCGTTCGCCACACGTCTTTATACTACGTCACGCGTAGACGCACGGTGTACGCACATATATTCCGTAGGCGTGACGTGACGGACAGGCCCACTTATCTCACGGTACAGCTTTTCGGATAAATTTTTAAAAAACTTTGGATAAGGAGGTCAGTAGCGGTCACGCGTGTCTAAGTCGCCCTATATGGAACGACCAGTCGACGATTAAATTAATCGTATTTGTTGACGGTTACGGTTCCTTTTTCGCATTTAGAGTCAAGATTGGTCGTTGTAGGTTATAGTAGATACCTAATCTAATCATCATCATCAACCTATATTGGTCCCATTGGTCGACATAGTACTCGCTAATTGCAAGTAAGGAGTTGGCCACGTCTAATATTTTCCAAACACCTTGCCACCACAGCACCTAACCTGACAGCCGATGTGGCGCAGTGGTTAGTATGCCTGCCTGCCACGCAAAGGTTCCGGGTTCAATTCCCGGTGGGGTCACTCACAAAGTGGATATTTATCACTTTGTGAATTTGTTCCCAGTCTGGTTAGGACATTGCAGGCTGAACCACCTGATTGTCCGCAAGTAAGATGGTTTCGTGTTTCGGATGGGCACGTTAAGCCGTCGGTCCCGGTTGCTGTCTATGATGGCGGTCGTTACACAACCATGTCAGAGGCCTGCTACTTGTAGTAGGCGGTTGGAAAACTCTGACTCCAGGGTTCATCGGGTCGTTGAACGACTCGGTGTCCCACACGAAAAAAGAAAAACCTAACCTGAGGACGTCCCATATTTCAATCCAGAACTCGGTTACCCCAGCGCTGCGGCGGATAAAACTGACTTATTACCACCGCCTACTAATACGGAGGCGGAGGGCTATGTCAATGACCTTGGCTGGCTTGGCTGTCGGATCACCTGATCACCTCGTTTCCATAGAGCACGGCCCATTTATGAACTGATGATCTTCCATGAACTGATGATCTCCGGCCGGCTGCTGGCCTTGCTACTATTATATATTCTGTGCTTGCGCATGAGTTTCATGCGGGCTGTGAACGATAACAGCGTGTGAAGTCACGGCTATGTCGTTTGTGGGGTGGGCGTAACATGGACGGCATACGAAAGCAGTGGCTGTCAAAGTAACACCAGTTGCAAGAAAAATATGTCTGATATGTACTTTAAATGGTACAGTACTTTGGGTTGATCATTCATCCATCATCATCGACAAGATCAAATAATGATCAAATTTATTTGTGAAGATGATGATTTTTCAGTTTTTTGTGTTTGCAGCACACAAGTCATAAGTTTTCACTTTCGATGTGCTTATCAATTTCATTGTTCTTATTCCACCATTTACGTATCATTTTCTCTTTTGATTATTTTAATAAACTCGTTTATTTAAATCAACTCTATCATTTTATTCTAATTAACAGCTATTGTACCTATCTGTCGCATTATTTATGTAACTGTATTTCATGCTTTAGTTTTGTATTTAAAAAGTGTGAGTTTTACACGTCATGCATCAAATTTTGTTGGTCATTTCACCTTCACATTCTGGTTAAAACATTGCAGGCTGAACCCCTCGATTGTCCTAGAAGAAAGATGGTTTCGTGCTTCAGGGGGTACGTTAAACCGTCTGTCCCGGTTGCTGTCTATGATCACTTAGATGACGATCTTTACACATCCATGTTAGAGTTTCGCTTTCTAAAAGTAGTAGGGACTACTTGTAGGAAGCGGACGAAAAAGTCTGATATCAGAGTTCATCGGGTCGTTGGAAGATTCTGTGTCCCACACCAACAGACACAAGAACCTTCACTGTGAAATTTTACTAATGTATCTAAGGCGATTTTCCTACTGGCAGAGTTGACCTAATTATTTGATAAGTTTCTATATGATTGCAGCCATCATCAACCATAGAAATATTTCTAATATTCTATAGATAGGCACCCGTATGCCATGGTTCGTCGATCATCTAATATTAACTCAAATAGTATCGTGTAGTAAAAATAAGGCCGTAACTATTAACTCTACATGCTGACTGCTGATTTAACACGCAATAACTATTTTATTTATCTTACATCACTTAAACGACCTTCAAAGATATTTGCGTCTCAAAGTTATTATCATCAGCCTTATTTTGATTCCATTTTACATCCGTAGAAAAACGACGAGTTCCTGCCTATATAAGGTAAAAGCAGGTTTTTATCATACGTACATTAATTGATGAAAATCACAGCAATATGTTACTGCGAACTGCTATCCCAATAAGCATATTACTCCATTTAAGAGTACACATTTAGTGTACAGGTGTACTTGAAGCAGTATTTCAGTTCACTCGCAATCTATAAGCTGCATTATTGGAATTGATTACACCTTTACCTATATAAGGGACTTATAGGAGTGTAGATTTGTACTTATATACGACAATCGGTGTTATAATAGTCTAAGAACGATCCCTTAGTCAGTCGTCTGACTAAGAGCATTGTAGGGGGGTAGAGTTACGGCAACAGCTGTTTAACGGGCTACTTGTGGGATTTTATAGAGCTAGCATACGACAGTTGGTGTTATAATAGTCTAAAAACGATCCCTTAGTCAGCCACCTGACTAAGAGCATTATAGGGGGGTAGAGTTACGGCAACAGCTGTTTAACGGGCTACTTGTGGGATGTTATAGAGCTAGCATTTAATAGAACACATGTGGACTGTTATACAGCTAAAGGCTGTTATGTTAACCCATTTTGGGCTGTTATACAGCTATTGCCTGTAGTAGGAAGTGTTTGTGTACATTAAAATAACCTTTTTTTGACTTCTGCATAGAAGTGTACAATTGACCCTGAAGTACATCTTAAAGCTGTACAAAGGTTCACATCAGAATTAATGTATAGACCTTGGCTCCGTAGTGGTACAGATGTGGGACTACACACAGACAACGGCATTCTAACGGAACACATGTGAACCCTTATACAGCTCAATGCGTTATATCGGAATTACAACAGTTCACTTAGCCGTATTTCATTTCCACCATTTTGTTCTACTAACCTTAAATATTTACCAAAGAAATTTCCAAAATTATCATATAGATTTAACGCAAAAACGCAAATTGACTGGTTGAGTTTTGATTTTATGTTATTACTAATTGCCATGGCATGAATTTAAAGCCCAATATATCAAAAACGTAAAATAATAGTTTTCCCTCAGTGATTTAAATAGGTACTTTAAATTAAATATCGCGTTTTACCGAGGCGCGTGAATATTTTAGCTATAAATATGTATGTATTTCACAGTAAATTTGCATTTCCTTGGCATTTAACACTATTTAACTTAAACAGGTACACCAGTAATAGCAATGAATTTTATCCAATTTAATGTCCGCCGGAGATATTTATTTGTGTTTCCTGTGGCACTGACAATTCGAACTAATAATAATGAGGAATAAAATAAAATTAGCAATATAAAAGACACACCGTGGTTCTTAGGAAGCCTAGGGGTACATTTGTAGGATTTTATAACTGTGAAGGCTGTGTAATTGGCCACTTGTTACTATTTATTACACTCATGGAGTTTGTATGGTTCACACTGGGTCCACTATAGTACCGTAAGTCAGCCTTAAGTTCGGCGTTACCGCTTAAACTACTATTATAATGCTATTGTACTGCTATTGTACAGCCATAGTGGAACCTAAAGCTGTCTAATTTGTGCCCAAACGGGTTCTATAAGGGAGTTATAGCAAGCTATACAGCCCTTGTACAGCTTACTTATACAGCTTAAGGAGTACATGTGAACCACTATACATCTTTTATAGAACCCCGGATGCCACTTGGGATTGCGTATGATAAAATGCAATATTTCATACTTTGCTCTCTTGAGTAGTTTGTTATTTTATCTGACGCTAAAATAATATAAAATACTACAAGCCATTTTAAAGATCTTTCTTTGTAAATCCAAGGGACCCGTAACCCAAGAGTTTATTGAAAAGGGTCATTGCACGAAAACGCGAGACAGCTTTTTTACTGCCTGATACTGAAATTCACCTAAAAGCATTATGTTCTAACTACAACTCTTATAGTTTTGTATCTTTAGCGTAAGTTGGTGCTACCATACTATCTTTTGCCATGCTTGTGCCCGTCATCTTTTTGCTGTTTTCGTGGAGTGTTCTAAAAGATAAATGTTTGATCTTCCAATAGATTATTTTAGGTATTTATCTGGGTGTCATGTGATGTATCTAACCTATCATCGTGTTATTGTTGTAAGATGGTTATCTGTCGATAACATCGGACCATCCTACAATACCCACGTGGCCTTACTTTCAATAGTTTGATGATTGTTATCATATCATTCCATTGAACTATCGCGCTTTATTATACACCTTCCTCTCGTGTGTAAGGAGCCTCCCTTGGCTAGGTGCTGCCCCCATCATTTAAAACGATGAAAACGTAGGTAATTTATCGAAAGTCCGCTGGTCGAGAATGAAGTAGGAACAAATTAACTGAAGCTGAATTGTGTTTTCATTTACTTATGAATTTCTAAGCGATGCCTGCATTGTCGTGTAATGTCGGCTTAAATTTATATCCGTGGGTATCGTAAAAAGCGACTAAGGGATAATTATCCAGGGAATGGGCAGCAGCGTTCCCTGTGAAAACCATAACCAAACCATATAGCACAGCGCTCGCCAATCGCGAGCATGGAAATATCCCCCGACAGGGGGAGGCCAATGACCAGTAGCAGACCATTGTGGCTGTTAAGGTTATGGTCAAATAAGGGGGCGGCACCTAGCCTCGGGAGGCCTCTTAATATAATAGTATAGATGTAATGTTACCACTAACAAATAAAAATATAATTAAACAAAAATGCAATGAAATCATGGCCTTGCTACAAGATGATACAGACAAGAAACATTTGTCATTGCTAAGTGACACAGGAGACCGGTCTGAATTTTCATCAAATGACAGCGGGTCACCCAAGACTAAAAAGAAGAGAAACCGTCATTCGTCAATGAAGAAGAAAAAAGTGAAGGAGCACCAAGCTGTTTTAAAACCACAACACTGCTCTCACCAATCTGCAGGGTGCCCCCCCACCCCCAAGAAGGTTGACCCTCAGCGGGGCTGTGGCACTATGCATTGTCAGCAGTTGCAGCAAGGTCAACATGCTACTATGGATCAGGAGCCCAGTACTCCTAAATCACGAGTCGAGCAGTCTGGTGGCGCCGCGCAGGGACTTCATAGCTTGGACGCGAGTGCACTCACCACACCACCGCGCGCTCCACTGGACGTCCGGACGTCCCGAGCACCTCGCAGCCGTGCGCCCCGCGGCCCCCGCCGTGCGCCTCGCAGCCATGCGCCCCGCACGCCCCGCTGCTGAGCGCCCCGCGCCTCTCGCTGTACGCCCCACCCCCGCCCCGCGCCCCGCACGCCTCGCCATGCGGACCGCCGCCTACGCGTGCATGGTCAGGTCTGCTCACGCCGCGCGTCGCCGGGCAAGGAGCCCAGGGCGCGTCGCTGGCGTTGCACACTAGCACGCCTACGCCGAGTACTCGTACCCAGCACGTTCAGCAGCTGCCCAAACCCGTGGACACTAATCTCGCTAAGACGGTCATCTTTAGTGACAAAATAGGAAAAGGTTTAGGTTACTTACTGCACAATCAACTTAATCAGGTTGTTGAAAATGTTTGTTTACCCCAGGCCTCGTTTGAACAAATTACTAATAGAATGTTAAACTATAACTTTTCGAAAAACACTACAGTGGTGCTATTATTAAGTCACAGTAGCGGTGTCGACAAGCGAGCCTTGACTAATTTTATTAATTCTTGTGCCACCCTAAATGTTCGTAACTGTATTATAGGCACATTACCTTATATTAAGGGACAAGTTGAATACAATAGTAGGATATTTAATTTTAACTCTATGTTATATAAATTGACATGTAGTCATAGTGACAACTTATATACAGTTGACATTAATCTATTTGATAATTTTATATTGACAAACAGTACAATGTACTTATCTCTTTATTACCGCAAACTTTTAGCTAATTTGTTAGCTATGAACATTTCTGACCCGGTTACACATTGTATACCAGATCATTCTAGACTTAGGCCTCTTGCATCCAGGAACAATAAATCTCAACATTTAAACTAAACAATGAGACAAAGGGAAAGCCGCTTAGTATTATTCATCAGAATATTCAGGGCTTTCCCGGCAAGGAGCTTGAGATTGAGTTGTTCCTGGAGTCAAGAAAATGTGATATTTTATGCGTTTCTGAACACTGGTTGAAGGACTATGAGATGCTCATAAATTACGAAAATTATGAAATAGTCAGTGCTTTCAATCGAAAGTCCACTACTCGCGGAGGCACTTTTATTCTTGTTAATAAAAATATCAAAGCTAAAGAGCGAAAAGATATTGTTGGACTTTCGATTGAATGTGTGTGTGAACTGTCATGCATTGAGTTGGAGAAACATATTATAGTGTGCGTATACAGACCCCCTAAAAATAGTAACTATGAGAGTTTTGAACTAATTATGGAAGATGTTTTAAAGATATTATTAAAATCAAAGAATAAATTTCATATCGTGTGTGGAGATTTCAATATAAACTTACTAGAAAATGTTGCTTTTAGAAGTCGATTTATCAGTTTGTTTAAGTCTTTTAACCTAAACAACATATTTAAAGAACCTACTCGAATAACTGCAACCACAGCATCTTGTTTAGATAATATCTACTGTGATTGTGACTATTCAGACCAAGAAATAGTAAATTGTTGTAAATCAGACCACAATGGACAATCTGTGCTTTTTCCATGTCGTCCTAAAGATGAAAAGATTGTTATTAGTAAAAGAATTATAAGCTCCAACCAAGTAGACAAACTCCATACTGCACTATCAGAAAAACTACCAGTTCTAGACTATGATACTAACAATCCAAATAACTTTTATTCAAAGCTTTTTATAACGATACGTGATGAATTTGAAGACAAATTCAAGGTAAAGAAATTAACAATTAATCCTAAATTTAAATTCAGCGACTGGGCAACTGTAGGCATTCGAACAAGTAGGAACAAGTTATTTGAGCTGTATGACGAAAAGTCTTATAATCATAGTGTAGCTTTTGTTGAACATGTTAAAAATTATTCTAAAATATTCAAAAATGTTTGCATACAAGCTAAAGCAATTTTCACCAAAAATAAAATATACTCTGCTGAAAATGTTATTAAAACTGTTTGGAAAGTTGTCAATTCAGAGACTGGTCGAACTAAACCAATCGAAAAATCTCATTCTTTAAAGACTGGTCAGGGCATTGTTACTGCAGACGCTGATGTAGCTAATGAGTTTGAAACTTTTTTCAGTAACATCCCATTTACAACTACTGAGTCACTTAACTCTTCGCCAATCATCGCGTCAAATCTTCTTAAAACTAATGTTCAGACTTGTATTAATATATTTGAGTTTAGGCACATTAATGCAAACGTAATATTAAAAACTTTTAAAGATATAAAAGTAAAAACTACAGAGGATCTATGGGGCATGTCAGTAAGACTATGTAGTTCTTTTATAGATACATTAGCACCATACTTAGCCTGTATATTTAATGCTTGCATTGATCATGGCGTATTTCCTGATCTCATGAAGCACAGTAAAGTAATACCTCTTTTAAAGCAGGAGATAAAACGGATCCCAGTAACTTTAGGCCAGTATCTGTACTACCAGTTTTGAGTAAAGTTTTGAGAAAATTATACTTAATCAAATGCTCCTACATTTTAATTTGAATAAATTACTACATGATCAACAATTCGGTTTTACGAAAGGGCGCTCGACAACCGACGCTGCTGTTAACCTCCTGCAACTTATTTACGGTGCTTGGGAGGAGTCGCAGGATGTCATAGGGGTGTTCTGCGATTTGTCCAAGGCATTTGATTGCGTTGATCATGAGACACTGTTGCTGAAACTATGGACCATTATGGTATAAGAGGAAAAGCGCTTGATTTAGTTCAATCTTATCTCGGAGATAGGACGCAGACAGTGCAGATAAATGGTGTGAAGTCGCTAGGATCTGCCGTCAAAATTGGTGTACCGCAAGGATCAATTTTAGGACCGTTTCTATTTTTAGTATACATAAACGACTTGCCGTTCATGGTACAGAATCTAGCCAAGATAGTGCTTTTGCTGATGATACTTCTTTAATATTTAAAGTGGATAGAAAGGCTGTAAATATTGACGAAGTATATGGCGCACTTGATCAGGTTCATAAATGGTTTACGTCAAACAATTTAGTGCTGAATTCTAAAAAAACTAAATGTATTAAATTCTCTTTGCCTAATGTAAAAGTATTAAACACGATGTTGTTCTAAACAATGAAAAGCTTAATTATGTAACTGAAACGGTTTTCTTAGGGATTACACTAGACGCAACCGTTCAATGGGATCCACATATACTAGCACTGGCTAGTAAACTTAGCTCAGCGGCATACGCTGTTCGAAAAATTCGACAATTGACCGATGTTGCTACAGCCAGGCTTGTGTATTTTAGTTACTTTCACAGCATAATGTCCTACGGATTATTGTTATGGGGTCAAGCCGCTAACATTGAAACTATCTTTGTGTTACAGAAAAGGGCTATAAGAGCAATATATAAACTTCGAAGTCATGAATCCCTACGAGAATTGTTTAAGGAAATTGGCATTCTTACGCTTCCTTCGCAGTACATATTTGACAATATAATGTATGTACGTAAGAATTCCAGTTTCTATTTAAGAAACTCTGATATTCATTGTCGTAATACAAGAAATAAAAATAAAATTGTACCGCCACAAACCAGATTAAGTAAGATCAGTAAATCATTTATGGGTAACTGTGTACGCTACTATAATAAAATTCCAGAGGAAATTTTAAAGTTAAATGATAGGCAATTTAAAATTAAAATAAAGAATACTTTATGTTCGAAAGCGTATTACAATACTGAACATTATCTGAAAGACAAAGATGTCTGGTTAGTAGCAACAGTTGCTCCTACACAATGCAAGAGATACGCATTATTTAAAAATAAACTTATACTTTTATGATATGCAAATTGACATGTACCTATAGTGGTTAAATTTGACATTTCATACTTATTATTCTTAAATTTTTGACATGTATTTTTTACATTTACTGTAAATTTACTTTTTTTGTTATGTTATTTTATTGCTCGTATGTTTAAAGTATATTTTAAAGACGAAACAGTTAGAATAATCTACCTTAATATTATTTTTATTTTGTTGAGCCATTTTTGGCTATTACTATTATACTATTAATTTATTTTCTAACTTAGCTAGGGTCACATAGGGCCTAAAATATTGTCAACTTTAGAATAGGTGCACTTCTGGGCAGGTTTTTGGGGGGTTTTCCTGTCCAGGGGGTCCGGCTAACTATACACATGGAACACCTTTTTAAAATATTGACAGAATTTAATTCCATTTACTTGTCATTTACTGAGGCATAAAGTTACATGCTGTGTGGTTAGCCTGGCCAGCCCCGAGGCAGTGCCTTTATTTTTATTTTTTTATCCCGCCCGAGCCGCGTATAGAGTAGGAACAAAAATTGTAATAAAAAAGAGAAAATTTTTGCATTAGAAATTTTCTCTTTTTTAAGTTTGAATTAGAATGTGACTTTCTTAAAGAGAATCTTGTAAATTCCTACTAAGAAATAAATTATTGAATTATGAATTATGAATTATTACTGACGCGGACCAATCTCCAAACACCACGTGTTTGGTTCTGGCCTTCAACTCGTCATGAATTCAATGTTATCTAATCATGTAACTAATTTGCAAGTCATATATGTGACGAATTGTGCTCGAACTGCTGCTTATATTATATATGCTTAACGTTTGATTGAGATTATAGTGTACCTACGTAATTAAAATTAATCGTGCAAGAGATTATTTTCTAAGGAAACAAATATTTAACACTAGCGGAAAGTCACCCGCTGCAACTGATTTTCCCTTGGGAATAAGACGATTTCCAGGCATGTGTTGTAGTTACAAACCTTCCTCTTAAGTCACCATCTATATAAAAAAAACTAAATCATAATCAGTAGCGCGGTTTTAGTGTAGTAGGACTTAGCGATGTCCATAACAGACAGAGAGAGAAACGCAAAAAGTGACTTCGCGCCCCCCAATGTGATGGAATTTTTAATGCACTCACAGCGCTATATTATTCTCATAAATTGAAAAATTCACTAGCGACCGCTGGGCCTTGAACCTAGGACTATGGATCACCGTTCCACCGCTCTGACAACTGAGCTTAATCGTCGCTTCGAGACGATCATCAAGAGGTTGAGAAATTCACCAGGGTCCGCTAGGCGCCCGTAGCTCAGTCGGCAGAGCGGTGGAACGGTGATCCACAGTCCCGGGTTCCCGTTCCCCTTTCAGGAAGTCATCACTCCATTGCGCCACAATCTTGTATTCTAACTCAGTAAAAACTACCACCCACCACACAACACTATGATACGACATGAAAGTTTTCAGCGTCGGGTGAATAAATGACTTAAAGATTAAAGACGAAATCAGATCGGTATTAGAATTAGACCTCTTATCTACGTAACTAGTTCACTAACAACGTATCTGCATACTTATCCTCCTGAATCTAGACTGTTTGTCATGCAACTAGCTGTTCACATTATAATTTCCGGCTATTGTTTCGTCCACGAGATGTATTGTCTGTGGTCACTTCCCACGCCGCTTAGTCTCGTTTTCACAAATTAGTTCTTAATTTTTTATTGTGTTTATACTTTATATCGCGTCTAAATACAAAATAATGCCAGTTTGTAAATACGACAGTTATCGGTGCACAACGCGCGTAGGTATTTTCAAAAACTACTTGTTAAATAAATAACAAGACGTGTGGGTAACTGATTCGTCCTAAGACCCGATGCACCATCGTGTCAGTTTTGCAACCGCCTACTACTAGTGGAAGGCCTTTTGCATGACCGATGCCTTAACGTGCCCCCCAAAGTCCTGTTTTTATAAACATTACGTCCGTTTCCGTATGATGTAGTTTATTGCGACATAGGTACCTACCAAAATCGTGACTTCTATTTCCATTCTCATAGCTCTATTACCTAGTATTACCTATACTTAAGATACAGGAATTCTAATTCTTAGTTTAGGAAATGGTCAAGCCTCCTAACTATTTCATATAAGTGTAACTATTAGTAATTAAGTTTATTGAATAAAGACATTATCTTATCATTATCTTATCTTATCTTATCTTATCTTATCTATACTGTGAAACATAACAATGTGTCAATCATCATCCACACAATAGACATCCAAACTTTGATTTGCAATTGCGCATAATAAATTGATGTAATGCGCTTCAACAAATCTATCAAAAAGTGATTGACTCGTCATCATCACCGCGGGACCTACGAAATCGAAAGTCACTTTCTACTTGACTACGTTCGAACAATCGAAACTCAATAAAACAAGCATGAAGCCCAATAAAAAACAAAAACCCGACTGCGGTCATTTCAAAGTTATATTTTAGGTTTAAAACCCGCCATTTTGAATTTGTAAAATATTAATATAATTTGTGTCACTCGTGCTGCTGAGACGTAAAGGACACGAATCTAACGAAGCATCATATGTCAACATCCGCCTAGCCGTTTGGGTTGTAGCCCTTGTAAAAAAACTTACTTGTCCACATACATAAGTACATATTTTCGAAAAACAGAACCCTCCTTCTGAGGCAGTCGGGTAATGAGTAGGTACTTACTTCAATCTCTACGATAAGAAAAGTGAATGAAGCACCGCTTAGTCAAGTGCTGAGGAACTGAAATTGAAAGTTTTCGAGTTGTTGTTTTTTGTGCTGTTTCGGTGGGACTGTTCTGAATCGTAATAGCTTCTATGCTGGTGTGATTAGACAGGTTGTCATGATTAACGTACATGCTATGCTGATTTTATCCATACCATATTAAATATTATAAATGCAAAATTACTAACTTCTACTGGCAAATAAACATCTAATATTTGGAGTACCTACTTCAGTTAAACTAGGTATAGAGGATAAAGAAATGGCACCTAAGCAGAAGTTGTTCAGCTTGATATTCCGTTTCTGCTGGCAAAATGTACACAGTTTATCCTATAAGTAACGTCAAGAAATGTAAGGCTTTTTCTGTGAGCCAACTTCACTGTCGTCTGAGTGATCGATTACAAGCCTTATGGTCTCATTCGCATGTCTATCTGAAATAATAGTAAACATCCAAACATGTATTACCCAGTGCTTGTTTTACAATAGAATACCTATGCATATTTACACGCGAAGACAATGTAATATCAAGATGTAATCGGGTGTACCAGAATGTGGAGTAGGCGAGTGAGAAATGTAAAATAGACGAGCCCATAGTTTGTATGTATGAACTATTTGTATTGCATCCAGAAACGCACATGTTTCATCAAATGCCAAAATAGTCCACAGCTGGACAAAGACCTACCTATTTGCCATATTCACCACGCTTGACAGGCAAGTTGGCGAGAACACTGCAAAATGTCGCATTTACAATTAATGCTATTCCGCATTCCTTTGGTGAAAATCCCTTATATAGGTAGTAGCTTTTTACGCCACCCACGGGTAGAAATGGGATGATGCTGTTCTAAGCCGACACAATAATACGGAAAGTTTAGATTTCGATTAGAAAAAGGAAGATACAAAGCTTTGGAGGGCAATCTCTCCAAAGCTTCGACATGGGTTATACCTACCAATCTTGATAATTTACAAAATATTTCATATTATTGTGATATGTCTGGTCCCAAAATAAAGCTGTATATCTCCAGCCAAGTTTATAAATATTTCGCAACAGATCATGGCCCGCATGTTATTTTATTACAAGTGTTATTGTATTGCGATAGAGATGGATTACATTGCAAGCAACAGTTGACTGCTGGACATGGGGCCCCCTTTTTTGGAGGGTTTATCTATCAAGGGGTTACTATATCAGTATTTGAACATTCCCTTTAGATTTTTATTAAATAATGATTAAAGCGAGGTTTCCCCCAGGAAACGAGAACCTGGCTTTTTTCAGTGGTAAAAGTTACCGAAGTCTTTGTTACTCAGAAATAAAGAATTCTGAGTAAAACTTTATTTAAATCGACCCTCTCGCTTTCGGAGATTGGTGAAACAAAAGTCTTTGCACTTTGATAAAACATGTAGGTGTAGATAATCTTCTCTAGGTATATATTTTTTCATAATCATTTTCTTTCCCGAAATAACGGCCCATGTCGTTTTCTTCGGCACCGAAGCGTACAGAATCACATGTCAGATTATCTACACTAATATCTAC
This sequence comes from Phthorimaea operculella, assembly GCA_024500475.1. NCBI lineage: Eukaryota > Metazoa > Arthropoda > Insecta > Lepidoptera > Gelechiidae > Phthorimaea > Phthorimaea operculella. The sequence continues at coordinate 322,858 of JANFCV010000203.1, read as the reverse complement.
ACTAATATAATAAAGAGGAAACCTTTGTTTGTTTTTTTGTATGTATGTAATCGATAAACTCCGAAACTACTGGACCGATTTCCAAATTTCTTTCACCATTAGAAAGCTACAACATTCCTGAGTAACATAGGCTACTTTTTAATACGGGAAAATTCCTCATTCCCACGGGAAAAAGGTTAACAGCAGGAAAAGCGGGAAATATAGCGGATATTACCCAAATTAGCCAAACCGCTTTCCCGATCTTTGCGAAACTTAGCACTGATATTTCTAGCATATTAAAGACGGACATGGACTACTTTTTGTCAGCCCTCGAGGATCTGGAGTACCTGATGAAGAGCACCAGCATCCCATCTAAACTATAGGAGATACGGTCATGGCTTCATAGAAAAAGTGGTTCACCATGACGGGCCGCTTCGGCTGGCACATGGTCATCGAGGATCTGGAGTACCCGATGAAGATCACCAGCATCCCATCTAAACTATAAGAAATACAGTCATGTCTTCATACAAAAAGTTGATCACCATGACGGGCCGCTTCTGCTGCCACATGGTCATCGAGGATCTGAAGTACCTGATGAAGACCACCAGCAACCCATCTAAACTATAAGATATACGGTCATGGCTTCATACAAAAAGTTGTTCACCATGACGGGCCGCTTCTGCTGGCACATGGTCACGAGGGTCTGGAGTACCTGATGTAGACCACCAGCATCTCATCTCAACTAATTTTCCAATTTCTACGGGAAAACAGGTAAGTAGCAGCGGGTGAAACCGCTGGGCGGGCCGCTAGTTATTAAATATTATGATGAGACTTGGCAAAAGAACTTTGGCTTGTTTATTCTTGATATAGGTAAGCTACGTTATTACAATAATAAATGAGGTACATTAAATAAATATTTATATTTGTAAAGGTATTTAGTTAATTTGTCATAGTAGTATGTTAGTTTTAAAAGTAGATACTAAGTTTTTGGGATAATTTTAGTATAATAATGTAGGTATGCTATCCGGGCAGTGCTCTTTTGTTGCACAATTTGTCATGGTTCCAGCTGAAAATCAGCGCTGCAGCTTTAAGCTACAGCATATGCTGAGCTGGACGCCTTTTCAGTCTCAGTCTTAATTATTTATTCTGTGTTATCTCTATTTTGTAAGATTGCAACTGAATAAATATTTTTTCTTTCTTTAAATGCCGTTAATATTTAGTTTTATTGATATTGAAGGTGTACATTGTCTTTCAGTTAGGTACCGTACCTCTGACACCAGGGTTCATCGGTTTGTTGTCCCACACAAAAAAGAGAAAGCTGTCTACCTTGTGGCTCCAATAACATAATTAGGGATTGCAATCCCGCACCTGATTCAATCCCGCGGGATTCATTTGCGGGATTGGTCCAATCCCGCGCGGATCCCGCATCTTTGTAATCATGTTAAAAATCTTATGTGAAATACAGATTTTTCTTCAAAAATCGACTTAACTTCAATAAAAGTTATCGTTCCTGCCATGTCAAAATAACTAAATAAAATTGAGATAAGTGAAACCAAATTAAATTTATTTCGTATTTAGAGATGTGTTCAATATTACCCTTTTTTCTTACTACTGCTAATATTATTATTTTTAACCCTCTCTCATATATGTGACAGGGGGAGAATTGTTTTTATTTGTCTACAATATTTAACAGGGTATCGTTGAATAGGTATTTTAAAACTACGAAAGTGTTACTATCTCAAGATATTTGCATTTAAAAGGGGCGTTTCTGAGTCATAAATTGTTCCAGCTGTAAGTACTAAAGCATATAGCTATAAATTTGAAAAAAAATTATAATATAGGTCTTAATCTAAAGTCATCATGAAAAATATGTACAACGGATAATGTACCAATTAAGCTTTAAGAAAAATATAAAAGGTTTTCTATCTGCGTTTAAAATTAATTTTGTAACACTAATATTTAAACTACAAAACCCTATTAGTGGGCGTATCTGACACACCCTTAGCCAGTTGTTTTAATAATATGAATGAATTCTAATATTGTATTGACTAAAAATCAGAATTAGGGGGCAAATTTAGATCAAAACTTTCATTATAATTATTAAATAACTTTCCAATTTACTACCAACAGCTTGGCCTACCAATGGTGATAACATAACTTCTTCTTTTCGTGTGGGACACCGAGTCGTTCAACGACACGAAGAACCCTGGTGTCAGAGATTTTTAAATCTAGCGTCTAGATAAATGATAAGTTATAGAAGAATGCTCTTAATCAAAGAGTATTATTGGTTTTACGAGTATTACCCAGTCTACGTCTCAAAGAACTACATTTAACAAATACTCTTTCAGCTTATACGCTAATAGTTTAGAATGTTTTGATAGTTAAGACATTATTTTTAGGTAATGAATGTCGAGTTTTCGCCATTCGAAAACTCGACATTTCCGAAGCTGATCTTAGCGCAGTGGAAGCAAATTAAAGTTATCTTAAAATCTAAAACTAAATGGTCGATCAGCCTCGGAACAACATTTGACTACGATTCGTAGTGCTCTTTACTATAGCTAAATAAAATAAATTTAATGAGAGAATTCTGCTCCGGAAAGTTTCCGGCCGAGAAATTCTTGTTTCCAAAATCTACTTAAACAGGGCCCAGCAACGAATTGCTTACCGAGCGAACGATGACGCCGTCGTTTCCTTGTAAGTCTAGTTTTTGACAGGAAAAATAGGTATCAGGTTTGAGGAAGACTTTTGGATTGGGACTTAGGTACTAGACTTACTGCACCCGGGCACCAGCTCGTGTGGCACTCCGTCCCTCCGACAGTTTTGGCTTCACCTCAGTTCATCACTCCACCATTCACCAGTTCACAGTTCGACATCAACAATGTTTTCAACACAAAAACAACTAAAGATTCCTCTCCGAATGAGAAATCGGCCCCGTTGGCCCCCAATCAAGAAAACAATCAAAAAATATATAGCTATCGGCAGCCGCGACGCGAGCGACGACTCAAAGTGAGGTTATGTTACCGGCGACCACGTTGGCCTCAATCAAAAAGCCGGAACCAAAAATCACTTGGTTCACTTCCCCACCGAACAGGGAAAACCACACGAGAAAACCGAAAGCACACTAAATTACTTATTTATAATTAAACTTCGCATCCACGATGCGGGCGACGGCAGAGGACGTGACAAAATGACAGAGCAGTGTTGCCAGCACCGCGCGCCCATTTTATACGAAAACTAAACAGAAGCAAAAGTTTACTTGTTTTTAGTGCGAGTTTTCAATGTGCGGGATCCGCGGATCCGCGTTTTGAAGGTGCGGGATCCCGCAAGGCCAAAAATAGCGCGGGATCCCGCGGGATTGCGGATCCCGCACTGCGGGATTGCAATCCCTAAACATAATATTAACTTAAAGTTTTAAATCGTACGTTCGGAAAACAGCTATGAACTTCGAATTTTAACAGTAATATTGGTAATAATACTTAAATCCTAGTGACTATCTTGTACCTTTATTTACCTACTTAAACTTAGTCTTAAACCAACCAAACCAGAAGAGGTATAGGAACCTTAAATAAAAGTTTTATGTAAGTACTTGCTAGAAAACAGATAAACCATATTGCACACATAGCGTCGTGTCGTGGGATAAGAGTTAATTATACGCCAGTAAAACGTGTTAACTTATCAATCAACACCTCGATTGCCGGTAACAACTTCCGCAGATATCGAAAGTGTCCAATAGACATACCCACTTAAATGGCGATTACCAATTATTGATTATCGATCCGTTAAGTTGATCACTCATACATAACGTGTTGTCCAACTGGTTTATTGCCAGAAAAGAAAGTTCTCTAGCGACATTTGTGAGTATGTGTTAAGGATAGATGGTAGATCAGACATGTAAGTATGCCGTGTGGTAGCGGCTAAGAATACTGCCACCCCTAGTCCACTCAGGGTGTTTCGTAAAAGGCGACATAGCGTTTTTGACCTCGGCTGAATATCTGTTGACTGTACAGACTGTCACGTGGTAGCGGTGATACCACCTACAATAGCATTCCCAAAGACGGTTGACGTCAGCCGCGCGACCAGTCATAAAACATTGCCAAATCTTTTTGTGCTGTAACAAAACATGTTGCGCCGGCCCCTACCGATTTGGGATAAGGGCAGGCAGATGATGAGTAGATCAGATTCCATTTTAGATATCTTTTACTTTGACTTGTACGAATGTTGCCTAACAAGCGTACATATTAGATAGTACAAATTCGTTGTTATGTTATGACAAATGAAAGATTGATGTTACGAATTCCCAAACTATTGTTAAAGAAAGTGAAACATTTTCTTCTTGTTTTCTCCCTTTCTTCCTTTTAAAATTGAAGCTTAACATGAAGAAGAGGCACTGTTCACACTTGTGACTTCTTACCATTGCTTTCGCCACTGTCTTCGTATTTACCATGTCTTAAGCTTCTAATGTTGACAGACAATATAAGCAGCAGCGAACATCACCTGTCGCCAGCGGCGAAACCCAGCGCGTGCCAAAATAAATACATTCTCATTCCAATGTAATAATTCCTGCAAATACTCCGATTTATACCTGTTCAAGTGTTGACGGGTAAAATGCGGCGTATGCGCAGATTATATATCGGGACCGTTTACTGGTGTTCGAATTTCAAACACGTTTTGAGGCACGGGTCAATGCGGAATGTAAAACGAGTGTGTGCAATATTAGAGTACCATCACCACAGTTAGTATCATGGCAACTAAGACATCCATTCCTGTGAATGCAACACGTTACGCCTGCCTCTCCAATGTAATAATTCCTGCCAATATTCCGATTTATAACTGATGAAGTGTTGACGGGTAAAATGCGGCGTATGCGCAGATGATATATCGGGACCGTTTACTGGTGTTCGAATTCCAAACACGTTTTAAGACACGGGTCTGGGCATGGCCACGCATGGCGTAAGATGTACGTGTACCGTTTGAACCGACGTTTGAAGTTCTGACATGAAATCTTTAAAAAAATATGTTTTTCTCAAGTTCCGTTTATTTATTAAGTGTTTATATTTTGTATGGAATTAATTATGCTTCGTGCAAGTTTTCTCACCTTGAACAACTTACTAAGCTAGCGCTTATTTACAAATTACGAAAGTTCTCACTTTCAATGACGACTGTTTGTCTAGACGCCACGGGTGTCGTCAGTCGGTCATTCAACCTTACTTGCCACACTATAATTCTTAAAGTATTTTTTAACCTTATTTTTTTACTCCCCTCTCTCTCTTTCTCTCTATTTTCTACCTAAGACCTCGCTTAATCATGTCGTCAGCCTACGTGGTAGCTTCCATGTATGTAACGATCCGAGATCACGACTTTTTCAAGCTATCAGTTTCAAGTCACCACGTTACAAGACAAGTTGGTTCATTCAAAGTATTTGCCGTGGCGACTATATTTTTTACAACTTCAGTTTCTTCCATGAAATAAATAACTGAATGTCTAGCACAACAGTTTGTAAGATAATGTAAGGTAACTAATAGGCCCGCTCTTACTCTGCTGGTGTCCAAGTGTCCATGTCGGGAGAAAGTGAACGACCAGTCCCGTTTTTACCGAACCCCAAAAAGTGAGTTAACATACCGCTCCAATTCAGAATCCTACTAATATTATAAAGGCGGATGTTTGTGTGTGTGTTTGTTACGACATCACGCAAAAACGGCTGATTAGATTGACATGAAACTTTGCAGAAATATAAAAGGGCATCTGGAATAACACATAGGATACTTTTTACCACGGAAAAATGTCTCATTCCCACGGGATCACGCATTTTCCAATATTTTTGAAATATCCTACTAATATTATAAAGGCGGATGTTTGTGTGTGTGTTTGTTACGACATCACGTAAAAACGACTGATTAGATTGACATGAAACTTTGCAGAAATATAAAAGGGCATCTGGAATAACACATAGGATACTTTTTACCACGGAAAAATGTGTCATTCCCACGGGATCACGCATTTTCCAATATTTTTGAAATAGGTGGCGCGACTGAGCTGATTCGCGTTTTAAACGTTTTCGCCAAAAACTAACAGCGACATCTCTTGGCGAATAATGCTTTTTTCCCGCGGAATAATAGGTTGCAGCGGGTGAAACCGCTGACGGGCAGCTAGTTGAAAAATATTTTGGAACGCGGGTTTCAAAGTTAATTATTTACACAACGCTGGCTCAGCTACCGGAAATGGACCACGGTCTCAAAAGAAACAGTTTTCTTTGACTATGAAATGTCAGTCACCGACTCTGCAGACCTTTTTCCCTAAGTAAAAACAAAACTGTTACAAATTATACCATTTACGTCTAGCGCTTAAATAAAAGGTATCTATTTGTTTTAATGAATGAGTGAAAGCTGCATAAGATTATTCGTGACTGCTGTAATGATCAATGATTTCATAACATCTATAATCGTAGACGTACGTATCGTGTCGCAGAATGTATAAAATGAATGGAACACTGATTCTAATCAATCAAGAATTACCTACAATCAATTCATTAAACAATAATCACTTACGACTGTAAACATCATTAAACTTACGTTACTTACTTTTAATTTCATTCACATTGGTTACAAGAAACTCCTGGGCAAATTTATTCTTAGCTATTCTTAAATGGGAAAGGAAAATTGAAAGCTCATTGCAGATGGCAGTAGGCGCAAGTGTGTCTAAATGACATAACGACAAATAATAAGAAGTTACTTAACATTTACATTAATATACAGGGTGTTAGGGACGGTGTACTAAAAACTTTGCAGGCATGATCAGACCATCAAACTGAACAAATTTTACTATGGAGCCAATGGTGGGAAACGAAAAAAAATTCCGACCTCCCATACAAAATTTACGATCAGCTGACTGACTTTGTATGGGAGGTCGGAGAATTTTTTCGTTTCCCACCATTGGCTCCACTATGACTTTTACTATGAAAAGTGGTTCAGTTTCATTTCAGGCACATTTGAGAGGGCCGTCATAGATCTCCAGTTTTGTATAAATAGCAAGCATTTCTCTTGTTTCCTGAATCTGTTTTTACCATAAACTGAAACATTTATAATGCGGATGGCTGAATGAGTTACCGACATTTTCTGTCTCTTTTCTTTGCTTGTTTAGGAAATTACTACTAAGGAAGTTTACTGTTTGCTAGAATGGACAACATAGCACGTCCATTACAATTTGCTTGAGCCTTGTATGGGGACATTTCAATGGAGACCGAAGTAAATCGACGTACTAATGTACTATTAATTCGAAATCTATTACTACATAGAACAGAACAGTTTAGGTTCAGAAAGTCCACAGCGCAATTTGTCTGTATTGGGTAATTTAAAATTCAGTGTGTGTTTAACGTCTAGTTGTGAAACTAAATAACTTATTTGTTAACAATTCTCTAAAAAAAAATAGTTCCTTTACAAAAATATTTAAAGAGTTAACGGCATATCCAATTTCTTTAGTATGCTTTTGTGTAAGTATGCTCTTCTTAGGTATGCTTAATTTAATGGATTAGCAGTATTCTTGCGGGACAGGCAGAGCGTAAACGGATTATTTTATCATCCGAAATAACTTTCTTTGCTAATTCCGACGCCATAAAATCGTATTCGCAAAGTGCACCATATTTTCTTACTTAAGCTGACTACGGGAGATTTACCATAGCACTTTCGTTTATCGTTTCACTTTCGAACGCTGTAGATACGGGTGTACGTGGGTGACAGCCAGTACTATTCAGGCTCCAGGGCTGGACATGTTTAAAAAAAAATTTGGATCTCACTAACAATTTCATCATCAACAGCTGGCGTCCAACGCTGGACAAAGACCTCTTCCAAGTGCCCACGATCCTCCATAGTGCACAGACCAGCGACGCTTCCCACAGACGAGTGACACTTCGCGACAGCTGCGACCATCGCAGGCAATCGGCAACAGCTGTCGTCGGTGGTTTGTTGCTATGAGGGCAAAATATCGCAGGTCTGTGGGCAAAATCCAAGCACTGCATTCAATCAGAATATTGGAAAATTTCTGTTAGAAAAATTCGACACGTTTTCCAACTAGTTTGTATAGCAATGGCACCTTTTTTATGACTTACACTCCATGCGAATATCATCATCCATCACGTCTGCCTGACACCTAATTGTCTTGGTGGAGTGTACATCCATTTTCGCAGCCCTAAATAAATCTGAATGCACATCAACCAGAGCTGCTTTCGCCAACTCCTCGTAAATATAAATAATGAGTTTATACCGAGTAACATTATCGTCAAAGCTTCACGCTGGTTTCCTTACTTAGTCTATATGGGAATAATTACTGTTAATAGGCATGGATTGCCGTTTTAGTACCGTTTGTCGGCTCTGGGTAATAATGGGTGCAGGTATTAAATGTCGTTAATATTGAACGAAACGCCAGTGGCGCTTTCAATTAAGTGCAAAATCTGCAAAATTTACAATGGTCCTTGGTTCGATGTACTTAATCCTCCTTCTCGGTTCTCGGTTGCAACACTATATTAACAAAATGGTCGTGGTCATCATGTAAAAGTGCTGTCAATATGCTTAGCCACTAAGCATGATGATGAACGAGGAATGCCCTAAGGCTTAGTGGTCCATTTGATAGTTAAAAGACATTCCTCTATCAGGCCTGTTTTTCTGGTGAATAATTGTAGGTAACGAAGGATACATTGGCAAGTCTCAGTGATTGTTTACGACAAAAGAAATAAGGTTTGCTTGATTTTGTTGCCCAAATATGATGACCGGATGAACTCCCTTTTTAGCTTTTTTTTATGTCGGTAAGGGCGCCAATGTTGCAGTGATTCAGCTTAAGTAATAGTGATTCAGATTAAGTAACAGTGATTTTATGATGCTATCAATCTTTAGTGCTATGAAATTGGCAATCTATATTCTACGCTAATTCGATTTGCGTAAAGAGAAAGATTATTTTAACAATAACAGAATAATGCTGTTTTATTTGACGCATGTTATTGTTCAGTAAATCATTAGAAGGCAGTAAAATATGATTTCTTCAGTTTTTACAGTGACAGGAAAGATAAGAGGGAACCGTTTATTTTGGTATCTATGGGCATGTAATGAGGAGGGATGAAGAGCACGTTACAATGAAAGTAATGAACATGAATATGGATGGAAATAGTAGAAGAGGAAGGCTTAAAACAGTTTGGATGGATTTTATAAAAGGGGAATTTTTAATTGCATCTCTAATTATAATTTATGCAAAAGAAACCTTGAATACCAAATTTTAAAACACTTCTCGTGTTAGGTAAACAATTTTTGGAAAACTTCCAAAATTTTCACCGCAGGCAGGATTTGAACCTGCGACCTTCGGCATATCAGTACTGCCGACGCCCTAACCAACTGGGCTACCGCGGTTCTAATCGAGCCCGCGAAATTATGGAAGTATATCTTGTCCACTATCGCGTGGATGGGCTCCATCTACCGGGATAGTTTTGCAACTAATTCCAGCGACTAATTCATTCTTTACAGATTGAATGTAGTCAAAGCGATGAAAACCCGCGATAAATTGAATACCAAATTTTAAAACACTTCTCGTGTTAGGTAAACAATTTTTGGAAAACTTCCAAAATTTTCACCGCAGGCAGGATTTGAACCTGCGACCTTCGGCATATCAGTACTGCCGACGCCCTAACCAACTGGGCTACCGCGGTTCTAATCGAGCCCGCGAAATTATGGAAGTATATCTTGTCCACTATCGCGTGGATGGGCTCCATCTACCGGGATAGTTTTGCAACTAATTCCCAGCGACTAATTCATTCTTTACAGATTGAATGTAGTCAAAGCGATGAAAACCCGCGATAAATTGAATACCAAATTTTAAAACACTTCTCGTGTTAGGTAAACAATTTTTGGAAAACTTCCAAAATTTTCACCGCAGGCAGGATTTGAACCTGCGACCTTCAGCATATCAGTACTGCCGACGCCCTAACCAACTGGGCTACCGCGGTTCTAATCGAGCCCGCGAAATTATGGAAGTATATCTTGTCCACTATCGCGTGGATGGGCTCCATCTACCGGGATAGTTTTGCAACTAATTCCCAGCGACTAATTCATTCTTTACAGATTGAATGTAGTCAAAGCGATGAAAACCCGCGATAAATTGAATACCAAATTTTAAAATACTTCTCGTGTTAGGTAAACAATTTTTGGAAAACTTCCAAAATTTTCACCGCAGGCAGGATTTGAACCTGCGACCTTCGGCATATCAGTACTGCCGACGCCCTAACCAACTGGGCTACCGCGGTTCTAATCGAGCCCGCGAAATTATGGAAGTATATCTTGTCCACTATCGCGTGGATGGGCTCCATCTACCGGGATAGTTTTGCAACTAATTCCCAGCGACTAATTCATTCTTTACAGATTGAATGTAGTCAAAGCGATGAAAACCCGCGATAAATTGAATACCAAATTTTAAAACACTTCTCGTGTTAGGTAAACAATTTTTGGAAAACTTCCAAAATTTTCACCGCAGGCAGGATTTGAACCTGCGACTGCGAATCTGTTTTTACCATAAACTGAAACATTTATAATGCGGATGGCTGAATGAGTTACCGACATTTTCTGTCTCTTTTCTTTGCTTGTTTAGGAAATTACTACTAAGGAAGTTTACTGTTTGCTAGAATGGACAACATAGCACGTCCATTACAATTTGCTTGAGCCTTGTATGGGGACATTTCAATGGAGACCGAAGTAAATCGACGTACTAATGTACTATTAATTCGAAATCTATTACTACATAGAACAGAACAGTTTAGGTTCAGAAAGTCCACAGCGCAATTTGTCTGTATTGGGTAATTTAAAATTCAGTGTGTGTTTAACGTCTAGTTGTGAAACTAAATAACTTATTTGTTAACAATTCTCTAAAAAAAAATAGTTCCTTTACAAAAATATTTAAAGAGTTAACGGCATATCCAATTTCTTTAGTATGCTTTTGTGTAAGTATGCTCTTCTTAGGTATGCTTAATTTAATGGATTAGCAGTATTCTTGCGGGACAGGCAGAGCGTAAACGGATTATTTTATCATCCGAAATAACTTTCTTTGCTAATTCCGACGCCATAAAATCGTATTCGCAAAGTGCACCATATTTTCTTACTTAAGCTGACTACGGGAGATTTACCATAGCACTTTCGTTTATCGTTTCACTTTCGAACGCTGTAGATACGGGTGTACGTGGGTGACAGCCAGTACTATTCAGGCTCCAGGGCTGGACATGTTTAAAAAAAAATTTGGATCTCACTAACAATTTCATCATCAACAGCTGGCGTCCAACGCTGGACAAAGACCTCTTCCAAGTGCCCACGATCCTCCATAGTGCACAGACCAGCGACGCTTCCCACAGACGAGTGACACTTCGCGACAGCTGCGACCATCGCAGGCAATCGGCAACAGCTGTCGTCGGTGGTTTGTTGCTATGAGGGCAAAATATCGCAGGTCTGTGGGCAAAATCCAAGCACTGCATTCAATCAGAATATTGGAAAATTTCTGTTAGAAAAATTCGACACGTTTTCCAACTAGTTTGTATAGCAATGGCACCTTTTTTATGACTTACACTCCATGCGAATATCATCATCCATCACGTCTGCCTGACACCTAATTGTCTTGGTGGAGTGTACATTCATTTTCGCAGCCCTAAATAAATCTGAATGCACATCAACCAGAGCTGCTTTCGCCAACTCCTCGTAAATATAAATAATGAGTTTATACCGAGTAACATTATCGTCAAAGCTTCACGCTGGTTTCCTTACTTAGTCTATATGGGAATAATTACTGTTAATAGGCATGGATTGCCGTTTTAGTACCGTTTGTCGGCTCTGGGTAATAATGGGTGCAGGTATTAAATGTCGTTAATATTGAACGAAACGCCAGTGGCGCTTTCAATTAAGTGCAAAATCTGCAAAATTTACAATGGTCCTTGGTTCGATGTACTTAATCCTCCTTCTCGGTTCTCGGTTGCAACACTATATTAACAAAATGGTCGTGGTCATCATGTAAAAGTGCTGTCAATATGCTTAGCCACTAAGCATGATGATGAACGAGGAATGCCCTAAGGCTTAGTGGTCCATTTGATAGTTAAAAGACATTCCTCTATCAGGCCTGTTTTTCTGGTGAATAATTGTAGGTAACGAAGGATACATTGGCAAGTCTCAGTGATTGTTTACGACAAAAGAAATAAGGTTTGCTTGATTTTGTTGCCCAAATATGATGACCGGATGAACTCCTTTTAGCTTTTTTATGTCGGTAAGGGCGCCAATGTTGCAGTGATTCAGCTTAAGTAATAGTGATTCAGATTAAGTAACAGTGATTTTATGATGCTATCAATCTTTAGTGCTATGAAATTGGCAATCTATATTCTACGCTAATTCGATTTGCGTAAAGAGAAAGATTATTTTAACAATAACAGAATAATGCTGTTTTATTTGACGCATGTTATTGTTCAGTAAATCATTAGAAGGCAGTAAAATATGATTTCTTCAGTTTTTACAGTGACAGGAAAGATAAGAGGGAACCGTTTATTTTGGTATCTATGGGCATGTAATGAGGAGGGATGAAGAGCACGTTACAATGAAAGTAATGAACATGAATATGGATGGAAATAGTAGAAGAGGAAGGCTTAAAACAGTTTGGATGGATTTTATAAAAGGGGAATTTTTAATTGCATCTCTAATTATAATTTATGCAAAAGAAACCTTGAATACCAAATTTTAAAACACTTCTCGTGTTAGGTAAACAATTTTTGGAAAACTTCCAAAATTTTCACCGCAGGCAGGATTTGAACCTGCGACCTTCGGCATATCAGTACTGCCGACGCCCTAACCAACTGGGCTACCGCGGTTCTAATCGAGCCCGCGAAATTATGGAAGTATATCTTGTCCACTATCGCGTGGATGGGCTCCATCTACCGGGATAGTTTTGCAACTAATTCCCAGCGACTAATTCATTCTTTACAGATTGAATGTAGTCAAAGCGATGAAAACCCGCGATAAATTGAATACCAAATTTTAAAACACTTCTCGTGTTAGGTAAACAATTTTTGGAAAACTTCCAAAATTTTCACCGCAGGCAGGATTTGAACCTGCGACCTTCGGCATATCAGTACTGCCGACGCCCTAACCAACTGGGCTACCGCGGTTCTAATCGAGCCCGCGAAATTATGGAAGTATATCTTGTCCACTATCGCGTGGATGGGCTCCATCTACCGGGATAGTTTTGCAACTAATTCCCAGCGACTAATTCATTCTTTACAGATTGAATGTAGTCAAAGCGATGAAAACCCGCGATAAATTGAATACCAAATTTTAAAACACTTCTCGTGTTAGGTAAACAATTTTTGGAAAACTTCCAAAATTTTCACCGCAGGCAGGATTTGAACCTGCGACCTTCAGCATATCAGTACTGCCGACGCCCTAACCAACTGGGCTACCGCGGTTCTAATCGAGCCCGCGAAATTATGGAAGTATATCTTGTCCACTATCGCGTGGATGGGCTCCATCTACCGGGATAGTTTTGCAACTAATTCCCAGCGACTAATTCATTCTTTACAGATTGAATGTAGTCAAAGCGATGAAAACCCGCGATAAATTGAATACCAAATTTTAAAATACTTCTCGTGTTAGGTAAACAATTTTTGGAAAACTTCCAAAATTTTCACCGCAGGCAGGATTTGAACCTGCGACCTTCGGCATATCAGTACTGCCGACGCCCTAACCAACTGGGCTACCGCGGTTCTAATCGAGCCCGCGAAATTATGGAAGTATATCTTGTCCACTATCGCGTGGATGGGCTCCATCTACCGGGATAGTTTTGCAACTAATTCCCAGCGACTAATTCATTCTTTACAGATTGAATGTAGTCAAAGCGATGAAAACCCGCGATAAATTGAATACCAAATTTTAAAACACTTCTCGTGTTAGGTAAACAATTTTGGAAAACTTCCAAATTTTCACCGCAGGCAGGATTTGAACCTGCGACTGCGAATCTGTTTTACCATAAACTGAAACATTTATAATGCGGATGGCTGAATGAGTTACCGACATTTTCTGTCTCTTTTCTTTGCTTGTTTAGGAAATTACTACTAAGGAAGTTTACTGTTTGCTAGAATGGACAACATAGCACGTCCATTACAATTTGCTTGAGCCTTGTATGGGGACATTTCAATGGAGACCGAAGTAAATCGACGTACTAATGTACTATTAATTCGAAATCTATTACTACATAGAACAGAACAGTTTAGGTTCAGAAAGTCCACAGCGCAATTTGTCTGTATTGGGTAATTTAAAATTCAGTGTGTGTTTAACGTCTAGTTGTGAAACTAAATAACTTATTTGTTAACAATTCTCTAAAAAAAAATAGTTCCTTTACAAAAATATTTAAAGAGTTAACGGCATATCCAATTTCTTTAGTATGCTTTTGTGTAAGTATGCTCTTCTTAGGTATGCTTAATTTAATGGATTAGCAGTATTCTTGCGGGACAGGCAGAGCGTAAACGGATTATTTTATCATCCGAAATAACTTTCTTTGCTAATTCCGACGCCATAAAATCGTATTCGCAAAGTGCACCATATTTTCTTACTTAAGCTGACTACGGGAGATTTACCATAGCACTTTCGTTTATCGTTTCACTTTCGAACGCTGTAGATACGGGTGTACGTGGGTGACAGCCAGTACTATTCAGGCTCCAGGGCTGGACATGTTTAAAAAAAAATTTGGATCTCACTAACAATTTCATCATCAACAGCTGGCGTCCAACGCTGGACAAAGACCTCTTCCAAGTGCCCACGATCCTCCATAGTGCACAGACCAGCGACGCTTCCCACAGACGAGTGACACTTCGCGACAGCTGCGACCATCGCAGGCAATCGGCAACAGCTGTCGTCGGTGGTTTGTTGCTATGAGGGCAAAATATCGCAGGTCTGTGGGCAAAATCCAAGCACTGCATTCAATCAGAATATTGGAAAATTTCTGTTAGAAAAATTCGACACGTTTTCCAACTAGTTTGTATAGCAATGGCACCTTTTTTATGACTTACACTCCATGCGAATATCATCATCCATCACGTCTGCCTGACACCTAATTGTCTTGGTGGAGTGTACATTCATTTTTCGCAGCCCTAAATAAATCTGAATGCACATCAACCAGAGCTGCTTTCGCCAACTCCTCGTAAATATAAATAATGAGTTTATACCGAGTAACATTATCGTCAAAGCTTCACGCTGGTTTCCTTACTTAGTCTATATGGGAATAATTACTGTTAATAGGCATGGATTGCCGTTTTAGTACCGTTTGTCGGCTCTGGGTAATAATGGGTGCAGGTATTAAATGTCGTTAATATTGAACGAAACGCCAGTGGCGCTTTCAATTAAGTGCAAAATCTGCAAAATTTACAATGGTCCTTGGTTCGATGTACTTAATCCTCCTTCTCGGTTCTCGGTTGCAACACTATATTAACAAAATGGTCGTGGTCATCATGTAAAAGTGCTGTCAATATGCTTAGCCACTAAGCATGATGATGAACGAGGAATGCCCTAAGGCTTAGTGGTCAGTGGAATGAATTAGTCGCTGGGAATTAGTTGCAAAACTATCCCGGTAGATGGAGCCCATCCACGCGATAGTGGACAAGATATACTTCCATAATTTCGCGGGCTCGATTAGAACCGCGGTAGCCCAGTTGGTTAGGGCGTCGGCAGTACTGATATGCCGAAGGTCGCAGGTTCAAATCCTGCCTGCTGTGAAAATTTTGGAAGTTTTCCAAAAGAAACCTCTCTACTAATAACCCTTCTGCATACCAAATTAACAACTGCAATAAAAAAATTCTACGTATTTACCTAAACACGCTCTTCAGTGAAAATGATTAACTAAATCAAAACCCGATGGCCTTTTCTACTTTATTCACTACAAAAATCTGGCTAAAACCACAGATAAATAAATTTTAAAACAAAAATTCAGACTAGACACGACAAACATGAAACCCCTTTTTCCTCTTTATAATACTATTTACTTGTAATTTTAGGCGACAGGCTAAGGTGATACACAGTTTTCTGAGTGACTCAAACTTTTGTAAATACTTTAATATGCCGTTTTTATACAGCCGTTTACGCTCTGCCTACCCCGCATCTCCGTATGTATGTAATACTATAATACTACTAGTGTAGATTAGTGTAGAAAGGTACAGCTGTTCGTATAAATAATATTCACCACAGAAGAGTAATGCGATATCGGTGTTCAGTAAGAACACCATCTTACACTGCCCGGGGGGCACTTTTGCAGTTTACTGGTAGGAGACGAAGGCTCGAAGTCATAGGTTTGATTACCGTGAAAGGGAAAGATGATATTTTTAATAAAAAAGTGTAGTGTGTCATTTAGTCTTGTTTTAGTGTTTTGAGTCATTATGTGTGGCCATGAAAGTATAAAACAGTTTATTTTTCATTGACTTGACAAAGGGAGTTTATTGATTCAATCTGTGCGTATTATCTGCAGCATGTCAACCTACACTTAGGGCAGGGTTTAACTTGATTTTTCATACTCGTACTTCATACGGTTTATATAAAACTCCTGTATAAGTTGATCCACTAAAAGGGTAGGTTGGCTGTTAATGGATATAGATAGGTGTAAAAAAATCAACTGACAAATATTTAAAGGGGTAAACCGTTCCAAGAAACTGAACAACTTTCCCCAAGGAACGAAAGGTAGAAAAATGTAAAAATAATTTGGACCTCCCTTAGAAACTGACTTATTCGGCTGCTGGTACATTTTGTATGGGAGGTACAAACATTTTTTCATATTCCGACCTATGTTCTTTGGGGAAAATTGTTCAGTTTCATTCACCCTTTAAAATATTTAAAGTTGTTTTTTTAAGTTTTAGCCTTGCGCCCTAAAAACGCAAAAAATCCACTTCATCAATCTTCACACGACGATAAAGTAATATTTTTCGATAGAAATATTAATCCCAGCCTAGAGAAAGTTGCTAGACTAAGACTGATGGGATTGGAACTGTCAGAAACATCACTCATCCATTGAGCTTCAATAAATTAGAATTTTAGATCCTGTTCATTGTGAGAAGTTAATCATGTAACGAAATGGTCTAAGGCTAAGTGTACACCTAGAATATCCAGTGCGTCGGTTCTAAACGTCTTGACTATTTTAACATCTTTTAAGTTACAGTTTCGTCATAATGGGAGTCCTATCAAAATGTACACAAAGAAAAGACTGGCTCGGGCATTGTATTGGGCGGTAAAAATGTAAAGATTTGACTTAAAACTCAAGTTAGACTATAAATTAGGCAGACGTGGTTAAACCACTTTTTAGCAGCCTCTTAGTGAAATAATTGTTCCCTTCTCTTTCTTTTCCTAGCGATTTGAGTTCCTGATACGTAACGACATAAGGGCCTTACCACAAAAAAGTTAGACGAACGTTGAACGCGTGTCTAGCCTTGTTTATATATGGTGAATTTTTACTAGTGACCGATAGCGAAAACTCAGAACCAGCTGGTCATAAGGAACAACTTTCCCCAAAGAACATAGGTCGAAATATGAAAAAGAAATTTAGACCTCCTATAGTAACACAAATCAGCTGATTGCCAATTTTGTGTTTATGAAGTTTTGTTTCAAACACGCGTTCCACACTTGTCTAACTTTTTGGTGGTAAGACCATAATTTTCTCCTGTATTTTCAGCCAAATCAAAAGATTAGGCAAACAGAAGAACATTTGATGTGTGGTATTTTTAGTAAACAAGGGGAGGTGATTCAGAGCCGTCTGGGTCGTTATCCTGTCTTTTTCGTGGTAGTCCTTATTCTGGATCGGCGCCAATGATCACATCCTGAATATCTAGACTAGGGGATGAAACTTTCTTAAAGAGAATCTTGTTAATACTTACTAAGAAATACGTTTTTCACTTTGACTTTAGCAAGGTCATTCACCTACACTTATCATGTCAGATCCTCATGGGAATCGAAACGATGACCTTTGCCCAGAAACTTATATCCCACCAAAAACATTCACTTGTAAAAAGAACCAAGTCTCGCCTCTCATTTCTTCTACTGTAAAAAGGTGTGAGATCATGTGATGCCAAGTCGGTTATTGATTTATTCAAGGACTTCTTCAGGGAATCAGGGAACTTTCATCTCAAGCTATTGCGTAATTAGGTAACAGACATCATCTTATAGTAACCATATCGATATTTAAAATCTTTTATATATACAATAACTAGAATGACCCGGCCATCGCACCAGACCATCGTATCTCACAAGCAAATAGTGTGCGATTGCCAAGTCATTCTAGTTATTGTAAATATAAAAGATTTTAAATATCGATATGGTTACTATAAGATGATGTCTGTTACCTAATTACGCAATAGCTTAAGATGAAAGTTCCCTGAAGTAGTCCTTGAATAAATCAATAACCGACTTGGCATCACATGATCTCACACCTTTTTACAGTAGAAGAAATGAGAGGCGAGACTTGGTTCTTTTTACAAGTGAATGTTTTTGGTGGGATCTCATTTCTTTTTGTAGGTAGTCTTCCTCTTTCTCTTTTCTGGAACTACTTCTTGAGCCTCAGTCACAGATACAGCTACTTCCTCAAAGCTCATCCGCAAAGTTAACTTTGTAATCCTATACATTTGTATGGAAATACAAAGTTAATTATGCGGTTGGAACCGAATTTGCAGAATGTTATAGTTTTTTCTTTATTCGTACACTAAATACAAGTTGCATTCTAAGTTTGAAGCTCCTCAGTCTGCTAGAAGTACCTTAGAATTTTGATGATCGGTCAGTCAGTCAGGCAGAAAATTAAGAAACTTTGACTAACTATAACTTCTAAACTACTAGTATAAATTAGATGAAATTTGAAATGTATCGTGTCTATGCAGTGCTTGATAAGATATTTTGAAATGAGGGTTCTAAACTTATCGACAAGGGAGTTATGGGGGGGTCGAAAATGGCCTGAAGTGGTTCGAGAAAAGGATGGTACGGCCGTGCCGCTTTCAGCTCGACTTGGTGGGGGCACTGCCGTGCCCCCAGATCTACAGCCACTAGAGGCATACAATACACTTGTCATAATAAAGACATTTAAAGGGAGAGTGAAATACTTTGAGTATTTGTTGAGTGCAGAACTCAAGTCATCTATAACATAAGGGTAATGTTAGAATCGCACAAAACGAAATGGTTACCTAATGTTTAATTTGCTAACACTTCATGTTTTCAAGGGGTTTTTGTGCCATTCAATTTGTACAAACCAAAACATACAAATGCCAGTATTCACGGTTGATTTGATAACGTTGCGAGAAATGTATTTTCTCTTATTCAAACGTTTATTGCCATGAAAGTGTGAAGATTTTTGAACGTTTAACGTCGCTTCGAGACGAGCATAAGAACTGGAAAATTTGGCGGTGTCATTCGAGGCTCCAGTAGCTCAGTTGGTAGTTGATAGAGCAGAGGAACGGTATTTAGAGTCCCGGATGGAAGTTGCGACTACAGGCAATATTCTTACATGCCTTATTTTCATGAACTAGAAACGAAAAAGAATGAATGATGAAATTTATAGAAACTTTCTAGAAATGAGAAACATCATGCTATCCCCAAAATGGTTGGTTATGCAATCTGGGATCAATACGGCTAAGTGAGAGTCCATCATTGATCGGAGATATTGGCTGGCTGCCAGTGGCTATCGATCTGGGCTCAGGTCTTGAGCTTAAAATTGGGACATAGGGCCTTACCACAAAAAGTTAGACCAGAGTCGAACGCGTGTTTAAAATAAAACTTCATACAAAAAAAAACTAGACACGCGTTCAACGCTGGTCTAACTTTTTTGTGGTAAGGCCCTAAGTGTTTAACTTTTTTAACCAGCCTGACTCATTGATGGGCTTGGGCCGTCTTCTATTGCGGAATATTGCCGTTACCCGCCACGCTGGGCAGGTAGTTTGATATTGCATTCACTGAACAACTTGCTGCATATTTTCTGGATGATTTCATCACGTATGCTCTTTGTGGCACATCCACTGGTAGAATTGGGTTAGTGCTAAGCCAGCGTCACAAGGCCCATGTTTAGCTGTAGTCTTTTGTAACTAGTTGATGTTTGACACAAAGCTAATGACGAAAATACAATATTCAATCAGATATCACAGTTGCGTGGAATTATGTGATCCATGCCTTCTAATAATAACTACTTAAAAGATTGATGCGACCGATAACATTTTACATAGCTAAATATTAAATCAAGCGTGTAGGTATTTAATACTTGACTGATCTCTCGATATTTATCTACAAATACCTACCTAGAAATACAAGTCTCTATCGTTCGTAATAATCACTCTTGAATGTAATTTCTAACAACACGCAATAATCGTAATTGATATCGATAGATATAAATTTAATTAATAATATGGGTATCTGTGATATTACCATATTACTAAGGAAGTAGCTGGTATCGATTTAATTGTATTGTAACGCATACAAAACTTAGCTACTTATAATACCTACAATAGGTATAGAACAATGACATGTCTACTTGAGAATCTTTAACAACCACATCAGTCCTCTGCTAGACTTGGGGTACCTCCATGGCAAGTATATGCTAACCAATATCTAGTATTAAGGCACTCATTCTTTCACTAAATTAACAACAGTTTTTAGGAGAAGACAGCAATTTTACTTCTAGATTATCTATCACTCCCAGTCAAGTAGATATTAACAATTTAATTTCACAGTAATAAGCAGGTCTCCGTTACAGCTGTTGAGCTTATACAGTCTGGTCCCATAAATTCAGTCTGTTTAGAACCAGCTCTGTGTCTGTGATTACATCTTACTTACAATATTCTTTTAAGAGTCGGTAGCAACCTGTAATTTTAGGCTATCTCTCGCTCGCAGACCAGCAGAGAGTAACAATTCAATTTCACAGCATAAGCAGGTCTCCGTTACAGCTGTCTCGTCAATTCAGTGTCCTTTGACCGGAGCTATGACAATGCGATTGTTTTACGTGATAAGTAGTTATTTGTATTTTAATATACAAATCATAATAATATCTTACAAATAGTCACTTAAAAATAGTCATTTAGGAGTATTTTGTAGAAAGCTTATTCAATATAGCATAGGCATAAAAGACGATTTATAAACCTTTGTTGCGTGATGGATAATAAATTTGATGAATACAGTTTCGGTCGGTCTTTAACTACAGTGAACATAGAAAGGATGCCTGTGAGTGATCTTATAGCCTTCCCTGAATCAAGAAATAGTTACCTATGTTCTAATAAACGACTTTGATAACGTGAGCCATGTAGAGTTCTAATCTGATTTGGATATATTAATGCATTAAACTCATATTTATTGCAGAAAATACTAATAAATAATATTATCTGGTTTCATCTCTGGATCTATAAAATACACCCCTTTATTGAATCAATATCAATTTCACCTGCATAGAACGTGTCCCTTAATAATTACTTATGCAAAACGTAATAGTTGGAAAGCTCGCGGTTTCGACTATGTGGGCGGACATAGTAATTTATGCCCTTTTAGACCACCAGTCCTTTACCACAGATAATGGTTTACTACGTTCTTAGGTTGGTCTAAACCTGACAGACCTGTACAGAACCAAAGAAAAGGTTACTGATATAGGCACCTTCTGGACTGTAGCTGTAGGTAGTCCTGTTCATTGCCATTGACCCGAAAAAATGCTTAGTAAGTACAGTACGCGAACGAGTTCATGACTATCCTGATATATGCGCCTCCTTGTCATACTCGCAGTAACACTGGCGTGTGCGACAAGGATGCGCATATTTCAGGATGGTCATGAACTCGTTCGCGTACTGTATTCCGTTTCTGTCGATAACGTCAAACAGATTGATAAGAAGCTACATAGCGTACCTGTACGAAAACTGGTAATAAGGAATCGTAATTTATCGACTGCCGCCGTGACTTCAAACCGTGGTTTCAAACCCGGGTCCGTGCATTACTCGTACCTACTGTGCCATCGCTGTACGAACTGACGCGCCCTTGTTTCAGCCCGGTCTTCAGGATTTCATAGATAGGTGGAGATTTGTTATTATTAGTACGTACCTATTATGTCTTATTTTGTACCTAACTAGTGCATGAAACTTTTAGTCTCCCAAATAAAATGAAATAGACTTGCGTCAAAACTTGCCATATGAGCCCCGGCCTTAGGATTACATGCTGCCAAAACAATTAAATAACATTGTTCAGTTATGTCTTAGAAAGAGTTATGTAATATTTCGTTGCGGTGTAGGCGCGGTGAGTGATCGCACTCATCTGTTTGTTTTATTTATGAACCGTGTTGATGAACCATTAGACGAGACAGACGAAGTTACGTTTACGTGCACTTGAGAATCTACGCACATGGATCAATCATTCAAGCATCAATTTCTTTTCTAGAGTACTGAAGTCCGACAAACCGGTCTCCCTCTCTCTCTCTCTTCGTGTGGGACACCGAGTCGTTCAACGACCCGATGAACCCTGGTATCAGAGTTTTTCAACCGCCTACTGCAAGTAGCAGGCCTCTGACATGGTTGTGTAACGACCGCCATCATAGACAGCAACCGGGACCGACGGCTTGACGTGCCCATCCGAAGCACGGAACCATCTTACTTTTTGGACAATCAGGTGGTTCAGCCTGCAATGTCCTAACCAGACATAGCCTGCAATGTCCTAACCAGACATAGTCCTACCTAACCAGGAACAAATTCACAAAGTTACAAATATCAACTATGAGTGATCCCACCGGGAATTGAACCCGGAACCTTCTGCGTGGCAGGCAGTCGTACTAACCACTGCGCCACATCGGCTGTCACCCACCAGGTCTCACACCAGGCAACATGGGCTGAAAACGTACGGGCTTGAAGCATTATTTCTAATTATTTTTCTCGAATAGGTAGGTATTTAAATATTTGGAAGCCCAAAACCGAGATGACTAGCACGAAACAGAGGAAGCCCAGCAGTGAGACATTAAATAGTATACAAAAGCGGCCAAGAGCGTGTCAGACACGCTCACAAATAGGGTTTCGTAGTCAACGTTAAAATATCAGGTCTTTCAACGTTACAAAGTTAATTTTGTTGCTGGTTTGTTTGCAGCTGTATGATTACCAACCGCAAAATGAAAATCTTGAATATTTCCTTAATCTTAAGTGGTACAGTATTCGTTATAGTTTTCATGGTAACTTCATATTAAGAACTATATCCCATATTTTTTTCAAATTTTTAGCTTGCATACTTTAGAAGTTACAGCTGGAACAAATTATGGCTCAAAAACGCCCCTTTTAAAAGCAAATATCTCGAGACAGAAACATTTTAGAGACTTTGTGTCAAAGAAACCTCCTCCCCTTAGTTTTAAAAGACCTATTCAACGATACCCTACTCAATATTACAGGCGAAAAAAAATTTTTTTGCCCCCCTTTCACATGTATGGGAAGGGGGTCCAAAAAATAATTAAATTATTTTTTTCTCAACATATCTAAATTTGGGTCAACACGATCTAACTTCACACCAAATTTGATGTCGATAGCTCCAAAACTGACGAAGTTATGAGGGCGCGGCATACAGACAGACAGACAGACAGACAGACAGACTTGACGAAACTATAAGGGTTTCTAGTAGACTACGAAACCCTAAAAAAGCCGTAACGATATTCGCGTTCTATCGAAGTGCAATATACGATAGAGATGTATTAAAAACAAAAACCCAACTGCGGTAATTTCAAAGTTGTATTTTGCGATAAAAATTAGACGAACCTAATGATACCTCGCATGTCAAGATCCGCCCAGGTGTTTGGACTGTAGCCCGTGATAACGAATTTCTTGTCTACATGCATACATACGTAACGTACATACATACATACATAATCTCGAAAAACATAACCCTCCGGCAGGTCGGGTAAAAAGTAAGCTCTAGTTATATTGAGCCTTTCAAACTGGACTCTGTAATAGCGATAACATTGGAATTTTGACAATTGCATATAGCATTGCATGAATCACAGTAGTTGCACAATGACTCAAACAGACAGACCAGACACTGTTTATTTTACATGTAGATTGTAGCAGTGTCTTGTGTCCAAATAACACTTATTCATTACATCGTCCGATTATAATTACCATAGAGCACTAATGAAAAGAGATGCGAACATATTTCATAAACAAACGACAACAGTATTATAGCGTTTGCCAAAAGTTAATAGTTGCCGGCTATCTTTCTTTGGGGCATTCACGTATCATCACAACTTAGCTTACAAAAATTAGAAACTCTTGAAAATGCGCACGCTTTTGTGTTTTAGACTTTGCCCACAGCGCATTTACTTACTACGCATTGTAAGATTTTATGTAAATAACTTCAGTGCTAAATACTCACTGACAATCCTGATTATGCGTGAACTGAAACGTTGTTTGACATTTCGACACCTGTGTCTGTGTCGTAGACAAGAGTAGGTAGGTAGGTACTTTGTTGTGTGTTTAACTCGGTGCTTATTTTCTTGGACATAAGAGTTAGAGTGGTTTACAAAATGGTTTTACTTGCTATGCGTCTGTGCGTCTAGTTAGAGTTAAGTACAACCTGCCTACCCATTTAAAGGATTGCCTATGCTGGTTCTTCTTAGTATTTGTATGAAAAGCCAGTCTTAGTTGGTCCCTTAAATGGGTAGGTTGATGTACTTGTGATAGTACTAGAAAGTAGGTACCTACGTTAGGAAGAGATGAGCTAATGAGCAGAACTAATTTTGCCTTATTTACATATAATGTAAAGAAGTTTTCAGGAATTTAAACTCCATGTCTTCCGCATTCACATGGACTTCAAGGTTTTAGTCACATAATGCAACTTGATTTATTTTGCCTGAAAAAACACTGCTGAATGAAGTATCAGATTTCACTGTGTTTTGTAGGTTTTGAATGCCAAATTGTGTCGCCGGTTTGCCAACTAGCTAGAATAAATCCTAAAAGAGTAGTCTAGGATTACAGTCGGAAAGATGAGTATTTAGTTTCGTCTACATGAGGAGGTACACTACTCATGGAATAATTTGAGTTGAGACTTTATGAAAAGGGTTATAACGTGTCTAACTCGTAAACTATTTCTCAACGAATCAAATTCATTTATATCTAAAGAAATTCAATTAATTCTAGTTTCCGCGGTAGAATTCGTTGCTTATTTATGGACCCGAACCGAAGTCTGCTAAATAAAAATCGTTTCAGTTGGGTGTCGATGGCATGTCAGTTGGATGGTTTTATTTTGATAGTTTCCTAGTCTGCTAACCGTTTTTAGCATGAAAAATAACAGTGGCAATAGAATGACGGTTAAGTCTGTGGCAAAAAAAAAAGTAGCAGACTTGGGGGGCCTGTTTCCCGGCATGTACCTATTACCTATACCTATAATATTAACCTTCATCTTGTATCACTCTATCTATTTCAAAAATCGCATTCAAATAGATTATGTTGCGCGGTTAAGGAGTTTAATGTTTTAATGACAGACCATGTTAGTATACAAAATAATAAAGTTAGGTAGCATTCACATTTAGATATATAGAGATATTTTGTTTCAGGAAACAGTAAAGTTCTTTGTATAACTCTGTACCTACCTACCTATAAGTAACAATCATACCAGTATGTATCGCACAGTAAAGGAATTCCGCGTTATTGTTGTATATCTTTGTTCTTCTTTTATAACGTAATATAGGTACTACATAGTTGCATCTCGTGTTAGAAACATATTGGACTATGATATGTGCCACTTGGACTAGACTTGCAGAGTATCAGTTTTTTTTTTTCCTTTTGGATGACCGAGTCAACGAATGACCTGACGAACCCTGTTGTCTGAGTTTTCAAAACACTTTTTTTAGAAAACTTGCAGGTTGAAATTTTAAGGTTATTTTCTTATTTACGTACCTTGGGGAAAGTTGTCTCATATCACCGCCCTAAGGTTCTAAGTTTTCGCTATCGGTCACTAGTAAAATTTTACCCTATGTAATTTTCTACCGCTGGCAGGATTTGAACCTGTAACTCGCCATTAGTACTGGCGACACTTCTTCCATCTGGGCTACCGCGGCTCAATCGTTGCCTGCGGAATTATGCAAGTGTGTCTAACATATGTTTTTTTAAATTACCAACGATTATCGACTTATTTTTAATTTCCAATTTTGTTCTCAAAAGAGTAATTCCCACAAAACAACTGATAGCTATAAATAGCTTAACCCTTTCAACCTCAACTAATCTTATTAGGATCACTTTGCTACGCACGTGCTTCTTAGACGTCTTCAGTAAACAAGCGGCACGTTGAAAATATATCACTTTCACTGCTGGTTCTAAAGGCACCATCAATAGACATGACATACTAAAACCAGCGATGGACTATCGACTACCGCCTTTAGGTCGTAGATGTTCTTTCTATTCGTCTTCCCGTGTTGTGACACGGGTTTCATCGCTTGGCGCCGCGTGGTGTGACGACCGTGTGACCTATCAAGTATAACACTTTCATCACTGCTGGTCCTGAAGGCACCATCAATAGACATGTCATTCTGAAACCAGTGATGGACTGTCGACTACCGTCTTTAGGTCGTAGATGTTCTTTCTATTCGTCTTCCCGTGTTGTGACACGACTGACATTGCTTGGCGCCGCGTGGTGTGACCGTGTGACCTATCAAGTGCACAGCACTACCTACTACCTGGTCCATAGAAGAAGGGCACCCGAAATGGCAACATTATTGTTTGCGTCTTTTTAATATTACATGACATTTGAGAAAGACGTCAACAATAATGTTGCCATTTCGGGTCCCCTTCTTCTATGAAGCAGGTAGTATCTACAAACATGAACTGTGACGCCGATCGTCGGCAATGAGACATTGAGACGCATGTCTCATACGGGCGTAGACAGCAGCGTCTCTTCTGTTTTTAGGGTTTCGTATTTTTTTTTATTGATAGGCTTCGAGCTTACGTCTTTCGTGTCCCGTGTGGAGATAGCGCTCTAAACCCGTAGCTTATACAAAATAGGTAGTTGGGTTCAGTCAGGGGACTTGATTTGAGAGTAAAAACGATTAACTAGTTTTTGAAAAGCTAATTCCTCTGATTTGACCATACCTAGCTAAATGAACTATTTATCGGATACCTTAATACCCTACAGTGACTTCAACAGCTAACCTTAAAATTATATTTATTTATATACAAACATGGTGAAAATCAGCCTTCTGTTTTTTGTGTTTGTTATAGGTATTCATTATCGCTGAAACATTTATAATTTACCTAATTATGTTATTTATTATTGTTTCAGGTATGTATTAACAGTAGTCGTTTTATATCACCTAATGAGGTAATAAACTTCGGATTATGACCTATAGCACTATAATTATTAATGTATTTTTTTACGTTTTAATCCACGTGGCGCGTTGTATCGTAAAGCACCTACTCTATAAGTTTTTATTTCGCCACAAAAACGTCGAGGAATTCGTTGAGTAGGTACCTATCCTGTTTGTGGTAAGTATTTATGGGGGAGAATCTTAAGAGTTACCTACCTTACTAGTCTTTCCCGCACCCATTTGCATGAATAGTTTCTCATAGTAGAACGTAGCAGTCTGCCGTCTGCTTTCAACAGTTTCAACTGATTGATGAATGCTATTGTAGGTAGTGTCACTATTACCATGCTGTGGACCATAGTCGACAGATATTCAGCAAAGATCAAAAACTATGACACCCTGATTGGACTAGGAATGGCAGTATTCTTAACAGCTACCATACGATATAGAGGTAGCAGTATTCTGAATCATACCTACTATAACTTCTACAGCGCTTCGTAAATAAGTAGGTTACTTCGTAAGCGAAGGCGGTCGACCACCTTTAATAATTGAACCGAAATGCGGGGTGAAGAGATATTGAGCTTTCAAGAGCTTTTGCATCTTTTATTACTGAGCGCTTCGATGTATTGGATGAGTGAAGATAGAACTCTAATCGAGAATTGCATGCCAATGTTAAAAGAGCTACTCACTTAATTATTAAAACTTACCTAAAATGATGATGGAAAGGAGTTAAAAAGCTACTGAGCGTGTGACTAGTTAGGTAAAATAGCCTTACGTTTTCGTTTGCAAATGTTCCTTATTCCTTTTAGATTTCAAGTAGGTACTGAACACAGTAACTATCTATACCCAGTACAATAGTACATCCTAGCTAGTACTTTTATAAATTCTATGGTAGTACAGCTGTCTATAATTTCACGTAGAATAGTTTAAAGAAGTGCTACGATGTCTACGTCGTGGCAGGGGTCAAAAGTCAGAGGTTGATACATTAAAAACAAATCGCATTTTTGCCCTCATAACATAGATAAAATAACGAAATTCTCGAAATCACACTATAAATACTAACTATAGGTACTTAGCATGTTCTAGTATCAACCCAACCTTGATACAATTTTAATGAGCAATACAAACAAGTGACCTTTGACGACGTATTGTTATCGATCACTGCTCTTTTTGTTAATTCTAGATTTTTTCTGCACTTTCTAGATTTTTGTTTCGCTTTGAGGCTTCTTTGCTAGTTCTATCGTTGAAACTATTGCAGTCAGGTCTATTCCAGCGTCAAAGCATACTCAGAATTTTAAAAAAGCAAGTGCTGCGAGCAGTTTAAGAGACAAATCTAAAAAAATACCTTCAATTCAATCTGACCACTTTATAAAAAATTACAATAAATGTCGTTAAAAATACAATTACTCATATGAAGAACTAGGTAGTATGAAAGGTCCTCCAGAATGTTCTTTTATCCACTGTTATTCTTTTGCGATTTATGTCTGTAGAGGTAGGTACGTAGTGCGTACGTAAAAACGTCATTATCGGGGTTGTTTTCCCCGAGAATTGTTCATTTATTCAACGCCCGCCCACGGTTCGCGAAATGACAGTTTCGTTTCTACAGACTGACATTCAGACACAGACGTCATTGATAATGTGATACTGATGTCACAAAGGGGCTTTCTAAAATCAGACCCACATACATCAGCTTACAGCATAGACTTATATATGTCACCGTAAAATTGGAAATAACGCTGCATTATAATCTATCTTGCTAAATTATAATCTGTCGAAATATTGTAACACATTCACTCGTATTCCAATTTAACGTATAATTTTTCAGTAGATTACAATATAACGAACTAAATCCGTGAAACTGTGATACGATTACGCAGCTCGCGTTCTGATTGGTCAAGTCGAGCATCATGTCGCCAACGACGCCATCTTTGTTTCACAGCTGATTGCTTTCGTTGGTTCTAGAGCGTAAACAAACCGTTTTTATTATTAGGTTTTTATTAGTTTCGTGTTGAAAATTGCTCATATAAACTAATTAAATAAGAAAATAATCTCATATGCACTGTTTGTTTACGTTCGATACCCATCGAAATGGCGATCAGCTGTCAAATAAACATGACTGCGCGATATACATGAGGTTCGACCAATCAGAACGCGAGTTGACAGTTTTACTGTTTTACTTCATAATATTGTAATATTTTGAAAATTGATACGTTAAATTGTGATCCGTGTGTGTGTCTTACAATATTTCGACAGATTGTAATTTAGCGAGATATATTATAATCTAGCGTTGTTTGCAATTTCACGGTGACATATCGGGTGAAATTTTACTAGTGACCGATAGTGAAACCTCAGCACCAGCTGGTGATAAGGAACAACTTTCCTCAAGGAACATAGGTCGAAATAGAAAAAAAAATTTGGACCCTCCATAGTAACTCAAATCAGCTGATCGGCAATTTTGTATGGGAGGTCCAAATTTTTTTTTCATGTTTCGACCTATGTTCCTTGGGGAAAGTTGTTCCTTATCACCAGCCGGTTCTGAGTTTTCGCTATCGGTCACTAGTAAAAATTCACCCTATATAAACTAAACTAGCGTTTATAGACCAACTGACAGCTCGATCTCGCGTGACCAATTTTGGTTTTGGCGCGGTTACCTCAGCTAGTGATGTAGGTACATTATTCAATTTGGAGGGTTATCGATAATTTCAAATAAAAAATGGTATGAAGATTTCAACTTTATTTATTTGTTCAATTGTAATGTTGACATAATGCTTTCTTTGCTGCGGCGGGTCATTTCCTTTTTTGCAGTCAGCGTATTTCCTACGTAGGTTTCTAGAATTTGCTGAGAAGGTTGTTCGTAAGAATCCTGGTCAATGGCGCTATCTTCACAAATAAGACGTGCGAAACCAGAAATAGAATGACATCTGTCAGACAAGTGATCGCCGGTGGTCAAACACATCTTTCTTCATCCTTCAGTGTTGAGACGTAGATGGGCCTATGTCACGGTTTACGTACGATGATGCGAATCTCTCGTTAATACGACCCTGAAAATAATAGGTATTAATAAGTATTTCGCATGAGTCACCGACTCGATCTCTAATAACTGGATCTAAAGTGTATCTGTTGGATGCAGTTGAAAATAATGTTATATGTATTTGTAAAAAACTATGTCTGAATTGTTCAAGTAACTATTTAGCGAATCTTTAAAATTTGCATATTTTTTGTTGTCATACTATTCAAAGTATGTAAGGTACCTCTAGGTAACTATCGATAACTTTGTCGATAAATTGCAGTCAATCCCTGGCCTAATTGCGAAATTATTTTATCCCCAAATATTATGAAAATTACTAACTAATACACTTTTACAAATCGAAAATACGAAAGGAAATATAAGGATTTGCGTATTTTATTATTTTACTTACAAAAAAAGGCACATTTAAACAAAAAATTCACGTGTAATCCCAGTGACGACTTTCTGAGAATTTACCTGTAAAATGTGCAGTTTTCCGGGTAAATGTGAAGACTCGTATCAAATTCGCATCCTGAATACATAACAATCGTTGCACACTAATCAAATTATAAAAATAAACCAGAATTTCTGAAAAAAACACCAAAATAATGTACAAGTAAAAACCAGCGGGTTGAATTGGGACGATCTGTCATACAAAACAGGTTACAGTGACATAAGGTTCGCTATTCTTTTCTATCTTACTGAGTTTCCATAAATCATTTTCTTCTCTTTTGCACACTATGTTCGTCTATCGTTTCTATGTCTATGGCTTACAGCCAGGCCACTGCTAAAAGTAGGCCTTCCAGAGAGTACCGCCATAATTCACGATCTCCCGTTTTCACCCTTCAGTCACTACCTGCAACCCTCTTCAAGACAGGACCCCTTTCAGAAACTACAAACCCATACTCTCATTTCAATCTACTTTTTTTAGTACATATTTTCTCCGGCCTACTTTCGTTAAGATATCATATAATGTGCTTCTACGAGTAAAAACACTCTGAAATAAGGTTTCATCGGGTCGTTAGACGACACGGTATCCCATACAAAAAAGTACCTAATTAAATTCTAAACGCAAGATCTTCCTGCATGCATTATTTCAACATAAAGTCGGATCTGGACATCCTCCACGACGTTTAAACCGGTCTTGAGTAATACTATTGACCAAGGACAATATGCAAGGACGTATCGATTTTGATATAACATTAGGTGTTCCAGTCACTTTGTTATTATATTTTTTATTGTATTGAACTCTTCTATTTTTGCACTTCGTTGTCAATAGACTATAGGAAATCAATCACTGAAACGCGGAAAATTTCTGCGTTCTGGTCTTATCCAAATGTTCTTAAATAGGGTCCTGAAAATGCTTCGAAATGGTTCCAGTAAAGGATGGTACGGCAGTGTTTGCTTTGCGCTCGATTTTGGAGGGGGCACTGCCGTGCCCCCAGATATTAAAATGAGTGACTGAGAACCCACAAAAAAGACCAGAAGCAAAAATTACCTGATATTGCGTCAAAAGCATGACATGTTTATCTTTCTATCATGACCTAGCTTTCAAGTAGTCGACCCTCTAAAGTTAGGTCCACGTGTGGATCAATACTTGGTCCGCAAGGCTGCACTATGGACGTATTTATAAATAATGAAACTAATGCATTTCGTAGAGGACAACGGCACAAATTAGGGCGGGGCGCCTATACAGATGGCCCACTAGCTAGCGATGATTTTGACGCTTACTGACTTTAACTGGGATCTCAGGGGATGTCAAGGTAACTAAAAACATGGTTGGCACGAACGTCATATTTCTTAGATTAAAATTTGCTTCGAATAATTTTTTTTATTTTCAATTCTTAGACTAACAGCCAAATAATTTTGAATCGACATATGCTAATAATAAGTCTCCGCCTTTATATGACGTTCTTGTATAATATTTTACTGTTTTGATATTCTTATACTTTGAGATTGTTGACAGTAGCAACCCTGGCTATGTCATAATCATAAATGACAATCGCAAAAATCCTGAATAGTGTCGAGTGAACCTTCTGTTAGCGGGCTGAACGGGGTCCAACAATGTATTGCGATTGTGTGACATCCGGTGTTTGTAGTCTAAGGGCAATGAAACGAAAAGTTCACCGGGTGGATGATCGATGAGGCACAGTGTTTTTTTTAAATCCTACCTGTAAGTGATGATGCAGACGATGTTGGAGCATGCTTGCCTAGGTGGGTTGGAAGGTAGTACGGCTGCCTGCTACGCACAGCTCCTGGGTTCGATTCAACGCTGTGAATTTGAAGACCTCATGTCGGGTTTGGGTGTTATTTGTAGGCGTAAGATTGTGATCGTGTCTGTCTTCGATACACAGAAAACAGATGCAAAAGAAAATTTCTAGAAAATACTTAAAATCCTCAAAAAATATTGTTACATAGCAACTTTATGACGCCAGAGTTTTCATTTGATCAAGTGTTCTTATGTTTATTATAATGTTTCTTGAACTTGCCTATACCTACTTTCTAATGAGCCTATTGTATATTTATTGTAATAAAGCATCTTAATTAAGCTTTATTCATAGGTACAACAAAATATAACTAGATTACACCCGTGACGTAAAACAAATACCACCTACGTCACTATTCCATGTTATGGTTATGAATATTGCGTCAGACAAATTGATATTCTCCAATTTGTCTGACGCAATATTCATGTATTCAATGAAATTTAAAGGCTGTGTTTTAATTTTTATGAAAGGTTTTTACATCATGTCAGCCTATAGCAGTCCACAGCCTCCCCCAGGGTATACCATTAGGTATGATCTCCTGTTTTCGCCATCCAGTCACTATACTCTGTTCACGAAAACGAGCTAGTAAAGCGCCACCTCAAACGCGTTTTAGTATGTGAGTATGTAAGAAAGATAACTATCACCTCGTTTATGCACGTAATTGAAAGGGATAATTGGTAAGTACTAACAATTAATGTCACTTTGGTACCAGGTTTTACGCGAATCTTTTTGCTAGCTTTACCGAACTTCGACCAGCTTTATATAATACCTACTGGAAACTAAGTCTTCTAACAATGTGTATCTAGTTCTGCTCTCGCCCGACGGAAATGCTCGCGTATTTTAGAGATACAGAAAACAATGTTAGATTTCCATCTGGTTTGTACGAATGCACACACTGCTATACGAATTTTATCTATTTTGTCCGAGAAAAGCTGCAGTGTTTTGTTTCAACAGAACATTTCAGCTGCTGAAAATACTGTGCACGTAGCAATAATGTATATAATTTTTACTCAAGTTTTACCTATTGTAGTATAGTTATAGATAATAGTGTATTTTGCACTAGACCTTCCGGAAAATAAACCATTCCAATGGTAAAACTCTACTCCAGCGGAAAGCTAGGGCAACGGAAAACAGTCACAAATATGGGCAAAAAAATTTAGTGGCAATTTAATTTCGCTGGTATTGGACCAGGATGTTTCCCAGCTGAATTTTATCCATTCCTGCGATAACTTTATACTTTCATAAACATACAAAATAAAATTAAAGAACAGGGAAATACTCTTTGGGTCTCAGAGTCAGCGGAGTAAGGGAAAAGTCAATTAACCATTTCAGGACATATTAATATCGATCTACTGGTCTAAATCATATGTTTGAAACAACCCCATGGTTAGCCACAAATAAAAATTAACCTACATGTTACCTCGGTTCACCTCTAGAAGAAAATGGCGGATTTTAGTACTGCCATTGACATGGAAAAAGGAAATTGCTGGTCGTTAAGTTTTGTTATTGTGGCTGGAGAAATTCCAGACCAAGGTTGGTTATTTCTGTTTGATTGTGTTCTGCTTTTTGTTCTTGGTGGTATCCAGTACCGTGTGATGCCGGGTTGGAATAGCTTCACCCCAAATCTACCCGTGGGTGTCGTAAAATTCGATCCAGGGAATGGGCAACAGCGTTACCTGTGCCTGTGCCAATACCCGATATGGGGTGGCCCATGCCCAACAGTGAACTGTTGTGACTGTTAAGGTCTGTCTCCAGTTCTTGGACTGATTTCGAAAATTCTCTCACCACCTTTGTAAAGGCGTGTGAAATTCCACGGTATGCCTAAGTAACACCGACTACTTACATGTTTAAAAAAAAATCCTTTTCTATGAAAACGGTCAATGCAACTTCTAGGTGAGTCGCTGGCGCTGGTGGTCAGTAAATTTCTTACACGTCATTTATGCCAACATCATTATTTCATTTGTTGTTGTATAACTTACTGTGGGACTAGTGTTTTTGTCGCGGTAATGTGATATTTTCTAAAGTAACTGTCAGTAACTGTGTTGTGTTTTATTCCTCTATTACGCTCCAGACATTTTGAAAAGAACTGTGCACCTAAATCCGCTTAGTACACTCGCAGTCTACAATACCCTCGATTTGTTGGGGCTATTTCAAGTCCCCCAACGGGAATTCCCGTAGCGTGCTTCTAATACAAGTTACTTTTCTAAGAATCCGAAAGTGCACTTGTGGAGCTATCTATTGGAATTTTATAACATGTTGCCCATAACCCGTATAAAATTACTCTAGCACTTTAGCAGCAAGGTACAAAGTTGAAAAAGACACTGGAAGTTGAGGAATGCCTTCTTGAGCGTCGTCATAAAATGAATCACCAATCAATTTTATAACATGTTGCCAATAAACTATAACTCGTATAAAATTAGTTTGCTATTCCGTCTCTACTCTAGCACTCTACCTAGCAACTAGGTTTAAAGTGAAATAAGGCACTGAAGGTTGTGGAATACCTTCTTGCGCGTCGTCATAAAATGAATCACCAATCAATTTTATAACATGTTGCCAAAAACCTATAACTCGTATAGAATTAATTTGCTATTCCGTCTCCACTCTAGCATTCTATAGTCCGACAGGTTCGTGCGCGACCTTCCTGCGGGGTACAGACGATGGGAGGCGTCATTTTAATATGACGTGCGGCGCGGATGCGCGCGCTTCCCTTCCCCGCTACACCTCCCGCTACCCGCTGACATCTCCCCTCCCAACGTCTGTCACCCCTAGGGAGGGTCGCGCACGTACTTGCCGGACTATAGCAACTAGGTTTAAAGTGCAATAAGGCACTGAAGGTCGTGGAATACCTACTTGAGCGTCGTCATAAAATGAATCACCAATCACTCTATACGATTCAATCAAGGGTCAAATTAGTTACCTATTCAAGCAAAACTCTTTCCTCCATATCACATGTTAAGAAAATATACAACGCGCACAAACTCACAGTTTTGGGAATACAACCGTTAGATGTGCGAAGGTCGAGTACCTACGCCTCACCTAACGCGCGTTATCAGTCACATTTCTTCCTAACCGTCACAACGTCTGCAACGTCTCGCGGTAACCTGTTTGTTTATCTTAAGAAAATCCGCGGCCTTGCCAGTTGCGACTCTAATTTCAACACCTGAGAGTCTCAGCGGACTTGAAGGTTCCGTTCGGAAGTTTCGCTATCGACAAGCCCCTTGCCTCTTGCAAATAGTTGGTCTGCAGTCACCGCCGGTCGTCGTCCGTCCGTCTGTTCTATAATTCAGTACAACGCATGACTCGGCGCGAAACGGACGCGTACCTATCGGGCTTTGAACTTCGAATTCCGCATTCGCAATTTGAAATTCTAAAACGTGAATTCGTGCTCGTGACTCTACATTACGTGTAGCTTTTCACAAAAAAATGTCAGTTCTGGTTTTGTCTCTAAACAGCTTTATCATGTTTTAAATAGTTTTAATCTGTGTGAAGGAATGTTTCGCGTTGTGGGAAGTCCTAGACGTGTGTGAGCGTATGCAAAGGTTTTATTATTGGTGATATGATTTGCAGTGAGGTTTACTGGTTTTGCATTATGAAAATTGGCGCAAATAAGGTCTGGCAAAATTTTCTAGAAAATCTATTAAAATTTTATATTTATCAAATCCGTTCGTCACAATACCAACATTAATTTTACGACTATTTAAATAAAATACTGAAACTTACTGTCGTTTATTTAGTACAATATTTATACTCAATTGTCTTTGCTTAGCGTTATCATTAAGATATTCAAATATTTGAACTGGTTTTAAACACAAAGTATAGGGTGTCCTGCAGTTGATGCATCAGTTATTAAAAATGATTCATTGAGTCAGGAATTCAGATCATTGGCTGATTATGAGAACTATCTTAATTATTCTTTCCTTAGAGTCTTTATACTTCTGAGACCGTATAATTACTTACATCTTTTGTTTTGAAAACAACGTCTTACCTAGTATCTTCCTTCATAATTGTTTCAGTATACGAGCTATAGCATTGGAGTTTCTAAAGAACGAATTATTAATTTGAATAAGTTAGATATATTTTACCTGACATTCAACTTTAGCCTGTATCTAGGTAGAGTCTGGCTAGCGAGTCTTTGGACGTCAAATAATTCAAATATTTCAAATGGCAACATGTTAACACTGAAAAACTACAATAACACAATTTTGATACTTACTATTTTTTTGTTTTCTGCTCTTTAGTTTGTGTTTACCTTGCCTACCGGTATGTATGTATGATGTATCTACCGGGAGTAACAGAAAGGGTATAACAAGCCGAAAGGAGGTCAAGGTACTCATGAAACTGAACAACTTTCCCCATGGAACATGAGACGAAATATGAAAAAAAATTTGGACCTCTCAGAGTAAATCAATCAGCTGATCTGCGATTTTGTATGGGAGGTCCAAATATTTTTTTCATATATCGACCCATGTTTCATGGGGAAAGTTGTCAGTTTCATGAGTACCTTGACCTCCTTTCGGCTTGTTAACCCTTTCTGTTACTCCCGGTAGATACATCATACATACATACCGGTAGGCAAGGTAAACACAAACTAAAGAGCAGAAAACAAAAAAATAGTAAGCATCAAATAGTAGTTTTTATAACAAGGGAATAAAGTGATATATTTAGGGCGAGGGCGCTAGTTTGAATCATGAGCGGAACGAGGGATTCTAGAGTAAAATCCCGAGCGTAGCGAGGGATTTTAAAGTAGAATCGTGAGTGAAGCGAGGGATTCAATGTAAATCGCCCGAGAATAAATAACTTTATACCCGAGTGATACATACTACTTTTCATCCCCCTCTATGAAAAAAACAATAAATACTTACATAAGCTACGAAGTTCTTTAAATATTGCTTGCTATTGTCCATTATTTTACAATACATCTTATAAATTGCGTTATAAACATCCAATATTTACAAAAACATTATCACTCATTTCATTTCATATTATTGCAATATAAATTGTGAGGTTGAATATTGTTTTTGCCCGTTGCCGGCCAGTTATCGCGCCAAAAGAAAAATAAAATTTGACACATTACTTTTTAATTTCAAATTTTGCTAGGAATTAGGTCTTTTATGAGCTACATACTAGGTGTAAAATACTCAATAAAATAGCAGATAACAGGTAGTGTTGCAGGGCTGCCACAATGCGCAACAGACAATGTGCACTAAATAATTCGCGTCAAATATTATGCAGTACTGGAAATCACGTAATCCTGATATGAATTCTCGGACTGAATATTTTGTGACGCTTATTTTTTTCTGCTTTTTCTTGAAGCGCTCGGTGAATCAACGTCAAAATTCATGCAGGAAATAAAGGGAGTCATGGAAAATGCAGTAAAAAGTTCATGTTTTGAAGAAACATCATTTCTCGAAGCGCTTCAGAAAAATGCAGCACAAAAAATGCAACCCGCAATTCAGTGTCATGTCATTGAACTTTACTAGAGGTGTACTCAAAAACTCTTAGTGGTCGAGAAATCATAATCGATTAGCGGAAAGCGCCATGTTAGGTTAGGTTAGGTTAGAACTTTGACCATAATCAGATCAGAATCAGAAATTCATGAAATCTCGGGTTGCACAATTTCGGAGCGCATGAAGATTGCGCAGTAGAAAAAATGCAACAAATATTTCATGTCAGCAGTAACTTTTGACACAGATTCTCGGGCTGCATTCTATTTGTCGCCTATTTTTCCTGCGTAATAAACTTCGCGTAAACCACATTCACAACAGAAAAGTGCAACACGGGAATTCGCGTTAAAATTTGTGCACCTCGAGCATTCTTGTCAATGTCGTCAATTATTTACTGCACAAAACGTGACGCGTTTTTTTCGTCGCACAATATTTGTTGCACAAAGAGCGCACCCGTGTTGCAGAGAAAATACCCATCTGTAGTAAATTTTCGATTGATTGGTTGCAAATATTTGTGTTCCAAATTCAAATGAGTTTTAATCCCTTGGGATTAAATGACCTACTTTAATCCCACTTATGTGCGACCAAAGCGTAGTTTTTTGAATAGAGGGGATGAAAATTGTTTTATTGTAGTTTTTCAGTGTTAACATGTGAAAGATTTTTAAAATTGGCGCCATTTCCGTGTCCAAAGACTCGCTGGCCAGACTCTAGGTAGGTACCTACCTGCCTGTAGATGTCGTATTGTATAGTTTGTTTTTGTTGTGATTAGGTAATATGCGCCTGTCATTGCTGTGACTTTTAATGCTAAATATAGGATCGAAGAGGTAACCTGCTAGACCACCATATTATAGGAGGCTGGTATTTTAGGTCTGAGCCTGCGGCTTGACCCTTTGAGATTACACTTCGTATTTTGTCAATGATTAGCACGTTTTCTTAGCTCCTTTTCACAGCAGATCGCTCAATAAGCGCCGCCTCGCCCTTAAGAAGCGCGGGGCGTGCGCGGGGAGCGCGGGGGACGCAGGCCGGCGGCGGGCGCGCAGCGCGCGATCCTCAGTACGCTGTATTTTGCCCAGTGATACGCACGTTGGATTTTAACAGCGAGGCTGTTCGAGAGATCATCGTATTTTTTGTGTGGATGATCTCGCATTTTAAAGGTGAGTTACCTTCCTATAAAATTCTATGATGGTTACAGTCGATTAATTTCGTAAAGTGTTCAGTGTCAATTTTGTTTTCGAACAAAAGTGAGTAATTTTTATAGTATATTTATATTTTGTGATTGATCAACCTATTACAAACTACATATAAAATAATTGGAATTGTTGATTAATTCATATCTAATATTATTAGCTTTGTTCTTGTTGATTTTTGACCGTGTTTTTAGCTTATTTACCAATTTGTATTGGCTTGGGACTCACCCATGGTAGTCCTACGTGGTTTTTGCCACGTCATTGTGATCATCATTCTTGTCCTGCGGCCAATCAGCCCAGACAATAGACCGAATAGAGGTCGGCCCAAGAAATTGGGCCGTCGTCGGCTCACGGGAATGACCCGTCGACGGCTCCTTGGTTTGATCCGTCGGCTCAGCGAAATGAGCCGTCGGATTAATGAAATGAGCCGTCGGCTGAGTTTAAGCAACCGTCGGCTGAAATTGAGCAACCGTCGGCTGAAATTGAGCAACCGTCGGCTCAATTTCTTGGGCCGTCGTCCTTGACTTGTCCCGTCGGGTGCTTCTAAGAGATAAATGGGATTTTCCTATTGCAGGATGAAAAATGGCACTACCAAGGGCTTTTACAACCTTGGGTGAGCTCGCCGAACTCGAAGAGCCGGGAGAGAGAGAGGTGCTAGATCGTCTTATCGAGGTCGTCGACCTGGTCTACCCACCTACGTGGCGTGATTGGCGTGTTGTCAACTTTTCGAAGGAAGATCTTTTTGGTTTAAGACTGGAGCCACAAACCCTAAATAAACTGAGATTTGCCATCCCAACTATTTCGATCATAAAATCATTTGATCCCGAAGCGGTCTCAGTGTCTGAAAAGAGATTTAAGACTCTGAAGTTGTCTCTTTTGAACTGGTCTTTTTGTAGGGCTTTAATCATGAGCCCGAGGTCCGTGGCATCTAAGATACATGGCTCTACTTCAAATTTGGAGATTTTCATATCTGCGATTGGCGATATTGGAGGTGATTTTATTTCAAGAGAAGAAGCAGAATCTCTGATATCCGGTAAAGAAAAGAGAAAAAGACCATCTTCGCAGTCAGCACAGTATAAGGTCGCCAAGAAACAAAGAACTGATTCGACGGAAGACATAAGGATTCTCAAAGAACAGACAAGAGCCCTACAAGATATGATGTCTAATCTATTGAGTCGTCAATATCAGAAGAGCCATAATTATGGCCATGAGGGCAATGCATCAGGTTCAGAGGAAGAGACCCCATTCAGTGAAGTGGATAAAGAGAATCTCAAACGCCTTCAAAACTTTCTGCCTCTGAAAACCAAGATTTCGTTAGCTCAAACTCTCCTCTTCCCAATCCTAGATTACGCCGATACATGTTATCTTGATGTCACAGAGGAGCTATTAAACAAGCTGGAGCGTATTCAGAATCTTTGCATTCGCTTTGTCTTTGGACTGCGCAAATATGACCATGTGTCTCACTTCCGTAAACAGCTCAAGTGGCTACCGATCCGACTTCGCAGGAATACTCACATTCTTTCTTCTCTCTTCAATGTTCTGCACAATCCTCGTGCTCCTATCTACCTTAGTGAACGTTTCAGCTTCTCTCGTCCGCAGGACAAACCTTGTCGCTCCAACGTTCGGTCTCTTCTTACTATTCCTCTTCACCGCACTGATTTCTATTCTTATTCGTTCACTGTTCATGCGGCTAGGCTGTGGAATTCGCTACCACATACTGTACGAGACAGTCCCTCTATCACTGTCTTTAAAAAAAGAGTGAAAGAGTATTATCTATCTCTAGATTGTTAATATTAGGTATATATTTATATATATATTATACATATGTACTATATTATGTATATTAATTTATGTATGTTTATTATATATTAATTAGTTACGTATTATTTAGGATATACATATAATATATTACTGGTTCTTTTTGTTTGTTAATTTAGTTATGCTGTTGTACACGTCTTCTCTGCCTTTCTTTGTACATGTCTCACTTCCGTAGGTCGGCTGGAAGAAATTTCTACCTAGAAATAAGCTGTGCCTGTTGTGTCATATATCTGTTGTTTTTGTCTTTTGTTTAATTTTCTTGTGTGCAATAAATGGTAAAATAAATAAATAAAATAGACGGTCGAGCTTCATCGTTATTTCAAGCTCCTGATATGGATATGGCCTTACCAGGTGGTTCCACTAACTTATTTGATTTTACTCCGTGCATCAAGGAAGCTGAGCCAAAGATTATGCGTGCTCCTTCAGACTTGTTGGAACAAGGCGTACTTTGCCAGAAGTTCGGTACGGGCAGTTGGGCGAGCATCCGATACAATGAGGCAAACAAGAAACTTCAAGCTACTCCAGCTTTTACTTCACTGTCGGTCAATCCGCAGTTGGCTGGAAAAACTCCAAACTGGGTTCCTTATGAGCAAGTGGTTAAATATGATCAAACGTTGGGTGCCTTAACACATGGCCTTCTCCAACAAAGAAAACTCCTGATTGAAGTACTCTCCGTCGTAGCAAACGAGATTAAATCAAACGCTCTTAATGATGCAATCAAGAAGCATATAACTGGTCCTGAAACAGATTTTAAAAAGTTTAACGATGAGCTTCTCCAATATACCTGTGGCAGGCGCGCTGAATTAATTGAATTCAGACGTTCTCTTTACAAACCACCATCGAAATTTATGAATGACGTGCTTCATAACGTCCCCCCTTCTTCTACTCATCTCTTTGAAGAGAACGCTTTGTCAGAAACGTTGAAGAAAAATGGAGGATTTTATAAATTTTTCCCTGCTTCCAAAAATTCATCCTTCAATAACTCCAAGCACCCAGACTACAAGGAATCGACGTCATTTCAAGCCGGTAAGCAGCAGTTCAAGAAAACGAAGCCTCAGTCTTCTTCCACTTCATCATCGGTCAATAGAGGTTTTAGAAAATCATACGAGGCAACTCCAAACAATAGAAAAAGGGAGGGGGGGGCATATAGAAGGCCCTCGTCTTCATCTAAAACATCAAAACCCTGACTATTCCCCGAAATGCTTATTTGCGGGGCGTCTAAAAAACTTCATCAAAGTATGGGAGAGTTACGGCGCCCCGAATTACGCAACAAACATTATATAAGATCGGAATTGCCTGAAGCGTCAGATAAAAATGTCCATAGATATCCTGACTTAGTTAAGATGGGTCATAAACTGGGACAGATCAACCGTGGTTCCAGTACAAAACACCGAATTCCTGGAAATATGGGACACCTAATACAACATAAATTGTATCAGTTCGGAGAAAATACAGAAAACTGTAGGTTCTCTTCTTCGGATACAGAAGAATCATTACTGGACTCGGAGACAGAGGAAGTCGTTGCTGGGTCCTCTGGTGTTCTCAGCCTTTGTGGTACCGATAAGACTTTTGATGTGCCGGGGGTTGCTAGAGAGAACCGTCTACAGAATGAGCCTACTTCAGCCGGATCAAAGGTGTATATTTCCAAGAACGAATGCATTCAGCCGGTGATGGTACTTCAACCTAGCTTGGGTGTTTTCCCCCAAGGCAAGTCATGTAACATCTGAGCAACGCAGAGAAAACGTACGTAATCATAGCACCAATTTGGAAGGAGTCGTTTCGGATAATATATCTTCGCCGGAAAGCCACTGCTCCGCCATTTCGATTTCGCGAACTGCAACATCATCCGACGGACTTAATGTAAGCAGAAACTTCCCCCGAGATGACCAAATTAAAATTGGAGGCTTGGTGAATTCGGGGTGGGGCAGTTTAATACAAGATTGGTCCGCGGAGAATATTGCTTTATTAGAAGGTTCTTGGCGGGAGTCAACCTTACGTTCATATAAGTCGGCCTGGAATCGTTGGTTACAATGGTGTACCTCAAACTCTGTATGTCACTTAAATCCATCGGCTACACATTTAGCTCTTTTCTTATGTCACCTACACAAAGTGTTAAAGTTGGCCCCTAGAACCATTAAAGTTCACAAGTCAGTTGTATGTACCTTCTCGAACCCTTCTAATGTAAATAATCTAGGCTCGCACCCTTTGGTTTCACGTATAATTAAAGGGATAGAACTGTCAAAGCCTCCAGTTATCAAGAAAAATATTTGGGATGTTTCTACGGTAATTAAATGGCTTTCAGAAAACCCACCTCAAGAAAGCAGTTTTTTCCAATTATCGCGACATGTGGCTTTACTTCTTCTGTTAAGTTCTGGCCGTCGTATCCATGATCTAACGCTTTTGCATATAGGTTCCGAAGATATGGTTAAAGCCGATGATGGTGTAATATTCTGGCCCAAGTTTGGGTCCAAGACTGACTCTGCACGATTCAGGCAATCGGGCTGGCAAATTAAACCTAGTCACATAAAGAATTTAGACATACCTTTTTGGATATCAAAGCTTATTTCCCTATCGGAGAGTCGTAGAACAGCCCGTGCGAATTTAACCAACTTATTCATTACCACCAGAGGTGTGGTTAAGGCTGCGTCTCGTAGCGTTATTGCTGGTTGGGTACGCACTGTCTTTGAAAATGTGGGTATTGATGCATCGCCAGGAAGCATTCGTTCAGCGGTAGCGTCAAGTAATTTTAATTCTTTGCCATTAGATGAGGTCTTGAGTAAAGGCAATTGGCGTAGTGAAGCCACTTTCTTTAAGCATTATTTTAAAGAAGTTAATCGTGTTGATTTTAATTCTAAACAAATGCCGCATTTGTTAAATGAATCTTTTAAGGCTTTATTATAATTATTATAAACATTAAGTGTGATGTCTTTATGATCTCTTTAATTCATGGTGATTTCATTTTATTCCATATTAGTGTGATACTGATTGTTTGCAACTGTAAACTTTAAGACTGATATCTATAAGGTCTCTATAATACTAAAGTGATTTGATTAAACTTATTTTCTGTTATTGATTATTTGCAGTAGTCAACATTGTAAGAGGTTTACTTTTATGTTACTGGAAAGAAGTTTCTATAATTTTAGTTCCTGTTTTTTGTTAGGCAAGAAATACTGGAAAGAAGTTTCTATAATTTTAGTTCCTGTTTTTTTGTTAGGCAATAAATAATAAAAGAATATTTTAATTAATTTTTCTTTTTATTATTTGAACACTTGTAACCATTGTAGAAATTAAAGGTAACTCTGCAGATATTCCTTTTCACAGTACGCTTCTATGGCCGGCAGAAACCAAACATGTCTCAAAGGGTCAAGCCGCAGGCTCAGACCTAAAATAGAACCGTTTTTCCCCCGAAGGGAATAAAAACGGATATTTTGGGTCTCAGGCTTGACCCAGGTTTAAGGCCTAGCCGGCCCTTACTGAGACGGTACTGAGGATCGCGCGCTGCGCGCCCGCCGCCGGCCTGCGTCCCCCGCGCTCCCCGCGCACGCCCCGCGCTTCTTAAGGGCGAGGCGGCGCTTATTGAGCGATCTGCTGTGAAAAGGAGCTAAGAAAACGTGCTAATCATTGACAAAATACGAAGTGTAATCTCAAAGGGTCAAGCCTTGGCTAGACCCAAAATATCCGTTTTTATTCCCTTCGGGGGAAAAACGGTTCTATTTTTTTATGAATCAATTCATATTTTATTTGCTCATTTAAGTAGGTAACTTTATTTTAAACTTGATACTGGTGAAATCATAATGGAAACGCCATAAAAAAAAGGAATTGAATTAATTAACCTTGTTTTTAACTTCATTTTGTTACTTACTCCACATGAATGCTGGGTCGTAGTCTTAAAACTTTAGTTTGCTAGGAACTTTCTAGATGTAAA
This sequence comes from Phthorimaea operculella, assembly GCA_024500475.1. NCBI lineage: Eukaryota > Metazoa > Arthropoda > Insecta > Lepidoptera > Gelechiidae > Phthorimaea > Phthorimaea operculella. Next base: position 277,928 of record JANFCV010000203.1, on the reverse strand, counting down.
AACTGAAATTCAAGTTGGTAGGTATACGAATACCTACTATAAAAGTTTCTTTCTATCCTACTGTCTATCGCTTTAGTCACGGTCGGCTGTATTTTCATGACAACATTAAGCAGGAAGGCTTTGACACGCTCGTGTTTTAAACATGTTTTATAAACTTACCTAACACATTTGTTACGGTTTGTATATCTGAAATAAAACAGCCACTATGTATAAGAATTCTTTTAAAAACAAAGATTTAATTACAAGCTATCTTCTAGAAATGTCGCAGCATAAAACTTGATCATTGGGTTCAATTTGCATAAATTAGTACAATGTTCTTGTATTTAAATAAATGGCAGTTGACAATAGACATGAAGTTCTGAAATAGGTTTTAGTTTCCTAGCTAAACTTTTTATACCTGTTTTTTATCGACATCATCTGCTCACATTCACCCACTGCACGGTATAGGCCTTTTCTGTATTACACCAATCCTCACGGTCCCGCGCCAATCTCATTCCCAGAGATCATGTTGACTTGGTGATGCCATTGGACCACCGGGCTGATGGTCTGCCCACAGGTTTTTCCTTTGGGCCACTACTTACAAAAGCAGTCACACGTTTTGTCCACCGTTCGTCTAACCTCCTTGCCAAGTGTCCTGGCCACCTCCACCCTAATCTCGTAATTAATTTTCAACTAAAACCTACTCTAATAAGTTTGAAATATGATTACTTTTTGTATTGCACGTATTTCCCTACTTATTTACTTTTCCTCAATGTCTAGGTCCTCAGACGTATTATGTTTCCTTTTATGTATCGGTGTGACGTTTTCCTGTGCAAAATCTAATTTTCCGCCTCGAAATTCCCGTGACAGCCAGTGGTTTGCTTGCTATGTCACTCAAAACATCTTATGGATTTAGAAATAAATCCAGTGAACGAAAATATACTCTCCTGTACCGTGCTCTTTATTTGTTTGTACAGAATAAAAAAAAAAATGAGCTGCCGCGATTATTATTATTCTTCTTCTGTTTTTATTATTCTGTATTTTAATGTAAAACTTGCCCAGTTACTTTAATTCTCTATCTATAGATTTGATAGCAGTTACATTCAGAATCAACTATGAGAAAGTTTAAGTCACATAATATACAGAATTATGGTACATATACTAGTAGACTGATTTGCCCATGTACATTATCTATACGATTACACAATAAATTAGTTAAATAAAACAAAATAACAAAATGTTAGTATGATTCTGTAATATATCCATGGTTCTAGTGGTCCTAGAGGCAAATAATCTTGCACTGCACTTATCATAAGACTGCATAAGACATAACAAGTATAGATGTGTTGAAAAACAAAAAACCCGACTGCGGTAATCTTAAAGTAGTAAAATCCGCCATCTTGAATCTATAATATTTTAATATAGCCAGTGTCTCAGTGACGAATCTAACGACACCCCTTATGTCAAAATCCAACTAGATCCGTTTGGGCTGTAGTCCGTGAAAAAGAATTTTCTTGTCCACATACAATATATACATACATAGATACATACCTACATACATATGTACATACTCTCGAGAAACATAACCCTCCTTTTGAGGCAGTCGGGTAAAAAAGACGGTGGTCGCTCATCCTGTCAGTTTGTCACAACGGGTAACGTTATGTTACGGTGAACTATACTGAATAACGGTTTGATAACGTGTCACACTTCTGACATCGATTCGCTTCAAGATCCTTCGTAATATCTCTAGGTGTTTATTAAAAAGACGTTAGAAAAATAGATTATACTCTAAGAAAATAAAGTAAAACAGTAATTGACATTATTTTATTTTATTTTAGGAGACTAACAGGCTTATACCTACCTACTGTATTCTTGGTACGTAGGACCTGTATGGAGCAGGATTCTAAGTTTTCATCCATCATATCAATCAGCTTAGGCATGTCTAGAAGGAATTAACTTAAAAACAAAATTCTTACAGAAAAAGTAAGTAAGTAGGAAAAACTAAGAAGCACAAAAGTAAGTAACAATGACAACTAAAACTAAATTGCGCAAAAGCGGCCTTATCGCTAAAAGCGATCTCTTTCCGACAACATTTGGGAAGAGGACAAACAAAAAAAATGATGATCGATTAAATTAGGGTGTCAAAACCCGCAAGTTGTAAATCATTGTTATCTCTAACTGACTATAAAGATCTGTAATCTGACATAACCAGTCGTCAAAATCGCAAGAATTTCCCTATTGAATAATCTTTGGTCCACATTTTAGCACGCACGGACGAATAACTGTTGCATATTCAGTGATTTCATTCACATCGATATGATTGTGATTTCGCTAGCTCTTTATAACTTTCAAAATACACATTGAAAAACTATGCTAAGCTTAGACGTCAAGTTTCACAGATTATGGCAGATACACACAACGCATAAGTTTCAAATGCATTCTAGCATTAAATCCGTCACTCATACATTAATTTTAACCAGCTTTCCGCGAGATTGGTATTTGCTTCATAAGCATATTAGATTAGCTACGCTACCTCACGTCCTGAAATCTGCGTCCGCGGTCCGAAAGTGTTTTATTATTAAACAGTATGACACGAGTAAAACCGCACTTTCCACACTAATATCGTAAATAAGTAAGTGTCTACCTATACGTATGTCTGTCCTTACCATGCTGTAAAAAATCAAGGAGTGAACCAGTGTCCACGAATTTTTATAAAGTTATCCCAATAATAAAAAAATATAAGATAAGAGACGTTTAAAAATATTTGGCATTTCACAATTTTCTTTAATTTTCTGTCCATGTTTGTCTTGCTAATTCTCGTGATGGTTCATCCATTGAAATATTTGCAGTGTATTTTTTAACACTACAAAAATATAAATTGCATAGCGGCATTAAATCCGTGATTACATTCCTGAATACAATTTATACAGTGCGTGCCTTATTACCCGGGTACCTAGATATAGGTGGTTAGTATTCTTTGGTATAACTGTCTAAGAATACTCGTACTAGCAACCCGTCGACTACAAGTGTCTGCCTGTATATTCTATCTGCATTATACAGAGTGTTAGGAAAAGTACTGCGTTCCTTTCGAGGGATGAACCTGCCCATGAAACTGAACAACTTTCCCCAGGGAACATAGGACGAAATATGAAAAAAAAATTGGTCTTCCCATACAAACTGACCCGGCCGGCCAACACACTTAGTATGGGAGGTCTAAAATTTCTTTCCATATTTCGACCTATGATTCTTGGGGAAAGTTGTTCAGTTTATGGGCTGGTTCATCCCTCAAAAGGAACGCAGTACTTTTCCTAACACCCTGTATTATATCGCACTTGCTGTCTCGATCTGATAAATCGATTGAAAGTTCAAGTAATTTTTTGCTCTGTATCAAGAAAGTATGGAGTCCAGAATTCGTCGCGATAATTTTTTGTTTGTAAGTTCTTACATTTTCCTTTATTGAACGTAAAATAGGCTAAAGAAATTTCGATAAGATTCTATTGACCTAGGTGCATGTGCTTATCATTAACTAAGAATTTATCAGTGCATGCTTTAACATACAATACAATGAACTATTCAACGTTTAAATCGTAGATATTACGATTGAATAATAAGCCACGTCATTCGTTGTAATACACGTGTAATTCAGAGATAAAGAAAAGCGTAGTCTACGAAAAAGTATCTTTACAAGTCGTCGGGTTATTTAGAAGTGAACTCATGCGATATTAAAGATGCAATGTAGAGTTGGCTGGCCCCACGAAAACAGTATACGTTGTAGATGGAGCCCTGCCTCGGGTTAGTGGCCAAGATATACTTGCTTAATTCACAGGCTAGGATAGAACCATGGTGGCCCAGTTCGTAGTGACGAAGGTCGCAGGTTTAAATCCTGCCTACGGTGGTAAATTATGCAACTTTTCAAACAAAATATTGCCAAACACGGGAAGTGTTTTTTGGTATTCAAGGTACCTATTCGTTGTCGGTACTAATATCTAAAAGTGCCTATATCTGCTATCGCATAGCATTACATATTACGTAGAAATGCATTGAATCTACAACGTTATTCGTTCAATATGGGATCAGTGGTTCGTTCTTCTATTAAATTTTTATGAGGCTGGCCCTCGTGCTGTTCCTTCTAAAAAAAATATTTTTCAGTTCTCACAAGAAAAATCTTGTAAGTAAATATAACGAAAAAAACGAAATGTCACAAGATTGTCACGTTTCGTGGCTCTCGAGCAAACCAGGCCGCTTGTAGACCTTGAGCACATCCTACACTGTTCGAGTGGCCTTTTTAACTAGCTTCTTTCTAGACTTTTTTCCTCTTCTAGGAATGGCACTTTCTAAGCTGTGTATCCGACTGCCTCAGAAGTAGGGAGATGTTTATAAGAGTATGTATGTGAAGTAAATTCTTTTCACGGGCTACAGCCTAAACGGCTTGACGGATTTTGACCTATGTCTTGTCATTCGTCTTTGCAGCGCAAGTGACACTGGCTAGGTATATTAAAAGCTAATTTTAAATGTAAATTATAACTTTTAAATAATTGCAGACGGGTTTTTGTTTTTCAATAATTAAGCTTGTTTTATAAACTATTCTGTCTCCTAACTTTTATAAGCAATCGTAAAAAATCTGAATATAGATATGTATGCATGGTTGTATAGTATACAATGTATACTTATTTTGTTACGTAGTATCCTATTTAGGGTAAAATTTCCACTAAAAACGCACGAAATATTTATGTACAGACTTTCTTATTTTATGTAAATACCTAGAATACTTATAACTTGCGATACTAAAGCTAGTTATCGTTGTTATGTATTAAACCTTTGATATTATCATTTTCGTGCAAATATACGTTATAAAACTCGATATTTCCTTACTAGCTTTTCTGGAATCGTAAATTATCACCTAGCAATATTGTTTTAACGATACTGTAAAATACTATACCGGGAAATATTATTCAGAACTATCCTATCATGTTGCTTGTGGGCATGACACGGACGGCCACAAAATAGGGAGTTTACGGAAGAATCACTCGAGCCTACGATTTCGGCGATTGTCACTTGTTACATAGCCAGGGTTGCTAAATTAATATCTTTTTAGTTACTTATAGTTCCGCTGAGGCTCCAGTTCTCTGTATAGCGCCCCGCGCGCCATCTCTATACTCGTATAATTTGTGCCACGGCTATGCATAAAGTAATGCACAATAAATGCCTTGTATTGATCAAAAACGAAAGAAGTCGAAACTTGTACCATCGCCAGCATATCAACCTACCCATTTAAGGGACCAACTTATACTTAATGTGCTTGCTGCGCTGCGATGTCAATTTCTTTCCGTGTTCCTGAAACTTGCAAAACGTGATAAACGCGTATTTTATAAATACTGAGATAAGAAGGCTTATAATTATAACCACAGATTATAACTATAGAGCTACTTTAAGACTAACTGCGTTGACGCAACACGTTTGTACTATGCCTAATTCTAGAAATAATTAACATAAGTTCTGCAAACATCACGATTCTACGTGATAAAATTAATAATTTATTTCACTAGGTATGCTATGTCGATCTAATTTAATTATGTGTGTGAATAAATTATCTTTGAAGATAATAAAATAAATTGTCTTCTTCTTTTCGTGTGGGACACCGAGCCGTTCAACGACCCGATGAACCCTGGTGTCAGAGTTTTTCAACCGCCTACTGCAAGTAGCAGGCCTCTGACATAGTTGTGTAACGACCGCCATCATAGACAGCAACCGGGACCGACGGCTTAACGTGCCCATCCGAAGCACGGAACCATCTTACTTGCGGACAATCAGGTGGTTCAGCCTGCAATGTCCTAACCAAACTGGGAACAAATTCACAAAGTGATAAATATCAACTTTGTGAGTGACCCCACCGGGAATTGAACCCGGAACCTTTGCGTGGCAGGCAGGCATACTAACTACTGCGCCACATCGGCTGTCGGTTTAAATAAATGGTAAAAGTATACTTAGTGGCCAAGGTATACTTGCTTAATTCGCAGGCTAGGATAGAAACGCGGTAGCCCAGTGTGTAGTGGCGTCGGCAGTACAGATGTCGAAGGTCACAGGTTCAAATCCTGCCTGCGGTGGAAAATTTAGCGAATTTTTCCTAACTTGTTTAGGTAACTAACACAAGAAGGGTTATAAAAATTTGGTATTAAGATAGGACCTTCTGAAAAGCTGTTAAAACTGATTGGGGCTACCCAAAGATCATTCTCAGTGGCATAGAATTGAAGAGCATGTCTAGGCCAGACTAATATTAGGTCGCGATGATGTATGACACTACCTTCACACACACCTGCTAAAAGAAGTTGTTACAGAAGTTTTTTGAAGATGTTTTTTAAAGAAATGTTTGAAAAAAAATCTGATAAAATTCCTTCCGTAATACCTAGTAGTTTTATCGCTAAAATAGTTCAAGTAAAGTCAATTCTACATGTGAATTGTGAGTAGATGATGACCTTGTGACGTGATTGAAATCGCGTGCGCAATCGATAATGTAGTTTTTTTTTGCCTTTATGTTCCGGTATAATGTCGCTACGAACCTGCATACTTTGTTATCTATACTGTGTTTGAAAATGTAAAGAAATATTTGTTTCACTATCAGGAAGTTTTGCGATGGTCTTAAATTCTTTGATTACTTTCTTCTTTAAGTCTTCATAAATTCTACCTACTTACTTGATCTTTATGTTTACTTAGACTAATGACGCAAATCAGTTCGACAAGACAAATATATTTTTGTCGAGATAGGTACGCATTTGTATTGTCGGAATCGAGCAATGATCGTAATGAGTAATAAATAACTTCGGGAGCCGTATGCAGTTGCTCCAGAATCTCTGCCTTTGAAGATGAACCGATCCAACCGAACCAAGTCCATGGACCGATGACAGGATAAAAAGAGCGGCTGGTACCGAATGGATGGCAAAAACGAGAGATCGTGCCTTTTGGTCTCTGGGGTAGGCCTGTCCTGTGGGCTGTTGGGCTGATGTTTGATGCTTGTGGAAGCGAATGGGTAAGGCATATGTCCAGCATTTGATTTGTCACGGCTGTTGATGCTGATTAGGCTTAAAGATATCACTTACAAAGCTAGTAACTAAATAACCAATAAACTATCCCTTTATTTACGACTTAGACATTCAGACTGGACTTACTACCTCAATAACTTGTCAACAACTTACATTATTGCTGCAATAAAGATCTAGTAACAATCAGGACACTGTAAAACAATAGCATGGACAATAAACAGCCAGTTATGTGATATTGTGTGACATATAGAAATGATGGAAATGATAGTGAGTAACAGTAAGCAGAAGAGTGCAGAGAGATAGGAAAGCCTAAAAAAGTTTGGATGGATTGTTTAAAAGTTAACATGAACAAAAGAGGCGTAGGCATATGAGGATTTGACTACTAATCTAGACACACGGCAGTGTGTCCGCCAAGTTCGAGCAAAGAACCGACACACCGGCCGTGGGTTATATTACACGAACCATTTCGGGCCAAGTTCGACCTACCTATAACTCAAAATCTATTTTATCTACGCATATGAAATTTCTAGTATCTGTCGAGATCTATTTACTTATCTAAAATACAAAATTTCATTAATGTACCTATTGTAGGTCTTGAGATATTGACGTCGGAAAATCGCTATTTTTACTATACACTCACTGACTGACTGACTGACTGACTGACTGACTGACTCACTCATCAAAAACCTAGACCACTTCCAATGGTCGTATTGACTTGAAATTTGGCATGGAGATAGGTCTTTAAGTCAAGGTAAAGGAAAAAATCTGAAAATGGCCAAGTGTGAGTCGCTTTTAAAAATAATGAAGGTGTAAATTCATACCCCTAAGGAACTAAAACAAAAAATTTATCTATATCTTCCAATGGTCGTACCGACCTAAAATTCGTTACGAAGGTTTGTAATTTAGTCAAAGTAAAGTAAAAATTGCTGTAATTGCTATGCCGTGTGATGCCGGCTTAGAATAGCATCACCCCAATTCTACCCGTGGGTGTCGTAAAAAGCGACTAAGGGATACTCATCCAGGGAATCCTCGCCAATCCGCCTGCCAAGCGTGGTGAGTATGGCAATACCCCCCGATAGGGGGAGGCCCATGTTCAGCAGTGGACTGTTGTAGCTGTTATGTTATGTTATGTTAAGTAAAAATTGAATATATCCGGCTACGTACATTATACCGCCCTGACTTGGCAAGCTTATCAGTAAATAGAAAACGTGTAAAAAAATTCCAAGATATTGAATGGGCAATGCGCTCTAGCGTGTCAGTCGTACAAGACAGCATACAAAATGACAAAACAAAAAAGTTTCCTTTGCCACGCAAACGTAGAAAAATTTAATAAAAAAAACTAGTCCATTTCTTTGTAAGAAGCATAGTCCATATAGTCCATATTTAAAAATCTGAAAATTAGTATAAATGAGACATTTCCATAACTAACTTAATCATAAGAAAAAAAGAAAATAAACCTTACAAAAATAAATGAAATCCCACCCAAAACATAAATGTGAAAGGCTGCCAAGTTCGATAATATTGGAATGCTTCGCCTATAAAAGAAGTGAGATCTAAATAAGTACCAAGTTCCATACACAGACCTCAGTTAAAAATAGTTACAGGAATGCACACTTGATTTTCCGCAGTTTGGAAAGTAGATTCTGAATAAATATCATATTAAATACCTAAAATTCTAATACATACAAAAACGTAAACCTGTTTTTTCAGCAGTTTCCTTATGACATTTTTTTTTCTGTACTTTGTAATGATATAACTTGGCAAGTTTTAATACAAAATTATATACTTGACTCATTGCGTTTAGTAGGTTTATAACAAAGTGTGTGAAAACTTGCCAAGTTATATCATTAAAAAGTACAGAAAAAAAAATGTTATAAGCAAACTGTTGAAAAAACAGGTTTGCGTTTTTGTAAGTATTAGAATTTTAGGTATTTAATATGATATTTATTCAGAATCTACTTTCCAAACTGCGGAAAATCAAGTGTGCATTCCTGTAACTATTTTTAACTGAGGTCTGTGTATGGAACTTGGTACTTATTTAGATCTCACTTCTTTTATAGGCGAAGCATTCCAATATTATCGAACTTGGCAGCCTTTCACATTTATGTTTTGGGTGGTATAGATGACTGGAAGAAAACATCATGTTTAGGGTTTGGGTAACCATCCCCAAATAAATTGGAAAAGGGCAGACAAAAGATGAAAGAGTAACACTAAGAGCCAGTGCACATTTAGCGCTATTTGGCGTCTGCCGGCTCCATAAATTTTATTGAAAATTCGCAAACATTTTCATCGAATTTGGCTTGCATTTGCAAACAACTCCAGTTCGGCGTCCGCGTGAGTTATTCCGGGACCAGACACGTCGAGTTATAATTTAGAATTCATTGAGTTCACAGACCAGAGATGCCCCCCTTTCACTTGTTATGGGAGGGGGTCCAAAAACATAGTTAAACGAAATCTTATTTTCTCATCATTTCTAAATTTGGGTTAACACGATCTATCTTCACACCAAATTTGATCTCGATAGCTCTAAAACCGACGGAGTTATGAGGGCGCGGCATACAGACAGACAGACAGACAGACAGACTTGACAAAACTATAAGGGTTTCTAGTAGACTACGAAACCCTAAAAAAGGCTAGAAAACAAAAATCTAGACAACGAGGATTTATCGGTTCGTTTACTGATCTTGTAATACTTGTGCAATAGTAAGTAATGATGTGAGTGTCCAAGTGGACATTATAGGCTTATCTACTTAATTTTAGAGCTCATGTTTCCTTAAATTGAATCCTGTACTCATCCACCTTTGCTAAATAGTACGATACCCACTAAAGAGGTTTGCCGTCAGTGCAATACGAGTTACTCGCCTACGACTCGAGTAGGTACAAGCCTACGGCTTAAGTAAGAAGTAGTGGTGTAGGTGTTCGGTGGGTTTGATGTAGCATCCATTTGCAATACAAACTTAGAAACGAAACGTTGGCAAAACACAAAACACAATCATACTAAACCCCTCACTAAGGTTTCCTAATTCGATGCATTGAAATATTGATCATACACAGAAAAACGCTCCAAAGCATCCAGAACTGAGAAATTTATTGTACAAAATATCCGGCTCAGAAAGGAATCAATATTGAACCTGAAACCTCAGCACGTCGCGAAATTTATAAAATTATTTTATTCAAATACTTTGGCAAAAATAAATTTGAGTGTGATTCTATTCTACAGAACTGCAATTATCTTGAGGTCTCAAGAAATTATTATTGATCTTATCTTCGCTAATTTTCTACACATTCTGTATGTGAGGTCTATGAAAGTATTAAGCGTTAAGGTATGCATTAGGTATTTCATATAATAACTGTTTCTTGTTATAGAAAAGCCTATGTATCAACTATTCATAACAATCTCATATTTCATAGATTTAAAATATCTTAATCGAATTCTAGGGGAAATCGTGCAATAATATTTTACGCGATTTCTGGGTGACGCAGTAGTTATGGGACCAGTCCCATACCAGTATTATGGGCATAAATATCAACTTCGGTGATAATATAATTGAATAAACAGGATTTCCATTTAGGAGCTGTGTTAGGAAGAGATTTGTGTGGGCCTAAATCGTTGGTCTGTGAATAGTATGAAATGCAATGAAATATCTGAGATTCGTTTGTGGATACTGGTGGAAAGTGAGCTTAGAGATTTCCTAAGTTACGACTGAAAATTTGTGACGTATGGAGCCATGATGCTCTTTAGATTCCTTGTAAAGCTTTCCGCATCATGTATGTGATACCGTGTTAAACAGTCTTATGATTATGTTATTAGTTACTATAGTCTAGCAGTGCTTCAGATACACGCTAATACCATATCATGTGCCTCCTCTTGTTTAGCAATTTTTGATATGATAAAATCGCCTCTCATAATATCATCTCTATTTCAACCAGGCCGTGAGCACAGTAGAGAAGAATCCAAAGGGAAACTGCAATCGGATGTTGTTGATACCATCAATCACCAACAATTTTTACCATTATTCTGCTTGTCTAATTTGCTTAGTTAATCACGAATAGTGTCCTCTAGTTTCACAAGCCAGTGCTATTACTATTCTGTGATAAGGCTCCTTCGCCTATGTATCCTGCCGGCTGTCTGCCTCTCTTCTTTTTGAGAGATTTGATCTTCTTTGAATCTCTTTGCTATCTCAATCATGTTCGTAGCTTCTGCTTTGCATTGGGTATCTTCGCCGATGATGATAGTTTCTAGTTTCTATCACACAATACCTACTTTCGACCATCATCTTCCTGCCCTTATCCCAATTACTTGGGGTCGGCGCAACACGTTTTGTTGAACACAAAATCGTCCTCTAGTTTCACAAGCTAGTGCTATTACTATTCTGTGACAAGGGCCCGTTCACCTTCTGCCTTTTTGAAAGATTGTATCTCTTAAGTCTCAATCATGACCATAGCTCTGCCTTGCATTGTGTATCTACCCTGGTCGACGATGATAGTTTGTATGCCTACTTTCGACCATCATTTTCTAAGCTTGTCTAATTCCATCGTGCGTGTTCAACAATGTCTTCTAGTTTCACAAGCCAGTGCTATTACTATTCTGTGACAAGGGCTCGTTCGACTATTCATCCTGCCGGCTGACTGCCTCTCTTCTAGAGGCTTGATCTTCATTTTAAATCTCTTTGCTATCTCAATCATTACCGTAGGTTTTACCTTGCATTGGGCATCTACCCTGGTCGATGATGATAGTTTTTTATTACGCAATACCTACTTTCGACCATCATTTTCTAAGCTTGTCTTATTAGAGTCTTGCGTGTTTAACAATGTCCTCTAGTTTCACAAGCCAGTGCTATTACTATTCTGTGACAAGGGCCCGTTCCCCTATGTATCCTGCCGGCTGTCTGCCTCACTTCTTTTTGAGAGATTTGATCTTCTTTTAAATCTCTTTGCTATCGCAATCATGACCGTAGCTTTTGCCTTGCATTGGGTATCTTCGCTGATGATGATAGTTTCTAGTTTCTATCACACAGTACCTATTTTCGACCATCATTTCCTAAGCTTGTCTAATTCCGTCGTGCGTGTTCAACAATGTCCTCTAGTTTCACAAGCCAGTGCTATTACTATTCTGTGACAAGGGCCGGTTCCCCTATGTATCCTGCCGGCTGACTACCTCTCTTCTTTTTTAGATATTTGATCTTATAAATCTCAATCATGACCGTAGTTTCCGCCTTGCATTGGGTATCTACCCTGGTCGACGATGATAGTTTCTATGCCTACTTTCGACCATCATTTTCTAAGCGTGTCTATCTAATTCCAACAATGTCCTCTAGTTTCACAAGCCAGTGCTATTACTATTCTGTGACAAGGGCCCGTTCGCCTACGCGTCCTGCGGAGCTGCGCAGGCGCACCCTTTACTGGTTCCAATGTTCGCTCTCACCATATTGTGTCCCGGCTAATTGATGGCGGTTCGTGTGATTTGTGGGGTGGGCGTGTTTCTATCCGTAGACTGTTTCTGCGAATAATCTGTTTTAAACTTTGCAGTCACATCAACAACTAAGTTTGTTGTGATCGTTTATTGATAATTTCACACCCCAAAAATGGCTTGTCTGTTTCTCAAAACAAGTCACTTGAGATTTGTCTGTGAGCTGAACGCTGAAAGGTTACAAATACCGCGAGATAAGCATAAACATTATGTCGGGAGCCTGTCACTGCTCGACACCTGAGTTACGTTTATTTTCAATTTGCAAAACAATAGGTACTCCGTCTATAGTTGGTAGTACCAGTCCGAATTTCGCCATGCCTCATTCCATTCCATCTGCGTCCAGGCAGTCTGCGTAGGCGCAGGCTGCGTGCGACAATCCAGTACAAATTGCAGGCGTATGCGCGTAGGCATACACGTTGGAGACTTTAGTTGCGCTATCACCAGTAGGTATAACATTTGATTGAGGGATCAGTCAATGCTGGTTATTCTTGATAACTGTATGGGGAAACACAAGTATAATGTTAACCCTTTAATTGGAAATGGATGATGACTCAAGGTGCAGCTAATAGCAGTTTTCCATCTTATCATTTTTCAAATTTACTTATAAGTAGTTAGTTACCATGATGATCTTCCTTCTCCTTAGATATTTTGACGTCCTTGGGTAGTATTTTAGTTTGGAGAACTTTCTGTTGGGGTTGGGTCTTTGAAGTACGTAAATAAATCAATCATCCATATTAATTGGTAACCGATTATTTAAAAGTATTGATTTATCAGTCAGTACAAGCCGCAATGTATACCTATTCGTGCTACAATTTAATAAGGATAATGCTTTAAACAATATTTGGAATTCCAATCAGTTTATGCTAATTTGGTGTCAAACTAATAGATTGTACCTATAGCAAATGAGCCCTTAGCACGCTCCTGTAAGTGAAAGGGAGTGAATGATAATTATCACGAGACTATCAACGTTATCTTGGACATTCTTGGATAATGGTGGCTATAGAGAACAGTATCTTTATTGTAGAAAACAATTTCTACAGCACTTAGTATAACTTTACCTACAGCACTTACACAAGATGGTATTGAAAAAAAAATGCAAATTAGAGGTTAAGTCGTTCAGTACTTGAAACGATTAACTCGTTTTTTAACATATGTTATTTTTTTTCTATATATTATGTTGTTTGATGATGATGATAAATTTGAAAAAGTATTATCGGCTCTGTTGGACTATTTTAGTATCGGAAAATGAGAATAATATTTGAATGAATGACCCTGGCAATAAGGATTTTAAACGTAAAATACAACTTGGAAATTACCGCATTTCAATTTGTTTATTTTCATAGGCTTTTACTCAGTGGGTAGTGGTTACAATTTTCCTAACATCCTGTAGTACTCTTACCAGAGAAAGTATTTCTAAGAAACTAGGAATCTTTACGTCTAGCTGATAAATTGTTATGGATAGATAGGTAAGTAAAGTACTTTTGCAAATTACTTAGTGTCTCAGCGGTAAAGATACTAGGGAAAAGGTTGAGATTTAAGAAAGAGGTCGTTTTTGTTAGATTACTTACAAGTCTCACCTGCCAATCTAAGGTAAATTCATTCTTCTTCGTCTAGTCGATGGCAACAGTATATCATACTTGACAAATAATTGGCAACTGAAACGCCCCTGCACCAGGTCCTGAAGTGTGCAGGGGTTTGGGCAATTGGGACAGACCAGTAGGTGCTTCATTGTCTAGGTTGAGCCACAGCCACATCTATCGCCAGCCGTAAAGCCCCACTTTTCCATTTTTTCGCGACACCTCCCAAAACCAGCCCGGAGTCGGTTGAGTGACTGCCAGACTGCCCAGGGGAGGTCACCACCGGGTGGTACATAATACGACTTGGCATGTCCAAGAAGAAAGTCATGATATCGTAAGCTGGTGAATTTGAGAAACAAGTTTATGATCCGATTTATATTTACTATCGAGAATTTAGTATGATATCGTAAATCAGTATAATCTTATTTAGGTGTAGAAAGTAGCAATAGGTACTTATATAATATATGTTCATCGCACCTTTACTATAATATAATAAGCCTTATAAAAGAGAAACACTAAGGTAGTGCTTAGCTAGTATACAGGGAGTAACAGAAAGGGTATAACAAGCCGAAAGGAGGTCATGGTACTCATGAAACTGAACAACTTTCCCTATGGAACATAGGTCGAATTATGAAAAAAAAATTTGGACCTCCCATGGTAAATCAATCAGCTGATCGGCAATTTTGTATGGGATGTTCAAATATAGGGTGAAATTTTACTAGTGACCGATAGCGAAAACTCAGAACCGGCTGGTGATAAGGAACAACTTTCCCCAAGGAACATAGGTCGAAATACGAAAAAAAATTTTTGACCTCCCATAGTAATTCAAATCAGCTGATCGGCAACTTTGTATGGGAGGCCCAAATTTTTTTTTCGTATTTCGACCTATGTTCCTTGGGGAAAGTTGTTTCTTATCACCAGCCGGTTCTGAGTTTTCGCTATCGGTCACTAGTAAAATTTCACCCGATATTTTTTCATATTTCGACCCATGTTCCATAGGGAAAGTTGTTCAGCTTCATGAGTACCTTGACCTCTTTTCGGCTTGTTATACCCTTTCCGTTACTCCCGGTACAGATCTATATTTACAGTACCTATATTTCAGTAAGTACTAGCGCGAACGTGCGTGTATGGGCACAAGTTTATTTGTCATTATTTTAATTATGAATATGCCCTCGGTTCTTTTCAGAATACGAGACTTTCTCATGAAATAGAAGCTAGTTTCTATAGAGCTTACAAAAAGCGACTTACAAAATGTATTTTATTTTTAACCCTTTGGCTGCCACAGTCCAATCATCACAGCCAACCAATAATTTCATTTAAAAACTTAAGTGTCTAAGGAATTTGAATCTATCGTCCTAAAAAAGAATAACTGAGTTCCTTTAATTGTCTATTTTAACCAGACTTGCTCGGACCATTTGTAAAAAAAAACATTGTGAACTGCATGTAACATGACAGCTAGAAAATCTTTATGAATGAGGTGATATTAACCAGTGTAGTGTTAACACGACATTTAACAAGAACAGCTGATCATTAATAATGATCTCTTTGTGTTAAAAAGTTTTAGCGTTAACTGTAGTTTTAGTGTAGAGTTTGCCGATGGTCAATTTTATAATATCTATCCTAAAGAATTCAATAGTTTTAAAATTATTATTATTTATTGCCAACTCAAAGCTACAATTACTAAAAACTTTTTTTTTTTTATAAAAACACAAGTTCTGTTACTATTAATGATCATTTGTTGAAAGATGATGCTACTACTAATGCGTAACCTTCACGAATGACATAACATAGTACGAATAGTATACTAGTATAGTACACCTCAATACGAGTGGTTATCGTAAAAACAGCTGATCTGCGTAACTGGACCGCAAGGTCGTAGACTCACGTGCTTACTGTCTTGGTTTTTTTTGTATTTTCGTGTGTTGGCTATTTTTACTTCCTATATGGGGGTCATTTATTTACCTTCAATTTCTAACAATGCGGTTTAGGATAGATATACTGCTTTGCAATATCATCACTTTTTCAATATCAGTGTGTTAAGGCTTCTTTAAAAGTCAAAAACACTCGAAACACACTCAAAAACTATAAAAGTAACGGTACATAGGTACAGGTGGAGATTCGGATTAGTTTATGGGATTTATAAATTTGTCTTCAGACGTCACTTCTTGCGGGCCACCCTTCAGTGGTCTACTTGTTACTGACTTGACATGCACTGAATATCGAATGGTCAGTTATTCTACTAAAACTACATTAAATAGTAGTTTTTTGATACGAAACTTTGGATTCTATAAATATATTATTTACTTTTATTTATCTGTTTTGTGAACTCTACATTTGTAGCAAAATATGTAGGTTATTAAAAGTAGATACCTACGGTGATGTGATGTGTTAGCTTACCGCTTATTAGGAAAACCTCGTAAGACACTTAGGTAAGTAACAACGTTAAATTAAGCCATTAAATACGGATTTATAATACATTCTAACTATTTATTACTTCTGTAAGCAGCTAGGTAGATATATTTACTACTTATTTTGTGCTTTTGATTAGAACATAAAATGTCTAATAATACTTGACTACGTTCTTATCATATTTAACTTTACTTACATAAACTGTTAATTATGTAATAACCACTGTAATTTACGTCCATTGCAATTCCATTTTCATTAGTTTAATCTTTAATTGCTCATATAAACTGATTAACGATTATGTTTGCACTTGGTTTATAGATAATCATAAATACCTACGCTTAGTAAACTCGCTCCACTTACAATTGTACTTACTATATTTAACATAATTCACGAGTTGACGTGACATGTAAGATGGCACCTATCAAACAAGTGATCGTCGGAGACGTGAGACGTGCGACATCGCGACAACTAAAACCGTTTCCATATAAAATTTATGAAACAGAAGGAACAAAGGTACCCACGTGAGACGCGCGTCCCATCGAAGCTACGACTACGATTATGTTAGGCTAGTTACAATCAATGATACAAATCGTAATAATTGCATCATTCATAGTAAACACTGGAGCAATAAATCATTATTTAATGTAATAATTGTAGTATAATTTATTACTGTTCGATTTGATCAAGTGTTTAGTGTACTAGCTTCTTGCGTCATAGGATTCCCACAGTGCGACGCATGCGCAGCTCTCAAACAATACATACGTCATCTTGATGTGTCACATTACGTGTGCATGTACAAAGTTCAAGTCCATATTATAAAATAAGCGGGCACGTGTTGGATTTATACATAAAATATACACATTCAAACTAGAATATTGTTTATTTATTGTTTCAATTTAATTATTTCGTGTCGAGCCTAATAGCAAAGAATAGTATAGTTGAGACGGCCACTCACTGCATTCGCCGCCGCATGACAGTTGTTTGGCGCTCCCTTTCTAAGTCGAGCTTACCACCAAGTCGGCGAAATGCAGCTAGTGGCCGTCTCACCTCAACTATAAATATGGCACTCGATCTAATAGTTTGAGCCAAATAAATATGGATAAAAGTTCATTGGCCTCCGTCTGCTAATACAATGAATAGCTAGGTTCTTAAATTTCTTTCCAGTTCACTCACATGGTATATATCAGTCGTTCTAATTCATCAACTCGCTAGCATTTGATACGTCTTACGAGCATTTCAATTGACCAACTCTGCACATACTTGCACACAACATGTATCACAATCAAGATGAACGAACAGATTGATTCATGTTTTTATTAGAATCAATCGCCAATGAGATCTGATGTGTGGTAAGGAGTGTTCATTGAATGGAAAGGGTGCGAGCGAATATACTCGTATGTTATTAAGAAAAAATGCTACTTACTTGTAGTAGGCGGTTGTAAAACTTTGACACCAGGGTTCATCAGGACGTTGGACGAATCGGTGTCTCACACGAAGAGAGAAAGAGAGAGAGATTACTTAGAATATCCTGCAAATATTTTAGGCCGGTAATTAGTTCATGAAATTGATCAACTTTCTTTCAGAAACAAGGTTCGATGTACGAAAATAAATCAATTACAAAATGAAAGTTGTTCAGTGTCATGTGCTGATTCTAAGAGTTTCACAGAAGAGTTTTCAAAAAATCACGTTATGCGAATATTTTGTATGTAGTTTGATCTTTGTTGCCTAGCCCGGTGGACACTGGCCTTTATTGCAAAGTTACAATCAGTCCAGTTCAATCAACCTCGTTACATCTGGTAGGAATGTTTGTTGAATTTGAGAACGCGATACACTTCACGTACGTGACTGAGAAATACTCACGTCATGTTTTATTAAACATTCGATTACTTACAATGTGTTGAACAAATCAAGCCTGCTTTATCTAGCAGGGTAGAAAAACATTAACCCCATTTCCGTAATAATGTATAAGATGGGTTTAAAATAGGAGCCAAACATCCCTCTTGAAAGTTATTTCACAACATCCTTCATATTTAAAAGTTGATTTAGTTAGACTTCAACAAGCACAGTAGTAAACTAATTTGTGGAAGTGGGTTATTCGGATCTCTCTTCCTTTCTTTTTAATGTTAGAGAAGAAAACCTTAGGTATAACTTCTTCTGAATGACAGTCTAGCTACGTTTTGAATAAGACCAGTAAATCTCATTGCACTATCAACTATTGTTACAGAATTCTATGTTTGCCAAACATTCGTGAAAGAATGAGAACTGAATAAGACAAAGAATTTCCGACATAAAGACGATGTTAGCCTTGAAAATGAAGAAAATATAGATCGTAAGATTCGTAACTAAGAAGTTTCGCCAATTTTGTGAACTGTGCTGCCGTCATTTTGAAAGACTGAATTATTTCCGTTACAGAACTAAATGTAACGGAAGTTAGACTGTAGTGCGAGTGTATGAACTGTGCTTAGTTCCATGATGTGTACAAGCAACTTGTGAAAGTTTAGTGACAATCGAAATTCAGTGAAACAGCCTCAAGTGTTCATGTTCGAAGTTTAAACTAGCGAGTATCCTGCAGTGTTGCCACCGATCCCCTTGGCGGGTGCAGTCGCAATAGGCCAATGGTACTACCTCGGCGCGATGGCTCCAGCGCGGGCTCTGCTAGCCGCCCTCCTGCTGTGCCAACTGCTGTCTTACGGTGGCCACCAAGGACTCACCAAGATATTTATCACGTAAGAACTTGTTTCTAGTCTACAGCCAGTCTGCTAGAGAGCTATTCTACTGACAGTCTGCTAGCTAGCTAGACTACAGCCATTCTGCTAGCTAGCTATTCTGCAACCAGTCTGCTAGCCGCCCTCCTTCTGTGCCAACTGCTGTCGTACGGTGGCCACCAAGGACTCACCAAGATATTTATCACGTAAGACCTTGTTTATATTCTCCAGCCAGTCTGCTAGCTAACTATTCTACAGCAAGTCTGCTAGCCACCCTCCTGCTGTGCCAACTGCTGTCCTACGGTGGCCACCAAGGACTCACCAAGATATTTATCACGTAAGACCTTTTTTCTAGTCTACAGCCAGTCTGCTAACTAGCTAGTCTACAGCCAGTCTGCTAGCTAGCTTTTCTCTAACCAGTCTGCTAGCCGCCCTCCTGCTGTGCCAACTGCTGTCCTACGGTGGCCACCAAGGACTCACCAAGATATTTATCACGTAAGACCTTTTTTCTAGTCTACAGCTAGTCTGCTAGCTAGCTATTCTCCCGCCAGTCTGCTAGTTAGCTAGTTTACAGCCAGTCTGCTAGCCGCCCTCCTGCTGTGCCAACTGCTGTCGTACGGTGGCCACCAAGGACTCACCAAGATATTTATGACGTAAGACTTTGTTTTCGAAGTTTAAACTAGCGAGTATCCTGCAGTGTTGCCACCGATCCCCTTGGCGGGTGCAGTCGCAATAGGCCAATGGTGCTACCTCGGTGCGATGGCTCCAGCGCGGGCTCTGCTAGCCGCCCTCCTGCTGTGCCAACTGCTGTCTTACGGTGGCCACCAAGGACTCACCAAGATATTTATCACGTAAGACCTTGTTTCTAGTCTAGAGCCAGTCTGCTAGCTAACTATTCTCAAGCCAGTCGGCTAGCTAGCTAGTTTACAGCCAGTCTTATAGCCGCCCTCCTGTTGTGCCAACTGCTGTCTTACGGTGGCCAACAAGGACTCACCAAGATATTTATCACGTAAGACCTTGTTTCTAGTCTACAGCCAGTCTGCTAGCTTGCTATACTCCAGCCACTCTGCTAGCTATACTCCAGCCAGTCTGCTAGCCGCCCTCCTGCTGTGCCAACTGCTCTCGTACGGTGGCCACCAAGGACTCACTAAGATATTTATCACGTAAGACCTTTTTCTAGTCTACAGCCAGTCTGCTAGCTAGCTATTCTCCAGCTAGTCTGTTAGCTAGCTATTCTCCGACCATTATGCAAGCTAGCTAGTCTACAGACATTCTGTTAGCCGCTCTATTGCCTGTGCCAAGTGCTCTCGTACGGTGGCCACCAAGGACTCACCAAGATATTTATCACGTAAGACATTGTTTCTATGCTCCAGCCAGTCTGCTAGCTAGCTATACTTAAGCCAGTCTACTATACTCTATCCGCGCGATGAAGATAATACCAGAAAATGCAAAATGATTGCCATTGGTTAGCGATAACGAGGCAAGGGTGCGTTTACATGGCGGTGCAATTTCAGTCTACTTCTGTGGCTGGCACGGAGCGGACGCGTTCTTTTGTTCTTATGTCGATTGTTTTATTTCTCCTACGACCTAGCGCGTGTTTTGGACTATTTCCTGTGAAACATACACAGATGTATTTACCTAAAATTATTTTTACTTATTAAATATTGTAATAGACCAAAGAAAGCCAAATATAATAGTAAAAAATATTTATGAGTCTTCTTTAACCAAAGAGCCATGTAAACGCATCTTTACGTTTTTACACAATTATTGACGCCCACTTACCTGGAAGGGCAATCATTTGTCCCTTTCACTTGCATACAAAAGTGCGGTTGAGAGGACGCTATATTATCTTCATCGCGCGGATAGAGTATAGCTAGCTAGACTACAGCCACTCTGCTAGCTAGCTATTTATTCTCCAGCCAGTCTGCTAGCTAGCTCCTGCTGTGCCAACTGCTCTCGTACGGTGGCCAACAAGGACTCACCAAGATATTTATCACGTAAGACCTTTTTTCTAGTCTACAGCCAGTCTGCTAGCTAGCTATTCTCCAACCAGTCTGCTAACCCTTCAAGATTCGGCGCCCTGAGAGACGCGCCCCAGTAGAAAAGATGGAAAACAATTACAAATGGCCGTCAAAGGCACCAGACGTGGGACACATTTTTGGACCTACTCACTCATTCATCAGTTTACAGAAATCGGAAGCTGTTTAAACGCTAAAATTTTCTCTGTGTTTCCTCTATTTTCCCTGTAAGTGTTGAGTTACCTAGAGGTAACTAACCTACTGATTATCAACCGGTACGGTAATGCCAGTACAATAATTGCTTACATTTTCGAAATACCAACACAATTGATTATCGAAATCGACACAAAACCTCTAATCGTTTGTCGATTAAACTCTTTCGCACGAACAGAACTAATGATTTCATTAGGCGCTTTTTATGTTCCTTGTAGGTTTCAGTTTAAGTAGGCTAGGCAGCTAGATATAGTATGAACTATTCTTACATTAGTTGCTAAAGAAAATTGGTTAAAACTATTTGAAGTAGCTTTTGAAACGAATCAACTTTTACAAACCTAAAAATATAGCTATCTTCCAAAATGCGACATTTCTTTTTTTTTGTTCCGTCCGTTGTGGGTACTTAAACCTACTACGAACCCAACTCTCTCCGTATGCCCCGCCTAAAGAGTTTCTTTAGTTTTGGATCTAGTTTTTACATATTTCGTTATTACCTATGTTTTTTGGAGTGGGCCAGTTTCATAGCCTCAGAAAGATCGGTGTCAAAGGGCCGAAAGATGGCTTTACAAAACCATACTTTCATATCTCTCTCGTGAACAGTGTTGGCACGTGAGTTTGCCGCTAAGTAAATATCAATACCTCTACATATGTATAGAAGTAAAGGTATGTATTTACATAGATGTGTGTACAATTAGCGTGGAACACAGCTGCCCACTGGCGACTTCACTTTCTTATCTGCAGCCTTTCTGCTGCCCATACATACATACGTAATCGTGAGAGGTACGACTACTTTCGTCGAAACTGTGCGAAATGCGCTCGGACTAAGACAAGGATACCCTGTCTAAGTGATTTAATGATGTCGATTCTTAGGTTAGGTATGTATCTATCTACCTATGAAGAAAGAAGTTCCGATCTGACCAAATAAGATAGTAAATTGACTGATCGCTTTTGACACGGAAAATTAAGTTAGGTATGTTTGTTTGGGTTCCTAAATGAAAGGAAGTGCTCTATGTAAAAGAGTCTGTCGTCTCGTGTAAATTAGTTAGAGTAATTTTAGGATCAAACTACTCTTTTGCAGGCTTAGTGATGCCAGCTGTAATTTTAAGGCACTTCTTTTAAAGTGTCAAAAATAACTTAAAATTTAATAAAGAATGCGTCTAGGTTTAACAGGTAGTAAATGACAAGGATATACGTCGCTGTCCAGATTTCATTGGGTCGTTAATCGACTCGACATACTACAATATGAATAAATGAAAGTATAGTTAAGAAGACTTATTATTATTTAAATTAATTGCCTGCTCTTACATGCAACTATATGTCAGTATTGGAATTTGAAAGGTACTTATCAGCAGTGTATAAATGCATTCAGAAACCGGAATGCATATCTAAAGCCGCAACGATACTCGTATTTGCATCGCTATTTCATGAATGGTGAATTTTAATAGCGAAAGTATTTAATGGCGGATCATTCTGCTACTTTTATTGATACTCAGAGTATGCTAAACCTGTTTGAATACCCTATAAATAATAATTTAGGTGATCTTGGGAGAAATATGGCCACTGTATTAGACGTAAAATCTAAAGGCATTATCGAAAGTAGTGGCCACAACCAACGAAAGTTTCACTACCGCAAGTCTTACTTAGGAAATGTTAGTGCGCCTTTCTGGACAGTACCTAGTGAGTTTTTTAAACTCATGATATTTTAATCAGCATTCAAGTAAAATTACTTGGTATATACCTGCTCTTACTTGCACCTGTAAGTCAGTATTGGAATTTGAAAGGTACTTATCAGCTGTGTTTAAATGCATTCAGAAACCGGAATGCATATCTAAAGCCGCAACGATACTTCGTATTTGCATCGCTATTTCATGAATGATGAATTTTAATATCGAAAGTATTTATTGGTGGATAGACATAAGTCTGCCACTTTTATTGATACTTAGAGTATACTAAACCGGATTTAATACCCTATAAATAATAATTCAGGTGATCTTGGGAGAAATATGGCCACTGTATTAGATTTTAAATCCAAACTTCCAAAGGAGTATTATCGAAAGTTTCACTAGCGCAAAAGTCCTACCGAGAAAACTTTATTGCACTTTTCTGGGCAGTAAAAATTTTTAAAACTCATGATATTTTAATCAACATTCAAATTAACTTGGAATTTATATGTAGACTTCTTCTTTTTCCCAAAACAAGTTTTGTGATAGGAAAAGCTCATGACAATTCACGAATCTTCCTCAGCGAATATTTTCACGTTCAGAAAACCCCTGGCCTCAAAATAATACAATCTTACTGTTACGAAACCGCAAGCCACGAGAAATCAAATACTGTGTAGCAAATCTGGGTTTATTGACCATACGGGAACAGACACAACTTTGATTGGTTCAATTGAACTATTATTATTGTTCCCTCATCTTAAATAACGCCACTCCCAGTTAAATTGGGTGATGTGGGCACATTTTACATCCTCAATAATAAATTCCTTTCGTTATCGGTACTTCGGCACTCATCGGTTTTTATATGTTGACTCTAAGCAAATAAGGATTACCCTGTTATGGTTACAAGTAGCTTATCGTAGAGGACGAAAGTCTAAATTTGCATCCAGGAGTCCATCTGGACTATCTATCCAAATTTGAACCGACATCAGACGCTAGAAGCCCAGTTGGTGGTGGCGTCGGCGATACAGATGGCAAAGGTCGCTGGGAAAAATTTGTAAACCTAACACGGGAAGTGTTTCAAAATTTGGTATTCAATTTCATCAATATAGTATTTTACGATCACTTTATTATTATTCCAAGTACCTATAAGTATTTTACATAGAACATAAGTGGAACGACTGCCTGCCATGTTATTGCCAATTTCTTAATTTTATGGTTACTTAAGCGTTGATTGCTATCGTTGTGTGTTTATGTTTACCAATGCACAAGTACTTTTCATTCGGATATTTACTTAATATTCAAGTTATTGTTTAACGGTGAAAATTCTTAGTAAACTATTTTTCTCCTGGATCATTGTTGTAAAATGTGTCGTATTTGTTTCTAATTTTATTTATTTCTTTTGTTACAGATTACCTGACACGGGACAGCCGCCAATACTCATCTCGCTAGGAGACAATGCCAAATTGGATTTGAAGAATCCCGAAAAATTATTGTTCGTCAACGATTCGGAGCAGCACAATGACACCAAGACATTTGCGATTGTGGATAGCAACGAAACAGAAGAAAGTAAAGGAAAAGATGGTAAAGAAACGCCGGAAACGCTCGTCTTCAAAGCCACGCCAATGCACGAAATTAAACAAACCGAAGATGCATTTCAATCCACCACCACTCCCCTCCCTGTAGAAACAGAAACAGAATCTCAGGAAGAACTTAAAGAAGAAAACATTCCAGTAAAACCTGCAACGCCGCAAGAAGACATCCCTTCCTTCTCAGAGTGGGCACAGAAACAATTAGCAGAAGCAGAGAAAAAAGACACAGTGTTAAACCACTCGAGTCAACCTAGTCATAGTAATACGAATTTTAGTAGTAAAAGCACTAAGAGGTCAAAGAATTATGCCTCCACCGCGTGTGGGGCTAAAGTTGTGGCTGTAAACCCTGAAGCAGGTTCACCCAGCTCCATCCTATCTCCGAACAGAGATGAATATATGCTCAATACATGCAACAGCCGAATCTGGTTCATAGTGGAACTGTGCGAGGCGGTACAAGCTCAAAAGATAGAGATCGCAAACTTCGAATTATTCTCGTCAACACCAAAAGACATAGCGGTATATTTCAGCGATAGATTTCCAACCAGGGAGTGGACCAGTGTGGGCCAGTTCACGGCCAAAGAAATGAGAGACGTGCAAAGTTTTGATTTATTCCCACAT
This sequence comes from Phthorimaea operculella, assembly GCA_024500475.1. Lineage (NCBI taxonomy): Eukaryota > Metazoa > Arthropoda > Insecta > Lepidoptera > Gelechiidae > Phthorimaea > Phthorimaea operculella. Next base: position 252,652 of record JANFCV010000203.1, on the reverse strand, counting down.
ATATTCGGAAAATTTATTAAAGTTGAAATGCTATCGCATCACGGTTCTGAACATTACTGCCCCATTTCCTTGTTTAAAGTATATGGTACGTCAGAGTTTGAGGTTCTAGAGAAAGAAAGTTCGCAACACGCTGCGCCCATCGACGACGACGATGAAGATGATGAAATCATAGACGTTCCTAGTATTCCTGCGGCTGAAACTGAGCCGTCGAAGAACCTTTTCGGATCGGCCAGAGATGCAGTAATGTCGATCATGAAGAAGGCGGCTCAGGCGTTAGTCAAGTCTGAAGTTCCTAACAGAAACGTGTCAAGTGAACACAACGACACATCCACCGACAAAATGTACAAACGGTGTTGCTCCCCAAGCCATATTATAGTGTGTGATAACTGCAGTGAGACGCTTTATAATGAAGTATATGAACTTATTAGTTGTAGCTCCGATAAACTTGCTAACTTACTGCGGACAGTGTTCCTTCGCGAAACATTGAAGTGTACGGGGATATGCCAACCCTATGGATTAGATTTTAAAAGTACAAAGATAATAGAATTCGGAACTGAGCGTGTTGCTTATATGAACGCTTTGTTTCCGCCAACATATTTAGCAGCATTATGTAATATCCTAGCTATCAAAGAGAAAAAAGTAGTTCTAAATACTAGTTTTGAAAGTCAGAATGTTACCACGAATATAACAGGTGAAGAATCGCCTGCAAATGATAACAGTATAAATAGCACAGAGCAAGAAGTAAAATTAGTGCCAGATAAAATTAATGCTTCTTCAGATGATAAAATTGATGAGAACATACTTCTAGAGCACTCTGGGTATGAACCGATTGAGGAAACGAGTAACACTGTACCTGTTGATATACCCAAAGAAGAGAAAAGTCCCGTGGATATTAAAGTAGAAGAAACTGTAATATCTGTGGAAGAGAAACCAGCTCCAGAACCATCAGAAGACGCAAAAATACCTTTGGAAATAGAAAAAACTCCAGAACCACAAGCAGAACCTGAAGTTAGAGAAATAACGCCCAAACCAGACCCTAAAAACGGCAAAGCAGAAAGTACAACTGAGAAACCAAAAGAGACTGGAAGTGGAGCAGAAGAAAATGAGCCTTTAATAATGGATAGTGACAGTTTGATATCAGACTTCGATCAAATGGCGGTGGATCCCACTCCGGCAGGAAAAGAGGCGTTTAATAATCAAAACCAAGCACAAGCAATGCAGAAAGAGTCTGTGTTCCTGAGGCTTTCCAACAGAGTAAAGGTAAATATAAAGTGGATATAAGAATGTAAATAAAAGTCCGTATTTAGAACTTTAACTCATTCTTTCTTTCTTTCTTTTCGTGTGGGACACCGAGTCGTTCAACGACCCGATGAACCCTGGTGTCAGAGTTTTTCAACCGCCTACTGCAAGCAGCAGGCCTCTGACACGGTTGTGTAACGACCGCCATCATAGACAGCAACCGGGACCGACGGCTTAACGTGCCCATCCAAAGCACGGAACCATCTTAATTGCGGACAATCAGGTGGTTCAGCCTGCATTGTCCTAACCAGACTGGGAACAAATTCACAATTAACTCATTTGACTTATCGCTTGATAATGATAAAAAATAAATGAAAATTTCACAAAAGTCGATAACGGTCTTCGTTTATGATTTTTCTGAATCCATCGCTAGGACAGGCCCTTCAACAGTCCTCTGCTGGCAGAGGACTGTTGTGAATGCTAATACTGATGAATTTTCTTAAAGTTGAATTTCTATCAATTTCAGACGCTGGAACGCAACATGTCGCTCTCGGGGCAATACCTCGAAGAGTTGAGCAGACGATACAAGAAGCAGGTGGAGGAAATGCAGAAGACCTTCGAAAAGACCGTCATGCAGATGACTGAAGAACGCAGAAAGAGCAACGAGAGGGAACAGAGGTATCTAGACCAAATGACAAACTTACAAGACCAGCTGACACATATGGCAACAGTCATGAAAATCCTGATGGAAGAAAGAGACAGCTGGTTTGGCACCATGACATTCTTCAAATTTGTCATGTTTCAAATCATCGTTATCACTGCTGTTTTCTACTATGTATCGAAAAGGAGACGGCCTGAGCCGATAATGGTACCCATCCCAAAGAGGTCAAAGAAAAAACTGGATAAATTGAGAAGAAAGTCTGTCGAAGGCGTCAGTGGACATGAAACTCCGTCAGCTAAGAAAAGAAGACCAAGTGAAGAAGCTTTACAAATAGCGAGACAGTCGACCGAAGAACACAGCAGAGATGACGACGACGACGATGGTGAATGGCAGGTAGCTAGGAAAAACAGACGGAGAAAAACTTCAATCATACACAGACCCTTAGCGAAAGCAGAATGGGCAAGGCAAGACAGCATCGGTATGCTGCAAGAAAATCCAATACCGCTAGATGAAGAAGAATTCGTCGCTCCAGTGTCAGAACCAGTAGACATCAACGGCATTGCAGAGCTAAAGCCTTTACCGCCCAAAACCAACGGGTCTTTCTTCAACAATCTTAAATCCAAGACAATGAAAACTAGAAGATTGTCTTCTCCAGCGTTTCTAAGGACTTTGAGTCGGCAAAGCTCGAGAAGCAATCCTAGTCCACCTGTTGCAAGAACCCGAGAACCAATATTCAATGGAAAAATTGGTAAGAAAGCTGCCTCAGAATCGCCTACGGGCAGTTTATGGTCAGAATCAACGGAGCTATCGCAAAATGGACAGAGTGAAGTGGAAAGTGGTGGAAAACGGAAGAAAAGTCTGAAGAATATATTCAAGAAAGTGTTTTGAGAACTTTTTTTATTGTAAAAGCAATAATGGAGTATTATATCGTCTTTCGCTTATTGTTCGAGCGGCTGTTGTACACTATTTCCTTGCGAATATTACTGTATATCTAATCTTATTTGATTTTTCTAAATGCACACTTGGGAGCGTTTTGATGAGATAATAATGTAATGTTTTATTATTAATTATAGACGCAAATGATTACCATTCAATTATTTATATTAAGAATGAATGAAATGTGAACAAAATAGTAGCGATTGAATTATTAAGAATGACTTACGAAATCGTGTGTATAACTTTATTAATTTTATAAATCGTTTGTAGTTAGCTATGTAAAAGTAGGTAGTGTTCAAATGTATAAAATAAACCTAATTTATTACGATAAACTTCAAATCATGTTAGGTAAGTAGGTAGCGATTTTAATAATTTTATATACTTGCGCACAAATCAAGAATGTCCTATCTAACCGTAGGTACCTAGAGCAAAGTATTGTTTTTTTTATAGTTTGCAAACTATATGAATTGAAATATTTTCGAATCGCTCTTTTTCTCCCATTCTGTCGAAATCCGATCATGAACTTTTTTACTTATTTTACTTACTTATTGAAAAAATATCTTTACTCCTTTTTTGATTTGTGCACCGGTATAAGCAGGTGTGTGTTTAGAGAAGTCCAACAATATTTTAATTTAATTTTAAATTATTGTAAATTTGTATCGTTGTTAGACCTCATAGGTGCCAATTGTGATAAATTAGGAGCCTAAACGTTAGCCTGTTGTTTTGATTTGTTTGTTTGTGTTATGCATGTGGTTTGTTATGGTGACTGATTATGATCATGGATAAAATTTGAAATGTGGAGACAGCAGTTTCATATATTATTTATTGAGGTATTTATTAACTTATTTGTTATTCTGACTTTTTGATATATTGATAATACTTTTATGTAAGGACTTAAAATTGTTATAGTTTAGTCGTTTTTAATCTTTTGACTGCCAAAGGGGTCTGTCTGTTAGGCGGTTAGTCGCATGGAGTAAACTTGGTTAGTCGTGACAAAAGAAACTAAATAGAGTAAGATATTCATAACTTCATAAGATTTGTTATCAAGTAATGATTGACTGCCGAGGCAGTGGATGTCTATAGGACGAGTATAGCAGTCAAAGGGTTTATCATTTCGATGTTTTCTTTTAAAATAAATGGTTGCCGTCTCCACATTTCTATGGTTTTTATAATGTAAGTGAATTGTGTGAAGTTGCGAGCACTAGTCGCGTCGGAGGTTTGATAAACAAACAACAAGCATTAAATGCGTCAGTTTTATTTACTGTTTTTCATTTATATAATCAATCTGAGTAAGTATTTACAAAATTATACCTATACAATGGAACACATAAGAAAAATTATCTTTATGTACAGCATTTATTTTGTTACCAGTAGTAAAAAAATAGTGCAGGCAGCGCCATTCAACAAAAGTAATTTCATAGGTACTTATCAAAAATGCCCCTTTACAGAACATATTATAGTACGAGGGTATAGTTTTGTTAAGTATGTTAGTTTTATATTATAGTTTAAATTTGAATAGTTCCGCTAAACTATTTTTACTGTGTTTATCTGGGTTCAATTCCCTGGTAACATGTAATCCTCTTTGTAAAAAAATACAGAACTAGATAGATATATTTAGTTATGTTCCAATAGAGTTTCTTCTTGTCTAAACATTTACACTATAATTAACCCTTTTGGCTCTGCCACAATCGGGTAAAAAGTCCTTACACCTAAATTCTCCTACAACTACGAGATCACAGTCACAGATTGCAAGAAGTCCTTTAGATCGACACACTTGATATCCACTAGTTTCTTCTGCCTGGCAACACCGTTCAGCTCTTTCGCTGCCGTTTCTAAAACGTCCACACTGTAAGATTTGTCACTGTTTGTGGCGAATATGATGTCGTTTACTTCCTCGTATAGTTTGACGGAGGTGAGATGCTTGAAATGCTTTTTGAGGGTACTCATGATGGCGGTTTGGAGGGACGTGTCGCGGCATACTAAGTTGAGGATGAAGTGGCCTGAAATAGAAGGTTTGTATGTGAGTAAGCCGTGTGGTGCCGGCAGAGTAGAATAGCACCACCCCTTCTCTTCCCGTGGGGGTCGTAAGAGCCGACCGAGGGATTTATTCCGACCCAAGTGGATCAGGGTCCTGGAGAAGGAAAACTCCACACTTAAACCCGGAATGGGGTCTCCGTCAGGTGCGATTAACTCATATATATCGTGCGGCAGACTCCTGCAGCCGACCTGGCTCCGCACGTATCGACTCGTCGTTCCTGTGGAGTCAGCCAGGAAGGCCGAGAGGGTGGCGCAGGTCCTGGGCAGCCCTGCGTTTTCCATAATTGCGTCCCAGGCAACGCAGTGTCTGTGGAGAGGAAACTTCACCCGCGTCTCGCGGATAACAACACGGGAAGTGGCAGTGACCGGTTATAAGTCTGCACGTATGGGCGTAAGTGCGGGCGCCAGGGGTCGCTTCCGTCAGTGGGAGGGTCCATCGTAGACCCACTGATCAGTTACCGCCCGCTCCAAGTTGGGCAGCCCCAACCAATAAGGTACTGATCCGCCCCGGTGCTGGTTTGCTCTTTTAGGGTGTAGAGAGCACCAGCCTCAACTGGACAATCGGCGCCGTTACATTGTACACCTGCGACTAACAGGCATAAAAATATTACAAACCAACCCCGCCTATCCATGCGATTTGCAACATGGAATGTCCGTACTATGAGGACAGGCCTCCTGACACCTGTGGAGGTTCTTCTACTGACGCACAAGATCTGCGTAAAACTGCCGTAATCGACGCCGAACTACACAGACTGAACATTGCTGTTTGCGCTTTACAAGAGACCAGACTCCTGACGAGGGTTCCTTGCGTGAGACACATTATACATTCTACTGGAAAGGAAAGGACAGCAGCGCTGTGCGCGAGTATGGTGTTGGCTTTGCCATACGCAACGACCTCTTAACATCTATAGAGGCTCCTTGCGGCATCTCGGAACGCATTATGTTGCTGCGATTAAATACGGACCATGGTTACGTATCACTGATTTCTGCTTACGCACCAACACTATCCTCAACAGATGAAGCCAAAACACAGTTTTATGACCAGCTCGACCAGACTCTACGCGGGTTAAAACCATCTGACCGCTTATATATTCTGGGCGACTTTAACGCTAGGGTCGGACAGGACAACATTGCTTGGCCAGATTGTATAGGTAACCACGGTATAGGGAAGCTTAATGAAAACGGCCAACGTTTATTAGAGCTATGCTCTAAACACCTACTGTGTGTTACCAATACCTACTTTAAAGGCAAATCAACTCGCAAAGTGTCCTGAAACATCCTCGTTCTGGACACTGGCATCAACTGGACCTTATCCTTACCAAAAGAAAAATCTCCGCGAGACCCTGCACACGCGATCATTTCACAGCGCTGATTGTGACACAGACCACTCCCTGGTGGCATCACAAGTTGCTATAGCTCACAAAAGATCCACTCATCCAAATTGCCTGGTAGGAAGAAGCTCGATCTTCCAAAAACCAGAGACGATGAAGTGGTCCAGAAGTATGAAGAGTTGGTACGCGACGAAGTTGCCACCTGGGATGTAGACGCTCCGATAGAGGAGGAATGGGGCAAAGTAAAGAAGCTACTTACAGAAGTAGCCGGTACGGCTTTCGGTCATCAGAAAGCCAAAACCAGGACTGGTTCGCTGAAAATCTCGAACACATTACACCTCTGCTCGAGTCCAAACGACAAGCTGCGCTAAAACATCGCCTTAACCCATCCGAAAAGACGCGTATCGACCTATCGAATGCAAAATCAGCTTTACAACGCACATCACGGTACTTCGCAAATGCATACTGGACCGAGCTTTGTCAAAGCATTCAATCATGCGCTGATATGGGAAACTTTGGTGGTGTTTACGCTGGGATTAAAAGGCCCTTGGTCCTTTACCTAAAAACAGCCCCCTTAAAGAAGCGGACGGCACTGTTATTACGGATGCTCAACGCCAACTCGAACGATGGGTAGAACATTATGTTGGTCTCTACTCAGAACCAGTGAACATAATGCCAGAAGCTGCAGATTGCATGCCAAAACTAGCTACCTGGACTGAGTTAGATGATCTTCCTACCATAAGGTAGTACCACAAGGCTGTAAAGCAGCTTAAAATTGGAAAATCACCTGGAAACGATGGTACCCACGCCGAAATTATCAGGCTCAAGTGCATATTACCCATCCTGCACAGTCTGTTGTGTAAATGTTGGGAAGCGGGATATATACCACAGGATATGCGCGATGCTAACATCATTACCCTATACAAAGGCAAAGGTGACCGCGGTGACTGTAACTGTTATCGTGGAATATCCCTTTAAGTATAGTAGGTAAATTATTTGCTCGGTTAGTCTTAATAAGACTCCAGAAACTAGCTGATCGTGTATATCCCGAATCGCAATGTGGATTCCGCGCCCAACGTTCCACAACAGATATGATCTTTACACTTCGCCAACTGCAGGAAAAGTGTAGAGAGCAGAAAACACCTCTGTTTGTGGCGTTCGTCGACCTTAACAAAGCCTTCGACACCGTGAGCAGGGAAGGACTCTATACTGCACTTTTAAACATCGGGTGCCCTCCAAAACTTCTAAGCCTCATTAAATCCTTCCACGAGGACATGAAAGGATCTGTTGTTTTTAACGGCAACACATCTGAGCCGTTCGAAATGCGTAGAGGTGTTCGCCAAGGCTGCGTGTTGGCTCCTACCCTGTTTGGTATTTTCTTCTCATTGCTTTTTAAAGTTGCTTTCGGCGATGACCAACAGGGTATACACCTGCACACTAGGGCTGACGGGAAGCTGTACAATATCTCGCTTCTTAAGTCAAAGCGTAACCGCGATGACTTATTCGTCGATAGCCTTTTGTTCGCTGACGATGCAGCCTTCGTTGCTAATTCTCAAAGTGAGCTTCAAGACATTGTTGATAAGTTTTCCCACGCGTGTTCTCTGTTCTCAATGTCCATTAATGCCAAAAAAACAGTAGTGCTAGCTCAAGGTGGAGAAACACCACGTATTTTACTCGGTGGCGTTCCCTTGAACATAGTTGACAAGTTTTGCTACTTGGGGTCGACTGTGTCGAACAATCTCACCCTCGATGCTGAGATCAATACTCGTATCGGCAAAGCGGCGACCATGTTCGGCAGGCTCAGTACAAGAGTATGGAATAATAAACACCTGACCACAAAAACCAAGATAATTGTTTACCAAACTTGCGTTCTAAGCATACTCTTGTATGGAGCTGAAACCTGGACTTCGTACGCAAAACAAGAACGTCGACTCAACACATTTCATATGCGCTGCGTAAGAAACATCTTGCATATAACTTGGAAGGACAGAGTCACAAACGAGCGAGTTCTAGAAATTGCACAGCTGCCTAGCTTTACCGCTTTGCTTAAGCAAAGACGATTGCGGTGGCTAGGGCATGTGTACCGCATGGAACCTTCGCGTCTACCGCGGCGTGTCCTACTTGGCGCCGTAGCTAACGCCAAAAGAGGAGTTGGAAGACCGATGCTACGTTTCAAAGATTGCGCCAAACGGGACATGGCTGCGTTTGACATCGACCATCAAAGCTGGGAGAAGCTTGCTGAGAATAGGGATGTATGGCGAAAGCGTGTGTTTGATGGGCGTAAAGCTCACGATGATGCCTGGTTCGCTGGTCTCGCAAACAAAAGGCAAAAACGACATCTAAACATGCATGTGCCAGTCTCTAATTCCACCTTCGTTTGTAGAACGTGCGGAAAGTCATGCCGCTCCCGTATCGGCTTATACAGCCATGAAAAATCTTGCCTCAGACACTGAATAAATCGTCTGTCACAGACGTATGAGGCCAATGATGATGATGTATGTGAGTATAACTTTTAAAGTAAAATAAGCATTTTAAATACTACAATCTATCTATTGGAAATGTGAATCAAAATGCGAAGATTGAAAAATATAAATAGTAAAAGAAATGTGTATTTTTTTATAAGAAAATAAACTAATCCAAATGATTCCGTTCTATGCCGCCATAGATTATGCAGGATTAATTTTTAAATCTTAGCAGTTATTCCGGTGGCGTATAGCGGAATCTTTTGGGATAAGTTTCTTCAAAGAATGATTCCGTCTGATTCTTTCGAGTGACTCGATTTAAAAGTTCATGTCCTAAAACCATAGAAATCGCATTACTTAGGAGAGAACAGGACGGCTACACATCGATGCGTCAATTTTTATAAACTTGTTGCGGATACTGTGGATTCGATACCCACAAACAAAACTTTAAACATAATAACTTACCATCGTTAGTGAGTATTTTCTTTACATTTTCAAGTTGTTCCGAATCCAGAAATTGTCTCGGTGGGCAGGATAGACCCACAGAGCGGTCCTTGCTGTCCATGTCAAACATCACTGTTGAATATTGGTGACCTGAAAGAAAAATGTAGGTACATTTACGCCATAAATAACGTGAAAGATGATAATTTTCTAAGAAAATTTTACATTATCGAAATACCGTTAATCCTAAAAGCTAAGTTCAACGATAAAAACGAAGTACTTAGGGTGAGAATCCACCAGAGCTGTGCGAGGTAGCTAAGCGGTGTGCGAGGAAAAAATCCACCAATAGAATCACTTCATTTTCCTAGCCTCGCTCAGCTCAGCTCTGGTGGAATCGGGTTTAGCGAAGCGAGGCCATTCTACATACAAAATAAGCGAGAAATGTGTGCGAAGGATGTGCTGCGACGAATGTGTAGCGAGGAATGTGTTGCGAGGAATGCGTTGCGAGAAATGTGCTGCGAGGAATAGGTTCCCACTACATCGCATTCACAGCTTCGCAACGCATCCTCGCTCCGCACATTAGTGCGCATTTTGACAGCTCCGCTACGCATCCTCGTACGACACATTTTACTCGCACAGCTCTGGTGGAAACCCCTACACATTTCCACAGCACAGCTACACATCCTCGTACGACACATTTTACTCGCACAGCTCTGGTGGAAACCCCTACACATTTCCACAGCACAGCTACACATCCTCGTACGACACATTTTACTCGCACAGCTCTGGTGGAAACCCCTACACATTTCCACAGCACAGCTACACATCCTCGTACGACACATTTTACTCGCACAGCTCTGGTGGATTCTCACCCTTAATCAACACTTGTAACTTGAAATAAACTGCATCGTAAAGAAAACCTAATAATTTGCTAAAGGATTTTTTGCCCCCCTTTCATATGTATGAGAATGGGAGGCCCAAACTCCACAGAGAAGACATGGAGAGGACATAGTACGTAGGGCATGACGCTTGACGTTTGCCATCGCGACGTTTCCATACAAAATGTACGAAAAAGTATTGACAAAGGCACACTCAAGCGTCGCCAAAGCGTCGCATCAATGACAGCTAGCGTCAAAAACTAAGAAGAATATTTGACGATCACTTGTCTGTCAACTGTCATTCTTACGTCCTATGCCCTTCGTCTTTTTGGTGGAGTTTGCGCCGGAGGGAGTCTAAAATACATTTAATTTTTGCTGACATTTCTAAATTATGGTCAAAATTTATGTCAATCGGTTCCAAACTGATAAGGCGGGGTTTGCTAAAAAGATAAGGGTTTTAGTAGAATACGAATCAATAAAAAACCTTGTGTGCCATGGTATTAGCCTAAACTGGAAATCTGTCAAAATTGATCTTAAAAGTGGCCCGACTGTAGTCGTATCTTAGGTGTACCTGCATCAGCCTCGTCCTTGAGGAAGTCGACGCCATCTTTGATCTGCACCTGCAAGTGCTCGTCCAGCTGCAGCTCGAAGTGGTTCTTAGCGATCTCCAGCATAGCGGGGTCCAAGTCCACTGCTGTTATTGACAGGTCTATATAGTAAGGTAGAGAGACCGTAGGTTCACACCTCAGAGTATATATACTCCCCATCAAAAAAATCGAGACACTTCTGTTTACATAGTTAAACAAAATCTGAAATATATGAAATTAAAAGTTGAATAACTAACATTGATATTATAATTTAGAAACCTCGTAATATTCACTATTAAACGACATAAGATATTCATTCCAAAATAAACACATGTCTCAGATAATGTGATCCGTACAAAATGTAAAGTTGCAAAGCGTCTCGATTTTTCTGATGGGAAGTGTACAAGCAAGCTATAGAGTGCGCCCAAAAAGTTAGAACGGGTATCAGTAGTAAGAACCCAACCTCTCTGTCTATCAGTAGCAAAACGCCAGTGACAACACTATTGAACCTCTATATTACTTCTCTTACATTTGACATCTGTATCTAGGGAGCAACTGCTTACGCTTTGAGAGTGCGGCGAGGGGCCTTACGCGCACTCTATAGCTTGTTTATTTATACTCTGAGTGTCACACATATCGTGTATTGTACCTACATCAGCCTCGTCCTTGACTTTGATCTGCGGTCCAGGTCTACTGCTGTTATTAACTAATCTGTGTAGTAAGTCGGACTGACTGTAGAGTCATACATGTGATATTGTACCTGCATCAGCCTCGTCCTTGAGGAAGTCGACGCCATCTTTGATCTGCACCTGCAAGTGCTCGTCCAGCTGCAGCTCGAAGTGGTTCTTAGCGATCTCGTGTCCACTGCTGTTATTGACATGTCTATCTAGTAAGGTGGACCGACTGTGGAGTCACTCGTCCTCTGACCTCTCTGTCTACCAGTAGTCATACATTTGACGTCTGTATTTCTGCTACGCTGCCTTACTCTAAGCTTGTTTATTTATACTGAGTGTCACACATATCGTGTATTGTCAGCCTCGGACTTTGATCTGCGGTCCAGGACTGCTGTCTGTGTAGTAAGTCGGACATAGAGTCATGTGATATTGTACCTGCATCAGCCTCGTCCTTGAGGAAGTCGACGCCATCTTTGATCTGCACCTGCAAGTGCTCGTCCAGCTGCAGCTCGAAGTGGTTCTTAGCGATCTCCAGCATAGCGGGGTCCAGGTCCACTGCTGTTATTGACAGGTCTGTATAGTAAGTTGGACCGACTGTGGAGTCACACCTTAAGAGTATATATAGGCAAGCTATAGAGTGCGCGTTAGACCTCACGCTGTACTGTCAAAGCGTAAGCAGAAGCTCCATAGATACAGCCGTCAAATGTATGAGAAGTTATAGAGGTTCAATAGTGCTGTTACGAGTATTGGCGTTTTTCTACTGATAGACAGAGAGGTTGTGTGCAGACTACTGCAAACCTTTCTAACTTTTTAGGCGCACTCTATAGCTTGCTATATATACTTGAACGGTCACACATATCGTATATCGTACCTGCATCAGCCTCGTCGTTGAGGAAGTCGACGCCATCTTTGATCTGCACCTGCAAGTGCTCGTCCAGCTGCAGCTCGAAGTGGTTCTTAGCGATCTCCAGCATAGCGGGGTCTAAGTCTACTGCTGTTATTGACAGGTCTGTCTAGTAAGTCGGACTGACTGTAAAGTCACACCTTAAGAGTATATATAGGCAAGCTATAGAGTGCGCCTAAAAAGTTAGAACGGTTTGCAGTAGTCTGCACACAACTTCTCTGTCTATCAGCAGCAAAACGACAGTGACAACACTATTGAACCTCTATAAGTTCTGTCATTTGACGTCTTCATACATTCATACGTTTGACGTCTATATCTAGGGAGCAATGCTTACGCTTTGACAGTACGGAGCCTTACGTGCACTCTATCTATAGCTTGCTTATTTATACTCTAACGGTCACACGTATCGCATATTGTACCTGCATCAGCCTCGTCCTTGAGGAAGTCGACGCCATCTTGGATCTGCACCTGCAAGTGCTCGTCCAGCTGCAGCTCGAAGTGGTTCTTAGCGATCTCCAGCATAGCGGGGTCTAAGTCCACTGCTGTTATTGACAGGTCTGTCTAGTAAGGTGGACCGACTGTGGAGTCACACCCTAAGAGTATATACCGGGAGTAACAAAAAGGGTATAACAAGCCGAAAGAAGGTAAAGGCACTTGTAAAACTGATAAACTATAATGTAAATCAAAATTGAACCTCCCATACATAATCGCCCATCAGCTGACTGATTTACTATGGTAGGATCCATGCTCCATTGGCAAAATTGTTCAGTTTAATAAGTACTTTGACCTCCATTTGGCTTGTTATACCATTTTTGTTACTCCCGGTCCCGGTATAAGTAAGCTATAGAGTGCGCCTAAAAAGTTAGAACGGTTTGCAGTAGTCTGCACGCAACCTCTGTCTATCAGTAGCAAAACGCCAGTGACAGTACTATTGAACCTTTATAAATTCTCATACATTTGACGTCTGTATCTAGGGAGCAACTGCTTACGCTTTGAGAGTGCGGCGAGGGGCCTTACGCACACTCTATAGCTTGCTTATATATACTTACTCTAATGGTCACACATATTGTATATTGTACCTGCATCAGCCTCGTCCTTGACTTTAATCTGCGGTCCAGGTCTACTGCTGTTGTTAACTTATCTGTGTAGTAAGTAAGTCGGACTGACTGTAGAGTTATACATGTGATATTGTACCTGCATCAGCCTCGTCCCTGAGGAAGTCGACGCCATCTTGGATCTGCACCTGCAAGTGCTCGTCCAGCTGCAGCTCGAAGTGGTTCTTAGCGATCTCCAGCATAGCGGGGTCTAAGTCCACTGTTGTAATTGACAGGTCTGTCTAGTAAGGTGGACCGACTGTGGTGTCACACCTTAGAGTATATATAAGCAAGCTATAGAGTGGCGCCTAAAAAGTTAGAACGGATTGCAGTAGTCTGCACACAACCTCTCTGTTTATGAGAAGCAAAACGTCAGTGACAGTACTATTGAACCTCTATATTACTTCTCTTACATTTGACGTAGGTATCTGTGGAACAACTGTTTACGTTTGACAGTACGGCGCGGGGTGTTACGGGCACTCTATAGCTTGTTTATTTATACTCTAAGTATCACACATATCGTATATTGTACCTGCATCAGCCTCGTCGTTGAGGAAGTCGACGCCATCTTTGATCTGCACCTGCAAGTGCTCGTCCAGCTGCAGCTCGAAGTGGTTCTTAGCGATCTCTAACATAGCGGGGTCCAAGTCTACTGCTGTTATTGAGATATCTGTAAAAACATGGAAATTATACATATAAATAACAGTAAATTTGAAATTAGCGTGAGCGTCAAAAAAACCGTTCCGTCTGTAAGTTTTAACTGTGACCTATTGGGTTTCTAATTTCTACGTCAGTTCGATCCATTTTTATTGTAGTTATGTATTAAAGAGTCAATTCATACATAAATCACGCCTTAGGCAGAGTGTCAACGGCCGTAAAAATACGGTCGTTATCGCCATGTCTGACAAATATTTGAGGGCAGTTGTAGCTTTTGTCGTGTATCACTATAGTGACAGGTTTTCAGCCTGTGTTGACAACCGATGTGGCGCAGTGGTTAGTATGCCTGCCTGCCACGCAAAGGTTCCGGGTTCAATTCCCGGTGGGGTCACTCACAAAGTTGATATTTATCACTTTGTGAATTTGTTCCCAGTCTGGTTAGGACATTGCAGGCTGAACCACCTGATTGTCCGCAAGTAAGATGGTTCCGTGCTTCGGATGGGCACGTTAAGCCGTCGGTTCCAGTTGCTGTCTATGATGGCGGTCGTTACACAACCATGTCAGAGGCCTGCTACTTGCAGTAGGCGGTTGAAAAACTCTGACACCAGGGTGCATCGGGTCGTTGAACGACGCGGTGTCCCACACGAAAAGAAGAAGCCTGTCGCTTAAAATTGCAATAAACATGAAACCTTCAAATCCCTTGGTCGCTTCTTACGACACCTACAGAAAAGAAATGGGGTGATTCTAAGCCGGCACCATACGGCATTTATATTAGAAAATAATCGTACCAAATTTAAAATTTCAATCATTTATTTCTTAGTAGGAATTTACAAGATTCTCTTTAAGAAAGTCACATTTTAATTAAATGTTAAAAATGAAAAAAATTCTAATGCAAAATTTTCTCTTTTTTTTTATCAAATTTGTGTTGTGTGTAAAAAATAAATAAATAACGACACTGCCTCGGGGCTGGCCAGGCTAACCACACAGAATGTAACTTTATGCCTCAGTGAATGACTAGTAAATGGAATTACATTCTGTCAATATGTATTTTAGAAAGGTGTTACAAGTGTATAGTTAGCCGGACCCCCTGGACAGGAAAACCCCCAAAAACCTGCCCAGATGTGCACCTACTCTAAAACTGACAATATTTTTAGTATTTTTAACGTACCTTCATAACACTTCTTGAGGAACATGCAGAGTCCGCCGCCGCCCAGCCCCAGCACGGCTACTCTACCCCCCGAGTGCGAGCGAGACAATTGCACACCCACACACATGAACGTGTGGTACGTGGATATGTAACCGAAGTCCACTACTAGCTTCGTCTTGTTCTTCCTTTTCACTGGAACAAAAGAAAAAAGTTCGTCTGAAAATCATGTTGCAATAGGGTTTGACTGGGTTTGACTTACTTTTGCAACTGGCAGCCTGCATCACGTTAACCCTCTTTTGGAACGTAGATTTTCTTCTACCAT
This sequence comes from Phthorimaea operculella, assembly GCA_024500475.1. Lineage (NCBI taxonomy): Eukaryota > Metazoa > Arthropoda > Insecta > Lepidoptera > Gelechiidae > Phthorimaea > Phthorimaea operculella. The sequence goes on along the minus strand of JANFCV010000203.1, from coordinate 237,282 downwards.
GGGCAATGGTGAACACGTTTACTTTATCTATACATACCATTTCAAGCAGTGGTGTAGCGTGCCTTGTAGAGGCCCTGTATAAAATGTAGTTTAGGGGCTAAATAAAAAGTAAGTTTTCTCACAATAAAAAAGGTTTTATACTGGGGCAACTTAAAAAAAAACTTCAAACAAAAAATTTAATCTAATTACTGTTACATAGTGGGTTCAGCAATTTCGGCAAATGTAACCCAAGACCGGCTACGCAGCCATACAATAGCCCGGGAGCCCAGTATAGAGTATACGGTAGATACCTACAGCGGTAGCTATGCTCCCGATTTCTAGTTCAATCTTGTGTGTGATATATAAGCAAGCTATAGAGTGCGCTTACCGCGCCGCGCCTGACAATACATAAGAAGTTTTTTCATAGATATTAATTACGTAAAATGTAGAAGAAGTTGTAGAGATTCAATAGTGTTTTCACAATGTCTTTGGTTGTCACTGGTATTTTGGTACTGATTAATAGAAAGGTTGTGTTCTTACTACTGCCCCCCGACCAAATTTTTTAGGCGCACTCTGTAGCTTGCTTTTATACCTATATCCTAAGGTGCTCCCTATACCCTGACCCTATGCCGTAACGAATTTGCGGAAAAATATTAAAGCTCACCAGTTTTAAGCCTAGCTTCTGACTGCACCAACAGCTGATTATCCAAGTAGACCAGTCGGCGGTGCGTGTGGCCCTCCACATCCACGTCCTCAATCACGAAGTCCTCGGACACTTTAAAAACCGGCCAAGAGCGTGTCAGACACGCTCACAAATAGGGTTTCGTAATCAACGTTTAAATATCAGGTCTTTCAGCGTTACAAATTTAATTTTGTTGCTGGTTTGTTTGCAGCTGTATGATTACCAACAGCAAATAGAAAAACTTTTATTTTTCTGAAATTTCTCGTGGTACAGTATCCGTTATAGTTTTAATGGTAACTTCAAATTGAGAAGTATATTCCATATTTTTTTCAATTTTTTATCGTTTATACTTTAGGAGTTACAGCTGGAACAATTTATGGTTCAAAAAAGGCCCTTTTAAAAGCAAATATCTCGAGACAGAAACATTTTAGTGACTTTGTTTCAAAGAAACCTCCCCTTAGTTTTAAGAGACCTATTCAACGATACCCTACTCAATATTATAGAAAAAAATTTTTTTTTGCCCCCCATTCACTTGTATGGGAGGGGGTCCAAAAAACTTTTAAAATATTTTTTTCTCAACATTTCTAAATTTGGGTCAACACGATCTATCTTCACACCAAATTTGATGTAGATAGCTCTAAAACTGACGGAGTTATGAGGGCGCGGCATACAGACAGGCAGACAAACAGACTTACCGAAACTATAAGGGTTTCTAGTAGACTACGAAACCCTAAAAACGGGTTTTTAAAGTGTCCATTAGACTATAAAACATACTATCGCGATCGCGTCGTTTGTCGACTAGGTTCCCCACGCGATAAAAAAGGATTCAAACCATAGGTGCATTTAGATGCAATGTTTTCGAACAATAATTTCACATTAGCAAATGTCACCACCATAGACAAATGAAACCTATTTCGCGCAGCGCTACAATGACATTTTGGTGCTCTGTGGTCACCACCTAAATATCACTACATCGGAAAGCGGTAGTGCCTCCTGTAATGTCCTGGAACGTCATTTGTAACCGTAGCCATATGTTACTGTAGCAAAATGCCACTCACCAGTTTTGAGTCTAGCTTTCGACTGCACCAACAGCTGGTTATCCAAGTAGACCAGTCGGCGGTGCGTGTGGCCCTCCAAATCCACGTCCTCAATCACGAAGTCCCCGGACACTTTGGACGAGCCCTGGTGGGTTTTGTTCACTAGACCATAAAACATACTATCGCGATCGCGTCGACTAGGTTCCCCACGCGATAAAAAAAGGACCCAAACCATAGGTGCAGGGGGAACCATAGGTTCATTTAGATGCAATGTTTTCGAACTATAATTTCACATTAGCAAAATGTCACCACCTAAATATCACATCGCAAAACGGTACTGCTGGAACGTCATTTAAAACCGTAGCAATATGTTAGTGTAGCAAAATGCCTCTCACCAGTTTTGAGCCTAGCTTCCGACTGCACCAACAGCTGGTTATCCAAGTAGACCAGTCGGCGGTGCGTGTGGCCCTCCACATCCACGTCTTCGATCACGAAGTCCCCGGACACTTTGGACGAACCCTGGTGGGTTTTTAGTGTCCACTAGACCATAAAACATACCATCGCGATCGAGTGGTTTGTCGACTAGGTTCCCTACGCGATAAAAAAAGGACCCAAACCATATGTGAAGCATTTAGATGCAATGTTTTCGAACTATAATTTCACATTAACAAAATGTCACTACATCGGAAAGCGGTAGTGCCTCCTGTAATGTCCTGGATCGTCATTTGTAACCGCAGCAATATGTAACTGTAGCAAAATGCCTCTCACCAGTTTTGAGTCTAGCTTCCGACTGCACCAACAGCTGGTTATCCAAACTCGATCGAGATGGCGATAGTATGTTTTATGATCTAGTGGACACTAAAAACCCACTATGTAGATCATAAAACATACTATCGCCATCTCGATCGAGTCGTTCGTCGACTAGGTTCCCCACGCGATAGAAAAAGGACCCGAACCATAGGTACAGAGTGAACCATAGGTGCATTTAGATGCAATGTTTTCGAACTATAATTTCGCATTAGCAAAATGTCCCCACCTAAATATCACTACACCGGAAAGTGGCAGTGCCTCCTGTAATGTCGCCATATATTATATGTTACTGTAGCAAAATGCCTCTTACCAGTTTTGAGCCTAGCTTCCGACTGCACCAACAGCTGGTTATCCAAGTAGACCAGTCGGCGGTGCGTGTGGCCCTCAACATCCACGTCCTCGATCACGAAGTCCCCGGACACTTTGGACGAGCCCTGGTGGGTTTTTAATAGCCTCTAGACCATAAAACATACTATCGCGGTCGCGTCGTTCGTCGACCAGGTTCCCCACGCGATAAAAAAAGGACCCAAATCATTTAGGTGCAATGTTTTCGAACTATAATTTCACATTAGCAATATGTCCTAAACAGCACTACATCGGAAAGCGGTACTGCTGGAACGTCATTTATAACCGCAGCAATATGTTACTGTAGCAAAATGCCTCTCACCAGTTTTGAGCCTAGCTTCCGACTGCACCAGCAGCTGGTTATCCAAGTAGACCAGTCGGCGGTGCGTGTGGCCCTCCACATCCACGTCCTCAATCACGAAGTCCCCGGACACTTTGGACGAGCCCTGGTGGGTTTTTAGTGTTCACTAGACCATAAGACATACTATCGCGATCGCGTCGTTCGTCGACTAGGTTCCCTACGCGATAAAAAAAGGACCCAAACCATATGTGAAGCATTTAGATGCAATGTTTTCGAACTATAATTTCACATTAACAAAATGTCACTACATCGGAAAGCGGTAGTGCCTCCTGTAATGTCCTGGATCGTCATTTGTAACCGCAGCAATATGTAACTGTAGCAAAATGCCTCTCACCAGTTTTGAGTCTAGCTTCCGACTGCACCAACAGCTGGTTATCCAAACTCGATCGAGATGGCGATAGTATGTTTTATGATCTAGTGGACACTAAAAACCCACTATGTAGATCATAAAACATACTATCGCCATCTCGATCGAGTCGTTCGTCGACTAGGTTCCCCACGCGATAGAAAAAGGACCCGAACCATAGGTACAGAGTGAACCATAGGTGCATTTAGATGCAATGTTTTCGAACTATAATTTCGCATTAGCAAAATGTCCCCACCTAAATATCACTACACCGGAAAGTGGCAGTGCCTCCTGTAATGTCGCCATATATTATATGTTACTGTAGCAAAATGCCTCTTACCAGTTTTGAGCCTAGCTTCCGACTGCACCAACAGCTGGTTATCCAAGTAGACCAGTCGGCGGTGCGTGTGGCCCTCAACATCCACGTCCTCGATCACGAAGTCCCCGGACACTTTGGACGAGCCCTGGTGGGTTTTTAATAGCCTCTAGACCATAAAACATACTATCGCGGTCGCGTCGTTCGTCGACCAGGTTCCCACGCGATAAAAAGGACCCAAATCATTTAGGTGCAATGTTTTCGAACTATAATTTCACATTAGCAATATGTCCTAAACAGCACTACATCGGAAAGCGGTACTGCTGGAACGTCATTTATAACCGCAGCAATATGTTACTGTAGCAAAATGCCTCTCACCAGTTTTGAGCCTAGCTTCCGACTGCACCAGCAGCTGGTTATCCAAGTAGACCAGTCCACGTCCTCGATCACGAAGTCCCCGGACACTTTGGACGAGCCCTGGTGGGTTTTTAGTGTCCACTACAACTAGACCATAAAACATACTATCGCGATCGCATCGTTCGTCGACTAGGTTCACCACGCGATAAAAAAGGACCTAAACCATAGGTGCAAGGTGAACCATAGGTGCATATTTAGATTAGGCCACCACCTAAATATTACTACATCGGAAAGCGGTAGTGCCTCCTGTAATGTCCTGGAACGTCATTTGTAACCGTAGCAATATGTTACAGTAGCAAAATGCCACTCACCAGTTTTGAGCCTAGCTTCCGACTGCACCAACAGCTGGTTATCCAAGTAGACCAGTCGGCGGTGCGTGTGGCCCTCCACATCCACGTCCTCAATCACGAAGTCCCCGGACACTTTGGACGAGCCCGTTTTAATAGCCTCTAGACCATAAAACATACTATCGCGGTCGCGTCGTTCGTCGACCAGGTTCCCCACGCGATAAAAAAAGGACCCAAATCATTTAGGTGCAATGTTTTCGAACTATAATTTCACATTAGCAATATGTCCTAAACAGCACTACATCGGAAAGCGGTACTGCTGGAACGTCATTTATAACCGCAGCAATATGTTACTGTAGCAAAATGCCTCTCACCAGTTTTGAGCCTAGCTTCCGACTGCACCAGCAGCTGGTTATCCAAGTAGACCAGTCGGCGGCGCGTGTGGCCCTCCACATCCACGTCCTCGATCACGAAGTCCCCGGACACTTTGGACGAGCCCTGGTGGGTTTTTAGTGTCCACTACAACTAGACCATAAAACATACTATCGCGATCGCATCGTTCGTCGACTAGGTTCACCACGCGATAAAAAAGGACCTAAACCATAGGTGCAAGGTGAACCATAGGTGCATATTTAGATTAGCAAAATGCCACCACCTAAATATTACTACATCGGAAAGCGGTAGTGCCTCCTGTAATGTCCTGGAACGTCATTTGTAACCGTAGCAATATGTTACAGTAGCAAAATGCCACTCACCAGTTTTGAGCCTAGCTTCCGACTGCACCAACAGCTGGTTATCCAAGTAGACCAGTCGGCGGTGCGTGTGGCCCTCCACATCCACGTCCTCAATCACGAAGTCCCCGGACACTTTGGACGAGCCCTGGTGGACTTTTAAAGTGTCTACTAGACCATAAAAGATACGGTGCACTTTTAAAGTGTCTACTAGACCATAAAAGATACTATCGCGATCACGTCATTCGTGGACTAGGTTCCCCACGCGATGAAAAAAGGAACCAAACCAAAAGTGCAGGGTGAACCATAGGTGCATTTAGATGCAATGTTTTCGAACTATAATTTCACATAAGCAAAGTGTCACCACCTAAATATCACTACATCGGAAAGTGGTACTGCTGGAACGTCATTTATAACCGTAGCAATATGTTACCGTACCCAAATGCAACTCACCTGTCTTAAGTCTAGCTTCCGACTGCACCAACAGCTGGTTATCCAAGTAGACCAGTCGGCGGTGCGTGTGGCCCTCCACATCCACGTCCTCGATCACGAAGTCCCCGGACACTTTGGACGAGCCCTGGTGCACTTTCACTCGCCGGCCCACGTCGCTCCCTAGCGACAGGAAGGGGATCTGAAAAAAACATAGTTTCTACCTGTAATACATAGGTCCTGTATCAATCGTCATCATCTACTAAAGGGCATTGCCCTTGTCGGTGGAGCCTTCTGCTTTCTCTTTGACTTCTCTGTACGACGTGGCCGTTATTTTCTCCTTTATTTGATCTAAATAAGTCCTTCTTGACCTTCCTCGTCTACTATCAATACATAATGTAGTATAAATGTAGTCGCTTTTTGAGTTACTCTGTCATGGACACCGCGAACTACACGAAATTTTGATGCGCGTTTTTTAAGAGTTATTAGATTCAAGAGCAATCTACATTATTACGAACCTGTCCACTAAAGCCGTACGGGATCAGCATTTTAGCAGAATGCGTCAACTCTTCTTTGACGGCGTCTAAGCTTTCAAAAACGTGCCCTCTTTTCAAGATGGCGACGACGAGGTCACCTACCTCCCAATCTACTGCAATATTAGGTACCAACCTGTCCACTAAATCCGTATGGGATCAGCATTTTAGCAGCATTTTGACAGCCGATGTGGCGCAGTGGTTAGTATGCCTGCCTGCCACGCAAAGGTTCCGGGTTCAATTCCCGGTGGGGTCACTCACAAAGTTGATATTTATCACTTTGTGAATTTGTTCCCAGTCTGGTTAGGACATTGCAGGCTGAACCACCTGATTGTCCGCAAGTAAGATGGTACCGTGCTTCGGATGGGCACGTTAAGTCGTCGGTCCCGGTTGCTGTCTATGATGGCGGTCGTTACGCAACCATGTCAGAGGCCTGCTACTTGCAGTAGGCGGTTGAAAAACTCCGACACCAGGGTTCATCGGGTCGTTGAACGACTCGGTGTCCCACACGAAAAGAAGAAGATTTTAGCAGAATGCGTCAACTCTTCCTTCACAGCGTCTAAGCTTTCAAAAACGTGTCCTCTTCTCAAGATGGCGACGACGAGGTCACCTAACCTTCCGCTCTATTGCAATATTACCAACCTGTCCACTGAACCCGTATGGAATCAGCATCTTAGCAGAATGTGTCAACTCTTCTTTAACGGCGCCTAAGCTCTCAGAAACGTGACCTCTTCTCAAGATGGCGACGACGAGGTCACTCAACCTCTCGCTCTACTGCAATGTTACCAACCTGTCCACTAAATCCGTATTGGATAAGCATTTTAGCAGAATGCGTCAACTCTTCATTCACAAAGCTTTCAAAATGTGGCCATCGGTCACCGAACCTGCCAATCTACTGCAATATTACCAACCTGGCTACTGAAACCGTATGGGATCAGTATTTTAGCAGAATGCATCATCTCTTCTTTGACGGCGTCTAAGCTTCCAAAAACGTGTCCTCTTATCAAGATGGCGACGACGAAGTCACCTAACCTCCTACTCTACTGCAATGTTACCAACCTGTCCACTGAATCCGTATGGGATCAGCATTTTAGCAGAATGCGTTAACTTTTCCTTCACAGCGATCAAGCTTTCAAAGATATGCTCTCTCCTTAAAATGGCGACGACGAGGTCACCTTACCTCTCACTCTACTGCAATACTACCAACCTGTCCACTGAAACCGTATGGGATCAGCATTTTAGCAGAATGCGTCAACTCTTCTTTGACGGCGTCTAAGCTTTCAAAAACGTGACCACTTCTCAATATGGCGACGACGAGGTCATCTAACCTGCCAATCTACTGTAATATTACCAACCTGGCCACTGAAGCCGTATGGAGTCAGCATCTTAGCAGAATGCGTCAACTCTTCCTTCAAAGCGTCAAAGATTTCAAAATGGTGCCCTCTTCTCAAGATGGCGACGACGAGGTCACCTAAACTACTCCTTAATCTACCTACTGTACGCGCGCAAGTTCATGGCCATCCTAAAATATGTGCCTCCTTGTCGCACACGCCAGTAGGAACCACGACGAACACGACAAGAAGACGCATATTTGAGGATGGTCACGAACTTGCGCGCGAAGTGTACTTCTGCAATATGACCAACCTGTCCACTGAAGCCGTATGGGATCAACATTTTAGCAGAATGCGTCAATTCTTCTTTAACGGCGTCTAAGCTCTCAAACACGTGACCTCTTCTCAAGATGGCGACGACGAGGCGGCCGAATCGCGCCGAGTCCTGTAGCTGTCGCCGGCCCGCGGGAGTGCCGAATAGCCACTCGGATTCTCTGGAAGGAATAGAATATACGAGATCAATAAGTGAACATACAGGCAGTAAAAAAAGCTGCATATACTTTGATGATCAAACAAGTCCAGTTTGGAAAAAAATCTTGTCCCTCCGGCCCATACAAATTTGTTCAAAATCTTTTTTCGTACTTCGAAATATGATCCTAGAGTCAAATTGTTCTTATTCAATAATCTGGTTTACTCTTTAAAAAAGTGGGAGGTTCAAAATCTTTTTATTTATGTATCTGTTACCGGCCAAACCCGATTTTAGGATAAACTAGTTTTTCCTATGCCAAAGTAGTTCATCCTACATGCGGTTGGATAAACCGGTATAGACTAGGCTAAACCGGTCCATCCGATGGCCGATAGGAGAAACTAGTTAATCCTAGGCTGAACTAGTTGAGCCTAAAATTAATGAGTACATTTCAGGATAAACTGGTTTGGCTTAGTTAAAAATGGTTAAGGCTACAGTGACGTAGCTCTAGAGGGTAAAGGGTAACGTCGGACATCCTGGAGACATCGGACACCCTGGAGACTCGAACACCCTAGAAGGTGGGGTGTAGCATCGGACATCCTGAAGGCTCCGACGCCCTGGAGGGACGCTCTAGAGTGATGTAGCTCTAGATAGAGCGTAAAGTGAGGCTCGATTGCCCTGGAGGGTCGGGGTAGCGTCGGACACCCTGAAGGCTCAGACACCATGTAGGCCCTGATGCGAGCACTTGCAACATCGCTGTCGGCGATAGCTCCCACGAGCTGTCACATCACAGGTGTCTGAGTCCAGCCCACAGCAGGCAGCGTCAGAGCATTTAGGGTGTCCGACGCTACCCCGCATCCTCCAGGGTGTTCGAGCCTTACAGATGTTTGTTGCCTCCAGGGTGTACGTAGTGCCTCACTATAGGGCGTCCTTTCAGGGCTTCCGAGCCTTCAGTATCCAATGCTACACCCCACCCTCCAGGGTATTCGAGTCTCCAGGGTGTCTGATGTCTCCAGGATGTCCAACTTTACCCTTTACCCTCTAGAGCTATGTCACTGTAGCCTTAACCATTTTTAACTACGCCAAACCAGTTTATCCTGAAGTCTACTTATTAATTTTAGGCTCAACTAGTTCAGCCTAGGATTAACTAGTTTCTCCTATCGGCCATCGGACGGACCGGTTTAGCCTAGTCTATACCGGTTTATCCAACCGCATGTAGGATAAACTACTTTGGCCTAGGAAAAACTAGTTTATCCTAAAATCGGGTTTGGCCGGTAACATATCTATTTCGAACTATGTTCCTAGGAGAAAGTTGTTCAGCTTTAACTGGTTCACGATTTAAATTGGTAGCCTATTCATTTTTTTCGGTACCTTACCATATTCATTTTTTTCGGTACCTTACCGTAATGTACCTCGGTACGTATTATGTTGTAAATTATAAACAATATCTTAGTTCAATGTTCTGAATACTCTCTTTGCGTAGGCATAACCCATTTGGCGATGGCACATGGGAGCCAAACTTACGAACCTAATTACAGAATAATTAGGTACCTACCTACCTGCTTATTTTTTGCGCTTCATTATTGCAGATTACAATGCATCCTAAAATACGAAATGAGGTGAACGTTTCAGTTTTCAAAACAACAACATTCCTGTTATACAAAGCAGAACGGACGCCGCTGCTAGTATGTACAGAAATATCCTGCGAACTTTTGTAAACAAGCCGTACAGAAATAGGATTATAGTGAAGATGCGTAAAAATGAATTGTACGAAAATAGAACTCATACAAATAGAGACGCAAAAATTAAGAGTAGATCAAAATAGATAATAGGTAGTTTGATAGGTAGGTACTTAGAAAAAGCAGATTCATTCAATTTAAGAAAAAGATATGACACATACCTACAAAAGAGATACTAATATTTTTATTACAATACAATCAATCGGTCCATTAGTTTTCAGGATAATGTGTTTCTGCGCTACACTACTGGAGAAGTCGGTTTTCATATTTTTCTTTGTAATCAATCTCAGTTGATTTGGTTTCGCACCGAGGGGATTATTCATAGAGCAGTTTTGCAATATTTTCTAGTGCAGTTTTGTATGCGCGATGTAGGTGAAGTACTTATACATGTACTTTACAACAAAGTGGGACGGAAGTAGGATGTCAATTATCTCGTAAAAAAAAACACCGGTATTTATTTTCGTACAGACCACCCAGCATCTTCATAAAACTGTTGACTTGCTTTCGCACCTAGCAAGTTATTTCTGGAGCATGCAGTTTTGTAAGCGCGGCGTACGTAGGTGAGGTAGGTAGTTAAACAACATCTACAAAGTGGGACGCATTTAGGAAGAAAGATTTTAATATTTTTTTTAGTGTAAAACACCGGCTCTTATTTTCATACAGACCTCCCAACTTCTTTAAAACTGTTGACTGGGTTTCGCACCTAGTGGGCTATTTGTAGAGCATGAAGTTTTGTAAGCGCGACTAAGTATTTAAACATCTACAAAATGGGATGGTATTTTGTGAGAAATATACCGATAAGTATTTTCGTACCATCATCCTCATAAAACCGTTATCTCGGTTTCGCATCTCGTGTGTTATTTCTGATTTTGTGCGGTTCTGATTCCGTCTCTGCATTCGCACCTTAGTTAAATCTGTCCAGATCATAACTTGCAAGATACCAGTCATAAATACTCATAATTAATCTGCTGGACTGAATTAGATGAGCGTGGAGTTATGATGAGCCCTGAGCGACACCTGTCCTACTTTATTATGCCACAAGTGGCTTCAATGGAGTACCTACAATTTTTCGATACCTATATCTTGTGACAAGGACAAGTATCTTCCTATTGCAACGCAAAGAATGCATTTTTAGGTATACATACATACATGCATATAAGTGGTGTATGTATTTAAAGTAAACTTTTTTACATACTGTATCACGCCTATAACCTTCGTGGGGTAGGTGGAGCGTAAACGGCTGTAAAAAATTGATTGTTTATAACCTAGATTTTATACAGGGTGGTAACGTGGTAACATAACGAACGTGGACTGTCCCGGAAAAAAAAACTTTCACCAGGAACCAAATGTAAAAGTATAAAAAGAAATACAAATTCTGCTTCCGACTATTAGCGAGCAATTTTTATGAGAAGGTATTTCCTTTTGTTGCCTAAGTATATTCCTTGGTATGTAAAATCGTTCAACTTGACTTAACCTAGAGATCGTGGCGCTTTCTTTTCTGGCACCTTTAGTTTAAAAAATCTCGTAATTATCTTCACAAACTCCAAAACAAGTGTAGTAGGTATGTTTTTTGACTACCTATGTTATTCATAATCTTTAGCTTGATCGATAGGTTAATAGTTCAAAATACAACAAAGCTTATCGATTAGCTGCTTAAAAATAATCACACTGTCTGTACAAATAAAATATAAATATCTTGAACACCTACTTTATGCTCACACTAAATGAAATTCCTTATGCACCTACCTTATTGTTTTTAGTTAAATCACAGCAGATCAAGTCCTTGAGATGTAAGTTGAAACTTCAGTAGGTATTAATTCTATTTACACTTAACATACAAAAAAACTTGGGTTGTCGTATACACAACTTTGAGAATAACTTGGAGTTCTCTCTCAGTGGCTCTCTGTAAAACTGGACCACTTGTGTGTTCAAATCTTGGGTTTTCATATACACAACTTTTGGAATAACTTGATAATCTCTCTCGGAACTGGACAACTTGTGTGTTTAAAACTTGGGTTGTCGTATGCACAATTTTTTTTGTATGGTCTCTCGGTGACTCTCTGAAAAACTGGACCACTAGTGTGTTCAAATCTTGGGTTGTCGTATACACAACTTTTGGAATATCTTGATAACCACTCTCAAAGAAATGGTCAACTTGTGTGTTTAAATCTTTTGTTGTCGTATGCACAACTTTTGGAATATCTTGGTATAGTCTCTTGGTGGCTCTCTGAAAACTGGAGAACTTGTGCGTTCGCGTGAAGTGTGGCGAGGGAGTGGCGCGCTCGGCCAATGGTATCGCGAGATAATGCGTTCAGAGTATTGTTAGGGCTGTGTCACATCACCACTTAGAACAACATAATATACTACAGCGGTCATGTTGGCATATGCAAAAGTGCAGCGATCATCAATATTTTTAATGATTTATTTTTTATTTTTTATTAGCGGTTTCATCCGCTACAACTCGTTTTCCCGCGGGAAAAAGGTACTTTCCCGAAATGAGTTATAGCACATTTAAACCTTCCTCTTGAATCACACTAACTATTAAAAAAAACCCATCAAAATCTGTTGCGTAGTTTAGGAAGATTTAGCGGATTCCAGGATAGAGAAACGCAAAAAGCGACTTTATTTTATACTGTGTATAGATTGACAAAATAATCTCGGATATTATGAAGTATGATAAAAAAATATGGATCGTATCGTATTTTATTACTTAATAAATATAAATTAATTAAACATAAATGGAGAATAAGCCATGCAAAAACATGTGATGAGAATTATCAACAAAAAAAACCTAAAGACTACACTTTATGTATAAATGCGCCCTTACTATCTCGAAGTTTCGCGTGAATGAAATGCGTTTTTCTCGTGTTTACGAAGTTTTGTAGGGGACACAAAAATAGCGCGGCGATGCCAACAGCCTGGGCAGGTGGGTTCGTAAAACTTCGACAATTCGCTAATTCTGGCGTACGCGTTCCTTCTTCTTCTCGACCGTGAGACAGACACCGAGTCGTCTAATGGTCGGATGAACCCTGGTGTTACGAGTTTTTCAACCGGATATACAAGTAGCAGGCCTCTGAGATGGCTTGGTTGGTAAGGACTCCCGTCTAAGTAATAATCATAGATAACAACCGGGATCGACGAACCGGGAATGAAGCCCTGCCTTTTCGGAAAATTAGGCGGTGAATTTGTTCCCAGTCTGGTTAGGTTACATTGCATGTTCAGCATGCAATGTCCTAACCAGACTGGGAACAAATTCACAAAGTGATAAATATCAACTAAACGGGAAATCATCAGCGTCGCAGGCAGGCGCACTATCACTGCATCATATCGCCTGTCAACGTCTACCTCTCGTATTCCTGAGATAAATATGTGTTGGGAAGAGTGATGAGTAAGCCAGTAGGCACAAAGCTGCATGATGGAAAAGGGGAATTCCCTCCGAGCGAGATGTTAGCTCGGGGACCGCGGCCCAACTGGTAGGTCGTGGATTTTCTATTTATGCAAAGTCTTCGACAAACTTCGTAACCGCGTTTTAGGCCTGAGCTTCTGATTGGATATTCTTCTATGACGAGTATGACGTAGCGTGTTTACATTGTGCAGGCAGCGTGGTCGTCGTCGCCTCGTCAGCAATAGATGCGTCCAGCGAAGTCAGCATTCTGTGTGCGGTGCGGGCTTCATATTTCATTGCACTCCGCGCCGCTACAGTACTCCCCACCCCCCTAGACCGAAGGTCGATACAGTCTAGGTCGTTGACATGGGGTATGGCGTCTTCCGATGCGGTGGAAGTCCAATGGCGGCAGGCAGTTCTGGCTGGAGCGTAGCGCTGCTCTGACAGCCGAGTGAGCCGATGCAGTCTCCAGGTCCTCGGTGCGTCGGGAGTTATGGAGATGAGCAGTTGCCGCCGAAGTGTGACCGGAAGCGGCCAGGTACATTCCGAGGTCACGTCGCTAGGACTTGCGATGTAGATCCGCAGATGACGTTGGTTGTGGCTGCTTACGAAGTTGTGATGCATTGACTCCAGTTCTTGACGAAGGTTGCGTCTTCCGATGCGGTGCCATCTCGATATATGCAACTTTCTTTTGTAACGAAGCTTTTAGGGTTTGTAACGTATTGAAAGACACAGATAATCCCTTTAGGTGCATAATGTCCATTTTGCAAAATGTCCAGTGGTGAAAAAATGTCCAGTTTGCGTTATGTCCAGTTTGCATAATGACCTGTTTGCAAAATGGCCAGTTTATAAAATGTCCAGTTTGCAAAATGTCCAATTGCAAAACATTTTGCAAAATGGACATTATGCACCTAAAGGATAATCCCTTTAGCATTTAGCATTTTGCAAACAGATCATTTGCATTTTGCATAATGATCTGTTTGCAAAATGGCCAGTTTGTAAAATGTCCAGTTTGCAAAATGTCCAATTGCAAAATGTCCAGTTTGAAGATTATCTGACTTGAAAATCACCAGTTTGCAGAAGTACATTTTGCAAACTGGACTTTTTGCAATTGGACATTTTGCAAACTGGTCATTATGTAAACTGGTCATTTTTTCACCACTGGACATTTTGCAAAATGGACATTATGCACCTAAAGGAGATAATCTACAGTTGTCGTAATGATGTTACGTAGTAAGATTTGACTCTTAAAATGATAATGTAAGTAGGTCTGATGTTCTAAACTATGCAGTACAGTTGCGTAATTTTCGGATTTTAACATTTAGGTCTTTACAAACCAAAAAAAAGTAAGACACGGGTTGAACGTGTGGTTAGCGTTTTTTTTTTGTATTAAGTTTAATTTTAAATCACGAACTCAAAGCGCGTTTAATTGTTTTTGTGGTTAAGCTTTTACTTGCAGAAGACGTAATGAATGATATCTTAAGGATATTCTGGATCTTAATTTGCTTTCACTCATTTGAGAAAATATACCAAAAAATATTAATGAAATCGTTCGCGAGAATCGGCAACAGTATTTATGAGTATATTAATTTTGGAATATGTAAGATTATTTTTGACACAGTGTTTTTACTAGGCATTCAAGCCGATAGTATTTTTGGTGTAGTAATAAATAATGCAGATTAGCGAAAAATATTCGAGAAATCTTAGAAGCGATCGTATTTCTTCTCCATCCTTAAAAAATGCAAGTTTAAAATGATAAGAGAAATTTAAAAAGTGTAGAATACAAGTCTTTTAAAAAGCATATTTTTTTGAGTTTCAGTAGGTAATGCAGAGTAATTTATAGGCGCAAACCCCACAGGGGAGACGTGTGTCTGCGTGACGCATGGGCTAGCATCTGTCAGATGACGATCGATGCGACGCGCGTATCACTCACATGTGTAGCTTTGTTTGATACATTTTATATGGAAACGGTTTCAAGCGTCGCGATGATTGAGAATTGATGACGCACGTCTCACGTCCACCGTCTCCTCTGTGAAGCTTGCGTCTTAGTTACGCGGGCCGACTTTCTAATTTGCGTTATTACCGTGACTTTTGAAACTATGTAAAACGATAGAAATATGTAGTAGCAGTTGTTTGCTTGTATTGGAATTCCTAAAAGGTTGTAGGTAATAATCAAGTTTAGAGATAAGTGTTTCAAGATGTTACCTGCCCTGAGGAACAATGAAGACGGCATATTTGTTGGCAGCTTGCGCTTTCTTCTGGTCAACTACGTACAGAGTGTAGCGTGGGTTGCTGTCCCCAGGCTGCATCAGGTCCAGAGATACCTAAAGAATAATTCACAAATTTTTAATTAGCTACTGAAAACCGCGCCTGCGCCTGCCTTAAGGCTCAACGTTAGCGACACTAGCGCCACTCAGTGAAAAAAAATCTCTGACTGAATACGCAAGTGATTGAGAAACCACATTATGAATTACCGAAAATAACTAACAACAAAGATTTTTAGAATTAGTAAATCCTTGGAAAATCTGTGCATTTTAGTTAAGTAAGTCACTTTTAGCAATTTCGGCTTACATAAGTCATGGATACCAAACCAATTTTTACACATTTTATTAGATTTATTTATTCTTTGTGGTAAGTTATTGTCGGCAATTCATAAACTGGGCTCCAGATGACCAGCCTGTTCAGCCAGGGATTTTTTTCCTGTTTGGGGGCGCCACTAGTCTGACGTTTAGCCTTAAATTGTGTAGGTAATTAGTTTCTTTTTAAATATGCCAACATATTTTTGTATAACATTTCTCACTAATTCTGTAAAGTAAAATGTTATATGCAAATTTTGGTGACTTTGAGTTGATTATGTTACCTAATAAATATGCTCTGCCTTTCCCACAAGGGGATAGGCGTGATATTAATCTCAATATTGTTTTATTAATTAGAAGTGCCTGGTGTATTAATTGCAATTTATACAAAAAATCAAACACTGTACCTCATCTTCTCCTTCAAGACTTGTCTTGGCCAAGCCGTTGGTGACGAATGCTGTGTCCTGCACTGACTTCACACACTCCCTCAACTCCTCAGGAGTCTCCAAACGAAGCATCTTGTCTCCAGCCAAGCACACCTCCAGGATCTAGGGAGAAAGAAGAGTCTTTTTTAAGTGTGTTAATCCCATGCATATCAGCTATTGTTCTGGTTTTTCATAAGATTTACGGTTTTTTCAGGTTAAGGTTGCCAAACTAGCAGAGAATGTTGGCATGAATAATGATAATAATTTCAAACAAGGTTGATATTGTTTTAAAGTGATATCAACTTTTAAATTTAGGAATTCAAATTATTTAAACTTTGAACATTTGCGACATAAAGCAAATAAAAATTAGAACCATTGTATACAAAATGTTATGTGATGAATCCTGATTTGATTTTTAGGGGAAATATTTATAAGAGCCACATAAGGACATGACATCTTGTATTACCTTGCATACTTACCAATTTAGGCATCTCTTTGAATTTAGTAGCAACCACCACAAACACTGGCAAAGTGGTACCATCTCCGTTCTCAGCATTCTTCTCCTCAGCCTCATGACATCTGACTACTCTGAACATCCAAGACTTATCACAGAAATACTCTAAAAGTTTGGCCATAATGTGACTTTGTAACAGAGAAATACACATGAACCGGCCTCCAAGTTTCAACACTCTTTTGATTTCAGAAAAATATTTGTCTATTCTTTCAATGGTCTCCGGTGCATCATCTGGCATGAGAGCATCTAATGTGCCTTTGTCGAGGACTACAGTGAAACTTTCGTTTTCAAAGGTCATGTTTAGTGCGTCCATGTGCAGGAATTTCATATTGGTTCTGCTAGCGTTTGCGGCGTTCATCTGTCTAATGACGACCTCAGAAACATCGATATTAGTAATATTAGTGTACCCTACATCGTATAAATCAGCGCTGAGGCTTGAATTACCGCAACCAGTTATAAGTATTGTATCTTTGGGTTTTATGTACTTATGTAGATGAGCACAGAGTTCCAGATATTCGCCATACCTGGTAAATACAGAAAAACAAGATAATATTACAAATTTGTGAGGAATTAAACTATAAAATAGTTAAAAATATTGCTTGAACATAACCTACCATTCGAAAGCTTTGTTTCCTCGTTTCTTAAAGAATTTATTCCAATAATCTTTTTCACTGAATTCCTTATGGCTCTTGGGAAGTAGATTCATCGTTATTTGCACTATTTATAGCTTTCAATCAAAGAAAATGTGTCGAAAAACGCAAAACACATGCGAATTGTTTTGGTACAAGACTGACAGTTATAGAATCGTTCAGAAATTACTCCCCATAGACAAACGCTACTTTTGTGATCTGTTTGCTTTTTAGGGTCCGTTCACACATGCGACATTTTAATCGCGCGACAGTCGGAAATCCCTTTCACTCTGTAGTCGGATAGAGCGAGAAGTCGAACTGTCGCACGGCCCGGGAATGATAGCGAGCGACAAAAAAGTTGCGTGTGTGAACAAAGCCTTGAAAGAAGTGCCTCGCACGCATTCGCTGCGTGACTCGGACCCGCAATGCGAGCAAACATGTTCACTTTCTTTCTTCATCCGTCCGTCCGTACCGCTTAAAGTGAACCGTGCGTACAATACGCGCCACGCAGCGACACGCAATAAAAAGAAAATGGTCTTGTCTATTCCAGCTGTTCGATTTTCGAATTTCGAACGATTGTCAAAACGAACGTCACAATCAAAGAATACTATACTCTCGCAAATGGTGGAAGAAGTGTGTGTTGTGATTTCGTAATTTCATGTTTGTTTCGTATTTTTCATCATTTTCTAGTGTTATGTATTACAAATTAATCAGTGTTCGCAAAAGCCTGATGGTTTTTGCGTAATCATGACTTTCTGGGACTTTAACGAGATCAAATCTTGGAGACAAGATCACTGCAACTAATTCTGATTCAACAGCATGGCAAAGCCTAAACAGGACAAATGGGATTCTCTGGCAACCATAAAATCCTTTGATTTAGGTAAATATCAATATTGGTTAACATATTTCATTCATTTGCTGTACTCATGTGCGCTGAAAATGACGCAAAGTTGTGTAGAATTTTCTATGCATTGCAGATGTTATTTTAGCAAGTCTAACACACAACTAACCTTGAAGTCGACTAACGGTACATTTTCCGTATTCTGCGCACATTTTAAAATGTAATTCTACTTTGCATTTTTACAGTTCAATTCAGGAACCACTGTGGTACAGATTTATTAGGCTAGCTTCTTACTAAATAAATAAAATTGTGATGAAATCATGGTAGTCCTTAGGTTACGCTGTAGGTAATTCTTTCCTTTCTTATAAGTAAGGTTGGGTGATCTTATTAGTTTCCGAGCTAACTCAGTGGGTACATTATTGAGTTATCTTTCGTGTAGGTAGGTAAATTTGATTCTAACATAACTTTACATCCCATCTCTCTCTTTCTCTTTTCAACAACCCAATGAACCCTGGTGTTGGAATTTTTCAACCGTTTACTACATGTAGCAGGCCTCTGACATGGTTGTGTAACAACCGCCATCATAGACAGCAACCGGGACTGACGACTTAACATGCCTATCCTCCATATCCGAAGCATGGAACTTGCTTTTCAGACAATCAGATGGTTCAGCCTGCAATGTCCTAACCAGACTGGGAACAAATTCAATTCAATTCAATTCAAATTCACAAAGTGATAAATATCAACTTTGTGAGTGACCCCACCGGGAATTGAACCCGGAACCTTCTGTGTGGCAGGCAGTCATACTAACCACTGCACCACATCCCATAACCTTACATATAAGGCAGGTAAATGCCTATTGAAAAGATTAGACAACAAGAGTGCTCAGCAAAAAAAAGCTTCAATATGTAGTATAAAATGAAGGTGCTTTTTGCTTTTGTGTCTGATTATTTGCCTCTTAGAGACTCTGCTAACTCCTTTAAAACTGGAGTGGTAGGAGATAGGTAGGATTTATATTACCCTAAAATACTGTACATTTTACTTAAACTTAAATAATAATAATAAAATAATAATGGGAATCAGTCATAAGGTTGTATAAGGCAGTTAGGTGCCAATTGATTTTTTTTTACAATATGATTGCTATGCAAAATGGCTACATATTTATGTAATAACTAGTGGTCCGTCAGCAGTGCCAGCCGCAACTTATTTACCCATAGGAAGAAGAGCTTTTCCCAGCATGTGCTATAGATAAAACCCTTCCTCTTGAATCAATTATCTATTTAAAAAACGGCCAAGAGCGTGTCAGACACGCCCACAAATAGGGTTTCGTAGTTAACGTTTAAATATCAGGTAATTCAGCGTTACAAAGTTAATTTTGTTGTTGGTTTTTTTGCGGCTGTATGATTACCAACCGCAAATAGAAAAACTTTTATTTTTCTGAAATTTCTCGTGATACAGTATCCATTATAGTTTTCATGGTAACTTCAAATTGAGAAGTATATTCCATATTTTTTTTCAGATTTTTATCGTTTATACTTTAGGAGTTACAGCTGGAACAAATTATGATTCAAAAATGCCTCTTTTAAAAGCAAATATTCGAGAAAGAAACATTTTAGTGACTTTGTTTTTAAGAAACCTCCCCTTAGTTTTAAAAGACCTATTCAACAATACCCTATTCAATATCACAGAAGAAAAAAATTTTTTTTGCCCCCCTTTCACTTGTATGGGAGGGGGTTCAAAAATCTTTTAAAATAATTATTTCTCAACATTTCTAAATTTGGGTCAACATGATCTATTTTCACACCAAATTTGACTTTCCACATATTCCACAACAGACAGACAGAGAAATACAAACAGCAACTCCATTTTACACTATGTATAGATTGTGCAGTGGTTAGCTATACTAGTTGGATTGGAGTGCAATAAGGAAGGTAACATCATGTATCTTTAAATAAAAAACTGATAGAACATTACCTTTCGGTCTCCTTATCATGCAATCTGTAATCTAATCCATACTTAATTAACAAGTAAACAGTCTTTATCATTTCTGTACATGTACTATCTATCACACTGATTTAACTTCCTTCCACAACAATATGATGTTAAAGATAACATCTGTGATAAAGCGAGCAAATATTTTTGTGGTTTAACCACAAAAACCACAATTTTTTATTACTGCATATTTGACCCCACATTTGTTCCTTTATATTTAAAGTGTGAAGTAGTGTCTGTGGGCTAAATATGACGAAAGCGATAGCTCTTCCTATTTTGAAATTTTGTATGTGCATTTTGTGTGGTTATTCTTAATGTAACAATTTTATTCTTGTCCAGTGCTGTTACTTGTTATAATAGCTGCCTGCCAAACAGTTTCACCCATTTTTCCAGGCTTCAGAGACATTGGGCTACAGTGAAGCTATCAATACCACTCAGGGACTTCTTCCATAATGATTATAATTATGTTGTTGTTAAGCTGTGTGTTAATTCTGTAGCTGTAAGATCATTCATATACAGGGTGGTACTGAAAGACCCCCTTACCCAAAAACTCTAAGCTCAGCAGGTCAAACTGAACAACTTTCCTTAAGAACCAAAGTTCAAAGCCTCTAGCAACCTGTTTATACGTTTTTTATATTAATGTATGTGTTTTCTTTTCAGGTACATCACCAAACAGCCACCATGAATCCATACACCAGAGCATGCAACACCAGATCGAGATCATCCACCCAAACTCCACAACCACTACTCCTATCAGTCTCCTTGTCCAATCCCTGGTTAAACAACTCTGCACTCTGCTGGAGAAAGACTTGTCCCGCGCCAACCTCCTTTACAACACCATCTGTGAAAAACTACACAGCATGAATCTGATCGACGATTCGTACGCTATGGGGGAATTCGAGGCCATGAGAAGCCAGTATCAAAGAGCCTTATACCAACTTGTCACTGTCGCCAGTGGCTCGGAAATCCCTATTACTTTACCCGTGACATGGCCTATAGTTCAACCCTCAGGGCTTGAATGGTCCAGATATCACAAAGAGTTTGAAGAACTATACTTTATTGCTGGTGGCGGTTTTGGCAGCGTTTTTAAAGCGAGACATCGCCTCGATGGAGTGGAATACGCTGTCAAGAAAGTCTACATAAAATCGTCAGATGTGAATTCCATAATGAGTCATTTGTCTGAAGTAAAAACTATAGCCAGCCTAAATCACCCAAACATTGTGAACTACAAAGCTGCTTGGTTGGAACCCATGATTGAATCGAAAATTAAAAAGAAACGCAAATGCCCGATGGATACAGATAGTGACGAATTCTCAAATCTAAACTCGCAAATTATATCTTCCGCCTATCCTAACATCATAACTTCATTCAAAACTCACAACTCTAAAGAACTGACCAAGCATAACAGCCAGTCAGACTTCATAATTTCTTTCGAAAAATCTGCAGACAGCTTCGACAATTTGGACGCATCCAGCGACGACCTTGATGAATCAGAAAGTGACGACGAACTATCGATGCCTCAAGACGAATGCGACAATGCCGTTTGCAATTTATTCTCTTCAAGAGAATACGAGAACTGTTCCCGAGTGAATCTCAAATGGGCGACTCTTTACATCCAGATGACGTTCTGCCAGCAGACTTTGAAGCAATGGCTCGACGAGCGCAATAACCACATGCAAGCGATCTCTCGCAAGAACTCCGAAGACTTGACTCTGCATCATTGCGACTCGAACGATTCTACGTGCCTTGACTCTCCGAGTTTCAATGCTGATATGAATTATCCTGTTGCCTTCACCCACATTGACTTGCTGATCGACATGTTTACGCAGTTGGTTCGGGGATTACACTACATCCATTCCCGCGGGATCATCCACCACGATATAAAGCCGAGCAATGTCTTCGTGGCTCAAGGGGAGAATGGCCTGCTAGTACAACTGGGAGATTTCGGTCTGGCGTGTCCACTACAGCAGTCCCACAGCGGTTTAGCCCTCGGAACGCATTTATACGCTGCTCCTGAACAGTTGGATGGACAGTGCAACCCTAAGGTAAGATTTTTCTTTACGGCGAAATACCTCGGCAGACTTGATCTGATCTGACCTGATTCTGTAAATAGTGTCTGTCTGTGTATGGGCATAAGGTATGGGCTCTAAGGTTTTGACTCGTTGAGCTTTTCAAGTCGATCAGAATGACTTGAAAACAATAAAAGTAAGCTAATCTTCTTTATAAAACATTTCAAGTAGGTACTACCGCGAAGCGTGAAAATCAATACGGAGAGAATTGAGTTTGTGTTTACAAAATACGCGCGTTGTTGCACTTAATGAATTCAAACAGTTGAAAAATCAAATCTATGCGTACCGAATCGATATCACGGTACCTACTGAGTGCAAATACTTATCTTACGTAACCATTTTATACGGTTAACCACCTTTGCATTTTGCGCAAAGGATTAAAGCATCAAGAAAATTTCCTAATACAAACTCTTCAATCCAACTGGTTTTGCTAGAGATGGCTGCAATATTTACCTATTTATCTAGACAGAAGACAGTGTGTGTTGCATATTGCATAACTACAACCTATCGAATGTTCTACGTGCTGATCAGAAAACACATTCAAGGAAGTTTCTCAGTGTTTTGCTCCTTACATAATTGAGATGACTTATAACTTATTCATGACTGCATGAACCCAAGAGGGCAAGGTTTTTGTTTTATTAATCTCTTACTTTGTATTGTAGAGCCTAGTTTTGATTTATAGTTTTTTATTCATTTATTAATATTTACATTATGTTGTTTGTTATCAACGAGTAATGTAACTTTTAGACCAAATTCTGCTGGACAAGCCGCCTATTGGATATTTTCTATACTCACACCGCGTTTCCAGGCGTTCCTTTGGTTCTGATGCTCTTTCCTGGATGTATCCCTTAGTCGCTTGTAGGGCGCTATCTACACACATGAGGAGACGTACTAAGATGACAACTGTGATAAGATGTGCGTCTCACGGGTGTACACGACATCTCTTCTGTTTTATACAGTATGGAAACTGTTTCTAACGTCGCGCTGTGTCTCACGAAAGGAGATAGCGCCTGTAGTTAGATTTTTTCATTTTAATTAACCCAACCTGTTTTACATACTAATCTACTGATTGCCTCTCTCTATTCCAGAGCGACATGTACAGCCTGGGCATCATACTCCTCGAGATGGTGGAGCCCTTCAGCACGGACATGGAGCGAGTCAAGACCATCACCGACCTACGCAAGGGCCAGATCCCCGCCCACCTCACCGCCAACTACCCCAAAATAGCCCACATCATCGGAAAACTCGTACAAAGAAAACCAGCCAAGCGTTTAG
The DNA here is from genome assembly GCA_024500475.1 of Phthorimaea operculella. NCBI lineage: Eukaryota > Metazoa > Arthropoda > Insecta > Lepidoptera > Gelechiidae > Phthorimaea > Phthorimaea operculella. Next base: position 213,767 of record JANFCV010000203.1, on the reverse strand, counting down.
ACACCAACCAACTTCTAAACGAACTAAAAACCCTCTCGGAAAACAAGGATGAAACCATAAAAAACTTGAAGGAGGAATTGGCGGCGAAGGATGATGAAATCGCCCAGCTGAAAATGATGCTCGCGAAACTAAGCAGCAAATCTTGAGTGTAACTAATAAAATAAGTATGGTGTGTGTTCGTGTGTTGTGAAAGTATTAAAAAGTACCTTTTTGGGTACCTAAGTACTTACTTAATAAAGACATTTTCTTTTTAGATATATCCATCGTTTTATTCTTGCTATTCTACCTACATACCTGTTGTAGTAAATCCGGCTTCATTGGGCACAATTTGGAGCTCATTTTAGAGACAAAAAAGTTATAACAACAGATTATTTGTAAATTTTTATTTATGTACAAAACACTAACGAGCGTTTATAAATTAATAAACTTAAAACTAATTTATTATTTACAGTCTTAATAATAAATTCAATGGGATCGATGGCCGTTCTAAGGGCGCACACAAAACCGCGAATTGTTGCGATGCGAACTCACAATTTCGCATGCGAATTCGTCGCATTTCAAAAAGCTTTTGGAAGATCGCAGGAATTTTTGAATTCGTAGTTTCGTGTGCGAGCCACGGGCCGCTTATAAAGGCGATTCGTGAAAATGTACGGAAGCTTCACTGAAGCTAATTTTGGCGGGAAAACGCGGCTTGCTGGAGCCTCTACAGGATGTTGTCTATCGCGTGGATGACGCCGTTGGTCGCCGGGATGTTGTGCGTCACTACTTGCGCGTTGTTCACTTTGATACGACCTGAAAGGATAAAAGAATAATTAAAACGTATGAATAAACCAAAAAATCTTCGTTTGTTGACATCGGATTTAATTGGAGCAAAACCTAAATACCTTTTTCCGAATTTCACATATTTAGCATAAGAACGCCTGTAGAAACTCCAAGAGCAGATATTAATGCTGACACAACTGTACCGTCCATCCATACTGACGAAGCGCCTACGCAATTTCTTCTAGCAAACATCTTAAATCAGTTAACGCCTGCCAAAAACCCAATAGCACTCACCAGCGTTCTTTTGCAGCGTCAACGGTTTCGCGTCTTCCATAGAGTTCCGCAGCTGGTAATACCGCATGCCCGCGGAGTAGAGAGTGCCTGGCAAAACGTGTCGAGCAACTAAAGCCTTGGCAGCCGCTTTGTCGGTGTACCGGTTGAGTTCGTTGGGCGGGAGGCGCGCGAACGCCGCGTCCGTTGGCGCGAAGATTGTGTAGGTTTTGCTTTCTGTAAAGATTTGAAACGAACAAGGTCAGCAATCTCAGAATTGGCGGAGTAATTGCTCTTGATTCTAACAGGTCCGGGTCAATCAGGTAGGCTATATAGAAGACCTAGGCAGAATCGATGATGAAGCGAGAGTTAATCCGGCAGACAAGACTTCGGAGTCAGAATCACTTGGTGGAATCCTGTATTTTTGCATGACTTGTCTGGTATGGTAGGTACCTATTATGAATTACAGTAGGTCCAGACATTCCTTCACCAAGTTTCACCTTTTATGTCATTAAATAGAATCCCGATAAATTTCGTTGACAAATGATAGTTATTTCTGCATCAGACTCACCAGCTAGAGTTTCAGCGAAGCCGCTGGCGTATATCGCCTTGAGGAAGGTGGTGAACCGCCGGTCTCTATCAGCTTGAAGGGTTTGCACCAGGTCTCCCACCGGCAGAGGGAACATCACTCGGTCCACCGCGTGTGCTATGCCCTGGAATAAAACATTCATGAGGTTCTACTAAGCTTTAGAAGAATTGAAATCCTAGAAGAAGGACTTAGAAGTACCTATACTGAGACTGCACATGATACGTTCACTGAGAGGACCACCTGCTTTTGTTTTATCGGGTGCCGCTTTGAGATACCATGGATGGATAAGCAACAAGTGAAAATCGCGAAAATCTTAAATAAGGTCGAGTGATCCTTCTGTAAACTCACTATTTTGTGGTGCTAGTTTTGTAGGTAGGTACTGAGTCGAAAACTAAGATCCTGGTTTTGAATAAAAAAGTAGTGTTTATTGGCCTAGGAGTGCCGTGAATAGGCCAGTTCACTCATCATCGCTTATGTGGAAATGACGTTCCGAAATTCGCTAATCTGTCTTTTGTTAAAAGTCGAAGAAAATGTAATAATAGCAAATTAAAGTTTTTGCAACCAATCATGAGATGACCCCGTTTAGCACAATGCAAACTAAAAATGGCCTGGTCAATTATAGCTTTGAAGAAGAAGTCATTTACGAATTGCCAAATATTTAGACGTCTAAATTCGCAAACCATCAATAAAGTATTTATTGTAAAGACGCTAAGTGGCTTGCAAAAGCTTATCGAATGGTAGTTAATATTATTATCCAACAATCTTTTGTGTAAGAAGATTAAGCACACAACTGAAGCATTAGGGTCAGGCTGTGGGTATTGTTGCAAACTTGCAAAACAATCCAGGCTCATTTGATGAGAAATGAAATTGAGACTGCGAATTGTTCCGCAAGCTTGAAATTGCATTGATTCACATTTGTTACGTCTCATCTCATTTGATATATCATATCTGGATTGGATGGGTATTATAAAATACAAATCACGTCTATTAAAATCGAGATCCATATCATTACGAGTATTTTCCAGCCTTATCCCAATGTTCTGTTTGACACCATATTTAGAATGCCATATCTTAATCTTATTGTCAACCTCAGCAGTACACCTACCTGTGGAATATGAATATCCTTCTTATCCTCGATGACCCTGGCGCCGTTGATGGTGGTGACTCGAACCTCGTTCCACTCAACATCGTGCATGTCGTATTGGTTGACCCTGAGCTGCGTGCCGGCAAGAGAGACCCCGGTCATCTCATCTTGGAGGGATCCAATGTCGAAAGCGCCGGGTATCACATGGTGTAGAAGAAGCTGGAGGAAAGATATTGAACAAAGATAAGGACATAAACTTGGAGTACTCCCTTGAATGGGATTTAAGGATGCACTGCACATGTTATCATGACTGATTTAAAAGGATGGTCGCTACAATATTCTTAGGTACTTACGCCGCTCAGAAGCCTAGGGTTGTCTCGGAATTTCTCTTCAGCTCGGTCAGGTCCTCCAAGTTGCACCAGCAGAGTTCTGAAGGCCTTATCAGTCGGCGCGAAGATAGTGTATGGTCCAGTCTCGTTCAAAATCGTATCCAGTCCAGATTGTTTCAGGTATTTAGCCGTTGCGAATAGACCATTTTCTTTTAAGATGTCGATCAAGCTTGGGTTCGTTGGTCTTGGCTGGCCAAAGTTGTACTGCGAGTTTGATGTGTCTATGCTTGGAGGAATCGTACTTGAACCAATTACGACTAAGTCTTGTGGGGTGGGTCTGGAGTAGTATGGCGTGGTGTTTATGATCGTTGAGCTTGGGAATGGATTGTTCCTGGATGTGGTGTATGCCGGTGACGCTGTCGATTGCGCTAAGAATCTTTCTGTTGAAGTAACAACGCTTCGGGTAGATGGCGTAACTGTCTGCGTTTGAGGTGCAGATGTTCTAGATACAACAGAGCTCCTGTATGTGTTCGGCGTTGGCGTCGTATGGTAGATTGGGTTGGTGTGTCCAGTGGTTCCGTGGTTAGATGTCGTCACAAAGGTAGAGTAACTTGATGGATGATGAGAGGATTCAGCGACGTAGTCGGTAGCATCGGTTGTGGGACTTGCTGTCGTAGAGCTGAAAAGACTATTAGATATTTTGGTTGGTCCTGGAAGTTGAATTTCACCATTCTTAATTTTCTTCAAAATGCTTTCTACCTCGGGTCCTTCTTCAGTTTGCTGTCCATTGGCTTTAACTCCTTTGACTTTATAAGATCCATCATCTTGTTCTTCCAAGAACACAAACGTTACCTTCTTTTTGTTTTGCAAAGTTGGTGTTATTTTCGATATTTCTTCAAGTTTTCCATTCTCGGATTGCTTAATTAGTTCAAAATCTGCGCCAGGTGGCAAGACACCCTTTGTCAAGTCATCGAAGTTGATACGGCTTTCTTTCGCCTGAGGTTCGGCTGCTAGACCAGCCATGATACGCGCTAAGTTAGAACTGTCAGCAGTTATAGCGCCTTTTGGAATTAAGTTAGGGTTGGTAGTTCTTATCACCTCGAATTTCTGCCCGTTGAGATTAATTTCGCGAGACGTGAAATTCTTCTCATTGAAATCTTCTGGATTTTCTGCCAATGCCACCTTTAATTGTTTCAGTATGTCGGGTTTTTGCAGTAAAGCTATACTTTTCGCACGCAGACTGTCATCAAACCCCTTTGTCTCACTCTCTTCTAAAAGGTTCTTAATTTCACTGTATAGTTGTTGTTTCTTCTTGTCTTGTGGTGGCTGCCTTAGCCTCGGAGGTTTCGACCGTGGTGTGTATTTGAATGTTGGACGAGGTGTTGTCGTCGTGGTGGTTGTTGTGGTTGTCGTGGTCGTTGGATGTTCTTTTTCGTACATTTCGACGGCTTTCCTGAATAAATCCGTCTCATGTGCCTGTATTGGTCGGCGCTTTTCTTGCTGCTGTCTGAAATATTCTTCATAACTCTCCGTTGTTGAGTAGGTGGGAATAGTCTTCGTAGCCTGCTTACTGAGGAACTCCTCGTGAAGTTCCTTAACTTTTTCCTGCTGCTTTTGTTGCTGTTTTTGGACAAACTCCTGGTGTTTCTGAATTATCCTCTGCCTCTCTTGTAATTCCTTCAACTTTTCTAAGTTTTCTTTGGACTGTTGTTCGAGAGTGGGAAAAGAAAGTTGGTTTGTAGGGTTAACTTGTCCATTTGTAAAAAGGGGATTTTGATGACCTACATTTTGCTGGAAAGGAATTTGCTGTTGCTGGTTGAAGTTTAAATGAGGATTTTGTGGGGCTAGGTTAGGTGCAGGTTGGATTGTGATTGGGTTTGGTGAATTGAAAGTTTGAGTCTGGTGACTGATAGCTTGCGTGGACGGAATCGTTGGAAGAAACGATGGTTGAGTGGGTCTTTGGTTCCCAATATGGACCGTCGGATTGGGATTGAATTGTGGTGATGGTACGATAGGGGCATTGTTTTGGAATGACGCTAATGTAGGCACTGTTTGTGGAAGAATACTCTGGGTAGGTTGAACGTTAGCTCTATAGTTTTGAGCGAAGGAATTCTGCAGCGCTGGCTGGCTGAATTGGAAGTTGTTGTTCAAGGGCAAGTTTTGAAGGTTATTGATGTTATTATGAAGGTTGTTGCTCTGAAGAGTTTGTGCAGGAAAGATGCCGTTGAATTGTGGGACGTAGGGCTGCTGTTGCAGGATGGACTGCTGGAACTGCACGGTGCTCGGTGTCGGGTTGTTGAGGAGGCTGGGCTGGGACTGGAAGCTCTGCAGAGGCGAGTTCAGCCCGAACCTCGTCTGATGCTCGTTGAAGCCAGGGTGTCCTAGCGGAACTTGTCTTCTTCTGTCGAAGTCATTGTCAGGCTGGAAATAAAAGAAAAATAATATTAGGCAAGTAGGCTTTAGTAGCAGATAAATAGGTTCCAGAAAATCTTTTGCAGTGAGCTTCGCTTTAGTGACATCCGGTACTTATACCTTACTTATTTAGAAACTAACTGCTGAATTTACGTAACTTGATATCCTGCCAATTAATTAATATTAAGTAAATATCCCTTCGATTTCTAAACTTGTTTGTAAAGAAGTATTTATTGTATGCAGCAGGTAGAGCCCCATCCTATTTAACTGTAGCTGTAAAAAGAAAATATTTATTTTTGTTTATTTTAAGGTAACGTACCTAACTGAACACTAAATATTCAACGTAAGTAACTAGCAAATTATTTTTTTTAACTTGAAAATAAGTGATTAGGTAGTAATCGGTCAAAGACTTTATGTCCCACACGATAAGAAAAATTGATAAGGTTGAGTTAGTTTTTGGGTGTGTATTATTATGTGGAAACTCAATAAAAGCACACGTTTGCCAACAACAACAGATTTTTATTCCATTAGCATTATCTGGATAAATATTCTCATAAAACTTTTGGTTTTGCACATGTAGACCCTTTTAAACATTACAATAATACATTCAGACATTAAAACAATCATTTTACAGTATATTTTATACAATAAAACATAATTTTATATCTTTTTCCCTCTTTGACCGCAAAAAACGAATGTCCGCCATCTTTTTCTTCACGTCCTCCCGCCTTTTGTCTTCCGGGCGAGGCACGCAAACTACGCTTATACCGCCAACCAGTGAGTTTCAGTATATTTGTTTTGTCATTATTGTAACAGTTCGTCCATCCTGACACATTTTGCTACCACGCAAAATATTTCCAGTCACTTGATCTTTTATCCAAAGCTTTTCATAAGTGTCAAACTTATCGATCAGATTATCTTCCAAAATCTTATTGTACTGTATACTTTAATATTTCAATCTTCTGTCTGTGTTTCTGTGTTTTTTTTGTCGGTACTGTGTTTCTATTTAACTTTGATCAGCTTAACATCATTAATTACTGTCTAATTTTCGAAACATTCTCATCATTATCAGATATCTCATAAATTTTCCTTATGTTTTGTTGTTCATTTTCACTTAGTAGTTTCAAAATTTCAATTTATTCTTCAAAATTTTGCAGTCTTTTTCATCTCAGTCGGTGCATCACATCATGTCTTAATTTATTTGGAATATCTCTTGGAATTCATGTTTTATCTCAGTGTTCTATTTAGAAACCGCTCTCTGAATTGTCCAATCTCCTGAGATACATCTTTGATTGAGTCTTTATTTTCTTCCTCTCATCCTGTATCATGCTCAACATTTCAACCTTCTTTGATTAAGTCTTTATTTTCTTCCCCTCATCCTGCATCATGTAGTAAAACAATAATGTCGGTACTAGTTTCTTTCTAAACAACAAATCATTAACACCACAATCTGTAAAGTATCAAATCATTAATATGACAATTGCATCAACAATAATAAGTGTTTCTTTTCACATGTTGCAAATATATTCCGAATCTTTAAGTACTCCTTCTCCTGCTCCTTAAATTATTTTCTATTAATCTTTACTACATTAAAGATTACCATGTTCATACATCATCTTAAAATTGTTTCAAAGTGTATTTTTATCAGTATACATACATCTATATCTTCATCAAAATAATGTACTATTTCTTTTTCGTCTGTTTAGACGACCCTTGTACCATTTTCTTTCAACATCTTGCTTATCTGACGGTTCTCATGTACAACTTTGTTCACCGTCTGATAAGACGGCCCTTTGCACCATTATAGTCATCGTCTAGTAGTACAGCCCTTTGCACCATTTTAGTCAACGTCTGGTAGGACAGCCTATTGTACCATTTTCATTCATCCATGTACCATTTTAGTCATCGTCTGGCTAGACGGCCTCTTTTGTACAACTTTATCCTTTGTCCGGTAATGCAGCTCTTTGTACCATTGTAGTCATCGTCTGGCAAGACAGCCCCTTGTGCCATTTTAGTCATCGTCTGGCAAGACGGCCTTCTGTGTAATTTTTTTCTTAGTCATCGTCTGGCAGGACGGCCCATTATGCCATTTTATACATCGTCTGGCAAGACGGTCCTTTTGTGCCATATTAGTCATCGTCTGGCAAGACGGCCCATTAAGCCATTTTATTCATCGTCCGGCAAGACGGCCTTTTATTTTGTGCCATTTTAGTCATCGTCTGGCAAGACGGCCCATTATGCCATTTTAGTCATCGTCTGACAAGACGGCCCTTTCTTTTGTGTCATTTTAGTCATCGTCTGGCAAGACGGCCCATTATGCCATTTTAGTCATCGTCTGGCAAGACGGCCTTCTGTGCCATTTAGTCATTGTCTGGCAAGACGGCCCTTTCTTTGTGCCATTTTAGTCATCGTCTGGCAAGACGGCCCTTTCCTTCTGTGCCATTTTAGTCATCGTCTGGCAAGACGGCCTTCTGTGCTATTTTAGTCATCGTCTAGCAAGACGGCCCTTTATGCCATTTTAGTCATCGTCTGGCAAGACGGCCCTTTCTTTTGTGCCATTTTAGTCATCGTCTGGCAAGACGGCCTTCTGTACCATTTTAGTCATCGTCTGGCAAGACGGCCCATTATGCCATTTTAGTCATCGTCTGGCAAGACGGCCCTTTCATTTGTGCCATTTTAGTCATCGTCTGGCAAGACGGCCCTTTCTTTTGTGCCGTTTTAGTCATCGTCTGGCAAGACGGCCCTGTTGTGCCATTTTAGTCATCGTCTGGCAAGACGGCCCATATGCCATTTTAGTCATCGTCTGGCAAGACGGCCCGGTCTTTGTGCCATTTTAGTCATCGTCTGGCAAGACGGCCTTCTGTGCCATTTTAGTCATCGTCTGGCAAGACGGCCCATCATGCCATTTTAGTCATCGTCCGGCAAGACGGCCCTTTTTTTTGTTTATTCTGTAACTTCACTTATATTATTGCCTGTATTAATCCACAATGCTAGTTAATATTTATTTGCTTCACTCAATTCTATCGTCAAGTTTCATCCATAAACTCTTTTCCATATTCTGTAATAGATAACTTCACTTATATCATACATTGCCTTTATTATTTCACCATGTTTGTTAACATTTATTTTCTTTACTGAATTCTATTGCATACTTATTAATTATTTATACATATCTAAATATTTCGTATTTGTAAACCGTTTAAGTCAGTCATTCATTGATTCTCTTTTATTACTACTTTACTTTTCTCATAACTCTCTTGTATTCAATTTAACTTTTAACCCTGAGTTTGACCATTTTATTTCCTTCTTTTCTTTTTGACCATTGACTTTGACTTTGAATTTTGACTTTTATGCCTATAAAACTACTTATTCTAAGTATTCCTCAATTTTACTTCCACTATGTTAACATTTCTAATTTTCTTTTCCTTTTAACTATTTATTACTAATAAGTCGATTAATAAATCCATTCTTCTCTTATTTCGTGTGGTACACCAGGCCAATAAATGGTGTAAATCTAAATCTGCAATATTGTTTTTTTTTAATTCTTAATATCCTTGATAATAGTTTATCAATCATAGTTTCTTTATTATCAGCAAAAGCAGGGCTACAATTTTATGCTCTAGGTATGTCCTTTAGAAATTATTTCACTTGTGCTTTACATAAACTGACCTTTAACTAATCTCTTGCAGGTAAAGACCTAAGCACAGTACCAAATTCAATTTATTAACAATGATCTTTGCAATTTTATTCTATTCTGTGAATTTCTGTGATAGTAAATTTACATTCTGTTTATTATTATAAGTAAGTACTATCGTTTTCAATCCTCTTCCCTAATTTGTGCATCACTAGATTAACGTTGCAAGAAACAAAGTGGTATCCAGGTAATAGGTACCTACATTACTATCGCAAAACCTTTAGTTAGATACATACTATTCGAACTTCAACGATTTAGTAAGTACAGTTCGTTCATACTGTTCTAAGTTAGGTACCCGCCTTTACTCTAAAAACTCTGCACCTCCTGTTTTTTTTTTATTAATATGAGCTCTGAATGTCTATACCCTTCAAACATAAGTTGTTTTAATATATTTAAGCCTATACATGTGATAGCTGTTATTGATAGGTACCTATTATAAGTTTTCATTTCATTCTTGGTTTTCTTTCATGTAATCTAAGTACTTTCCTTAGTAGTTGACTTTGTATCTGCAAATATTCTATTATTTTAAAGTGAATATAATAACACCCAATTGAGTGGCTAGATCAATTAGCGTATAAAATAATAACAGAGCATACTAATTAAATTAGGTATAAAGATTATGATAATTCCTTTCTCTTGTTAACATGTATCGCTCTCTCACTAAGCATTGCATTTTAATACTCATGTTTGAATACAACTATGACACATTTCTTTCAAGTAAGTAGGTACTTATTGTTTGGCTTATCGATAATGACGTTCCGTTACAGAGTCTATCTACCTATACTATTCATAATTAATTCTTTCAGAACAAATTCATGAATTGTTTTTCTTTGCTGAATGATTTAACAATTGCAATTTTAGGTGACAGGCTGACAACCTGTCACTATGATGATAAACAGTCTTCTGAATGTTTTTCAACTTCTATCAGACGTAGTGCAAATGGCTATTTTTCATCCGTTTGCGCTCTGCCTACCCCGCAAGAGTAGTTTTACATTTACTCACTCAAAGAAATGAAAAGTTAAACAACTAGTATCCATAGGTACCTATAGGTACTTCTTTTTCAAATCTGTTCTTTTAGTTTTCCATGTGTCCTATAAAAACATATATTAGGTATATTATTATTTTACTACATAACAAACAAAAGTCACCCTACGCATCTATTTTATCTCTTTTATATATATTTTTTTTAATTACTTGCTGGTTCAGTTCTTAGCTTCAAATTATGATTTATTCATTCTAGATAGGTACCTACCTACCTAACATATTTACCCTTTACTCTTGCTATAAGAAGTTACTGCAACTAAGCTATCTTAAAATACCAAGTACCTATCACAGATTTAAATAAAATAACTCTTTAATTTTTCATAAATTTTGTTCGCAGCGCTCCATCTATTGTGTATTTCTTGATCTAGTAGTAAAACATGAACAAATATCTTTAGATCTTATTTCTCACAATATATGACTTTTTGTGATCAAAACAACAATGAAGTTAGTTCAAAGAAATCAAATATGATTTATGGGGTGTAAGTATTAACTCTGTTTCTGTGGGTAAAATATATCTGCTACAATACCTACCATAAATTTAATATTTCCTTCTATGAAAAACTTCAGTCCTTATAATTTATATCAGTGTAGCTGTTTCCTTGTTCAATAGTTTTTATGAAAATAATTAAATGATGTATGATATACTTGTCTAAAACCCACTGATCACCTTGTAAACATTGGTAAATCTTATATAGGTATCTGAAGGTGTATTTAGTATTTGTCCAATATTTTATTTTAAGCTATTATTGTATTATAACACGTCACATAAAATGTAATATACCTTAGTGCAATAAAGTATACAAGTTATAGGTATGTGGATCGACTTTTGCATTACCCACTTGACACCTCACTCATACCTACTCAAGTAAATGCATGTTGAATTTACTACTTTTTCTCATCGGTGTTTTCTGCCGCACCATTTATTTCAAAATATCTAATCTGTCACTCACATATACCTAACAATTACATACAAATCAACTGACAGTCTGAAAGTAAATGTAAGTAGTATGACTTCAGGCCAATTTATTTACATACCTATTGTATGCATTGGTGACCATACCTCTTTCTTTGTTTGTCATATCTAGTAAATAAATCAGTAAATTTTGTACATAGCAAGCAAGTTAACAACTTTTTCCATGTTAAACCAGTGCTTTGAGAATAGGTGCACAAACAAAAAGCCATATTCAGTGATTAGTAAAATAGTATTTTCAACTGTCACATACTACTATTGCATAACTTTAATTAGGTAAATATTTATTCATCCATCATGTCTGTCTGTCTTCAGTCTTCACAAATAAGTCAAAGTTTTACTTCTTTTTGACTAGGTACACATTTTCATTTTATCCCTATCATACATACACACCTTCCAAAGCTTATTTCTGTCCCTAGTGATTATGAAGAGAAAAGTCTATCAAATGTAAAATAATCAATAACTCCTTTTATTTGTACATTGTTGAATTTTTGGTTTAATCAGATTACTGTATATGATTTGCTAGTGTAAGGTTCACTCTTTACATTTACAGAAACTAAGTACAAAGTGTATATTTCATTACCCAACTGCCTCAGAAGGAAGGTTATTTTTATTGAGTTCAAGGAAAAGAACATTATTTTCACATGGGTTATTAGCTCAAACCGTTTCCAGATTTTGATAAATAAAGTATCATTAGATTTATCTTAGCAGCACAAGTGAGACAGCCTATATGAAAATGGTATAAACTCAAGCTAATGTTTTTTTAACACAAAATATACCTAACTATAAAATTACCAAAGTCGGGTTTTGTTTTCTTTTTTTGAAATTATTATAATATTACTTTTCTTTAATCAGTCATCATTAACAGGTGAGTAACACAGCTTACATATTTATAATAAAACTTAATACAATCCTATTAGGATTGATCCTTTTTGTTTTGAGGTACATAGATACTCAACAAATATCTCCAGTTAACTATTAAAAAGTAAGTTAGTACTTAATTAAATAATGCTCATATGTATTGTTTTAGTATTCAGTGAATAGAAGTTTCTCCTAGACTATACCCTTACAGAGGTATACCCTTACAGACACTGCAATATGTGAATATCTATTCTTCTTCTTTGAGTGGACACCGAGCTGTTGAACAAATAGCTAACAATTTCTACCAGTCCGGCTACCAGCCAACATAACAAATTGTAAACTTCTTGTTTAATTGTATCTACACAGAGTTCTTGTGTTATTCTTTTCAAATATCATCAGACCAGAACTATTGAAAATTAGCATTCCTGTAGGTACCAGGTAGGTAGCTACTTTATCCCCATATCATATAGGAACAGTCTTACCGCATAATTCCTGTGACAATGATAAATTAGGTACTGAACATTGAATTCTTTATCCTTTCAAACTTTCCTGACGCCTTCCTTTTTGTCTTAGTACATTTTATGCGTTTTCCTTCGTGTTTTCGATTCGACATTGTCTTTCATGAAATTCATCAGCACAACCGGCAAGACGCGTTGGATCCAGCACTTCTGAAACTGATAAGGTTGAGTTAGTTTTTGGGTGTGTATTATTATGTGGAAACTCAATAAAAGCACACGTTTGCCAACAACAACAGATTTTTATTCCATTAGCATTATCTGGATAAATATTCTCATAAAACTTTTGGTTTTGCACATGTAGACCCTTTTAAACATTACAATAATACATTCAGACATTAAAACAATCATTTTACAGTATATTTTATACAATAAAACATAATTTTATATCTTTTTCCCTCTTTGACCGCAAAAAACGAATGTCCGCCATCTTTTTCTTCACGTCCTCCCGCCTTTTGTCTTCCGGGCGAGGCACGCAAACTACGCTTATACCGCCAACCAGTGAGTTTCAGTATATTTGTTTTGTCATTATTGTAACAAAATGTCCCACACGATAAGTAATAAAAAAACCAACCGCTACAAAGTTAAATTATTCGCCGATTAAACGTGTAAGATTTCACTATCCGCAATCGGTCTCAAAAACACACTCTCGCACTGAATTCGTGTAGCCATTTCACAGTACATCTCACATGGTGGAAGATTCGTGACGCATCAGTAACATGAAAGTGCATTCCTCGGTGCGCGGGCGCAGCGAGAGATTCTGCGCGCTAATGTGGCATATTTGCCGTTGTACAAGTGCGAGGGAAAAATTGTGACGTGTATTGATAAGCATCGCCGGTGTGAGAACAAATTATTGCTCTGTATGTTGAAGATTGCGTAGGTAGACTAAGGTACTACTTTATGAAATTACGAGAACGACTAAGTTGTTATGTAGGTACCTAATAGGATTCTAGACTCTACAATGAAAGTGACTGATCAGATTGAATGGCTGCCCAAAGCTCATACACCATATCAATCAATATCATCAATACTAGGTAGGGATTGCAATCCCGCACCTGATTCAATCCCGCGGGATTCATTTGCGGGATTGGGCCAATCCCGCGCGGATCCCGCGGGATCCCGCATCTTTGTAATCATGTTAAAAATCTTATTTGAAATACAGATATTTCTTCAAAAATCGACATTCAATAAAAATTAACATACCTATCATGTGGAACTAAAATAACTAAATAAAAATTGAGATCAGTGTTATCAAATAACATTTATTTCGTATTCGGAGCTGTGTTCAATTTTACCCTTTATTCTTACTACTGCTAATATTAATTTGTTAAACCCTCTCTCATACGTGTGACAGGCAAGAAGTGTTTTTATTGTCTGCAATATTGAGCAGGGTATCTTTGAATAAGTATTTAAAACTTCGGGAGAAAATATTACTATCTCAAGATATTTGCTTTTAAAAGGGGCGTTTTTGAGTCATAAATTGTTCCAGCTGTAAGTACTAAAGCATAAAGGCTATAAATTTGAAAAAAATAAATAATATAGGTCTCAATCTAAAGTTATCATGAAAAATATATATCGACTACGGAAATATGAATTAGCGTAAGGGACAAAATGCAATTTTTCAGGAGAGCCAAAAAACGATTGCAATTTTTTTAAATTCTTTATATCTTTTTTGTTTCTTGTCCGATCCAAATGACTTCTATGGCAAAATTCCTTAGAATTTTGAGTTCTTTATGCTAAATCTATCATCATCTGGAATATTCCTGTAGTTTAGGAATTGGCATGTCCCTTACGTTAATTTTTTCTGCAAAAACCTCCAAAAATTTTGAAAAAAATTAATGTAACGTACATTTCATCATCGAAAACGAGGTAAATTTGCAGTGAAGGACACCGCGTCTATAGGTTTTCATGATAAGTTTGCCACAAAACTTTATTATAACCAATTGTTTTCAAATGAAATACACTAAGAAATGCGTCTCTGACACGATGTAGTATAACAAACAACATAAACATCTTCTAATGTGGTTCAATTTCATAATCAATACTTTATTGTGAGAAACATAAGAATAAAAAGCGTTAGAAAACTTTTAAAACGATAAAAAATAACGTTTTTAGCAAAAAAAAACAAACAGGAACTTTTTATTTAATCTTTGACAGTAAAATACATCTTCAAAATTTAAACTACGTCGAAATTTTTGTTAATCAAACAAAATTATAGTAAGTTAATAAAAACAATGGACGCACAAAACATGAAGGCGTAATTTTTTATGAAAACGATTTGTGACTACTCTCGAGAACAGCTTATAGACATGGTCCAGAAGTAAAATCGACCTTATAGTTTCTGGGGAACGTTTCTTACTGAGAAACGTTTCGTCTCTTTTCGTGGAGTGGAGTAACCACGCCTCTGAGGTTTTGCCACTAATTATTACCGAGTTGAACAGCCATTTCATGACCCCAGCCTTAAGCAGCATAGGGCCCACTCTTCCCTGAAGCCTTTGTATTCTTAAGCTGTCTAAGAGTAAGGTGGTGGAAGAGAACAATGTAGTCTCTCTCGTCAGATAGAGGTCTGGGTGCATGCGACGCATGAGACTTTCATAGAAATCCTCGACTACAGCAAGAATCTCTCGACCTGAGGTGACGGTTTTACCATTTGAAGAATTTAGATGACTCATTTTCAGTACCTTGCTTATGATCCCTGATTTGCTCGATCGTGTCATAATATGTATAATGAGTTGAGTATACTATTTCAGCTTCTCATCACGCCAATTTATGTATTAATTTTTAAAGTATTCTAATAATTTATAATGTTTTTGTAATAAAAAAAAAACATTTTCACGAACAAAACGACAAATTCTAAAAAAACTATATCTTTGTGTTTTGCGCAATATAGTATTGTTATTAACATACTTTTCAATTATAATCCTTAATATTTAAAAATATTAATATCACTATATGAACATGTTTTTAGTCACCCAAACATAGTGACACCGTGAAAATAAGAGATAGATAAAATGACATGCATCGACCGGGGATCGAACCCGGGCCGCATGGGTAAACGCCCCACCGCTCTGCCACTGAGCTATCGATGCACGGCCGATGAACGCCAAATTATCTATCTCTTGATGCTCGTCTCCAAGCGACGATCCAGCGACATCTGTAGAAAGTATTTAGAACTTACTACATGGTTAGTCCACATTATGAGTGGAATTCAAACCATATGATGAAGCTTGCTTAATCAATCTATTGGGATTCTAATGCACTCACAGTGCTATATTATTCTCACAAGTGAAAATAAGAGATAGATAAAATGACATGCATCGACCGGGGATCGAACCCGGGCCGCATGGGTAAACGCCCCACCGCTCTGCCACTGAGCTATCGATGCACGGCCGATGAACGCCAAATTATCTATCTCTTGATGCTCGTCTCCAAGCGACGATCCAACGACATCTGTAGAAAGTATTTAGAACTTACTACATGGTTAGTCCACATTATGAGTGGAATTCAAACCATATGATGAAGCTTGCTTAATCAATCTATTGGGATTCTAATGCACTCACAGTGCTATATTATTCTCACAAGTGAAAATAAGAGAATAAATACTTTCTACAGATGTCGCTGGATCGTCGCTTGGAGACGAGCATCAAGAGATAGATAATTTGGCGTTCATCGGCCGTGCATCGATAGCTCAGTGGCAGAGCGGTGGGGCGTTTACCCATGCGGCCCGGGTTCGATCCCCGGTCGATGCATGTCATTTCTATCTATTCTTATTTTCACTTGTGAGAATAATATAGCACTGTGAGTGCATTAGAATCCCAATAGATTGATTAAGCAAGCTTCATCATATGGTTTGAATTCCACTCATAATGTGGACTAACCATGTAGTAAGTTCTAAATACTTTCTACAGATGTCGCTGGATCGTCGCTTGAGACTAGCAACAAGAGTTAGTTAATTTGGCGTTCATCGGCCGTGCATCGATAGCTCAGTGGCAGAGCGGTGGGCGTTTACCCATGCGGCGGGTTCGATCCCCGGTCGATGCATGTCATTTTATCTATCTCTTATTTTCACTTGTGAGAATAATATAGCACTGTGAGTGCATTAGAATCCCAATAGATTGATTAAGCAAGCTTCATCATATGGTTTGAATTCCACTCATAATGTGGACTAACCATGTAGTAAGTTCTAAATACTTTCTACAGATGTCGCTGGATCGTCGCTTGGAGACGAGCATCAAGAGATAGATAATTTGGCGTTCATCGGCCGTGCATCGATAGCTCAGTGGCAGAGCGGTGGGGCGTTTACCCATGCGGCCCGGGTTCGATCCCCGGTCGATGCATGTCATTTTATCTATCTCTTATTTTCACTTGTGAGAATAATATAGCACTGTGAGTGCATTAGAATCCCAATAGATAGTGACACCGTATTCAACAAGCAATTTTGCAATGGTCATCGAACACTAATTCTGATACTACACTAAATTTTAGCGGTTTGCCTGTAAGCGGCGTGAAGATTTGTGCGTTTTCTTCTGGCGGATAATATTTAATTTGTGTTCATTATAGTAACGGTCAGAAATTTTAAATTTTCATTGATTTTGTATGAAATTCCATACAAAATCAATGAAAATTTAAAATTTAGAATGAATGCAACAAAAATGAGATAGCATGGTTTTTGTGTTACTAACCATTCATTTTGTTGTTTATGTTTATTTAATTGACATGACGCGTGTCTTTATAAATTTGCATTGAAAATAAAGTACAAGTATATTTACATACATACATACATACATCACGCCTTTATCCCTTGCGGGGTAGGCAGAGCGTCAACGACCGTAAAAGTACGGTCGCCATCGCCACGTCTGACACATATCCGAGGGCCGTTCCAGCTATTGTCGTGTATCGCTATAGTGACAGGTTGTCAGCCTGTCGCCTAAAATTGCAATACACATGATATCCTCGAGTCCTTTAGTCGCCTCTTACGACACCCACAGGAAAGAAATGGGGTGATGCTATTCTAAGCCGGCATCACACGGCATTCTAAGCCGGCATCACACGGCATATTTTTTTTTGGCATCACAAGTATATTTTAATAATTAAATAGCCTCAAAACTTTGAAAAAACTATGTCTTTTGCTGCAATTTTACCTCATTTTTTGTCAAGAAATGTACGTTACATTAACATTTTTCAAAACATTTGATAATGTCATGTACGTTACTTTAACTTCTTTCCAAAAAAATTGTTACTTTGTCCCTTACATTAATTTCTATTTTCTTGGTCGATTTAAATATCATACAAAATAAGTGCTCACACAGATATTCTGAAGTATCATAAAAAAAAATATGAGAGGAATTTGATTTGCGGGCAGTGTAAGATAATAGTGTAATTTTATTTTGGTTTCCTACCTCATTATTAAAGTTTGTTTGCCTGCGTAAGGGCCAATGTTTATTTTGGAAATTAATGTAAGATGCATTATCGGACATAAAAACTTGTATTTGTAATAGTGTAAGGAACATCAATTGGCCGATATGATGAAAAATTTAACGTAAGGGACGTACACCATTTTTTATGTCCTTAACAGTACTTTTTACTCCCGATTTTTAAACTTTTGCTCACTTTTTTTTTAAGGTAAGCGACATTTTTTTCAAGATATCAAAATGTTATATATACCATTCGATAGAGCTCGAAATTCTGAATCCAATGATATATATAACTCAAAATCGCCAAAATGACCCTTACGCTAATTCATATTTCCGTGGTCGATATATAACGGATACTGAAAAATATCAATCGAGTTTTAAGAAAAATATAAAAGGCTTTCTATCTGCGGTTAAAATTAACTTTGTAACGCTGAAAAACTTAAAATTTAAACTGCAATACCCTATTTGTGAGCGTATCTGACACACCCTTAGCCAGTTTGTTTTAGTAGTGTGAATGAATCCTAATATTGTATTGCCCAAAAATTAAAATTAGGGGGCAAACTAGTCACTTCAGTTCAGATCAAAACTTTCATGAGACTTATCAAATAACAAATTTTCAATTTACTAACTTAACTTCTTAATTTCATGTGGGATACCGGGTCGTTCAACGACACAAGAACCCTGGTGTCAGAGTACTTTCACTCTAGCGTCTAGATAACTGATAAGTTATAGAAGAATGCTCTAAATCAAAGAGTATTAATGGTTTTACGAGAATTCAAAAATTCTTATACGAGAGAAAATGCTCTTGCAGCTTCTACGCTAATAGTTTAGAATGTTTTGATAAATAGGACATATTTTTAGGAACTGAACTTCGAGTTTTCGCTATTAGTTTTCAATGTGCGGGATCCGCGTTTTGAAGGTGCGGGATCCCGCAAGGCCAAAACTGGCGCGGGATCCCGCGGGATTGCGGATCCCGCACTGCGGGATTGCAATCCCTAATACTAGGTGTAAAATAAAGTCGCTTTGCGTATCTCTCTCTGTCTGTCGTGGAATTCGCTAACTCCTTCTAAACCACGCAACGGATTGTGATGCGGTTTATATGCATAACACATGACGGGAGAATGCCTTTTTGCAGTGGGAAAATGAATTTCATCGGCTGGAATCGTTATCGGGCCGCTAGTCCGATAAAAAAGCTCAACTGCCTAGTTTGAGAATGATCCCACCCAAAACATAAATGTGAAAGGCTGCCAAGTTCGATAATATTGGAATGCTTCGCCTATAAAAGAAGTGAGATCTAAATAAGTACCAAGTTCCATACACAGACCTCAGTTAAAAATAGTTACAGGAATGCACACTTGATTTTCCGCAGTTTGGAAAGAAGATTCTGAATAAATATCATATTAAATACCTAAAATTCTAATACTTACAAAAACGCAAACCTGTTTTTTCAGCAGTTTCCTAATAACATTTCTTTTTCTGTACTTTGTAATGATATAACTTGGCAAGTTTTAATAGAAAATCATATACTTGACTCATTGCATTTAGTAGGTTTATAACAAAGTGTGTGAAAACTTGCCAAGTTATATCATTAAAAAGTACAGAAAAAAAAATGTTATTAGGAAACTGCTGAAAAAACAGGTTTGCGTTTTTGTAAGTATTAGAATTTTAGGTATTTAATATGATATTTATTCAGAATCTTCTTTCCAAACTGCGGAAAATCAAGTGTGCATTCCTGTAACTATTTTTAACTGAGGTCTGTGTATGGAACTTGGTACTTATTTAGATCTCACTTCTTTTATAGGCGAAGCATTCCAATATTATCGAACTTGGCAGCCTTTCACATTTATGTTTTGGGTGGGATTTCATTTATTTTTGTAAGGTATATTTTCTTTTTTTCTTATGATTAAGTTAGTTAAGGAAATGTCTCATTTATATAATTTTCAGATTTTTGAATATGGACTATATGGACTATGCTTTTTACAAAGAAATGGACTAGTTTTTTTTTTATTTAATTTTTCTACGTTTGCGTGGCAAAGGAAACTTTTTTGTTTTGTCATTTTGTATGCTGTCTTGTACGACTGACACGCTAGAGCGCATTGCCCATTCAATATCTTGGATTTATTTTACACGTTTTCTATTTACTGATAAGCTTGCCAAGTCAGGGCGGTATAATGTACGTAGCCGGTTATATTCAATTTTTACTTTACTTTGACTAAATTACAAACCTTCGTAACGAATTTTAGGTCGGTACGACCATTGGAAGATATAGATATTTTTTTTGTTTTAGTTCCTTACGGGTATGAATTTACACCTTCATTATTTTTAAAACCGACTCACACTTGGCCATTTTCAGATTTTTTCCTTTACCTTGACCTAAAGACCTACCTCCATGCCAAATTTCAAGTCAATACGACCATTGGAAGTGGTCTAGGTTTTTGATGAGTGAGTGAGTCAGTCAGTCAGTCAGTCAGTGAGTGTATAGTAAAAATAGCGATTTTCTGACGTCAATATCTCAAGACCTACAATAGGTACATTAATGAAATTTTGTATTTTAGATAAGTAAGTAGATCTCGACAGATACTAGAAATTTCATATGCGTAGATAAAATAGATTTTGAGTTATAGGTGGGTCGAACTTGGCCCGAAATGGTTCGTGTAATATAACCCACGGCCGGTGTGTCGGTTCTTTGCTCGAACTTGGCGGACACACTGCCGTGTGTCTAGATTTATTATACAAATTACTTATTCACTTTTTTTTCTTCCGTACGTAAAAGATTAATTACATCCCAAGATGAACGGAAGATTGCACAAGACGGGACATGTCATCATTAACATGTCTTGCACCAATCACGAGACACGAGACGTGCGTACACGCATATACGTAGAATGACATCCGCAACAATCACAGTAATTGTATGGGAAGTATATAAATTACACTCGTGAACTTGATGTATGGATTTAAACTGTAGTATCATCTATCATTTTGCATACCATTCAACCGACGACAACGTGCAATTTTCACACTTGCTATGCGAGAGAAATTATTATACAATGCGATTTAGTTGGTAATAATTATATAGCGTCTTTCCGAGTTCTTTTGTCTTGTGTGTGATCTTGTCGTTTTCTCATGGTCTCAAAATTGCAATAGGTAGAGTTTCGTCATTGACTGGGTACCTAAATTATCTTCTCATGTCGGGTGGTGTCTCAAAAATTTTTGTCAGACGGGGTGGTGTAAATGGCCGTCTTTATAGCCTTTTGTGTTCTGCCTACCTCGCAAGGCGTGATATGTTTGAATGTTGCGTTGTCCGTGTCGTCTATCTTTATAACATCTAAGTAATGCATTTCCCTTGTCTAACATGCAAATAAATTTTCAATTATTACAATCGCCACTGTATTAAGTGATTTATGATAATTGCTTATTTATGCTAATTTAGAGAGTTAGCTTTCATATTTGCATATCAAGTGTATTTGTGGTACCTAAGTAATACGTTGTATAGAATTTTTTTTATTTACGAAAAGTATCGAAAATGCCTGGAAAAGCTTCTGGTCGCTAAAAGCATTTCTGAAGGGTGAACTGCCCATATCACTAAAAAGAAAACTCATCAACATGTGTATTCTGCCTGTCCTAACCTACGGTGCACAAAGTTGGTCGCTAACTGAGGGTCAAAAGTCCAAACTCAAGGTTTGCCAAAGAGCGATGGAGCGGAGTGTCCTCGGCGTCAAACGTATAGACAGAGTCCGTAATACAACCCTAAGAGCCAAGACGGGTATAACTGCCGTAGGCACTAAAACCGCCAAATTAAAATGGGAGTGGGCCGGTCATGTCTGTCGGATGCACCCGGATCGATGGGCTAGAATCGTCACTAACCATTGGGTACCTCAAGGCGGGTCCCGGCGCCGTGGTAGACCCCGGGAACGATGGCGTGACGATCTTGATGCCTATAATAAGGAGTGGACCGAGCTTGCTTTGGACCGAAAGAAGTGGAAGACCGGGGGGGAGGCCTTTGCCAGCAGTAGTGGGATCTGGTAGGCTAGATATAATAACGAAAAGCTATTTCTTATGATTATTTTTTTGGGTATTAAAAGCTGGTTTTTATGCCAGGTAAACAAGTAAGCCTATCATCTTAACTATCAATTTAGTTAGGTATTGAGTAAGCTGGTAGGTAGGTACGCTATGTAGGCCTTTTTCCTGTGCATAGAAATATATCCGAAGTATTCAGTACACAAAATCAAAGATTTACTAAAACATGCGTTTACATTGTAACAGATTTGTTACGCCTGTCTTAGTCCATTATTTACTGGATTTTGTAAAAAAATTAGCAACAAAACTAAACAGTTTTCTCCGCGCTAAATCTTCAAATCTGCGCCGCTATAATTTTCTACGACAATTACGTATGTCGGGCAACGACATCGGCGCGTGCGCAGATCGAGACAACAAGCGCACCAATTAGCTGCGACACTGAAACTCACGCAAACCACCGACGGCATAAAATATGGCCGACATAAATCTCGAGGAAAACTCATTACGCATATATCCACTGTGTAAAAAAACTGTCTTTATCGCCACGTCTGCCAAATATCTGAGGATCTTTTCAAAATAAAGTTTCATTCAATTTTCAGACTACTATAGTGAGAGCTTGTCAGTCCATAGCTTTAAACTATGGAACCACAATTGCACGGTTGTTCCCTTTCCTTATTGGCCTCTTACGACAACCGCGGGAAAGAAATGAGGTGATGGATGATACTCTACTTTTGCATCCTTAGCCACAAGTCCACTGCTGGACATGGGCCTCCCCCTGTAGGATGGCATTTCTTACACACCACGCTTGGCAGGCGAATTGGCGAGCGTGGTACAAGATGTCAAACGCTGCTGCCCATTTACTTCTTACTCCTGTCCTGCATCACATGAGCAAATTACAACCGCGGTACCTATCAATTACGCAAGCGGCTCATTGACAGCATAAAATATAGGCATATAGGTGAATTCGCTAGTGAAACCTGCGATCAAGACGTTGAAAATGGTAATACCTGTTAAAGCGTACAATTTTAATTCATAATTCGACACTGATACGCGCGTAATGTAATTTATGTTCACGTCTTCGCTGCTGTACCTAATCATCGCTTTTTAACTTCTTATCTGTTACGATTAAGAGCATGTCTTACGATATAGCCAATGACATTTACATACTGACGTAGTAAATAGTTACCTAATATATGGATTAGGTAGACTTTTGGTCTTCTGATAGAGCGAACACCCCTAAAAATATTATTTTAATTCGAAAGATTATAACTTCGTATTCGCACGATTTGATGACTCGCTGGATGAATAACTAATAGAATTAAAGATAGAAATAAAGATAGAAGGGGTTATAAAATTGAGCTTTTAGATCTCAATTCCATCCAGGCTAATAACTGACAGGCGAAGACAAATGTCGCGGTAAATAATTGATGCTGATTGATGATAATCTCATCACTCCACTGTTAATAGCTGGTTAATAGAGTTATACATAGATAGTCATAGCATGTAGCAAAGGGATTTGTCAGAGACAGTTCCAATGAAATGTCTTACGTTGAAGATAAATGCGTAAGTATGTACTAAATACACGCAAGTATTCTGTCACGGAATGGAAGGCGTCATATGAATGTAAATTGAATATTTCCAGTATATGATCGACTGAGAAAATCGATCTTATTCTTATATTCGGAATGTGCTTATTACCTACCTACACCTACGTATTGTTTCATTTTAAAATGAATTAATACAAAATCGTCTCCGTAGCATCATACAAAAGACATCAACGCGATCGAAAGGACTATTTCATGGACGAATTAATTTATGCAAATCTTTTTGCTTTTCGTAGTCTTTTGCTGACTCGTGAACAATCATATTTTTAAAATTCCGATTTTTGTGTTTGATACCGACAATCCAGACAAAAATTATGTTGTACGGTTCAGTAAATTTCGCTGCATCTAGACAAGTACCTAATAGGTAATAATAGTACATTACGTCACAGGCCGAGTATATAGCAATTTCTGAAGTCGAGGCCTTCTAAAGTAAACGAGACCAGAAATTGTTATTTCGGCCGCGGATTGTATAGTGCTTTTCTCCAATTTGCAAGGAAACATAAATAATAAACATTTAAATCGTGACAAAATTG
Source organism: Phthorimaea operculella (assembly GCA_024500475.1). NCBI lineage: Eukaryota > Metazoa > Arthropoda > Insecta > Lepidoptera > Gelechiidae > Phthorimaea > Phthorimaea operculella. The sequence goes on along the minus strand of JANFCV010000203.1, from coordinate 189,666 downwards.
ACACTTCACAACTTCTAAAGTTCGCAAAGCGCATGCGCTGGTTTTGCTTACGTTCCGTTTCATAAAGAATGCGCGAGAAATTCACATTCAGCCTTCAAACTGCAAACAAATTGTGATCTATAAAACACCTAATCACGAAAGTGTGAAGTTAAAGAACCTTTTCTTTACCGGCCTAGTCCGGCAATTTCTATTACAGTCCTCCATGCCTTGACAACATAAATGAGCCCATTGACGTATTCTTTTTTTAAAGTAATGAAGCCATTTCCGAGCAAATTGGAGAAAATAAGTATTCCTGTTAAATGAGCAGTCTGAAAAAATCGAATCTTTTAATTTTGAATTGTTCTTGAGATAGCGAGAGAGGCTGTCCCTAAATCGTTGTATTGGTAGGTATTATTTTGTTCTAGATGAATATGTAAACCGCGTAGAAACGTGGATGACATAATTCGGTCTAAAGACGTGACCAACGTGACCAACACATCGGACGAACAATATTTCGTTTGTGTTACGTAGGTAGAGCATCGGTAAACATTTTGTGCGTTCGAAAGTGAACTTTCTTCGTTTTGTGGAAACCTATACGCAGTGAAACCATTATTATTCACTTTGTGTCGGATTCGATTTGGTTCAACCATCCCATAAAATCTTGTCTAGAAGTGCACGCTTTGAGCATGTAACTTTCTTTGAAGACCACTAAACGTTATTTGCACTTTGCCCATTTCCCATAGAAAGGTATCATAGACCAGTGTTACTTTCTAGGTGTAAGTAAGGGTATAAATCTGTACTACTTCCTGGACTGTATAGAGTTATGAGTCCAAATAATAATCTTTTGATCTGATCTTTGAAGTTCGGAACTAAATATTAGGTACGTCCGTATTAGTGTAGTACCTACACTAAGTATAATGCCACTTACGTAAAGCTTGTAACTCTTGGAATATAGATTTTTATAAAGATCATAAAATGATTAGAAAGTAGGGTACATATTCGCCTAAGTATATCTGATATGTGGTATGGTATGTAGCTAATAAAGCACCAAACAGTGCAATTTATAGCCATTCTGACACATGCTTATAATATTGTGTTAGTTGCACAATATAATAAAGTATCAAATGAAAGATAAAGTATTTTTACGGAGAACAAAATGTTATCTTCATCTTTATGTAGACTGTACATAAGTATCTGAGTGTCAATCTCAAAATAATTGTAGTTGATCAAATTATGTATTCTGAAATCAAAAGAACTATTTGCGTAACATCAACATCACCATTTCATCATCAGTAAACACTTTAATTCTCAATAGATAGCCCTGTCATATAATAGATACTCTTTTATTTTTGTAAGCTTTCTACTCCAACATCTGATCTGACTTGGAGATCAGATCGCGAAGACACTTCAAATCGTCAAGGCACGCCTACACAGTCAGTACACATCTATAATGATAAACATCTATATTATGTAACTGTTATTAGTAGCAATTTGCATTTGTCCATTGTTTATACACAATGTGTTTAAGCATAATATGCAATCCATCAATCAAACGTCAGTTAAAAACTTCTATCAACGCGTGATATCTTATATTATAACAATGCGAAGTTTTAAACAATCAACATACAAGCCACAAATTGTAACTTGTCAACAAATTCATACATATGGGCGGCAGTATTATATATGAAGAAGTAAATTCTAGCACTGTTCTCGTCAATCTGTCTGCCAAGCGTGTTGAGTCAGTAGTTCCGCAATGCAATAAAATATGTATAATTAGAAAGAGACTATATAGACTAAGCTCCCATTGACAAAGTCTTACCTCATAAGTCTACCGATTGAAAGTATGCTATAACGCGATAGATCATGTTTAGGAGGTCATAACTTTGTATGGGTGGCCATCCGAAATTCTGGCAATGTTTTTTATCCGACTTGTAAAACTTATTTTATTTGGTGGAGAGCGTGGGCTCACCCGAAAGCATTTTGGGAGGTTTTTGTATTGCGTATCTAGCAGTGGACTGGTTTATCGCTGAATACAGCCACATGACTGTTGTTTGTGGCTATTGATGATATACCTAGGTACTTAAAATACTTCTAGCAGATAAATGCTAACCGAAAAATCAATTGTAGGTATACGTATGAACAATGCTAAATACAGGGTGTTAGGGACGGTGTACCGAAAACTTTGCAGGCATGATCAGACCATCAAACTGAACAACTTTTACTATGGAGCCAATGGTGGGAAACGAAAAAAAAATTCCGACCTCCCATACAAATTTCACGATCAGCTGACTGACTTTGTATGGGAAATCGGAAATTTTTTTTCGCTTCCCACCATTGGCTCCATAGTAATAGTGGTTCAGTTTCATGGTCTGAGCATGCCTGCAAAGTTTTCGTTACACCGTCCCTAACACCCCGTATAAGGCACAAGTTAGAGAAACGGCGCGCGGGGCGCCATCGTTCTCTTACATTGGAAGTACTTTATTAATAGCTTCTCTTGATTATGGATTTATAATATGATTAATGCATGAGTGAGTGCAATGGGTACTAATTAGGTGTCGGTATATGTCATGCTTCATATCTTTTCTCACTTTTGTACCTACAAGTTTCTCAGAAGATGTATAAGTAAGTGATTATAATTACAAATACTTGCTCTACATTCTCTTAATTTTGCTAAATTTAAGCAATCTTTTCTGATAATGGCCAATTATTCGTATATGCTTTCTATTATTCTTTCAATATTTTCATGTACTGCCTGCAACACCTTCACTTTTCACTTAAGGCATCTAAGGCCAGTAAGAATAACCAGTATTGGTTGATATCTCAAATGGGCGATATGAAGTGCTTCTCTTAATAGGTACCTAATACCTATCTATTTTTACCTACATACTGTTGTACTCGTAGTAGGGGGGAGTCCAGGAAAAAAAAGGCCACAACTTTGCACATCGAGCTTGTACGCTTCAGTTTGACATGAAACAATGAAATGAAATGAAAATGAAAATAATGAAATGTGAAGAGTTGAGGGAGGCGGTATCCGCTTGGCACTACCTCCAGTTTTGACTAGTAGGTCAAGAAGTACCTTCATTTCTTGTTTCAGTTTTTTATCTCAATGTGCAAAGTTGAAGACGGTAACCTCCCCACTATAGCCCACTATACCGTATGTGTCCAGCGTTTCTTGCTGCGGTCGGGTAATTATGCGGTCCGCATGTCATGGCAGATTACTTATCTGACACCCGATTAGTTTCATATGCGTGTACGAGCGGTTTTATGACAGGCATAGTTTTAATGGATGCAAAAACTTGTAATGACTGATGAGCATGACAATCTAAAGCTAATTTGCCAATGATTATTTAGTATGACTTTGTTTAGCTGATTCTACGATGTACTTGTATTACTGATTTCATAATTAGGTATAGTGGTTGCACGCATTTTGTCTTCCCCATGTTTTTTTTACTCGACTGCCTTAGATGAGTGAATGTGGACAAGTAAATTCTTTTTCACGGGCCAAACAAACGGATAGACTGATGTATATGAAATGTTAATTTATTTCATTCAGTCTCAGCAGCGCAAGTGACATTGGCTGTCTCATACATAAATTCAAACTGGTAGATATAAGTAGTACGCAGAATATATTTTCAAAAGTTTTTTTAAATATATTTCCTTGTGAATCGCTTGTCCCTATTACATTTAAATCGATTTCAAAAATAGAGGAAGTTCTTAATTCGTCAGGGTCCTTGTTTATAAATGCTCCCTGATACAAGATCCAGGTAAAAATACTGATTTCCCGGACAAACCAATATGAAATACTTTCATTTATATAACCTCTAACAAAACTGCTCTTCAGTTACGCTCATTCTTGCGTATCTAATGTTAATCCTATTTTTTATAATACTACCCATTCAACTATTCATAACAACGTACAATATGGCAAAAGTTATGAGCCGATTACCTAACTTGACCATCGTTTGTAAGTTGACCTTTGCTGAGTCAAAACCACAAACAGAAAGCTTTCTAGGGTTGTCAAAAGATCAAATAAATAAAAAGTTAAAAGGGCAGGCAGGCCTCGTAATTCTTTTCAACAAGAGTCTCAGTTGTTGCTCGATAGAGTGCGAAGTTATAATTTTGCTAAGGCGGTCGTAACATATTTTGTCAGTTCCATGTTATTGTTAATGACTAAAGAAGCCCAGACTTTATCATTAGCCCTTATACGACGCTAGAATGCAAGACTGCGGTTTGCGGCAAATGACCCCATTTCTTTGGGAAAACCCTTTAAGGCCGCTGTAGAGGTTTTCACGAAGCCCATACAATTTTCCCTGCCAGACCGCTCGGAGCGTCGTTTTGCGAAAAACATGGGAATGTTTGAATATTTTTTACAGTGATATTATGAACAAAAATAAATATATTTTTCTGCAATTAGATTAAATACATCTTCTTAAATAACATATATTTTTTTTTTAATCTTTACTACTGTTATTTATTCATATAGAAGCTGTTATAATGGCACATTATTTTGCAAAAATTCGTAAATAAAAACGTGGTATTATTCTATATTTCTGAATAAAATTGTAAAATGTTCACTGTAGACTTTGTTCTCAAATAAATACTCTATTTTTTTGTATAATTGATATTTTTTTACAGTGAACCAAAACTCTAAAACTCACGCTTGATTTGAGGTCTTTTCCTGAATTTTGTTTTTGTCGCTTTAGATATCGCTGTTTGTAACATGTTTAAAACCAAAATGTTAATATTTACATTGTACATTTTTTAGATGAAGATATGCTTGATCAAATGTACAAGTAACATATTAATTTTACATAACGGTTTTCGAGAAACTCGCATGTTTATAAAGCCAATATTTGCAAATTTGCTAGAAAAAATTGAATGCGCTCTTAATCCCATCCCGTAGCGAGTAAAACCGCTGGGCCCCGGAAGTCTGATAATTTTTAGCCATTGTAATTCCAGCGACATTTAACTGTCATTCTATCTATTACCACTGTGATTTCTGTTAGCAGGATACAAAACTACCAAAACCATGCAACTGACATGCCATCGACACGCAACTGAAACGATTTTAATTTCATGAATAGAAAATGAGAAAATTGAAAAATTCACTAGCGACCGCCGGGACTTGAACCCGGGACTGTGGATCACCGTTCCACCGCTCTGCCGACGCCTAGCGGACCCTGGTGAATTTTTCAACCTCTTGATGCTCGCCTCGAAGCTCGTCGTCAGTCGGTAGAACGGTGGAACGGTGATCCACAGTCCCGGGTTCAAGTCCCGGCGGTTGCTAGTTAATTTTTCAATTTTCTCACTTCAATTTATGACACTAATATTGCGCTGTGAGTGCATTAAGAATTCCAATACATCGATTTTAATTTAGCAGATGTTGGGCCCTGGACTGTTCTGGTCAATAGGTAGCCCTGATCTCTGCTGGGTCCGGCTGCGCCCGCGCCTCGCAGTGAAAGTTCTTGAAAGAGCTTTACCGTCTTTATGATGTCACTGGTTATTGAGCGGCCGGTGACTTATGATTTTTGCGTAGGACGGTTATTATTCAACTTCGAACGAGATCAGTGAAATGGAAAGTATAGTTGGTGTAGGTTGTTCAGTGGTATTCTAAATTTAATGTTTCCGTTTTTTTCAGACTGTGATACTTTACAGCAATAATTGTAAATTTTCTAGACGCAGCAAGGTTTACCGAATCGTACAGCATAGTTTTCGGCTTGTCGGTATCAATTATTCATTCATGTCATCATGAGTTAGCGTGAGACTGTATGACATTCTATGACATGATATTATTATGAGTGACGTGGTGACACCTCTTTCCGAAAGTGCGTGTACGTACTTATCCACACCGGTTCATATAATTATACTTACGCGTTTTTTATGTAAATATTTAAACGTACATGATGTTCCTCGACTCAAATCCGAATAAAACTAAGCTAAAAAACTATTTTTTTTGATAGAGTTATCTTTTAGTTTGGTTAGCCTCACGGGAACAAATAATAATATGCATGCATGTAGATTAAAAGAAAGTTCAACAAACAATCGCCGATAATCTTTTATATGTGAAATACAATCAATAGAAACCATCTGCGTAGGAATTTACTCTAGGTATCAACCTTAAAATTTTATGGTTACGTACCGTGGTCCGAAGGAAATTCATTAAATTGCACACTTCACTTTGTTTGGTGCATCGTAATGAATATTTTTCGCTATGGGACTAATAATGAAAAACAAAAATAAAATTCTACCTCCCTTACAAAATTCACAATCAGCTGACTGGCTTTGTATGGGAGGTCGCACGTCGAAATATGTTTTTCGCTTTTTTCAGAATTGGTTCCATAGTAAAATTTGTTTATATTATGATACTATCATGCATGATATAATACATTATGTTCATTAATAACATGTCCATTAATGCATTTCCTTCGGAACACGGTGTATATTAATTATAACTATAAGTAAGTGATTGGTATCCATTAAAGCAAAGTCGTTCATTGACCCAAGTTAATTACACACGTACGTAGTAATCGTAAGCTCGTCTTGGTTAAGAGCATCAGTGAAAGTAAAGTTCACCATTACATGTATTACAACATTATAAATTTAGCATCAGAAATAAAAGATTCAATTTAGAGATTGACTAGACCTAAACATTGTGTGTTACTGGCACGCGAACATTTACGTACCTACCTAAATTCAAAGTGGATAAGTTTTGTACGTAAGTATAGTTGTTGCTTAAGATAGGCACATAAAGCTCTCCCATATAACTTTCTTCAAGTCAATGACCTTACTTCTAAAGCTGAAAGTTACGAGCATTCTAATCAAATTCAAAGTTTTCTTCGGTTGATGGTAGCTGAATAATATTCAGCTTTAATATTCTTCAAATATCTTGGCAACGAAAGCTCTAGTCCATATGAACTACTTATTGTGTAATTATTAATATTATGGCTGGGCAGTTCCTTTGCGAGTTATTAGTAATTTCTATGACTTGATAAAAAAGTAAAAGAAACAACATGGAGTTTATAGTAAAAATGTTACATTTAAATCAATATTATTCTATAACTTGTTTACATTACTGTACTGCTGTTTTCTTCTAGCAAAAGGTACCTACCTACTCATTTTAAATGACATGTACTGTATCTACCCAGGAAAACACCTCAAATCCTCTTTAACAATATTACACAACAGTGCAGCCACTCTTTAAGCGCTGAAGATGGCTAGATAAAGTGTTAGGTGCAAACGGTGCTAAGCTGTGATTGTGCCTTTTTCTAGGGATTATCGTGTCAATCTCAGGTTAAATACTGGGATCATGTATCTGGATGAGTCGTGCAGTCGTGACGCGCTAGGTAGTGGTTAGAAGCGTGAAGTCAATCTAGGTTCCTTTTGTGAATACGGTGTCTATTAGAAAACAACGGTTTGGCTAAATGATGCTTGATGAAGAAAACTGGAGATAGAGCTCTGTGGAACACCCTAGGAGAGACCGTCCAGCAGTGGACTTTTGAGAGCCGATGTGATGCAGAAGGTTCCGGATTCAATTCCCGGTGGGGTCACTTACAAAGTTGATATTTATCACTTTGTGAATTTGTTCCCAGTCTGGTTAGGACATAGCAGCCTGAACCACCTGATTGTCTGAAAGCAAGTTGGTGCCGTGCTTCGGAGGGCACGTTGAGCCATCGGTGCTGGTTGCTATCTATGATTTGTTAGACGGGGCGGTCGTTATCCAACCATGTCAGAGGCCTGCTACTTGTAGTAGGCGGTTAAAAAACTCTGACACCAGGGTACATCGGGTCGTTAGACGACTCGGTGTCCCACTAGAACAGGAAAAAGCGCCTCGCGTGATCTTGTTTGGTAATTGTTGCTCTTCATTCTGTTCGTGTCTCTACCATAGGAAAGAAACAGGTAATAATATAACTTCTTACACATAATATTACTTCACGAATTGCAATAAGGAACTAAAGTTGTCGTCTTGTAATGAATATTGCACGATATAAACTATATGCTGCTAAGTATAGTCGTCTCCGTCACCCAGTTATTAACGCGTTGCGTGCGCGTGTATGCCACGTTTCGACCACTTTTCGACTTTCACCCCTCCTGTTCTGTTCTGTTGTGCACTGTGCGGTCTGCGCAGACGCATCTTGAATGGTGCGCATGCATTTTGTGGTAGTATTTTGGCATCTATTATATCAAACAGGTACACAAACCGTGACTTAGCCTCCTACTTCTGTTTGAGACACTAAGTCGACGAACGACCCGTTGATCCTGGCAAATTTAATAGCTAGTGCAAAAGATTGACAGTCTACATATTATTTATTCAAAGAACGTTTCAATTTGTAGCAGAGTGCAAACTCTGCATGGACATCCTCCCTAAGCCACCCTCACATCTCCCTTTTTCGAATCATTTTATAACTTAAATTTGGAACTCGGCACCGAAACGTCACCGTTCTTGGCTTTTTGACGCACTCCTCTCTAACTGACGGTGAAGTCAACACCTATCCTTGTTAATTTGTACTCTCGCATATTTTTGCAACTGTATTTAACCAAGTAAAGTTCCCGAAACAGTCCAAAAAGTGAAAGTGAACATTTTGTCTATCTTATATATTTTGTGATACATTAATGGACCCACCCAAGGTAAGCCTCAAATCATTCCCGACAACCATCTGCTCACCTCCATACTCAACATCACAGTGTGTTAATGTTTGTTACGTCTGCAGGGTCCATATCTTTGAATAAAGATCATCCATTGAAGTTAATCCTATTATTTATGGCCCTCGCGGCTATACTGGCGCCAACGCGGTAGAAGCCCCGGTTACTTCAAGACCCACTGCCACCCTGAGATCCTCTACCCAACAAGAACAACTCAAGACAGAAGATACCCACCTCAAGACCACCTCAACATCAAGATATTTTATTTATTTTGTTTCAATTAATTGTGTTACCTTTTTTTGTGTTCATCATCATCATCATCAAATTCATACACTACCAAAAAATTCAAAAATTATCCTATCTTATTTTCGGACCCATTTGGCAAATAAAAAAGAATCCAAATAATCACATTCATTTATTAGGTAATTTAATAGGCAAAATAGTACAAGTTAGTAAAACTCTGCAGTCCTCCAATTCCAATTGCAATTTTATAATAATAAGCGTCAGCCACCCAGAACCGCGACGTCCAACTCTGTAAATAAATAAATAAATTCCCATTATCATCATCATCATTAACTACAGTACACCTACAGTACACAAATCAAATCGTTACACCCCATAATACAGACAATAGACACTATCACGGCTACCCATTGGTAGCTAACAATATCTTTCGAGTGTAGGATTTAGACGAAAGTCATCTTTCACTCGGAGATATAATTCACACCAATACCTAGGACAATATCCTAGGAATTGGACATACGAGTAGTTAGCGGGGTTCTGCAGGTCTTCGAGACCGACAGCCAGACCCCAACTCCACAACTCAATACATACCCCATCTCATACCCCATCAACTAGCTTATTTTTCAAAATTCTAAAACGGGCATCGGCACCCCTGACCTAATTTCGGCAAAGTAATTCGGCATAAAACTTTCACCCTTTCCCACACCCCAAAAACTAAATTACACATCAAACACTACACACACACTATCCTTGATAAGTCGCAACCCACTCTGTTTTCCTTAGCTGTACAGAGCGACCCTTATTTCATAAAACTGAATGTCCAACAGTGGACAATACGTCCACTAAATAACGCGATAAATATTAAAAGCTAATACCAATTTCAATTTGATTACTATACCTACTCATTATATCTTCCATTTATTTTTTTACACCGCTCATAAATAATCCGTATAAAGTAATTTCGAAACCGAAATTTTCCAATCATAGCAAAATAATTTACATTTTACAAAATAAATAAACGTAGAATAAATTAGATTGACAAGTTTGACACGCTTGACACTGCCCAGAGATACGATCAAACAAACAAGTGTCAAGTCAAACACTCATTGTCATTGCCACTCAGTTGACACCAAGGTTGTCATTTCATTTCTCCCCTATTTTATTTTTTTGGCATCTGCTAACAGAACTTAGCCAGTGTCAGTAACCAAAGATAGTCATTGGACTTCTTTTAATTTTTGGCTCCGACCAAACGGATTTTGCCAACGTCAAGTATTAGTTAATAACTTCGACTTTTGCCCACGAGCAATTCAGCTAGTGTCAATTTTATTTTAAAATTTACTTCAAAGTTTTTAAATACAAACTTTGTTTCTTTTCCTTCATAATAAAACACTACAATGGAAAACTATAATTACCTAAATAAACCTGAACTCCAATACGAATTAAAAATAAGAAACGTTGAAATCAACCAGAACCAAACTGTAGAAACTCTCCAACAATTATTAGCCCAAGCAATAACTTCCAATCAACCAATAAACCAAACTAGCCCAAACAATCTCGATACCGATATCCGAGATATAACTAAATGCCTTAACTTAATAGAAGCTAGCCTACTAAGTTTTCATAATAGGAAAAATAAAATACCACCTTACATTACACACACTAAGCTCAGATTCAACCTTATTAACCTTGAATCTGAAGACATTACAAACGAACAACTAACTACTCATAACGACCTATTCAAACGATTAAGAGAGCTAGAAACACAATACAACAACTTGATTAACCCACCTTCCTCCACATACTGCTCGGCACAAACCAGCAGCGTAAATCTTAACCCCGCAAACACCTATTTCGAAACACTTACCGAAAAATTGAACACAATAGCAAACAACAATAATAAATACCAAACAGACCTTAAAAGATTCATCTTTAAGGGTCAAGGCTGCCCACGAGACTTCATAGTCCGTGTGGAAGAATACGCCCAAGTTAGAGGACTAACTGAACACACTCTATACAACCACATCTACGACATTCTCTCTGGACCGGCACTAGACTGGTTCAGAACACATAAAGACACACTCACAAACTGGCAAACATTCAAATCAGCAATCATAAATGATTTTGAAATTGGAAATCATGATTATAATCTAAAAAAGCTAATAGAAAATAGAAAACAACACCCTAACGAACGCGTCATAATCTACTTCTCCACTATGGAATCCCTTTTCAATAAATTTCATAATCAATTGTCCGAAAACGAAAAAATCGATATTCTATTACGCAACCTACAACCCCAATATAGTTTGCGAGTAACCCAACCAGACCTTCTTTCCATTCCTACCCTCCTAGAATCATGCAAATTCACTGAAAAGTTACTTCACGTCAACAATCACTCCCAAGATTACTTCAATACTACTCCTTCTCCGTCTAACCCAAATAAAAACACTACCAATCCTAACTATCAACCATATATCCCCCTTTCCTTACGCCATTAATGCCGTAAATACTAATAAACCATCCCCAACCAACAGCCAATCCCAATTTTCATGCCCCGCTGTAGAAACAATTCGCATACTTTACAGAATTGTACTAACCCCAGAAAGTCTGCTTTCGTTGTGGCAACAAGGGTTACACAGCCCTCAACTGCCCTAAATGTACTAAAACTCCAAAAACTAAATAAGGAGGAGCCCGTTCAACATGACAATTCTAAATTCGATAAACAAGATTGGACAAATTGGTTAAACTCACTTTCGATATTTTTCAAGTCTTACCACGTAAACCTTCTCTTATTCGATGATAACGATCACGAGCGACCATTTGTCACAATAAAAATTAATAACTTACATCTGAACGGCCTCCTCGACAGCGGCAGTACTATTACAATATTAGGTAAGGATTCTTACAAAATACTACTAAAACAAGGCCTCAAATTAAACAAAAACATACGGATAACAGGTACAGTAGCCAATAACCAAAAATAAACTCCATCGGACTAATCACTCTTCCCGTAACCTATAACAATAAATTTTCACTAATATCAGCTCACGTTATACCTGAGGTATCACAAAATTTAATTTTAGGAATCGACTTTTGGAAAGCATTCAACATTGCCCCAAATGTCTTACACAAAATAGCCTCCTTCCAATCTCCTAAAACCACTACATTCCTAATAAATAAAACCCCAGAATCAAAATTGTCAACTCCTTCAAAACCTTACTGAATCCCAACAAATTACAGCAAACCTAATAATAGAAAAATTCAAAAATATTTCTACGGACACAAAACCACTAGGTAGGACACACCTGGTAGAACACCGCATCGACACTGGTGATCACCCACCAATAAAGCAGCGATGCTATCGTTTATCCCCTGAAAAACAAAAGGCCCTTCACAAGGAAGTTGATGACATGGTACGCCTAGACGTAATTGAACCTTGTGAAAGCCCATGGCTTAACCCAGTATTGATTACCCCTAAGAAGGACAATACCTGGAGATTTTGCGTCGACAGCCGTAAGCTCAACGCAATAACAAAAAAAGATGCCTACAAACTACCACTCATTTCTGATATCATAGATAACCTACGCGATTCCAAATACCTTTCATCCATAGACATCGCCAAAGCCTTCTGGGAAATCCCTTTGCGAGTTGAGGATAGACCCAAAACCGCTTTTCACGTACCCGGTCGCGGAATGTATCAATTTAAAGTGATGCCTTTCGGTCTCACCAACGCCCCCGCTACCCAACAAAGATTTCTGGATAGCTTACTATCAGATCTCATGTGCGACAACTCAGTATTCTGCTACCTCGACGATATAGTCATAGCCACCTCAACCTTCGAACGTCATGTTGAAATACTCAACAAACTTCTCACTAAATTAACAGATGCCAACATAACCATCAACTTCCCAAAATGCTCATTCTTCCGTAACGAATTAAAGTATCTCGGTTTCATCGTCAACAGTCAAGGTCTCCAAACAGACCCGGACAAAGTCAAAGCTATCCTGGACATACCGGTACCTAAAACAGCAAAGGATGTCAAGAAATTCCTTGGCACCGTAAGCTGGTACAGACGTTTCGTCCCAAACCTAAGCACACTAGCTACACCCTTAAACAAACTAACCTCCACCCACAAAAAAGCACCACCCTTCAAATGGACACCAGAAGCTGAATCAGCATTCAACTCCATTAAACAAGCCTTAGTTAGCACCCCATCCTCGCCTGCCCTGATTTCACGAAGCCTTTCGCCGTCCATTGCGATGCCTCGTCCTTCGGAATCGGAGCGATGCTCACACAAGAATTTGACGGCATAGAAAAGCCAATTGCTTATATGAGCAAATCGCTCACCCACCCCCAGCGAAATTACTCGATCACAGAACGAGAACTTCTAAGTGTCATAACAGCACTAGAGCACTGGCGCTGCTATCTAGATAATGGCCACAAATTCACCATCTACACCGACCACTCAGCACTACAATGGTTCCTCCGCCTAGACAACCCCACAGGTAGACTGGCACGTTGGTGCATACGCCTATCTATGTTTAATTTCGAAATAAAACATAAAAAAGGCTCCGAAAATCTAGTACCCGACCTGCTTTCACGAAACATCCCCAATGTTAATATTATCAATTCCAGTAGTACCAAGGACGAATGGTACATCTCCATTTTTAATAAATGTAAAAATAATCCTCATCTACTCCCGACTACACAATTAAAGATAACAAACTTTATAAATACACTAATTCGCTAACCCCATTCAACTCACAATACAGCTGGAAATTGGTCGTCCCTCAGAACACCGAAACTCCATAATTGCACAAAATCATTGCACACCAACCGCAGCTCACTTCGGTACCTTCAAAACCTACCATCGTATTAAGCTAAACTATTTCTGGCCTGGCATGTACAAAGATGTGGCAACATTTATCTCACGCTGCGACACATGTCTCGCATATAAACATCGTAACCAAAATGCTATCGGTCTAATGGGCGAACCTAAACAATGCTCACGACCATTTCAGTGCCTTTCAATCGATTTTATTGGACCACTACCCATATCGCGTAAACTAAACAGATACATACTAGTAATAACCTGCTGCTTTTCTAAATACTGCCTATTATTCCCAATTAAACGCGCAACTTCCTCGGTCATCAAACATGTCCTAGAAGACTTAGTATTCATGAACTACGGTATTCCAGAAACAGTCATTTTAGACAACGGTCCCCAAATGACAAGCTCAGAATTAACGGACATGTTTCACTCATACAAAATACCACACATACACTTTATACCCCTTCATTGCCCTCAGGTAAATACTGTTGAAAGATACAACAGAACCATTATTACGGCAGTGGCATCATTTGTTAATGACGACCACAGAACCTGGGACAAACACCTCCATAAAATACAATTCGCTATCAACTCGTCTGTTAACGAATCAACCAAGTTTACCCCAGCTTTCCTAGTATTCGGTCGCGAATTAGTACCGTGTGGTTCTACCTACTCCCAAAAGGACACCACGGACGACCTCATTTTTGCTCCAAGAGATATATATGCAGAAAATCTCGGCCAGCTTATCCCCATTTTTGATAAAGTACAATCACGACTACACTCCATTCACCAAAACAACGCATCCCACTACAACAAACATCGTCAAAACTTAGAGTTTGAACCTGGCGATATAGTTTGGAAACGCAATTATCCCATAAGCTCTTCCGACAAAAACTTCTCAGCTAAATTAGCACCAAAATACATTAAATGCATCGTATCCCAAAAGATTTCTCCTTTAGTATATAACCTAACCGATACGAACAACAACAACTTAGGACGTTGGCATATCAAAGATCTAAAACCAACCAAAACCGCAAAACAACCTAACTAAACTAAAATTTATTCAACCTATAATTATCCATAATTGGATAAAGCGTACTACACTAGAAAGTAGTCACGCACCCATTTTATTTTTTTTGTAAACCTTTTTCACCTCATCACGCTTTTCGGCTTTACCATCAAACATTGACGTATGTCAAACACAACTTATGATAAATCATTTTATATTTAACTATTTTTCTCCTTCACTTGTTACAATTAATTATCTAATTAAAAAAATTAGATACACCTTATCGACAAAGATAATGTCGTAATTATCCACTTCTCAATAATAACAATTTCTAATAAATTTATACTTCAATTCTAATTAAACTTGCTGCTAACCAAGTTTATATTAACTTAGTCTACCTTTTGATTTCCACAATTTGAACTTAACGTATACGCCAACTATTTCTCGTATACAATTTTTTTTCAATTACGATTCTCGTAATAATTTAATACTTTCTCTCAAACTTGTAAATACTACATCACCGTGCGGGTCTAGCGACACGATAAACAAGCCAAAAGCTAAGGATTATAGAGTCGGTTGTGACTTACAAGCCGACACAACCCTGGTGGAAACTCTTCGAGAACAGTTAATATAA
Organism: Phthorimaea operculella; assembly: GCA_024500475.1. NCBI lineage: Eukaryota > Metazoa > Arthropoda > Insecta > Lepidoptera > Gelechiidae > Phthorimaea > Phthorimaea operculella. The sequence continues at coordinate 174,333 of JANFCV010000203.1, read as the reverse complement.
GCAAAACTGTTCTCCAATTTGTAAGGGCCTGATTTCGTGTAATAGGAATCAGACACCTAGATTGACGACGAATGCATGATATGACGTATGATTGACTTAGAATTTCCACCATGTACATACTCACTGTAAATATCACATACACTCAAAATCTTTGATCACTCACGACCCATACTTACATTTAATATTGATTTTTAATTAACTTTAAAACACTTTCAATTAATTTATTTACACTTACATCACACTCACTAATTAACACACAATATTTCGGAACACACACCAAAATTTTACCAGCATCCTATACATATTGTAATATTTCTACATTTAAAAAAAAATCGATTACAGGGCAATCAATTTTTTTCTCCCTGGTACTGTAGCAGAGTGCAAACTCTGCATGGACATCCTCCTAAGCCACCCTCACATCTCCTTTTTCGAATCATTTTATAACTTAAATTTGGAACTCGGCACCGAAACGTCACCGTTCTTGGCTTTTTGACGCACTCCTCTCTAACTGACGGTGAAGTCAACACCTATCCTTGTTAATTTGTACTCTCGCATATTTTTGCAACTGTATTTAACCAAGTAAAGTTCCCGAAACAGTCCAAAAAGTGAAAGTGAACATTTTGTCTATCTTATATATTTTGTGATACATTAATGGACCCACCCAAGGTAAGCCTCAAATCATTCCCGACAACCATCTGCTCCCCTCCATACTCAACATCACAGTGTGTTAATGTTTGTTACGTCTGCAGGGTCCATATCTTTGAATAAAGATCATCCATTGAAGTTAATCCTATTATTTATGGCCCTCGCGGCTATAAATTTAACTGCTTACTGCATTAGTAGGGTTTGTTTTTGATTTATTTAGTTTACATTTACCTTGGTAGGTAGGTACCTAGTACCTACTACTTAAATAATGTCGTAGATTTAGATGATGAGAAATGAAATACTAGCCGTCTTTTTACACCAAACTTAAACAATGCAAGTTGGACAGAAAGGTAATATTTGAGTTTGTAATAAAAATATGGGTCGCGTAATTGATTTATACGCACGGTAAATCATTTTCGTAGCAATACATAACAAAGCAAACTACAAATCAGATTTGATTTTATTGTGTAAATATTGACAAGTCAATTTTATGCACGGATTAGTCGCGGCCTTACCAAACAGACAAACTGCACTGATATAAACTAGGTAATATTCTTCAAATTATACAAAATGCCTTTATGATTAACTACTTCTAGCATATTAAGTGTTAATGACACAAAAACACTGACATAGAACCAAATGCGATCGTTAGTGAAGAGTTATGACGCGTGAACAGAAAACTAGACATTTTCACTTTTATTTATTTACATTTTGGGCACAAACGAGACGATTTGGTACGCTAGCGCCTATTTGGGTGTAACAGGTCATGTCGTGACATAACCGAATTGCAAAATGGTCAGTTTTGTTTCAACTTAGTATTAGCATATCGAATAAAAGAATTCGGTCAAACCAATTTCGCACAGATATGGTTCGAGACGAGTGTCTTTGTTTTGAGATGACTGTACGTCTGGGGGTAATACCAATTTCTATGCAAGTTTCTAGGTGACCTACATAAAGTTGTTAAAGATGCATAGCCAATTACATGCAATAGGGAAATTGGTTCAGTTGTGGTTTATAGGGTCAATCTGATGCTTATGCTTCTTTTTATGACAGATTGATACTCGTACGAGTACGTAACACAGGGTATTTTGATGGAGTCATATTATTTATATAAAAATAATAGGTAAAGGTAAAACCAGAAAATTACGGTTTTCTGTTTTTAAGTGTATCTAAGTACGATAAATTATGAATTAAATGGTTTTACAGGATTGCATTCCATATGTATGTAATAAATAATGATGAAATATCACTAGCTAGATCTTAAATTTCTTCTCGGCTATCGAACCTTATCATCTCGTCTATAAAATTTCCGTATTCACAAAGTTCAAGGTATCGTGGGACGATTACGAGATTACGACTCAACTTTGCATAATTCTCGAGAAACTCGCCTGTGCACTCCAAAATCGTGGCGATTCACTTTCATTCGTAACATGGAGTTGTGACTTTGGAGAGAATGTGGTAATATTATGCACGCTTACTTTTATTGTAATTTTATTATTATTGGTGAAAAGTTTTATGATCGGATCTTTTAAACCGTTTAGTACTGAAGGGTTTTTGTTTTAATGGTTTATTTTAATGTTCTTTAACATTCAAAAGTAAGAAGGTTATGCATCTTGGTGTCTATGCATTTTGTATTTGCCGTAAATACTTACAAATAAAAAAAAACTCATTTGAAGAATAGGCTAATAATAAGGCTATCTATTTAATATTATGATCGGTGGGGTATATTTAATGAGTAAAACAGATCATGATGGTTTTCCAAAATAAAGTTCAGAATAACCTGTATAGGTAGGTATTGGTTTATCCCTTGAATGTGCAACTTGGTGTCTATGTTCAAGTTATTCAGGAAGGAAGTTACCATAATTTCATATCAATGGCCAGCAAAGGGCCTGGGAAAGTAAGCACGTATCTATAGCTTACATAAACGAGCACTTTTACTGTCTTTCGCGATGTTATTATGGTTTCCTAATATGGGCGAAGTGACCGCTCAAGTGCTCTGTATAGGAGAAAGGACGGTTTACGAGGAGATAAAATACAGGATCTTTTTGCAAAGGCAAGAAAGCCCTGAGTATTCTTCTTCTTTTCGTATGGGACACCCCTGAGTTTTGAAGTTAAAGCACAAATTAGGGAAACGGCGCGCGTGGCGCCAACACAGATGGCTCACTCAGTACTAGCGACGATTTTGACGCTTACTGACGAAAACTGAAAAAAAACCGGAATCTCAGGGGAAGTCAAGGTAACTAAACTAACAAGGTGGTTGACACGAATGCCGAACGTCATATTTTTGTAGTTGAAGTGCTCCTCGAAAATCAGTCACAGATTTAGAATTGTATGAATATGAGTTGTATTGTACCTATCTACCCATGTTGTAATATTTTAGAAATTGTACTGTATCGTAAGTAAAAATTTGCGGCTAAACCACGCGAAACTTTGCATAGGTGAGTTCCAATCCAAAGTTCCAATCCTGGATAAGTAAGTATCATGAATTTATGATGAATACGGACGAACTCCATTTTTAGTCAGTATAGCTCATTTAGTACGCTGAGCTACATAAACTTTCGATAAACGTCTCGAGTACCTATGACAATGGACGTCATATTACCTACATACAGGATGGTTATCTACTCGCGAGACGCGAGTTATCATATGTAAAAGTAAATATTTCTTTTATATTATTATATCTGTACGCTACCCTGTATGTCAAATGAATATAACCTGTCATAAAGGCTTTACAATAAAAGCCGTTAAACCCGTATGTGGATAAAAGGCTTTCTTACGTAAGCTAAGTGTAAGACGGATGTAGAGTCGCAGAGATGTTATATGTTTTGCATCATTTAGTTTGTTATACGCGTTGTGTTTACCGAGAATAGCTTCCTGTGGCACTAACTTAACTACTTCACAGAACATTACTTTTTGCTACTGAGTGATTAGATAGTTATCTAGTCAATCAAAGTCTGGAATACATAAGAAGACTGTATAAATCAATTTAAGATATATCTAAGTTTGAGGTAAGTAGGTATGTGTAGGTAGGTACATGAGAAAAATTACATTATTATTTTTATTTTTCAACTAAGTAATTAATCCAGTTTATACAAAAATATTCTGTCAAGACTTCGGTCCATCGATTTTATTTCCTTAAAATTAAAACACAAGTAGATCTAATTTATGTATCATTATACATATTCGTATTCATGTATCTACTATAAACTTTTCACGTTTCATTGCAGAATCATTTAATATGTCTGTTTGAATATAATTTGCTATCTTCGGCTTTCTTTTGCGGCTCACGAACCATGTTTCATGTTTAATTCATGTATCTCTCGCCAATTTGAAGATGACAATGTTTCGAAAGGTGATGAATCGATGTTGAAAACGATTGCGACTCAATTCGGTGTTTGACGCGAATCGATTTAATTTAAATTTTCTCTGGCATTGGTAATTTTAACTACTTGTCTACTTGTTCAGGTTATTGGATTGCAATGGGATAAATTGATGATGATATGGTTTTTACCCTTTTAGTTGACTAGAATTGAAACCTAACATTCAAACCCACAATCATTTTGCCAACCCTGTGTATTTCTAACAAAAGTACATATCTCCTAAATTCTGGACCTGACTGAGATATTGTGTGACAATTATTATTTAGCATTTTGTCATTTCTTTGATGCGTTTGTATGTATACCTATGCAATGCATTATATCATTTCTTGCATTACAGTAGGTATCTTAACAAAACGTATGAAACATTTTGAATTTCTATCCAAAAACGGAAGTTAAAAATATTTGGATGAAACTTCTGTTTCCCAGCTTCAACGGTTTAGCATCCGAAACTAACGTGAAAATGAGTAGGTAGTTGATAAACTAAGGTTCTTACACTAAGACGAGAAGTGTATTGTTCATTGTGACTTGATAGTGAAAGATTGTTTCCTAGTCTCAGAGGAAGCTTGCAGATTAATCAAGGCAAGGCAAACCTATGCAGGCAAGGCAGTTGCATATGCCAAATAGAAATATATCTACCTTCTGGTTGGTGGTGGGTCAAACTTATAGCAACACCACAAAATAGATATTTTACAGAAGGATCACTCGACCCTATTAAGGATTTTGGCGATTGTCACATGTTACATAGCCAGGGTTACAACTGTCATAAACCTCAAAGTATAAGAATATTAAAACGGCAGAATCTGTTACAAGAACTTCATATGAGCCAATTTTAATGGAAGAAATATGACGTTCGTGGCAACTTTCTTCTTAGTTACCTTGAGTCCCTCTGAGATTCTAGTTATTTCTAGTTAAATCCCCGAGCGCCGTCTCCCTAATTTGTGGCATCACTGTCTTCCCCCAAAGGCCGTGGCTAAGCTAAGAGGTCAATAAAGTCCGTGTCAGATTGGTCACACTGAAGTAGGGGAAAGTTCAGCATAGGTCATTATTACCGCATCTCGTTAGGTGAGCAATGCATGTAATAAGCTTGCAAAGAGAAGCTTTAAAAGTTTTGTGAGAACGGCATAGAAAGAAATTTAGAAATTCAGTGACAGATACCTCGCAAATAGGTACCTAATATCGCCAGCACATCAATCTATCCATTTAGGGTATCATAGTGTCAAATCTTTTTGTCAATATGTAAACGCATAGATACAAGATATAGCTTACGGCTTGTAGGAGTTTTGGATAGAAACTCATGGTTAATCGGATGTTTCCGCAACCCTGGTTAAACGATATAGTATGTATGATCCAAAAAAGAAGAGATAAGAGTGAGATGTATGTAAATTATGAATGAATGTAGTGAGTTTTCTTTTCTGGCGGCAAAACGGAGTGTTGACACGGCGTGGTTCCGGTGGTGAATTCTGTGACGGACGGCTCTATGGGCGATGCACCAAGCGCGCATGCGTGAAAATTATCATCATACGTTCAGAGAAAAGTCGTTAGGTATTTTAGGTTTGGTAGGTTGTACTTTTCCTAACCTTTCACAGGTGTTACAGTCTCTCCCGCTCACTGATGAACAATTTTTTTTTAAGGTTTCGATTTTCTTGTAACTGATACGGACAAGCCGGACAAAAACTATGTTTTACGATGCAATAGATCGTATGTTCAGGCGATCAAACGCTCGTTGGTAGAGTCGTTCCGGTGGTAAAGTCTCTAACGTACGGCTGTATGGATGGTCGCACCACCGCGCGCAAGCCGGAAAATTTTATTATCATACGTTGAGAGGAAAGTCTTTTCGTAGATGGTACTTTTCCTAACATTTACCAGGTATTCTCTCTCCCTTTTCGCGTGTCCATCGACTCCATTAATCCAGGTACTTATTAGAATTTTTTCGACCGCCTATAGGTATTAATAAATAGGAAGAAGTAGTAAGTTTCAGGTGACCAAACGCAAGTTTGTAGAGTTGTTGACGCGGCGTAGTTCCGGTGGTAAATACTGTGACGGATGGTTGTACGGACGACGCATGAGCTCGAATAATTGACTGCCGCTCGCGCATGCGTGAAAATTATCACCATACGTTGAGAGAAAAGTTGTTGAATTGTTTGAAATGTACCTACTACTATTGGGATAAGAGTTCCCTTTTTATAGCATTTTCTTACTTGTTTGCGGTAGGTTTACCTACTTGGCTTTAACCTTTTGCACGCCAGAGTTTTTTTACGTCGCCTCACCCCCGACGCCAAGCCTAATAAAATGTGAAGATCGGCTAGTGATGCGACAAGCAGTCAGGTGTCTTAAACAAAACAGAATTTAAGTTATAAAAATAGCAAAATTTAAACTACTTTAGTTGTCAGTGGCGTCGTATGCACGCGATCGTTTAGCAACTATAGTTGTCGTTGGCGTTCAAAAGGTTAAATTTAATGGAAAAAATGGCAATCCATGTACCTAGGTACCTATTTACCTATAATTTCGAGCTTTTTTTCGAAAGATCCGTGCGAATCTCGGATCCATGATGTACATTTTTCAATTTCTGGAAAATTATATAAAAATTTCCTTAGATGCAACTTGTTCAAAAATCTTTAATGTCGTTTTGATACAGTTTTAAATTTGTTGACTGAGTTTTCTGTAGTTGCTCGTAACTACACTTTTTTTACCGTTTCATCTAACGCTCGCACTACACTTTCTAAGATAAGAACTTATAAAAAACTCACCCTAGGTCCAGTAATGGCGTTGGCTGCATGCGCCAGCAGCAGTAATACACAAACACCCCTCATGCTGCACTCTCAACAAGAGCGGCTGAAGTACATCACAGTCACACACCGACACGATACACTGCGTCTCCGCCACTCACAGCCAATCCACAATCCAAGCACAACGCACAATGGACAACACTCAAAATCAAAATTCGAAACTCCCCGCCAAATTCCAAATGTCAAATAACTTTTTAATTTCTTTTTTCTCTCACGTGGCAGTGGCCGCGCGCGTCGACTGCCAGTGCGCTAGTATCGCGAGCGGAGATCGTCTCAGCGTTTTACCTCCCCTACTCCACTCGCCCCTACTAGATGTTTCGAAAGGATCCCTCAAAGACGATCGTTTAAAATACTCAAACTGTAATTGTGGGATGTTAATTGAATATTGCGTACATTGGTCGGATTCTTGCCTTTTGATTTGTTACGAAATTTGGAAAATAAAGCAGGTAAGGTAAGAGTCTTATTAGTGGCTAACTGGCTACTTATGTTTTAAGTGTGGTAACATGCGGTTCTTAGTCTACAGTGGGTTACTTCATATATTGCATTAAGTGTAATTACCTAGTAGGTCCTCTCCCTGGCACAGTTTTTCCGAGAATTTTCCCATCATTATGGTCTAGAAAAGTTCTTCCTTATCGTGTGGGTTAATGAGATCCAGGTTTTACAATTGCCTAGATTGAATTAAAGCTATTTTGCGTGAATTGTTTGTTTATCATTAAACTAGAGTTATCTAGGTATTGTCCAGGTAAATAATTTCAAAAGGTAGACTTAGCTAAGATGAACGCCACAAAATATAGAAAATTCTCAGGCCCGAGAGTGTACTGTTTTGTCAATAAGCCGTTAGTATCATAAATTAGTGCTAAGCTCATAAGCGTATCCGGTAATAATTTTCATGCAAATTATAAACAGCTCTATAGGTAAACTGTTCATAACTAGTTTAGGTATATTGCCAATATGAAACTGTTCCTAACAAGCAGTGTGAGGCATTATGACTACGAAATGTAGGTATATTACATGAATTATTTCCAGTCAGAAAATGTCCACCAATGGTAGCAACAGTTAACAAAACACAGTATAGAACCACCTTAAGATGCCTGAAATTGTTTTCCTATCTGAAATAATGGCCATTGGAGATGACCCTCAAAAATTACGAAAGTACCTAAGCTAAGTTACTGCAAGCGTGACTCTTTGACCATCTGCCCTGGCATTAAAGAAAAACCCCAACTTTGTTGACTGGTTGATTGATGTGACGTGTCAGAAAATGTGTCAATGTCATATTTTAGTATTTCTTCACTTGGCAAACTCTTTTGGCCACAACTTCAATGGAGTCACCTTAGGAGTCACAATATGGAACACAATCGCCCATTTTCGTTATCTATTCTACCAAATGACCTCTTTGCTACTTTTTGTTTGGAAGAATACGTTTTTAAACGGATTCCTTCTTTAACTCGTTAGCTAGCCTGAAACTGAAGTTAATACTGCACAAAACTTTCGAAAACCTGCATTAAAGTTTTTCTTGAGAGTCAAAAGGTAAAAACTATCCAGACATAGAGGTAGATACCTATAACTACTGAAAACATAAAATCTATTCCCGCCATGAAGGCTGAAATACACTGTAACCAGTTTTAACTTTAATGTCGTCCATGTAGGCTGTGCTAATGCCATCTAAAATCATCCACATAGGTGAAAAGGTACTTATCATCCACAAAGGTAAAGTTGCGTCTTACGTTTTTGAAACAGGTAGGTACAGGCAGGTTGCACCACATCTTTCAATCCTTCCTTACACGTCAAGATTACAAATATGGAACGGTGACCAACAAAAGCAGAATGTTTTTATAAATCACTCGTACGGTGATATTACGAACTCTTTTACAGTTTGTGTACGTAAGTAAACAAATTAAAATATCTTCTTTTGGAAAAAGCATTTTGTCGTCCTACGCAACAAAATAAAGAGGTGCATTACTAACCACACAATTTAAGCCTACACTCTATAAACATACTTTATAAAAGCGTAGGCTCTAGTTTTTACGAAATCGTGTATTAGGTAGGTACTTACTTATATTGATTTCATAGATTTTTCAGGTAGGCATCTGTAAGATATACATACTCAAAGGCCTTTCAAATCACGGCTATATCTCGATGGAAATATGCTAAAATTTCCGACTGACATTACAAAATCGTCCAAATAAAAAAACATCACAGTACATCCGCCCGATGATCGTTACCACATTTATTTTGATGCGATCCATTCAATTTATGAAATCTGTGATAAAATCATTAATCAGGCGAAATAAAAGGATTTTGAAACTGCAAATGCTGCGTGACCACCACAATGCCCAGTTAGGCGGTTGAGACGGTTGAGACATCGCTACAAGTTGTATGACTAAGAGAAAGAATGATTCAGAGGAATTTTTGTTTATAAGGCACACAAAACAAGTTACAGTCATTGTAAGTAATAAACAAGGTAAAAATTAAGCTAGACCATAACTCTAATAATTAAGCTAGACCATAACTGTAATAAAATTCGTACAAGAAATCAGTGCAGTGCGATGCCATGAACATCTCGTTGCGATTAGCATCCGTATTGAGCTATTTAAGAACCGTTTATAATGGTGAGTTTGGTAAGAGAGTCCGTTTGGATAGTTTCAGCTGTGTTGTATTCCAAGAAAAGTTTGAGTCATAGTGGCAGTAATGCCGGTTCAGTAAGAAATTGGGATGACCCAAAAATAAGAAATTTGATCAGCGTATCAGGGCGTGCGCTGAAAGATAATAAATGCTTACGCGTTACAGGATTGACTTATGTAGTATGTATATTTGTATTTTTGTTGTGCATTTAGATATGTTTGTTTGTGACCAACGTCATCTTATTACCTACGCCTAGATTTTCAGGGCTTCAGTTTTGTATTCCTAGGGTTTCTTCTGAAACGTTTCCTTACCCTGAGAAATAAGTATAATAGCAGCATAATGGCTCTATAGTGGTGAAAAGAATAGTGCTATATGTCTCACGCGCTAATTAGTGTATTCGTATTCGTACAACAATCGTTTTACACCATTTAGGTGCGAGAGGCAGGGGTAGTCAAAATGGGGATTAAAATTAATCATTAGTAGTAGGTACGTATTCATTCGAACTATCACTAGCATCATATTATGTGCAGGGCACTGAGTCTATGGACGACCCGACCTAGTTTCAAAAGTGTTGCAGTCAGTTTCGTATTTTCACCCCGGTGTTCAAGTTTGGTATTAGGTATAGGAATTTAGTAATCTCAAAAAAAAAACTGAAATACAGCCAAATATGCTTAAAAATTCAAGTCTACCCAGGGTGTTTCGTAAACAGTGACGTAGAGTTTTCGACCTCGCCCCTATATCTGTCAACTATGGTCAACCGCATGGTGGCGGTAGTGATAGCACCTACAATAGCATTCTCAAAGAGGGTTGACGTCAGGCAAGCGGCCGGTCATAAAACATTGCCAAATCCTTATGATACATGATTTTGTGCTCTAAAAAAACATGTTGCGCCGACCCCAACCGATTTGGGATAAAGGCAGGCAGATGATGATGGATGATCCTTAAAAACAATGTTTTGTTTCTAAAGTTTCAATCGTGGGTGTCGTAAAAAGCGACTAAGGGATAATCATCCAGGGAATAGGCAGCAGCGTTCTCTGTAAATTCAACATCTGGCTCAATTTCAACAACTCGTATTTTTGTATAATTTTGGTGGCAATTTTTTTTTCTTAGATTTTTAATAATATTTTGATAAATTCTAAAAACTTATCATATAATGATTGCTGTGTATCAAGGGCCGCGTAATAGCTTTTGTAGTTTTCAAGATATTTTAGCTAAAGTCCACCAAAATTGCAAGCGCCCACCAAAATTAGAAATCGAGACCACCAAAATTGACTAACGCCACCAAAATTAGAACAGACTCCACCAAAATTATATAAGTGGGCTTGGGTAGAACCTAGCGGAGTCCTAGGGGAGATACAGTGATCTTGGTGAGTACCTAACAGAGTCTTTGAGGCTGTAAAATAATCTTGGTGAGTACCTATCAGTCTTTGGGGACGCACAGTGATCTGGGTGAATACCTATCGGAGTTCTGGGCAATGTTAATAGTGATCTTGGTAGGCACCAAATAGAGTCCTTGGGGACGTCCTGTGTCTTGAGTAGTGAGTCCTGGGGGATGTACATATTGATCTAGGTGAATACCTAATAAAGTTTTGGGGTATGTACATTTACAGCAATCTTGGTGAGTACCTAACAGTGTCCTTGGGGACGTACAGTGATCTTGGTGAGTAGTGAGTCCTGGGCGATGTACATTTACAGCAATCTTGGTGAGTACCTAACAGTGTCCTTGGGGACCTACAGTGATCTTGGTGAGTAGTTAGTCCTTGGGGATGTACATATTGATCTAGGTGAATACCTAATAAAGTCCGGGTGTATGTACATTTAAAGCAATCTTGGTAAGTACCTAACAGTGTCCTTGGGGACGTACAGTGATCTTGGTGAGTGTAGTGAGACCCGAGGGATGTACATATTGATCTAGGTGAATACCTAATAAAGTCCTGGGATATGTATATTTACAGCAATCTTGGTGAGTACCTAACAGAGGTCAGAGGGATGAACAGTAATCTTAGTGAGTACCTAACAGTAGTCTGGGGGATGAACAGTGATCTTGCTGAGTACCTAACGGAGGTCCGCGGGCTGAACAGTAATCGTAGTGAGTACACAGTGCTTTAGGTGATTACCTAATAGTGGTCAGGGGGATGTGCAGTGATCCTGGTGAGTACTTAACAGAGGTCTGGGGGATTTGCAGTGATATTGGTGAGTACCTAACAAAATTCTAAGGGATGAACAGTGATCTTAGTGAGTAACTAACCAAATTTTTATAGGACGTGCATTTGTAATCTTGGTGAGTATCTAACGGTGTCCTGAAGCATGTACAGTGATCTTGGTGAGTACTTAAAAGGAGTTCTGGGGCATGTGCAGTGATATTGGTGAGTTCAAATATTCTCCTGAAAGTCTGAGACTCCTACGGATATCAGTAATGCCTCGCATGTGACGACCGAAGCCTCCATCTGAAGCGACAGACCTTAGAGCTCTCCTTCTCCCGCTGCTGTACGGATCATCTCCCGGTTGTAAATATAGTAGCAAAGTCGGGGCGACTCTCAGTCAGCTTCGAAAGGCTTCCCATTCGCCAGACAGACATGACTTCAAAAGATGTGACTGTTGTGATGTGATTGGTAAGTGCTACCATTATTCTAGCTAAGGGATGTGCAATGATGTTGTTGAATACCTAACGGAATTCTTCGAGTATGTAGAGCGATCTTGGTAAGTACCTAACGGAATGCTTTGAAGAAGTACAATGATCTTAATGAGTAGGTACTCAGATTTCTGCGGCGAGGACATACAGTGATCTTGGTGAGTACCTAATGAAATTCTTAGAGGATGTAGGTTGACTGATCTTTGTGAGTATCTAACGGAACCCTTAAAGGATGTTCCCGGGGGTTCAGGCGTCCCCGCAGTCTCCAACCCAGCTATCTTTGTGTGCCATCGCAATCAGACCGTTCTCCAGGCTAAACGCCAGGCGGTACCTCGCACAACTGCCTTCCTCCTGCCTATTCACTTTTCCCCACTTCACACTTTTCAAAAATGACCAGCACAAAGAAACGGATAACAATGAAACAGCGGTTGCACGTCCTCCCACTTAAAGTGCACCTCACAAACATCCGAGGTTTGCACTCCAATCTCATACCTGTCCACCACCATCTTGAGACAGAAAGACCGCATCTGCTGTTCCTCACTGAGACGCAGATAAGATGTCCAGCTGACGCGGCGTACCTCAGCTATCCTGGCTACTCCTTGGAACATAGGTTTTTACCTCGTGCCGGAGTCTGTGTGTACGCTCGCGATGACATCTGTATCAAGCGTCTCAAGAACCTTGAGGCTCCCAATTTATCCATACTGTGGGTACTGGTCAATACTGGAGTAGCCCAAAATGTGTATGCCTGTGTTTATCGCTCGCATAGTGGAGATTCGGAGACAACCAAATTATTTGAGCAACTCAGTGATGCTGCTGATGAGGTTCTACAGAGGTACCCTTCGGCGCAGCTAGTTATCCTTGGGGACTTTAATGCCCACCACAAGGAGTGGCTGTTCCCATACCAGGAGACTGATCATGCTGGGCGAGAGGCGCGCAAATTGGCACTGTCGCTAAATCTCTCCCAGCTTGTAAGCTGTGCGACAAGGGTTCCCGATGTGGAATCTCACACAGCCAACTGCTTGGACCTTCTGCTGACGACTGATCCAGACCGATGCTCAGTGTCGGTTGTAGCACCTCTGGGCACATCCGACCATTGTCTGGTGAAATCTGTATCCGTGTAGTCACCACCCGATCAGGGCCCTCGTGGTAAGAGACGGGTGTGGCGATACAAGTCAGCAGATTGGGACGAAATGCGCCACTTCTTTGCGTCGTATCCATGGCAGGCCTGTTTTTCTTCAGGAGAATCGTCGCGCTGCGCCGATGCCATAACAGAAGTCCTGCGTCAGGGTATGGAGTATTTCATACCGTACTATGATGTTTCTTCTGGTAGCAAAGCTCGCCCATGGTTCAATGCTGAATGTAACCGCGCTGAAGCGCTAAAACAGACGGCTTACCTAGCCTGGGCTGACGCTCGATCGCGCAAAGCTCCGAATACTCGGGACTTGAAGAAAACCTACAATAAGGCCTCTAAGTCATGCAAAAAGGAATTACGCAGAACACGTTTCAAGCACATCGGCACTGTAGGCGCCAAACTTGCCTCCCATCCTGCTGGCAGTAAGGCATTCTGGTCTCTAGCAAAGGCAGTTGAGACCAATTTCTGCCAGCCTTCTTTGCCGCCATTGCAGAAACCTGATGGGTCGCTCGCTCACACTGCGGAAGAAAAAGCGAACCTGTTTGCTTCCCTTTTTGCGGAAAACTCGCTTCTAGATACCGCAGGTAAAACGCCACCAACGTTACCTAAAGTCTGCTGCAACATGCCAGCCGTCTGTATTCGCCAGAAAGAGGTACTTAAAATCCTGCGAAACCTAGACGTAAATAAGGCGAGCGGCCCTGATGGTATCCCTGCAATTGTTCTGCGTAACTGTGCGCCTGAGTTGTCTCCGATATTGACACGCCTGTTCCGCCTCTCACTGGAGACTGGTGTAGTTCCCCAATCGTGGAAGCTTGCAAACGTGCAACTTGTGCCCAAAAAAGGCAGCCGTGCTGACCCTGCCAATTATAGACCCATATCGGTCACCTCTATACTCTGCAAGACTATGGAGCGTGTACTAAACAATCGGCTCCTGGCTTACCTCGAGAGCAATGATCTCCTTAACGACCGTCAATACGGCTTCCGCCGCGGGCGGTCGACAGGGACCTCCTCGTGCATGCCACCCACTCATGGAGCGAGGCTATCGAGAGGCATGGCGAAGCCCTTGCCGTATCTCTGGATGTCTCAAAGGCATTTGACAGGGTCTGGCACGCAAGTCTTATTAACAAGCTTCCCGCCTACGGGCTATCTGCTGGACTTTGCAACTGGATCGCAGATTTCTTGAGTGGACGGTCAATACGAGTGGTCCTGGAAGGACGCTCTTCAGATGAACAGGCTATTGATGCCGGCGTCCTCAAGGGTCTGTACTTTCCGCAACCCTATTTCTGCTGCACATCAACGATATGCTCACGCCCGACACCTTTGGGTATGCAGATGACAGCACGGTAGTTGATAGGTACCTGTCCAGTGCAAAGGCCAGCAATGAATCTACTCAGTCTTGTCGAGAGGCCCTAGTGAGTCGCCTAAACTTGAATATTGAAGGAATATCCGAATGGGGTGACGCAAATCTTGTCAAGTTTAATGCATCTAAAACACAGGCATGTCTATTCTCCACTAAATGGAGTCCCTTCGACCTGACTCCGACTTTCCGAGGTGTATCCGTACCGATTTCCGACCATCTTGAGCTTCTTGGCATGAACCTTTCATCTGACCTGAATTTTGGACAATATATTGAGTCTTTGGCCACGACTGCAGCAAAAAGACTCGGAATTCTCTCAAAGGTCAGGCGATACTGCTCAAGTCCGTTCCTGCATGGAGTATTGCTGTCTGTCACTTATGGGACGGGTCTGCCAAATACCAGCTGGCAGCCCTGGACTCGATTGAGAAGCGCGCCAAGAGACTCATCGCTGATAAGACACTTATTGACGCAAAGTTGCAGAGCCTCGAACACCGTCGCAAAGTAGCTTGCTTGTCGGTATTCTACAGGATACATTTCGGGGAGTGTGCACAGTCTCTCCATGACCTTATACCTCCGTCACCATTCCATCTCCGGTGCACGAGACGCCGGTTGGGATTCCACCCTTATATCGTAGACATCCCGCAAATTCGCACAAAGCGCTTCGCTTCTACATTTTTAATACGAACTGCTAAGGAGTGGAACTCCCTGCCTGCGGATCTGTTTCCGGAACGTTATAACCTGGGCCTTTTCAAGGCGAGAGTGAATAGGCATTATCTGGGCGAGCATGTTCCATCATCGTCTGCATCGTCACTTAACATCAGGTGAGATTGCGGACAAATGCTTACCCATTGTTTATAAAAAAAAATGTACGTACAATGATCTTAGTAAGAATTTAAAAGAAGTCTTTGGGGATGTACAGTGATTTTTGTGAGTACTTAATGGATTTCTTAGAGGATGTACAGTGATCTTGGTGAGTACCTAATGAAATTCTTAGAGGATGAAGGTTGACTGATCTTTGTGAGTATCTAACGGAACCCTTAAACGATGTACGTACAATGATCATAGTAAGAATTTAAAAGAACTCTTTAAGAAGAACTCGTTGAATACCTAACGGAATTCTTCGAGGATGTAAAGCGATCTTGGTAAGTACCTAACGGAATGCTTTGAAGAAGTACAATGATCTTAATGAGTAGGTACTCAGATTTCTGGGGCGAGGGACATACAGTGATCTTGGTGAGTACCTAATGAAATTCTTAGAGGGTGTAGGTTGACTGATCTTTACCCTTAAAGAATGTACGTACAATGATCTTAGTAAGAATTTAAAAGAACTCTTTGGGGATGTACAGTGATCTTGGTGAGTACTTAATGGATTTCTTGGAGGATGTACAGTGATCTTGTTGAGTGCCTAATGATATTCTTAGAAGATGAAGGTTGACTGATCTTTGTGAGTATTTAACGGAACTCTTAAATGATGTACAATGATCTTAGTAAGAATTTAAAAGAACTCTTTGGGTATGTACAGTCATCTTGGTGAATATTAAGAGGATGAAGGTTGACTGATCTTTTTGTGAGTATTTAACGGAACTCTTAAATGATGTACAATGATCTTAGTTAGAATTTAAAAGAACTCTTTGGGTAAGTACAGTCATCTTGGTGAATATTAAGAGGATGAAGGTTGACTGATCTTTGTGAGTATTTAACGGAACTCTTAAAGGATGTACAATGATCTTAGTAAGAATTTAAAAGAACTCTTTGGGTATGTACAGTCATCTTGGCGAGTATTAACGGAATTCTTGGGAAATGTGCAGTTGTTGTGTTTACATAGCCTGCAAATCAAGCCACTTGCAGGTAGAATATATATACACATAAGGTTATAGGTTTCATCGTGCATTATTTTTAGGTACAAAAAAAGGTGTTTAAACAGTTTAAAGTGTGTAAACTGATAAAAAAGTAAATTTTGGTGGTCGATACCAATTTTGGTGGCCTCTAAAATGCCACCAAATCCACCAAAATTTGCCCACCAAAATTGAGACAATGCCTTTATTAAAATATAAAAAAATAGACGTTAGCGTTTGATCAAACCCTATCCTGCCAGCGCATAGAGTGACAAAAGACGCATTAAATTATACTAAAATAATTATTGGTTTAGACAAAGACCAGTGAATTAATCGACCCACCAGAATTGTAACCGTTTTTTAGATAATTGTGCCAAGCGTGTAATAATAATTTTGACGGGAAAATGAAGTATTGTTGAATCCAAATATCCTCCACCAGCGCTTAAATATGACTAACCGGGACGAGTGGTGGCAACAGCGTATCTGCAACTTGTTTTTGTGATGAGATATATTCGTTCAAACTTTTCCCACCAAAATTGGTTTTTTATTTGGACACTTCTTTTAATTAGTTTAACTTTGTGATATTTACAGTTATCTTTTTCCATATAAAACGAGTACATAGTTTACATATCTAGGAAGATATACAAGCCATTCGAAAGCACGTAACTTGTTATGGAAAAAAAATATGAGCAGTTTTCTTCTCCAATCCGGAATCTGGACACGCCACCAAAATTAGAAAATGGCACTTCAAAAATTTTTTTAACAATGTTTCACCAATATTTTTATATTATATATCAGAGTCACACTTGAGGTTAAACTTATATTTACAGAAAAAAAATACGTCATATCTGTGTATGTCGTTTTAACTAGGATTTTCAGCTTGGACACGAAAAAAACGCGCCTGGGAAAATGACCCATCTGCACTGTGCTCGCCGATTCGCCCGCTAAGCGTGGTGAGTATGGTAATACCCTTCGTGGACTGTTGTGGCTGCAGTAGGTAGTTTTAGTTAGCAGTGGAATATTATGGCGGTTATGTACCTATGTGTAGGTTGGAAAGGTTTCGGACCCCTGACGAGTGTGAGTGTCGCAAGGCAGGTTATCTCCGACCATCACACTCCATGCGTAGGTTTTGTATGCGATATAATAAACAACATTTATCATACCTGTTACAATAAAATCCTTTGATACCATTTTAGACAGGTCTTCCAGCAGACTAGGTCGGCTGGAAGAGATTTCTTTTAAGAAATAAGTTGACATGTTGTGTATTGTTTTTATGTTTATGTCCTTTTTCTTTTACTGTGTACAATAAACGGTGAAATAGACAGTTTAGCTCACGAGGGGTTTTTCGATATTTTTTTCGTCGTGTGTGTTTTTACCTCGATTTCTGTTTGACTTTATACTTTACTAGCTTTCTGTCTCGCGGTTTCACCCGCGTCTTAGTTATTCTTCTAATTCATTCAGTCAATTTGTTACTCACCAAGAGATGCCGCTGTTAGTTTCTAAAACGCGAATCAGCTCAGTCGCGCCATCTATTTCAAAAATATTGGAAAATGCGTGATCCCGTAGGAATGAGACATTTTTCCGTGGTAAAAAGTAGCCTATGTGTTATTCTGGATGTTCTTCTATATTTGTACAAAATTTCATGTCAATCTATAGTCCGTCAGGTTCGTGCGCGACCTTCCTGCGGGGTACAGACGGTTGGGGGTCTAGTAAGCACGTCATTTTGGTCATTTTAATATGACGTGCGGCGCGGATGCGCGCGTTTCCCTTCCCCGCTACACCTCCCGCTACCCGCTGACATCTCCCCTCCCAACGTCTGTCACCCCTAGGGAGGGTCGCGCACGAACTTGCAGGACTATAATCAGCCGTTTTTGCGTGATGTCGTAACAAACACACACACAAACATCCGCCTTTATAATATTAAGTAGGATACCTAACTGTTGACATTTTTTATTGACTAAATTACCAACAAATAAAAAAAAGTTTCCTTGACCTAATCTAATATTACCAAAATGACAATAAGTAATATTTTTAAGTGTAGTGAATTGAATTTAATGTAGGTGCCTAACTTTAATTTTACGGTGGATGTGGTTTATATTTCATTCCGCAAGTTACAGTTGAATGAAAGTAATTTTACTAGAATAATTTTTCGCCGGTTAACAAATACACTGCACAAAGCTTCAATTCAATAGTTTTGTTGCCCAGCCGAAATGCGTTCAGCAATAGTCAAACTTACCGTGGTAATGTCAATTTCAGATTAATTTATGCACAAAAGTCGTTGATTTGCGAAATAATTTGATTCCCAAGCAAAGTCGACGACCTCAATGACCTGTTTACAAAATAATTCTATCAAAGAGATCGTCATACAAATAAAGTAATTCGACTAAGGAGTTCGTATTCCATTTACTGGCTGTTTTGAGAGAAAAAATATTTTCATGTTGCCATTAAACTGGAAAAAGAAAAGTTATGTCATTTATTTTTTACATTTATTCGAAACCAGCCAGCCATTTGTAAAGACGGAATGCATTCTGAACTGAAATAATGCTTTATTTTTTCAAACTATCGCTTGTCATTTGTGTTTGACGGTATGATTATGTATGATTGACATTTTCTAAAAGATGTTTACTTTTTATTGTAAAATCTTTTACGCTAGAGTAATGGTACCTTATTAGTAGGTAGATTGTAATTTTACTCAAAGTTTACATAGGAGGTGTCAATCAAGATTATAATATCAGACATTTTATAATTGAATCGAATAGGTCATGTTATAGGTATTATTATTACAGATTCGTTGCAAAAGCCTGGTTGGTCATACGGGTCGTACAGTTACTGTAACGTGAGTCAATAGGTAACAGATCCGTTTGACATCAGAGCTGCGATTGCGCAAACCGGACTCATTACATAGAGAATGGTGCAATATACAGGGTGTTAGGAAAAGTACAGCGTTCCTTTCGAGGGATGAACCAGCCCATGTAACTGAACAACTTTCCCCATTGAACATAGGTCGAAATATGAAAAAAAAATTTGGGTCTTCCCAATTTCCCATACAAACTGACCCGGCCAGCCGACACTCTTAGTATGGGAGGTCCAAAATTTTATTCCATATTTCGACCTATGTTTCTTGGGGAAAGTTGTTCAGTTTCATGGGTTGGTTCATCCCTCAAAAGGAACACAGTAGGTACTTTTCCTAACACCCTGTATATGGCACTATCATTTTGACCATCTAGTAATTGATGTCTCATCCACAAAAAAGATTTAAAAATATATTATCAATAGGTTGTGTTACTAAATAGGTTGTCAGTAGCTAGATGGTAGCAAGATAATGTCGTCATCACATACGATGTTACAATAAAATATTAACAAGTTTCTATAGAAAATTCTTCTGTTATTTATTTAATACAGACAAATTTGGATAGAAAAAATACGAAACACCAATTTATTTTATTCTTCTTTCGTAACAATTTTCCATACAAAACTTTAAGTAGGAATGAAAATGAAGTAACTGTTGCCTTAAAATACTGAGTACTATTACCTACCTACATAATAAATTGCCATATCGACTTTATGACGTCTCTTTTAACGAGTGAATTTGACAATAACTACCTCATACAAATTAAATTGTAAGTATATGTACAGCCTAGCCAATTGGTAGGTACTTAGGTATTCTTAATCCATTCGTAATGCCAATCTATGGGAACTGTAATAAGCTGGTAGTTAAGTGCTTATAGATCTACTCAGCTTATAAGTTAAGTCACCTGAATTACATAATACACACGCACTCGTATAATAATTGCAAGTTATCTCAATTATAGGTTAAATATGTTGTAAGTAGGCATAAGTCATGTAGGTAAGTAGATACTTACTCTCTTTTCTTACAATTCTGCGTGAACTAATAATTAGTTATTGATAGGGCATTATTTCTAAACGCGTAAGAATAAACTACGTACCTACTTGTTGAAATAAGTATAACCTAAAAAGGTAAGTAAGGTAAACTCGCAATCTAGGTAGGTAAGGTAGGTACTTAAAAAGCTTAAAAGACACTATCCCAACCTGTGTTAGACATTTTGTGAGAATATATCTTTTAAAAGAACATAGTTTTTGACATTTTCTAAACCGAAGATACTGATCACTTATTTGAATTCCTATAAATGTATGAATTATCATGAGTCATCGTTAGTAATCAATCATTCAAATACGT
Source organism: Phthorimaea operculella (assembly GCA_024500475.1). Taxonomy (NCBI): domain Eukaryota; kingdom Metazoa; phylum Arthropoda; class Insecta; order Lepidoptera; family Gelechiidae; genus Phthorimaea; species Phthorimaea operculella. The sequence continues at coordinate 153,746 of JANFCV010000203.1, read as the reverse complement.
ATAATTTAGCTCCAATATTACCTACGAGAGGGCCAACTGTATAGTGGCGGTTAATTCACCACAAAAGCATTCCCAAGGAGGGTGGACGTCTGGTAGGCGGCCGGTCGTAAAATTAAGCCAGTGATACATATAAACTTACTCAAATCCCTGTTAGAGTTGTTGGTACTTACCTGGGTATAGTTATTTTTCCATACCAATACCTACAAGCATTTTACATTATTTATTAGCTGTCCGATGTCTCACTTTAATCAGAAGAGCGTGACAAAATGGTTTCATTCCGTTCGATGAGTTATTATTAACCATGTCTCAATTAATCCACAATGGCCTATAAATACCAATTATATTGTTCTTGAAACATAGAGATTTTGAATGGTTTGCCAACTTAACCGGTCGTGTGTGATGAGTGATGACAACTGTCAAATCAGTGTTAACCATACATTAGGGGTCTTATATTGGATCGGACGCCTCACAGGGGAAGGGTTAAGTTAAAATAATATTAAAGAAAGTGAAGAAAAAAGTGAATAAAATATTTGTGTATGTTTTATCTATTTTCTAAACGTAAAAACATATTGGATGTTTGCCATTCAAAATGAATGTGAGTACCTACTTTTGATCCTATTCTGGGATCCTATACAACAGGGTAAATTTGTATAGGTCCAATTTTTTGTTCGTATTTCGACTAAATGTCCCTTGGGGTGAGCTGTTCAGTTTCAGAAGCTTATTTCCCTTTGACGGGAGCGTATCAAATAATCAGTAACCCTGTATAAATCATTAACCCAGATTCCCTAGAAATTAATAAAATTGATTGCTTCTACTTATTCTCAATAATTAGTAGAACGAAATATTTTTCTAAATATGTTTTTTGGGGTGTTTAAATCCCCTGTAGGGAAATCTGGCATAAATAGCAGCCGTTTACAGAAAATGAGGAAGAAATAAATACTGATAATGAGGATTGATATGATGCACATTACTAATGACAGGTAAAATAGCTCGGAAATACATTGTAACAAGTTTACTAGGTAACAGTTTATAAGTTTGATACGCTGTATGGGCTCGTTTAATAGGCATAATAAAGAAATCATGATTTCCGGCCGTCAAATCGATTGTAGAAGGATCGCACACGCGCTGCGTAGATATTGCGGTTTTTTACAGCCTGCAAGCAAATGACAGCGCGTGACAGCCGCATTGTGTTGCAGTGCCGTGTGAGGCGGCAACGTGTGCAATATATCATGCAGTGATAAGGTGTTTTTATGGGTCTTTTTCTTCAAATTTAAAAGTAAATCTGTTGTGGTGGAGTAATTATCAATCATCCCTCTTCTATGTTAAGTAGTGTCTTATACTTCTGATATGAAACGACAATGACCCCAGGTTAAGTAAGTTTATGTCTGCATCTCTTTTTATCTAGTTACCTTTTCCCTTACGGAAGATGCGTTGCTCGAAGCCTTCAGTAGATGTTCTTTATGAAGTTGTCGTGTCGCAAGAGGTCAATCATCTTTCCTCTTCTGTTTTCTATGGTCTTCCAAAGACAAAATTCATCCGCAAATACTCCTTCGTAAATAAAACAGGGCCAGAAAAATATTAAATCTATTGTAGTACCGTTGCGCAGTAGAGTAAGTGGGTTCTCGAGTGTAGGCCTCGCAAAAGCATAGCATAGCCCTTTGGCCAGATAATCCGATGACGTAAAAGTGCGGCTGGTAACGACTGGACGGGGCGGCGAAGATGGGAGAATGTGCCTTGTGGCGTTTCCCGGGGGAAACTTTCGTCTAGGAGTGGATTGCTATGGGCTGATGTGATTAGGTACCTTTTTCCAATACACCTTAATGCTTTCTCTGTTGCAATGCAAGCAGGTGACAATTTGATGTTTGATGCATAAAAGAGATAAGTATCATTTTATTTGTGTTTTGTTGTACACATGCTATGAAGTACAGTTGTAGGTACATAATTCTATGTGTCTACGTGCGCTTACTCCATTGTTGTTGTGTGATCTACCTGGTTGATAAGAAATAATTTGTGTGAAGTGTAAAACACTTTCAGATAACGCAACAGTTTAGCTGGCGAAAGACATTCTTGTGATATTTTATAACCTTGATCCATCCCATACTGTTGGGAAAAGGGTAAAGCCTCTTTTTATTACGATATAGGTACTTTGTATAAAATATTGATGACGTAACTTACATTGCAAATAATAGCGTCAAAACAAAATTTCTTAAAAAATATTTTCAGTGAAATTAAAATAATTGTAACTTTGTGTTTATAAATATTGAAGAAAAATTTCATAATTTTTTTTTGTCGTTCCCAAATCCAAAGGTTCTGTATTATTGGCTTTATTTTTTCGTTATTAAATATGACAACAATATATGCTGAGTAAGTAAGTAATGAAATGACGGATAAATTGTCCTTTATCTTGTATGAAACACCGGTCCCTAGAGGTGCTCATGATAGTAATTTCACTACATCACGCAGAATGTCACATAAGCGTTAATAATAATGTCTCCATACATGTCACTTTCATTTCTCGCTTGTATGTTAATTGGAATACTGCAGTGTATGTTACCAATTATTATATTATGGCTAATTTTGCATTGAAGTCATTCATTGACTTCGTATCGAAGATAGAAGGCAAGACAGGTAATGTAATTTTATGTTGCAATATAGTAATGTCTCTTTTGTACTATAGTGCGCAACATGTGAGGAACCTGCGAAGAAAAAAAATAACTAAAATGAAATATTTATTGTCCTCTTTAATGTAAAGTGTAATATTGTATTAAAAAAAATTGTTGTTTCTTGATATCGCTTCCTGTGGGACCTTTTGACCTTTTTAATAACGCGAAAACTAAAACTTTTTAGGGTTTCGTAGTCTACTAGAAACCCTTATAGTTTCGTCATGTCTGTCTGTCTGTCTGTCTGTCTGTCTGTCTGTCTGTCTGTCTGTCTGTCTGTCTGTCTGTCTGTATGCCGCGCCCTCATATCTTCGTCAATTTTAGAGCTATCGACATGAAATTTGGTGAGAAGATAGATCGTGTTGACCCAAATATAGAAATGTTAAGAAAAAAATTTTTTAAATGTTTTTTGGACCCCCTCCTATACAAGTGAAAGGGGGGCAAAAAAAATTTTTTTCTTCTGTAATATTGAATAGGGTATCGTTGAATAGGTCTTTTAAAATTAAGGTGAGGTTTCTTTGAAACGAATTCTCTAAAATGTTTCTGTCACGAGATATTTGCTTTTAAAAAGGGCGTTTTCGACCCATAATTTGTTCCAGCTGTAACTTCTAAAGTATAAACGCTAAAAATTTGAAATAAATATGGAATATAGCTTACAATCTGAAGTTACAATGAAAACTATAACGGATATCGTACCCTTAAAGGTTTCAGGAAAAATTGAGTTTTTCTATTTGCAGTTGGTCATCATACTGCTGCTAACAAACCAGCAACAAAATTAAGTTTGTAATGCTGAAAAACCTGATATTTAAACGTTGACTACGAAACCCTATTTGTGGGCGTGTCTGACACGCTCTTGGCAGGTTTTTGAAATAGGCTCTCGTTGATGTCTTTTGTATGCAGTAGTCATTTTTATGCTATGGATGGCGAGTAACACATAATATCATTGCTATGGATATTTCTTCTAAAATCAAAATGATATTTCAGCAAATATGCTGTCTAATTATTAATGTTACGCATTTTTAATGTTTGACAAGTAGGTAGGTATATAAATGTTTTGAGTGACTGTCAGATTGCTTATCTTTTATTTATACATCTATTTCATCTTAAGTTTAGCCTTGACGAACAAATAAAAAATATTTAGCTAATGGTACTAGGAGGTAACCTTGAGTTTTGAAAAGCACTATTTATTATAAAAAGTTTTTGAAGTAGAAAACGGTTTTGTTCGAGTTCAGTTAGTATTCTTTAGTTAGGACTTAGAATGTAGGTCAATGTATTTAGGTGTAGTGTGCTGTGACCTTTACATGTGGTTTCAATAGAATAGAAGTAACATTAGTAAGTTGGTCAACTTCTAATGACAAAATGTTAGTAACAAAAGAGTAGGTAAACGAAACAATTTGGTGGGTCCAACAAAAATCTATTTCCGGTGCTATAAAACAAAACAAATAACATTTTATAAAAAGCAATACCCGACTGCGGTAATTTCAAAGTTATATTTTTAACACTCGCCAATTTGAATTTATGAGATTTAAATATAGCCACTGTCACTCGCACAGCTGAGACAAATATAACGACATCTCACATGTCAAAATCCGCCATGCTGTTTAGGCTGTAGCCTGTGAAAATAAATTTTCTTTTCAACATACAATACATACGTACATACTTTCAAAAACATAACCTTCCTTCTGAGGCAGTCGGGTAAAAACAGTGCATGCAACAACCAACGTTCAAACGATTTTTCATATTCTGCCTGCTTGTGATATTTGTTTTAAATCTGTCTAATTCCATTAACCTATTTATTGAAACTTACTTACCTTTAATGGTTTTTCATACAAATTATTTGTATATTTTTTTAAATGCTACCAGTATATTTTATGTACTGGCGATCATGTTTATTTTCAAACTTACATACATTTGTCTCTTACGACACCCACGGGAAAGAAATGGGTGTTGCTATTCCAAGCCGGCATCACTCGGCAAGTTTACTTCGTAAATGCAAATTCATAGGCGGTAACCACGATTTACGTCCGTTGCTGCATATTTTCAGCGCATCCGTTACGCACGCGTCTGATAGATGCAATTTCGAATTCCTCATATTGAAATTCGACTTTGACGCAGGAGCAACGCAGCTTGCGTTGCCATCTGTCTCTGTTGCACTTATTATTATAGAAATATAATATACCTATCTCTTTTGCATAAAGGCACAAAATATAGAGTTTACAGAATGTTAGAATGTTTACTCGACCCCTATTCAAGTTTTTTTGCGATTGTCATATGTTGCATAGCCAGGGTAACTACTGTCAATGATTCTGAGCCAATTTTAGTCCAAAAAATATGTCGTTCGTGGCAGGCAACGAAATTCTGTTACCTTGACTTCCCCTGAGATTCTGGTTATAGTCAGTAAGCGTCAAAATCTTAGCTAGTACTGAGTGAGCCATCTGTATAGCCACCCTGCGCGCCGTTTTCCTAATTTGTGCCGACGTTCGTACCTATGTCACAAATTAGAGAAACGCTGGGCGCCTATACAGATGGTCTTATAACAAATGTCAATTGCAAAAATCTTGAATAGGGTCGAGTGAACCTTCTGTAAACTCTCTATTTGGTGTCAGGTGTGGTATTCGCGCTACGTTTTGCGTGCGTAAAGTTTTTCCCAGGAGCATTGGCGCCTCAATGGCTCTGTGAAAAGTCGGTGGTTGAATAATGAGATTACATCTCGCCATTGTTGAATGCAGACCTATTTCTGGACGGAAGTTGCACTGAGTATCGCGCAATACTTTTAACACTTTATTTATGCTTTGATTTCTGAATAGAGCCATTTGGGGATTATTTGAATTTGTTTGGTCTTATTCTTTGAATGAAACACAGATTCAAGTAATGATCATGAACACTTGTGTCAGAATGTTTCTACCGCCTACTACGATAGTTCAAAGACATAAATTACGTACCTGCTTCACTGCCACGACGTGACGAATCGAAGAACAAATTTGCTTTTATGCCTTTCCTTGGGTCAGTACCTACGTAGTCTAGGCGTTGATTCTGAATAATTTGAACTTTATTACACCAAATGTGCTCGTTAGTTGACACATACCTTTCCATTTTAAAATTCTGTGACATTCGTTTCGACCATTATTTTTGTACTTAGTATTTCGTGGCAAGGTTATTTGATGTAGAGAAGCGTTGAATAAAATTCAAATTTCACTTGGAAGAACTTTAATCAATAGATACAGTATCCATGAACGATTTGATCGAAATAAACATACTTACACTCATACATAATACATACTTGATATAAGTATTTAGATACACACACGTGGTCCATTTAAAATAATGATACACAGAAGATAAATTAACACTACTTACCTACCTACCTGTGAAAAAATTATATCACTATCACCTGCTATAGGTAAAATGAAAATAAGTAAGAAGGTAGCTTTGGTCGTAAGTAGATAATTACTTTTTAATAAAAGTCTGACAATCAAATTGACTAAATGACAGTTAATCGTAATTTAAAATGGACCACGCTCAATTACTTTTACTTTTATTAGGTAGGTTTATCTACCACCATCTAATGAAAAATCACAAACACGTTATTTGAATCTCTAATATTATTATACCCTTATTCAATTCACAGTTTGGCTTCGCCTAACTTCTACATATTATTTACATTTTACACATTTTTCGTATCGGTTACTAGAAGTAGCAAATCTAGTTTTTTCTAAAGATTGAAAAGTTTCGTCACCCAAGGATAACCCTCACTTAGGCTCCTTGGATATCTACAGAAGTATAAAATTGTCCCTTATAATTTATTGATCGAAAAGTGCCCTAGCTATACTTGAAGCTCAATCTAGTCTATATCATTGAAACATAACTTATTATTATAGATTGTAAGATAAGTTATTAATATTATTAAAGCATTACGGTGGTACTTTTTGAATAGAATCAAAAGTATTTACAAATGAGTGAGTAAATATAAACACCATATTTTTCTTAAGGCTATATCACACTACAAATGGTGACGATTTCATAATAGATATATTTTTAAGTTTGGCTAGATCGACGCATTAATTCAACTCAGTGTGAAATAGCCTTAAGGATCAGAAAAGTAGCTACTTTATTTCTAAAACACCCATAAATTGAAAACCTTTTAAACACAGCGGCGTAATATTATTTTAACACTTATTAAAACTAGTATCATTTAAGATTTATGAGATCAAAACAAAAGCAAACGCTTTTCTTCGATATTTAAACTCCATTGTAAATGAGTGAGAAAGAGAGTTTGGTCCAAAGTTCGTATGCTACGGTACCAAACAGTGATTTAATAATCTCAAGAACACATACTTTTACACTACATTATATAATATTATTCAGAAATCACAAGTATTACGAAAAGACACGAAGACTACTAGTTATCGTACTCATTTCAATCATCAACTAATATGTCATGTTTATATTCGTTTGGCAACGAAGTAGAAGATATAATCAATTGATAAATCTTAATCCTAGACTTATATCTAGTGTTCTAACATGATACTTAAATAAAATCTAAACATCACATTTATAGTCCGACCAAGAACAACATACATCAATGTACGAGTACCTATTTAAGCCGTGGTCAGGTCACATTAGCTAAGGCATGATTACACGAAACAGGTAGAGTGGCGGACGAGTTAGTTACTGTAGTTTTTATGATGTGCACCGTAATTTAATATCACTGCACAGTAGAGAGACTTCTTGTGCGCGAGAAGACTTCAGATAAAAACTAGAGATGAATTTTGTCAAAAAGGTGTAGAAAAATTCGAAGTTGCGTCGCATATCATATGCCTATACCCGTCAATGTTTTTACAAGCACTCACTTGAATGCAGTGACTCTCTGCTCTCCTAGTTGCATGTAATCAAGGCGTTAGATTAGAAGTCTACACCCGATGTGTGTGACATGACTTTTATTGTATTCTCGATCGTGCTTTTACTAAAATTTACACCCGATTTAACTATCACTACAATGTATCACTCGAAGATAAAGAACTCATATGATTTTGTTTAAAAAAGAACTGCTGGTTTTATATCGATTATTGAACTGAAAGGGTCTTTTATATACTTAGTGACAGCAATAAGTCATATTTTCTTTAATTAAAATTAAATTGACAATATAGACAAGCTGACATAATATCTTGCATTCTATGTCAGTCGTTTCGTTAGGAACAAAATAATCGGGATATGAGTTTTCGGTGAGACATTTCAACGAATACCATATCTACAGTTCAAACTTTGGGTGTATTGTACTAATTTTGGCACTAGTACCTTTTATCATATTTTTTAAATATAAGTAGTCACTGCAAATCATACAGAATTAAACAATACGTACCTATTATAAATTAACTGTACAGAAGGTAAATATCTAGATGAGCAAATACAGTAAAACCATATTTTTGTTGCGCAATGGTGTCATCGTTTTCAGAATAAATTAGACTGTTTCCAAATGCACCCAATCATAAAGATTCGATTCTGCTACGGATCGAATATAAAGCGAATCGATTTTATAAAAAATACGGTCATTGCAGTGTTATATTATAATAAAGAGTTCACGTTGTCAAATTCACGTCATAAATTATAAGTAATAAAAAATTGTGATATATCTATTATGTTACCATATAATTCATGGGGCACAGCTATTAATCAAAGCTTAACATTACTATCAGACTAAAATGGTCATTATGTGCCTGACTTTTAATTTATCAACGTGAACAACATGCATTTAAAACAACACCATACCGAAAAACTGACGTAAAATACATAGGTAATTGTTATCTGTCTGTAATGCATAATCGCTGTATAGGTAGGTACGTCACGCATTCGGTAACTTTTTGAAAGACAGAGAAGTTGGTCAACATCAGAAAAACAAAAATATAAGTATCTGAACTTCTTTTTCGTTTTTTACCAGATAATCAGTGACAAGTTGTCATATCTAAAATAAATAAAAAGTGAACTAGGTCTCAGAATCAGGTCGTTTATGTTCACGATTGAAAGTAGATATGCTAATAAATTGCGGCAGTTGCATAAACCGCATCAACTAGCGGCCCGGTGCATAAGCGTATTGCGATGCGTCTCGGATGTCGACCACTGGCTCACTGGACCACTCCCGCGCAACGAGAGATGCCAGATGATTCAGAAAATAAATAAAAACTTAATGGTAAAAGATTTCTTTAAGCGCACTGCATCGAGGCAAAATGCCCAAGTCCATCGACAAAAAGGCGCCAATGTGCATGGGGTCGTTTATCTCATCTATTAAATCGAGCAAGAATTCGCAAAATTTCATATGTAGTGGAGAGTTTCGGGGGCGATTATGTGAATTGTTTTAAAACGAACAACGACATCTATTGAAATACCGAGGAAACTCGGTCAACCAGGTACCTACTAAAAAGTAATGAAGCAAATGGGCACAGTGCAGTCAAGAAGGAAAAAATTAATGTTCAGTGTCATCTTTGACCACCTTTTTTCTGATTTCAAAACTTTTATTTGGCATTGCTGTAGCCGATGGGAGAAATTTTAATCACAGAATTTAACAGGGGATAGGTACATTGGAGTGTGACTCATGTAGTTATATGATACAATAGTAGGTTGTTGACGAGGACGGGAAATAAGACTTTGACTGACGAGTAGAGTTTGAAGTCCGAGCCGCAGGCAAGGACTTTAAAAATACGAGTCTGGCAAAGTCATTTTCCCCGAGGCTTACATAGTGCTTTTCTCAAAAAAATGCTAGGAAATTATAAAGATTTTAATTTATTTTATAGTAATTTGATATAAAAAGTTGTTTTACTGATTACTAAGTCAAGATGTGGATTAGGAGTTATTCTTTTTTTATTTTGTAATTTCTGAACGATTTCGATATCGCGCCAGAAACATTGTATTGGAATCCATTGCTGGTGTGTAAAAAAGAAATCGTTCAGAAATTACAAAATCACAGACAGTGTCAAACTTTCTGGATTGTTTTCTTGAAAGAAATTGTCATATTTCCTAGCATGCTTGAGAAAAACAAAATTACTACTTAGTTGAACAAAAAAGCAATAAAAATGTGGAAACAACCATTTGCTACTGAAAAAAAATTGCGATTACACCCTAACACGTTTTATATTTTTTTGTTCAAAAACCGATCTAAATAATGAATTAGGTACTAGGTAGTTGTTTCTGGTTACCTACTGGCAACACAGACCTGATCGGCTGGCAGTAGGTAAGTAGTGCATGACGGATTGATCTCTATGCTGATTTGCTGTCGTTGATCTATCATTAATCTGTCTCTAGATATCTGTATCTAGATAGATCTTTGTAGAGCAATTTCTTAGTCATTTAAACAAGGCATAGATCACTTTGCTTTTGCTTTTATTGTTGTTGTAGGTATATTTAAACGGACAATTTAAGTTCCCCCAGTTACCTGCTTATTTACTGAAGTAGATATTTTCTGTTAGGTATAATTTCTTATCCAATCTTTTGATCTAGATGATATTACTATCAAAACAGTGATTTATTTTGTCCACCTAAAATAAGTGAAAAAGTTAAAAATACCTAGTACTAATTTGTATTTGTTTAAATAAATGTGACATCAAAGATTTTTAACGCCAATAAAGTTGACTACGTTACTGGTGTATTTAGTACATCGTATCTAAATCTTCCAAGTCTTTGAAATGTTATTCATCAAACATATAAGATCATATCATATCACTTTGTATAATATCATGATAAACAATCCGGAACAAAAAACAAATTACTTTTTGCAGATTAACCTACAAACTGTGAGCCAACAAATTCGTAATCGTAACAAGATTACAAGTATCAGTGTGCGTTACGCATCAAAACGAAATGAAACCGTAATCTATGTACGAAGAAAATATCATAGGTCAGGTCAGTCAAGCCACGCACAGGGGTCAAATATTGATCATTAGACAGAACTTATAATTTAGTGGATCATCTTGAACTGGCCATTTATTGGTACTATCGCGAGAAAATCCACCTTCACATTTCAGGGAATAAATTCCTACTGTTAAATGTAATTTTATTGTATTTTATTTGGCACACAAACAGCATAACTTGAGGTTACAACCTCAACCTACAGGCTTGACCGTTCAGAACATATCCAATCCACTTGCAGTTTCAACACCATTGCTCCTCCATATCCAAACCTATTCACGGTTAATTCAATGAAAAACAGCAATGGTTGTTTGCAAACTTGTGATGATATTGGGATACTACATTATGTAATGTAATAAATTAATAAGCAATTGAATGGAACGAGCCTATCAGTTGAAATTACATAAAAAATATGATTTGCGTTTGCAAAATAACCGTTCGTATTAAGAAATATTTAGGCCTTAGCACATGAATTATGTTGGTAGGTCGAACCGATTGCAAATCCTCTTTTAACATTGTAAAATGATTACCTTAAAAAACCAAGGATCTTACACAGAATGATCTGTACAACATTTTCTGTTAATTCAACACCAATTACTTCTCTATCTTCTCTATATTTAGGTATTTTATCGAACATTGTTGTTTTTACGTCGGAAAAAATAAATAACTATACTTCAGACACTATCACCCAACACAAGGCCCTACGTAAATCTAGAAGTGACAGGAAGAAGAGAATGTCATAGATCAGCGACCTATCTTCGCGTACAGATGCGCCTTGGGTCGGCCGAGCTTTGTAAGTACTATAGCAGTACCTTTGATGATTTTCCTCCGGTGGCCAGAACTCAGTACATACTATTCTACTGTCACAGTGTTTATGAGGTATCTACGAGCTACAACAGAAGATTAACTGAGTTCGGACCCCCCCCTCACTCAGGCGTCTGGTCACGCGCGGCCCAGCATGGCTGCCACGTCGCCGGCCGACTGTAAGAGAGAAAAATACATGTTTGTAATCAATCAAAGCAGAGGTTTAAAATGTAAATAAATTTTAACTCAGGGAGCGAAACAGGGGCTAAGGGCCTGCGGAATTGATTTCCATGCAAAACAAAGCCTGCGGAAAGCTGTCTTTTTAAAACATTTTAGGCCCCCAGTTCTGCGCTACTGGTTTTCAGTTTTGAGAAGATTGAGAAGTTAACACTATCATCCTCTGGGGCTTACAAGAGTGGCGAGACTGGTGAGCGAATGTTGAAGCAGCCCAAAATCCCAGTTTGCGAAGGTGCCTGGGGAAGGTATGCCCAGCAGTGTATGTCTGATGGGCATACCTTGTTGATGATTGTTGATGGATGAGGCATATTTCTAGGGAGTAACAAAAAGGGTATAAGCAATCCGAAAGGGGGTCAAGGAGCTCTTGAAACTGACCAGATTTCCCAATGGAACATTGGTCGAATATGAAAAAAATGGATCTCCCATAGTAGGTAAATCAATCAGCTGATCGGTGATTTTTTATGGGAGGCCAATTTTTTAATGGACCCATGTTACTCGGGGAAAGTAGTTCAGTTTCATGAGTACCTTGACCTCCTTTCGGCTTGTTATACCCTTTCTGTTACTCCCGGTATGTACATAAGTACTAAAGTATGAGTTACCTGTGAGTGCAGCAGGGTGGTCCGAGGCGGCCTCGGAGGCGCCAGTCGAGGCAGCTGCAGTGCTGTAGCCGAAGCATCTCTTTGTAACAAGCAGCCGATTATGAATTCATGTCGGATCGCTTCGGTGGGAGTGAGTCTTCGTTTCGGATCCCATCTGGAAAGAAAGTTGAATTTTAGAACTGTGTTTTATCTCAAAGCTAGTGCTTTAATAGAGATGTTGGTACATTCATGCTTTTATTTCTGTAATGTTGATAATATAATAGTTCAGATATTTTTGTAATGAAAACCAGTATAAGTTCAAATTGGTCACAATATTTTGGACTAGAGGAAAGCCCGGCTTCGCTCGGGTGAAATAATACTCGTAATGTTGGTGCAAAATGTAGGTACCTACTTGTATTTTAGATTTAACGAATATGACAACGCGGAAAATCTTTGATGTTAAATATTCAACTTTAGTTGTGTGATGTCGGCTTAGAATAGCATCACCCCATTTCTACCCGTGGGTGTCGTAAAAAGCGACTAAGGGATAATTATCTAGGGAATGGGCAGCAACGTTCTCTGTGAATTTAAACATCTTGCACTGCGCTCGCCAATCCGCCTGCCAAGCGTGGTGAGTATGGCAATACCCCCCAATACGGGGGAGGCCCATGTCCAGTGGACTGTTGTGGCTGTAAAGGTTATTCAACTTTACAGAGTGAGGTGAGCATATAAAACTAATTACTCTACTTGAAGGCGTACAAATTTAAGTGCCTACATAGGTAGACTGGATGTAATGATAGTAATGAAAAAGATTGCTACCGCGTAGCTCTTTAAGGAAAATCTCCCGTATTGAGAAACCAAAAAACTTTCAGAAATGATTTCCTAGAAAAAAAATGGCTCTTAAACACCGTATCGTAACATTCGAATTTACACTTGACATGTCTCTATCAACACAAACTGCATTCGTGAAATACTCGCTCGTGCTTGACTAGCCGGTTCAGACTGTCGGTACAGTTTTTACTGAGTGTGTAACTGGGGCAGACATGTTTCCTATATCCTGTTTGATATGACTAACTGAGATATTGCTAGATTTAGGATCAAGTGTTGAAATCCTTATCTAGGGACTAGGTGTCAATCGACGTCCGCCGCTGCCCGCTACTTAAAGACGGATATAATATTTCAGTTGTCAAAGCTCGATATTAACTTGACCTGACATAGGTACATATGTGATGCACAACAAAAATGACAATAAACTTGACGTGAAGAGTTTTCGAAGAAATCGGTCTTACTTCTGACATTTTCTTGGCGGATCGTTGTCAAGTTAGTTGGACTCTAACCGTAATAACATCAACAGTCCACTGCTGGACATCGATCGCCCCCGATCGGGGGTAATTGTCATAATCGAGATGGAGATCTATAAACAGAATTTTCGACATCCCTGATGTAACTTTCAGATTACTAATTTTATTCTTCATTTTCAAAGGAAAGCGAGTACCTATTGCCTTATAAAGTTTGTCATGGTTTCGTGATTTGAAGGTAGCTATCATTACATCTTTCAATTTACCCACCTATCATTTAGATCATCATAGTCTAGAAATAGGTCCTTTATAGCTTAGACTTTGTAAAAGTATCTGTGCTCATGCTTTCATAAACGTCCAAACTAAATTACTTAATTTTGATATTGTTTAATAGATAAATACTTTTAACTTTGTATTCTTCGTGATTGCCTTGTGATACCGGGGTTTATATAGAATAAATCACCCCATATCTTTTCTGCGGGTGTCGTAAGAGGCGACTTAGGTATGGGGCTTGAGGGTTTAATGTGTATTTTTTAGACGATGACCGATAACCTAACACTATCGGAAGTAATACCCGTTTACGTCTAATTTTCTCTAAATGTTTGTCAGACGACGGTATTTTACAGCCATAAACGCTTTGCCGACCCCGCAAGGGATAAAGGCGTCTCTGTTGTTTATACGTTGTTTTTTTATAATCGGCTATATTTGTATGTACCTACCTATACAAAGTTGATTTAGAAACTACCCAAGTGACAGTAGGTCGTGAGCTAAGCACTAGGACACCTTGAGCTCGATTTGAACCCTAATCGGTCATTGACCACTGCTCTCACTAGGAGGGAGAGCATGTTTAATATAAAATTTCAGGCTTCGGTATTCGTTACAAATAAATGGATGATCAATCATGGTCAAAATGTTCTGAAATAATTCAGTAGCGATATAAATATGACATCAAATATCATCAAAGATACGTGTGAATTGTTATTTATACATCTAGTTAAACTTGAAGCAATGATGAACGATCCAATTTTCTCACGTTTGAGATATATGCAACCTGCAACGCTTACTTAATACACATATCACCTGGCTCTACTTCAGAGCAATCTCTGTTGAAACGCTCCAGTGAACTGATAGTGCCAATTCCAATCAATAAAACTTAACCCAAAGATCAGACCAATTTAGCTTCACAGCCACCTCATAAAAGTGGCAATCGGTAATCGTAGGTAATAAGTATTTGCTCAATACTCACAAATAAGGCAACACTTTTATTACCAAAAATATAGTTAACTAATTTGGCACGAATCAATGCAGTTAATGATCAACTACATTGAAAAGATTTTACTAAACTGATCGCGATGGGCTTATTTAACTTAAGACCGCATTCAATTTTTTCTAGCAAATTTGCAAATATTGGCTTTATAAACATGCGAGTTTCTCGAAAACCGTTATGTAAAAATAATATGTTACTTGAACATTTAATCAAGCATATTTTCATCTAAAAAATGTACAATGTAAATATTAACATTTTAGTTTTAAACCTGTTACAAACAGCGATATCTAAAGCGACAAAACCAAAATTCAGGAAAAGACCTCAAATCAAGCGTGAATTTTAGAGTTTTGGTTCACTGTAAAAAAATATCAATTATACAAAAAAATAGAGTATATATTTGAGAACAAAGTCTACAGTGAACATTTTACAATTTTATTCAGAAATATAGAATAATACCACGTTTTTATATACGATTTTTTGCAAAATAATGCGCCATTATAACGGCTTCTGTATGAAAAAATAACAGTAGTAAAGATTTTAAAAATATATATGTTATTTAAGAAGATGTACTTAATCTAATTGCAGAAAAATATATTTATTTTTATTCATAATATCACTGTAAAAAATATTCAAACATCCCCATGTTTTTCGCAAAATGACGCTCCGAGAGGTCTGGCAGGGAAAATTGTATGGGCTTCGTGAAAAGCTCTATAGCGGCCTTAAAAGAATGAATCAAAACTTGCAAAAGTGTTTTGGGCTTTTCAAGAGTGATCGATAAGATAAATTAAATTAAATATTTTAGCCAATAGGTCTTTCAATTCAAAGTATTCAATAGCAAAACCACAAATTATCATGATTATAAATTAGTATTCAACGTTTTAGTAGGTTCAATCAAACAGCATGACACGAGTTTGTAAGCACCACGACCACGCCTAGACTATTTACAAGCTTGGCGAGCGAAATGTGCGCACGCGCATGCCGATGTGAAATCATCCGCCTCGTCTAATCGGTCATCTCATCTCATCACCGCCTGTGCGTTACATAAACCTAATGCGGACTCGATGGTGCGGTGAAAGAAGGTGGCGCAGAAGTGACACTCGATAGTTACAAAAAAAGACTAGTCTAACTTTTTTCAAGTATGCAGCAGATTTTCAAAAAAGGAAAACTTGAAAAAGTTTCATACAGCCTCAAATTGACTTTCTGAAAAAGGTAGAGTCAACGGCAAAACTAAAAAAACTACAACAATAATTTAAATCCGCTAATAATATACGGACATAATATAAGATGATTGATTATCTGTTGAACGCGAATCCCAAATCAACGTGAGATATTTTAAAAATTCACCATCAACGACCGTAGCAAGAGTCAGATGCATCGAAACTAGAGTACTGCCTTGTTGTAGAGTAACCAACCATAGGAGCAAACTGCATAAAAAATATCTGTTAGAACGTTGGAACACCTTAAGGTACGTATAATTTAGAATAGTCGCATCTGCCTTGTTTATTCTCAGGTCGCGTCGTCAGCTCGTCGTGCGGTTGCGTCATGACCTTTCACTGCTTGCCGGCTGCGTATGCGCCGACTTTTTGCGATCCCGCGTTTGTGGGAAAACCGCCGAGGAATGTCGAGTGATCTATCGAAATGAAGAGTGTTTGTCATGGGTCGTGTCAAGTGTGACGTCTCGTGATGCTACTGTCACGCATCCGGAAACAGATTATTGCAGACGTTATGATAGACGATAAAAAAAAACTGGGATTCCTCGTTAACCGTTTAAGGAGAAATGAATCCCGGTTACGGCTACTGCCTATGGACGATCATTAGTTTACACAAGTCAGAGGCATAATAAGGAACTAAATATTGACCTTTCAAAGTACTACCTATCCAACATGCTTTTAGTATAAGATAAAATAAACCTCTTTCGACCCATATACTTTCTGACAATACTTAACTGTTTTTGCTGCGACCTTTATTTTTTCAAATCTATATGTTGATAAATGGAAATATTTTATTTTATTTGACAACCGATGTGGCGCAGTGGTTAGCATGCCTGCCTGCCACGCAAAGGTTCCGGGTTCAATTCCCGGTGGGGTCACTCACAAAGTTGATATTTATCACTTTGTGAATTTGTTCCCAGTCTGGTTAGGACATTGCAGGCTGAACCACCTGATGGTCCGCAAGTAAGATGGTTCCGTGCTTCGGATGGGCACGTTAAGCCGTCGGTCCCGGTTGCTGTCTATGATGGCGGTCGTTACACAGCCATGTCAGAGGCCTGCTACTTGCAGTAGGCGGTTAAGAACTCTGACACCAGGGTTCATCGGGTCGTTGAACGACTCGGTGTCCCACACGAAAAAAAAAAAAAAAAGAATTTTATTTGAAATATTTTAAACTTACTCCTTACCGTAGAATAATGCCTACTTAGAAGTCTATCCACGACCACAAGTAAAAGTGGTTTCATCTCGGATCATGTAACATCGTGCGCTGCATAACATTATAAATTCTTCTCTCCATTGCATTTCCCCTTTGGCTCACAGTTTACACGCACAAATGCACAACTGGTTTACTGGCACTATCGCCATCACTACCCATTTAAGGAGCATACTGGTTTTTCTTACTATTTGTATGAAATACCAGTTTAGGTTGGTCCCTTAAATAAATAGGTTTATGTGCTGGGGATAGTACCTACTGCAAAGCGTGTTACTCATGCTTACAGGGTCAACTTTCTTTGGTGTACTCTCTACAGACGCAGATTACATCTTTAAAGTATAAAGTAGGAAGATGTTAAATAGTTATTTGCAAACCTATGTCGTGAAGTTACCCTATTTATTTAGTGCTTAATATTAGTACGTACCTACTTGTTTTGAAGGTAAAGTAATAAAATTAAGTACCTACTAATTTCGGTAAAAATATAGACGTTCGAAATATGCGGCACTTTAGTTTCATGAAACTTTTAATAGTCAAAAACCTGTTTTTACTGGGTAAAATTTAACTCGAAAATAATTTATTAATCACGCACTTTTTGGCCTATGATCTTACTTACAATCATAATATTTTTGAAGGCGAATACTGATGATAAATTTATCTGTGCCACGTTTTTCATCACGATATCAGAATATTTTAAAATGGGTGTTTCAACTGCATCTTCAGCTTATCATCTTCTAATAGAGCTGGGAACATAATCACCTTCTACTGAGTAAAGTTTACTTACTACGTGAACTTTCTCCGACTCTCGCGAGAGGTCAGCAGTGCGAAATACGCTCGACACTGCCACTGCGACATTCGACAGACAATTTGGCTTTGTGCAGAAACATGAGTGTGTTTGAATATTGTAAGTACTATCAAAGTAGGTACTACGTACGAGTACGAGTATAGTTCTGGCACGAAATTCTAAATTTAATTTGACATCACAGGTTTCGGATTGTCTGATTAAGACGCCAAAGATCGTCTTGAATATGAAATATTAATGTTTGATTATGAATTTATGACGTAGAATATTTTTCGTGCGAATTGTAATAAGCAAGAACTTTGATTGAACAAGCAAACCGCCCGTTTATATGGATTAATAAATTTAATAGACCACACGCATGGGTAATTTGTGTGTAATTTGACCACAAAATTAATGGCTGATGCTTTAAACTAATTTAATTAAATTAATACTGGTTATATGGGAATAAATATTTGAATTGACTACTTACATTGAAATATTAATTATCAAAATTAATAATTTTATCAGAATCACTTTTTATTTCAGTCATATTTTAAATAAATACCTACCCGAATTTCCGGGACTTGTCTATTATTATAATACAAAACGATAGAATTTAGTGATTTTCTCCTAGATTGTAATGATCTTTTGAGAAAGTCAAAATTACTTTGTCAAAGATACTTGACATGCGAAAGACAGTTTGAAATATATGGGTAATTCTCATTTTCATGCCAAAAAACTGTTGAGATGCCATTCTTGAGACAAAAAATACGATTTTATAGAATTACAATTTTTTTCTTAGAGCTTCTTTAATGAACAAGTAAGGCTAGCATAAAATACTTCAACATCAAGTATGTCATGAATCGCTATAATTAAAAATGTATCCGAAAACTTCCCTTCCGTGGATGTGACAAACCCAATTTAAAACATTAAAATATATATTATTTTGTTAATTAAAGTATTATACAAAAAAAAGGAAATACGTTTATTACCGCAATAATAGTTCAATGAAATGAGCATTTTTCTGGTCATATAAAGTGATTTCTACAATTTAAATACAGTGATTAGAAAATGTGAGCACAAAATTTGTCACTTCCATGGGCAAGTGTCACACCAAATTTTTTACAAAAAATATAATGCGTGTATCCAAACACAAATTTTTAACAGACAATAAACGATCTGCCATTAGCATTTCATAAGTCGAATGGGCAAAGAACGCTGGAAGATTTGATAAAAAATTGTTGAAGAGGGCATTCTCAAATTTCGTCAAGCATAACAGGTCACTACCGTGGTCGTCGACAAAGATAAGAATCTAATTATTTTAAAGAAATTTTGAATGGTTCCGAAAGTCAGATGTATAAAATCAGTGTTGCCAGAATATCTTGCCTAAAACATACATTTTGAGGGAACTTTTTAATTTTCAAAACGTTTTTTGTCCCTTCCGTGGATGTCACTTCCATAGACATCGTGGATATTTAAGCATCCATGGAAGTGACTTTATCTCCACGGAAGTGATTTTACTTGGATTTTATAATCACACTCAGCATCGAGTTAAATATCCTATAAAGTCTATAAATCCAGAGTTGGGTATTTGTATCCGTTTTATTATGTGTGATAAAAAATCGAGCTGTGTGGCCCAGGTAGAGTAGAACAGCACCACCCCACGTAACCCTATAAGTATCGTAAGCGATAAAGGTACTTCGTTAGGTGGGGGGCAGCAACGCCTCTCGAGTTGACATCACAGTCCGAAAGCACTGCGGTCAACTCGCCTGCATGAGTAGCGCCAATGGAAGACAGCCCCTAGTTCCCGGTCTCTAGATCTACCATGATGGGGTGGGGCAGAGAATGCTAAGAACCTCCGAGCTACGGATGACGGCTATCAAAAAGAACTGGTCCTGGCTGTGAACAACGGACGTGTTTTACTGCTAGAAGAATGCTATGGATTTTCAAAAATCGAAGAGAGGAAGAAGCCATAATAACATTAGAATCAGGCCATCCATTTTGCTTTAGGGAAGGATGAAATCGGTAACGTCTCGATCAGGGTAACGTAACCCATGCTGAAATTGACTGAGGGAAGACTCTCTCTAAAGTAGTACAGGTATATTCGTTGACTTTTGAGCAGTTCAGACCGTACCGTACACCGAACTGATAAGAAACGCTATAGTTCATGGCTACGAGGGGAGCAGAAGTCAAATGCGTCTGTTTTCAGAAAAAGCTGCAACGGAAGTGGATCTGGAAGAACTCTGAGCCTGGCGTAGAACGATGGACAAGTTTGATTTCATTATGACGGATAGCAGGCATACATTTAGGGATGTCTGAGTGATCAACAGGTTCAATCATCATCATCATCATAACAGCCACAATAAAGTCCACTGCTGAACATGGGCCTCCTCCAAGTAGGGGGGTATTTGCCATATTCACCACGCTTGGCAGGCGGGTTGGTGAGCGCAATGCAAGATGTTGCAATGCGATTGTGAAATTCATCCAGGGATTGAACCCCTGGATTAATTTATCCCTAAGTCGCCTCTTACGACACCCACGCGAAAGATATGGAGTGATGACATTCTAAGCCGAACACCGAAAACAATAACCGACTTGTAAGATGCACTGTAACCATCAACTTCAAGCTAGAAAGAAGCGACATGGCGAGGTCAGTTCTCGACAGACATGATGAGTTCTAGGGAATTACAAAATTGATTCGCTACTCTGATGATCCGATGTTTTGCCGGATCACTTCCGAAAAATAACAGAAGCCTGGTGAAATATTTTCGGCGCGACCAGAGCTCACCAACTCTGTTGGCTTGGTCACGTAGATAGAATGAGAGAGGATCGAGGAGCAAAAAAAGCGTAGAAAAGACGCCCCAAATGTTCTGCTGAAAACACATGGTGGATGCTGACCTGTGCGATCAATTGGCAGGAGATCGCGCAGGACAGGGACCAGTGAAGGGAGCTCGTTTCGAAGGCCAAGATCCTCTTTGGATTGCTGAGTCAACGGAGTTAGTTAGTTAGCTGTGGTGAAACGTGATCTCTAAAAATGGCGAGCTCGACCCACACAGAACAGGATTGAAAGAGGACTTGAAGTTCTTAAGCAAAAAAGATACTGAAAAGTCATCTACCGAGCTTCGTTACTACCTCGAATGGGTAAACCGACAAATCATTTCCAGAGATTCTTGCTAAAATCGAGGATTCGTACGGAAATCTATTATGGCTTGCATATGTCAAAATCTTCATCTGACGCGACAGACCCCTAAGCTCCTCGGAGTATCTTCTATACATCAACGAAATTAGAGTGGCTCTCAGGCAGTTGGAAAATAGAATAGCTCCCGTGGAAGAGGAGTAGTCTCAGAGCATGGAAGGAAGCAGCTTAAGACTGGTGAAGAACCTGTCCTTGAAGACCTGAAAAGGCTATTTAGCGCCGTTACAGCCAAAGGGATAACATCGAAGACGTGGACAGAGGTGTCGTGACTTTGTTTTTTTTTAAGAAAGGTCCATGATGTTGCTTTCAAACTATGCAATATCACTTCCGTGGATGTAATGTCACTTCCATGGACACAGATTTTTTTATACTCCATTATCTAGACTACAAATAGGTTTTAAGCTCGGCAAATATATTTTTTGTGACAAGTAGATCATGTACAAACCCCATGGAATATTTTTTTAGTAAAATAACTGGTTTACCTATTTTTCGTTTTTCGGACCGCAAATCTAAGAATTACCCATATACAAATTGCAAATAATAGAGCCTCTCCGATTTGTTAAGGTCAAAATGATTTCATAGAAATTGTTGTATGGTAATAAAGGTTAAATGCGAAATATGTCCACTCATATGGTATTCAGAGAAGGTTATTTATCATAACTTAGCAAACGTTTGTTTGACAGTTTTGTTGAAAAATAACGTAAATTGGCTAATGTTAAACTTTAAAAAGAAACATCTTCGGAGCAGACACATACAAACAACATACAAATTATGTACCTATCGTTAATGAAAATCAATCTTACGGCATCGTATTTAGGTATCAATTTTCTGAATCATAAAATTCATAGATATAGACGACATTTTATTTTTGTTTAAGTTATGTTTGGATTATTTGATTATACCCATATAAATAATCAATTTGTATCTGCTACCTAATATTTCAGTTAAAGACATTCGTGGGTTTTTCGAATTGTACATCAGATATTTTCCGCGAAAGTTGTCATATCTCATACTTGCTACGTCGAATTCCGTCTGACGTAAAAAATGCCGCAAATCTAGGTAGGTAATATTTATGGACTGATGATAAGATGAAAATATTGTATCTAATAAATAGATAAAAATCATCCATCGATATAAGTACTTACCTACCTCCCTAGATATTACTATATCTTACAATCGATATTTTGATTGAACCATTCTGAGAGATGAGGTATCAAACTTGATTGTCTAAGCTTCTCATGGTATTCCTACTTAATCCAAGTTTAGAGCAAAGCGGAAGAAATCCAAAAAAAAGATGCCTTTCTCTCGGTTCACACCTTTTTGTGGCAATTTTGTGAACGAGCGCGTCTAGACGGAAATAGGAAGCTCATTACTACACGGTGATTCAAAACACCTATTGCGATTTTGTAATACTATACGTAGCATCTTATTCAATCTGATGATTTTGACCCTATAGCAAGGGCAAACATTAACAACAGTAGGTATTTAGAACTGAAGTTATAGGTACGAAAAATAAAATAGCTAGGTAGACAGCCTCTACACTGCAAGGTCTAAAAATAAAAATAAAATAATAATTCTTTATTTCAGGCCTTACGTTACGATCCATAGGTACAAAAATCGTAATGAAAAATACACACACTTTAATAGTGCGAGTGCGACCCTGCAAACCCTTTTCGCAAATTGTGCTTTCACCAGTAGTGTCTAGTTTTTTAGTTTTTTATCTTCTTCTTCTTGTTGAGTCAATAGCAAAGGTACAGTTTTTAAACCCGCCTAAAACTTTCTTAATTTACCTAAGTACTACTTTTGTAGTTATTAAAACCTGCTTAAAATTTTCTTAATATAACTAGATGATTACTTTTATTTCCTAATATTAAAATTATTTAGCTTGCCTTTTAAAATAAAAATAAAAAAAACACGTCTCCGTTGTGAACGATCAAACTAATGAATGAATAATGTCGTTAAATATCGAAAATTACTAAATCGCTGCTGTAAACTACATTTTCTTCGATAAATGCTTCAATGGAGTGAAAGACTGTTTGGTTAGGTGTTTTAATGCACGATCAAGATATAATTACATCTATTTATCAATGCTAATAAGACTGTCGATAATTAAACTTCAATCTGGTATGTGATTGTAATAAATTCTGATGTCAAGCAAAACTTATCTCATTTCACGCATACTGCAGTTATGTGAAGGGGTTTCTTTGAAAATCACTTGTCTGACAACAACCCAGTTATAATGCTACCATATAGTTAGCACGAAAATTGTCTGTTAACTTTTTAAGTTAGAATTTATTACACATAAAACGCTTCAAAATGCTCAGTTTTTTTAAGCGTGTGTGAAGATAAGAGATATTCTATTTTGATACCTACCCTATACGCTTAAACAAATGTTTTTCGTGCTTGCTATTCGTTCTGTACTTACTTTAAGTTTTATTGTATGAATTTGGCAGCTGTCTAAAATGAGCTAAAAGTGGCCCGATATTTTTATTTATTTCGAGTACTTACATCAACGTAATGAACTAAAACGTAATCAATCAGTAAGCTTCCTCAATAAAAATGTACCTAAGCGTTACGTATGACAACATAATTATTACATTAAAGAAATACTTCGATACCGCCAGCTTAAGCGGGCAGGGTCCACACTTGACAACTTTTTGGCAAAATATATACCATGATACTTAAAAGTAACGATGGCAGATGTTGACGCAGGAGCATCGCAAGTTCTTGTATTAAGAATTTAAAATTTCCTTGCATCTGACAGACGCATGCGTTAGCACTGCGCAACAGATTCGCAGCAACAGAATTCAAGTGTGGCAACCGCCTTTTCTGAGTCGGTCTAGGGACAGGTTTTGTTGCTTTCTACAAATACTTAGATGCGTCGTTGCATAACTTAGAAATCTGCGAATACTCGCAGGAATTTGCGACGCGTTATCGAAGGTGTTGGGCCTTACTTGCGAAGTTTCCGTACCGATTTGACGCTACAGATCTGACAGCATTAATATACTTGTTAAAAAGAAATTGAGAAGATATCAAAATCTTTTCATTTATTTAGGTAGGTACCTACATTGTAAAGTTTTGTTTGTTTCTCAAATATCAATTTATGACAAAATTAGAGACCATGGTACAGTTTTTTTGTTTCTGTTTAAGTAATTGAGAACGTACATAAATAAACTGAATAATATAATGCTAACTTGGACAATAAACTAAAATACTATTTTTTTAATTTTTGTAATGATTTTGGAGCAGTTAGGTACAACTAAGAAATCTGAACGCGTTTAGTATCGAAGGTAGGTGACCTCAATATTACTGTCAGCGTACGAAGCAAAAAATAACTTTGCGGGGTATGCACATAATGTAACTTAACCAATGACCATAAACTGTGACTGTGCAGATTAACTGCAAACTGTCAGTCACTCCGAAGGTTACGATGTTGCAACTGCACATTAGCCGCATCTATAGGTACTTATCTACTCAAAGCATTCACAAAATGATGCACAATCGGTGACCGGTAACTAACGATGCATTTTGGGAAGTGAAAGAGCGGGTCCAAGGCCTTCGATAGTCGGTCAGATCAATTCAATCGTTCAGTCACAAATTACGTATTGGCTTGCGAATTGGTCGGGTTTAATTCAAGCAATATATTGGTGCATCTGATAGACATTCGTAATTCATTCATTTAGGAACGGGCTTACTACCTAAATAGATTGACAGCGTGTCATGGACATAATTTCATATAATTTGTTTGGAGAATCGTCGCTCGATATGATCAGATCAGAAATTACTTTACCTGTATTAGTGTGCTGTAAGATTTGATCCACCAAGAAAACCGAGCTTTTCTATCCTTTCGTGCGTTACAAAAAGGGTATAAAAGCCGACAGGAGGTCAGGGTACTCATGAAACTGAACAACTTTCCCCATGGAACACAGTCATGCTCAAACACATCGACTATATTCGTCTTAAAAATAAAAAAACACAACTGAATTAAAGGTAATTTAATATGCACCTTCTGTATGTATGACGCAGTCAACAAGCTGCGTTGTCTCTATATCTTGTCTGGTGACAACTATCTTCTTACTAGCTAAGCCGGTTCTTTTTCTACCGGTCGTTTGTAGTCAATATTGCAGTCCTTACGTGTGTATGACTGTTTATGGTTAATTTGAGATGGTCGACTCACTCTATTTGTAGATTCACGTAATGTGCGAAGACGCGATTACAACATCTGTACCATTTTCTGAATTTCCTGCTAAAGATGTTATTGATGTTGATGATGCTTTTAATTTTCCAATAATAGCATTTTCTTGGCTGTGTTTTATAGGTGCACGCTACGCCCATCATCTGTTTGCAACATAGATATTTTTCATAGCTTCTCTTTGTAGATTTCCATTTCAAAAATATCAATGCTATGCTCTCGTAAACTATTTCGTCGATTAATAAACATACCAAGTAAGCAGATACCTACTTAATTAGCCATTGATTCCATGAATTAAGATTTATCAACAGACTTGGATTAAATCTAGGCAAAGACATTTCCTAACACGAGCACAGAATAAAAAGGCCTGAAAAGAATAGATCGATTCATCACTGTCTTACGATTTGATCTCTAATTGTTCATTTCGCAACTTTTAATGAACAATATCTATTGATAGTGCCTCGCAGACAGATTTAAATAATTGTCTTTCTCAACTTAAGGTATAGCTATCATATTCTAAGGCGATAGTACAAATTATGCCATCATTACTTTCGAGCAATACCTATGCAATAGCATATTAGCAATCAGTAAATTCAATACTCGAACGTATTCTAATTAAGTACATCTTCTTATTACACATTCACATAACAACCGTCCCAATAAATGCCCTTCTCTCGTGCAATAAGAATACATACCTACCTACTTAATTTGAGGCCTACACTAGTCAACAAGTTATCATTACTAAGGCGGTTTTTACACGCACCGCATGATTTTCCGATGTTTCGCCGCATCCGGTTTTTGACGAAAGGTGTTTACCGAATTTTGTACAAAACCGATATCACAGCACAAAACAAGAGACAACGACGTGCGGTTGTAATGTAACTGTCATTTAACTGACAACCTACTGAGTTTTAAAAACCTACAAGCGACATCTATAACACAATGTCATTTGTATGGAGACTATCATGAACAAATCACGAACCGCAATATTGCCCGTTGCTTGTGCGATTCACCACAGAGGCACAGAAATACAATATTCGAGGCCTACTAGGTCAGCAAGTCAATCATAACTTATTCTACTGGGTCACCATAACTCTCATCTACGTTTGAACCCTCCCATTGAACGTAATCGTAAACGTAACGGACGTATTAAAGTTCACACAGTTACGTAACAGACAGGCTCGTCTTCTATTTGCGCACAGGGAGGGATTTGGTATGCGTAGATTCGGAAAAGCTACAAAGCGTAAGCTTTAAAATCAGTACAAACGCGGAACTTCCGTCCCGTTCAGTTGCTCTAGGTAAGTATTTCATAAAATCTAAAATTCTTTTAATGTTAGATCCGATTGAATGGTTGTGCGGTTTTTTATTTTGTGATATGAAATGTCCTATGTAACAACGCCTAAGAATCCATGGACAAAAAGAGCGTATCGTAGATTCCACTCGCTTTAATTGAATCGCAAAAATCGCAGATTGCATAAATATTTTTTGTTACTTAATACAAAATTGAAATTACTATCTTGTGGAAAGAAACTACCAAATAGTACCTAAACATTCGCATGAATAATTATGATAGCAAAGATTTTATTTCCTTGAGATGTAAAAAAACTTATTTCTAAATCCGTGCCCGTCACACGCCATGCAGTAACTTAATAAGCAGATACACTTGAACCCATCAGACAGAAGCCAAGCGTTTCCTGGTACAATCTGTTACAATCTTGTACCTACTCTTCTATCTATTCTAGTACACACTGCAAAACAATACGCTTCATGGACCAGTCTCTTTCTGCTGAATGAAGGTTTCTTTTGCGGGAATTGCGGAGTTTTATGATATGCCAACTTAGGTGGATAACCTTTGGTTTCTTATTAATAAATAATAAATAAATAAATATCTGTGGACAAGACACACAGCGCCATCTAGCCCCAAACTAAGCAAAGCTTGTACTATGGGAACTAGACAACTGATATAATACTTATATACTTTTTTTGTAAATAAATACTTATAATGCATAGAAACACCCAGACTAAACACAAATATTTGAAAATGACTTAACAAATATTTGTGTCGGTGGGAATCGAACCCACGACCCTTGGCGTAGAAGGCAGGAGTACTATCCGCTACGCCATCGGGACAGTTATTCAATTATCCAGAGCTTTCCAAAGTTATTTTTTTCGATTAAAA
Source organism: Phthorimaea operculella (assembly GCA_024500475.1). Classification (NCBI taxonomy): domain Eukaryota; kingdom Metazoa; phylum Arthropoda; class Insecta; order Lepidoptera; family Gelechiidae; genus Phthorimaea; species Phthorimaea operculella. The sequence continues at coordinate 126,240 of JANFCV010000203.1, read as the reverse complement.
GACTGTCCTGTGCGATCTTCGAATCAGCAATCGGTAGGAGATCACGCAGGACGGGGATCAGTGTAATAAAGCTCGTTTCGGAGGCCATGATCCTCTTTGGATCCTCTCAGTGGAGTTTGTTAGAAGACTACGGTTTTAGAGAGCTTTGCTGCTATTTTTTGGGATTTAACCCCCTAAAGTGGAAAGTTTGAAAAGAAAACAATTTTGCTACGTGAATTTTACTCGGAAAATAATAATGAAGAAATTAAACCTCAATAACGACCGATAACCTATCAAATTCAAATCGATCACGAGAAAACTTAGTGCCAGTAGGCTTATGTTGCTGCCTGTACTCTCAGTACGGAATCTCCACCATTTCTTATGCAACAATTATCGTCTACAAACAAATAGATGCGGTTTTGTACAGGTGTTTCTGCGGTTTTACGGCAGTTACTGGGTTAAATTGATATCATTGCGTCATTTTATTTGGAAAAGAAAGGAGGTTAGGAAATGTCGCCATGCTAAGTGAATGGCAGCAAACATTTGCAGTAAGAATTATCTTGTAGAATGTCTTTTTTGTCACGATTGAGCGATTGAGCCTATCTAATCCTTCCTGCCCATCTATCTAATCGTTATAAACAATTTAAGCATTGTTGTGTCTTAGCAAATCATAAAGTAGTCAATTGTTGTACGGCCTTATCGACCAATCAAATTAAATTATATTGTTTACTCCGTCATGGAATCGATAAGCAGCAATCAATTTTCGACGAACGGCCTAAGAGGCCACCCTGTCTGATTTTCTGTTACATAGACTCCAGAAGGTCCAACGTAGTGCAAGCAAGTGTTAGGACAGATGAGGAAGACAAGAATGTGGCTGAGTCATAATTTGGATTTCTCTTCAATCATGCAGACCGCTTGGGCCTTGGCTCCTAGAGAAATCCCAATTTATTTGCTTCTCTTGGCATCTTTTTCATCTTCATGGATTGTCTAAGAGAAGTCTTGCCCGGTGGCAATTTCCTTCTCCTGAAATAAACACATACCCAGTAGCAGACAGTTAAAGTTGGAAAGTGGACGATTGTACTCACTCGAAGCACCGATGCAGGAAGTGTAGGAAGGCCGGGTCGTCGGTCCGCACGGCGGCGGCGAGCGTCCTAGATCCGGGCCTGCGCTTGCGACCCTTCGAGTTCGTCACCGTTCGGGGGGAGCCTTTTGAGTCTGGAAATAAGTCAGGAGAATATAATACTTATAGGTCATTTAAACAGTAACTACAGCTTAGTATGTTAAACATTTAATAAAATGTTCTTCGAAAATGATTTCTTAATGGAATCGATGGAACCATTTGATAACCTACTTCACTATGAAACTTACCAAAGAACAGTCGTTTCCTAGTGGCACTGATGAGCAGGTCAGGTGGAGGGGGTCCCAGGATCTCCATGATGCAGGCCAGCTGCTCCGCCTCGTTCTCGCCAGGGAAAATGGGGAAACCCGTATGGAGTTCCGCAAGGATGCATCCTAGGGACGATGTTATTAAGTTATTTGTAAGCAAACAGTTATTTCAATCATCGTGAGCATTTTGTATTGACTAAAAATCAATCAGACAGATCATATTTCTTGTTATAAGAATTAAGGCACTTAAAACAAATAAATGAAGTCACACTGCTTCTAAAATTCAAATATAAGGAACCGGTCAATCAGATGTTTCTTTTTCTCATAAACACACTACTCCACTAATAGTAAAGAAACTAAAAAATCACAATTTACTTTCATTTCCGATCCCAGCGGAATCTCATCTAATGTTCTTTTAATAAATCAAAACAGTCAAGTCCAAAGCTCAATTACACTTTAACTGTAATTAACAACGACTAATAATCAAACGTATCGTAATTTATGTTTAATGTTCACGTTCTAATACAGGCACCTTATTCTGCTAATAAATTATATTGAACACATATTATATTCCTCAATCTTTCCCTTTAATATTCGTACCTACTAAGTACTATATCAGCGGTTTACCTGGAACTGAGAGGTGCTACTAAGTCAGTCAGTATTACTTATGCCGGTTCGTAAGATAACTCGAGGTACTGAATACCAAATTTTAAAACACTTCTCGTGTTAGGTAAACAATTTTTGGAAAACTTGCAAAATCCTGCCTGCGGTGAAAAAATTTGTAAGATTTAAAAAAAAACTCGAGGTACTTTTTACGAATTGTTTCTTTGCAGGAGAGTCCCTCCACAACGAGTTTCTTAACACTGTGTGACCCCTTTTCTTTCCACGAAACCGTATAACCAAGTTCCTGTAGACTCATCATCATCTTCCTGCCCTTATCCCAATCACTTGGGGTCGGCGCAACACGTTTTGTTAAACACAAAATCGTGTTGCAAAAGGATTTGGCTTAATTTTACGACCGGCCGCCTGCCTGACGTCAACCCTCCTCGGGAATGCTTTTGTGGTGGATTAACCGCCACCATACGGTTGTCCCTGGCTGTTTGGGTTGGGTTTATCCCTCGGTCGCCTCTTACGACCCCCACGGGAAGAGAGGGGGTGGTGCTATTCTACTCTGCCGGCACCACACGGCAGTTCCTGTAGACTATAAGTAACAAAAATATGTTCGCAGTAGAATCGCGTATACACTATCGGCTGGGTGTCGGTCGGGTCACCTTTCTCTCGGCTTTCTACCTCGCGCGTCCTTGCGTAATGTGACGGGTCGATGCTCGCATTATCAGCTAACATAACTGACATATTGTATATCTGTGTATTCTTAGGACCCGTGTCATGTCTGTCCATCTCATTGACAGGTTACTAGCTACAGATAGTGCAAAATACGGTGGAATGACCCAGATAGCCGGATTGGCTTCGAATTAGTACTCAAGGTCGAAAAAAACATGCATATGGTTCAGTCACAGAGTTTTGCATTGTTTGAATATGACAAGGACAACTAAAACTTTGCGTGCGATTTGTCATATCTTAAGTATATTAATTTGAATTTCCGCAACCAAACTAGGCAGACGCAAACGTGTGTTTCGTTTCGGAACTTGATCCGTAGTAGAGTTCGTTTTGCTTCGGTTACATTAAAGCAATAAAAAAACTGATGTAAATATGTAATCTTTTTTGAGATACAAATCTACATCGGCCACATTGTGTAACTTGCCATTCATGGGCGCGGTTATCTTTCACTTCATTCAACACAACAGGTTGTTGTATTAATTTGCCAGTCGCTGGTGTGATTTATTTACTTTCTGATAATGCTTTCGTTTTCTTCTGTCACATTTTTGCTAGTTTACATCGTTGGAAAGCATCATATTTCAATCACCTAGACGATATTTCTTTCATCTATAAATTAGCTAGTTTAACCTGAATATCTCTTGTCAGGGTTGATGATTCCATTCCATTGCGAATTATAGCATATGCGTTTTGAGGTATTTAGCCGGATCGCTTTTTTGACATATCATACATAGCATACGTCGGACAGACTGTGATGTCATTTTCTTGGTAGCTTCTAAAATCGCCATATCGTGCGGTACGGTACGTGTCTGATCCAATAGGCTCTGGCTGATATTATTGTGGTTTGGTTTGTCTTCGATGAATGAAGGCTATTTTCCTATACCTGTTTGGTTCAGGCTGCGGCTGTACAAAAACAGAGAAAATTCATGAATTTTAATTAATAAGACACCTACCCATGCTCCACATATCGATGGCGGTGCCGTACTGCAAGCCCAGGATGACCTCGGGGCTGCGGTAGAACCGGGACTGGATGTAGGTGTAGACCCTCGCGTGAGTGTAGCATGAGCTGCCGAAGTCTATCACCTTGATCGAGGAACTGCCTCGCGCCTTCAGCAGTATATTCTCCTAAAAAAAGGAAACAAAAATTCTAGAATCCAAGATATGCACTATTCGAAAATCTGGTTCAAATGGGGAAAACCCCAAGCGAAAGGAAACAAAAGAAAAGAAACGAAAAGAAAAAGTGACTATACAGAGCGAATTTTATTTTGTTCAAAATGTAAATACCTAATACCACAATAACCAAAGTTTCTGAAGTTAGCAAGACAGCTATTTTTATTGGAGAAATGTTTATATAGGTACTTATTCTATATCAAAGTGACAAAGTCACATTTGAATATACAATGCAATGGCCAGGATGTGCCATTATGCACAAAGAGTATTTACAACATATTTAAACTTCCTGCATTCGGAGGAAAAGAAGAGAAAGAAATGACAGTTAATGAATCTTATGTACTTACAGGTTTCAAATCACAATGAATGATGTTCTCCGCCTCCAAGAGTTTGAGGCACCGGAGCAGAGATATGGCGAACCTCCTGATGAGGCTCAGGCTAAAACCATGGTAGTTGTTCTTCTTGATCAGCTCGTACAGGTTGATACTGGAACAGATGAAAGGAGATTCAAAGCTATTTTTTTAAATGTTGGCTTGAAATCGTGAAATATGTAGTTATTGATCAATTTGACGTCAAAGATTTTCTGCTCTCTCATTTTGTTTTAAATCATGTCATCAAAGTTCTTTGCCTAAGGTTGAACGCGCAGGTTACTTCTGACCCTTAAAATAATATCGTCATTATTGTTTTATATTTCAAAACAATCATCCAGTGATAACAAGTGAAGTGCTAACCAATTCTTGATCTTATCTATTCGTTCACTAAAAGCTTTCATGAATACATCTGCTAGAGCCTAATATTTTTTGCCTTTATTTGATCAACAGGTGGCTTAGTCCAATATCTTAACAACCTTAGTTGGAAGATTGCGTGTATCGCCATCATAAATATCTCAATAGCTTTCCGAGTCTTTTAACAGACTACTATTATCGTAAATGATCTTTTCAAAGCCTCTAATGAAGAGGTCAATTTGATTGATTGATATATTAGTATTATAGACAGACGGTACATTAACACTCGTTATGATGAATAGTTTAAATGTCTAAACATTTCATAATTAAAAGGTCAGGCTGTGAAAGAAGTTACAAAAGGTGTGAGAAATAAAGGCAATTAGGTAGGATTTAAAATTACAAATCTTTTCGTATTCAAGTGGCTTTTGAAATTTTAGGATTTGAATTGAAGTAGGTACAGACCATCTATGAATGTGTAATATTTAGTGTATAACTAATGCCATGCTCGCACGCGTGCTGCAGTATATTGCAGTTTTTGACAACCAACCAGAACCCAAATGATAGTCTGTGGCCGAGAAAATAATTAAAAATTATAAAGTGCATGTAACGAGTACCTAAACTGGAATATATGGAAATCTAAAATTGCACTCAAGCAGGGCTCGAACACACACGTAGAAAATGTGCTTTATTAGGTTGGTACACATGCATGATGGCACAGTAGTTACAGCGTCTGCTCGGTACGGTAAGCTTTAGGTAAATTGTGAGTTTAAATCCTACTCGAGTGATTATTTTTTTCTTTGTTTGCTTCAAACAAAAAATTAAATTGTACCTAAATATACTGTACTGACCTCATCAGCTCAAAACTGATGCACAGATGATTCCTAAAGTAGAAGTAGTCCAGCATGTGGATGACATTGTGCACTTGGTCCTTGTCCTTCTGCCGCAAGTGATTCAGCACCCTTATTCTTAGGATGCCTCAAACAAAAAATAAATTGTACCTAAATGTCCTGTACTGACCTCATCAATTCGAAACTGATGCACAGATGATTCCTAAAGTAGAAGTAGTCCAGCATGTGGATGACGTTGTGCACTTGGTCCTTGTCCTTCTGCCGCAGGTGGTCCAGCACCCTCACTTCCACCAGGGCCTGGTGGTGGAACCGCTTCTTGTTTCTGATGGCAAAGTCAACACTTTTATTCTATGTAGGAATCAGAGCATACTTATTCATAAACAAAGAGTTCCTTTATAAAATTAGATTCTTCTCTTTTAAATCCCAAATGTAGAATTGTACTGACTTAAGTCTATCTCGGGCCAATCAGTTCAATATAATATAACATCATGTAGCTTTCTTACGCGTGCACTTGTCATTTTGTCCGTTTGTCGGCACAAGATTTCCAAAAGGTTGCTTGCTTGCTTATAGTTAACTTCATCCCCGGACAGGAATATCATCAGAAAACTATCTAGAAGTGCCAGTTTAACTAAGCCACATAAAAAAAACACACACCACTCTTTTATCTCTTGCGGTGTAAGCAGAGCTTTAACATTAAATTGGAAGTCGATATATACCTGATGATTTTGATGGCCACCTGGGTTCCGTTCCGGTGGTCCAAGGCGCGGATCACTTGGCCGAAGGAACCCTTCCCGATCACTTCCAAAATTTCGTATCTGTAGCCTATGTGGTCGTGCATTTGCTGGAAGTAAATGAAAATAAAACTGATATTAATAAAATGTACAAAATATATTACTGAACAGATAAGAGTGGACCTATATGTCGCAGTATGATAGCAGAATGGATTGGTGGCAAGATTCACGCTAAAATCCTGAATCTGCTTAGGACGATGGCCGATAAACCTCTACGATTTTGCCATAGCCGGCTTTTGGTCAGAATCCTAATTCTGCCATCGTACTGCAAACAAACTCCTACAAAGTTAGAACGGATAACAGTAATAATAACACAACCTGTCTGACCATCAGTAGCAAAACCCCATTGACAAAGCTATTAAAACCTTTATAATACTTCTCTTATATTTGACGTAGGTAGAACTATTGCTTATGTTTGACAATATGGCGCGGCGTAATACGCGCACTCTATTAGGTATGAATATTCTAAGCTCTAGAGTGTCACATTGATTTTTTTAAGTGGTTGTAAAAGAGATTAGAACAATTCTCTTCATTTACCTAGTTCAAGTATTTGCAATATCACTAGTTTTGTTTAGGGTATTATTAAAACCTTGTCATTTATCTGCGACGCGTAACTTCTAATATGGTGTGTACCTGTACATATTTGATAGCATCAGATATGAAATAAACTTTGATGTGATATTCAAATAATGCATTTATCAGCGAGTAAACTATACGCTGCAGTATGTTTTATAATTATAACATCAAACTAGCCTTTTTTATAAACCGTGAAAAACTTGTTTAATTATGATCTCTTTCGGTTGATAGGTAGTTAGATGCTACTGATACCATTCCAATACATATTATTCAAAAGCTACAAAAATACGGTGATTTTTAATATTCCCAACAGAAAAGATATGAGCTGAAAAGCGAAATCTTTTCAGTTATTTTCAGCTTTTGTTGGCTTTTCGATAGGAATTTTATGAAAGACCGATATTTCTTCGCAGATGCTTAGTTATTTATAGAATGTATCGTATTGAAGGAGATAGGCACATGTTCTACATTGTAACATTACAGCGGAGGCTTGTAATTGAGGGCCCAAAATATGTGTATTATTATTCCAGTATTCAGCCTAAAATAGATCGCCCATTTTCGGGTTAGACTTAGGGCCTGTATTATTATAAACTACATTAGGCTTATGAGACCCTACAGATGTGTCTCTCATGTAATTTATAACAAAGATAATCCTTGTATACAAATTGCGTATTTTCGTGGTATTTCCAATTTGTACCTATAATCTGATGTAGCGGTATCACTAAGTATTATTATTTTTTCAATACAGCTGTGAAATGGGCGTTTGCAAAGATCAATTCACGAAAGTCACTTTTTAAATTCTTATTTTTAAAAACGCCTTCTGAAAGTAGAGTGAAATTGAAATATCTCCATGGACGGTCGTTTCCAGGGTCAAGACAAGAACCACTTCATAGCAAAGAGCTACGAGTAGCTTGCTTTGAAGAATCAGCAACATAGCTTGCTTTAAAATGATATGATATGAATTATGATTAAATTTAAAGAGCTGCCATAAGTTCACTTTAACCACAACAATCCACTGCTGGACATGGGGAAGACCCTTATTGGGGAGTATTACCATACTTTATTCGCTGGAGGATTGGCGAGCGTAGTGCAAGTGGATGTAGATATTCACTCAAAGAGAACGCTGCTGCCTATTGCCTGGATTTATCTCTTAGTCGCCTTTACGGCACCCACGGGTAGAAATTGGGTGATGCTATTCTAAGCCGCTACCATACGGCACGGTGATGAGTTAAGTCGTACTATTTTTAGATTAGTATAAAATATGCCAAATCGCGCGGAAAATCTTTGATGTCATATTAAAACACAAATGCTGTGACTGAACTACACCCACAGAGAAAAATAGACTTGGAATACCTAAATAAAAAACAACCAGCTTTAGCAGCTTTGCAACAAGAGTTTGTAACTGATAGATAAGTAATTTGCATTAAAATACAAGTATCGTAGTAAGCATATTTACCGTCGTGGTTTCTTATTTGTTATACTTTGTTTGTCTATGATTTCAGTGTTATAAAATATTTCAGATCATTTACCTTAATGGTTAGCCTCTTCAAATACCGTTTGAGAACGTATTGTACTGACATCGTTTGTAAAATGATACCATCTGATACGAAGTCTCTAAAGGCTCCAAAGCCGCTCTTTCAAGCAGACTGATTCTTTGTAAACGCCTGGATTCAATAACATGGCTTGTTAGACACAAAGCTAGAACATCCCTATTGAAAAGTGGCTTATTTTTGAAAAGAGGGAGCTTATTTCATTTTTTATATTTATTCATTTCAGTACCTAGTTATGCAGATCTGTTGTCGGAGTTAGTAAGAGACCGTTTAAAAACTGTGACGTCAGGTTTCATCGGGTCGTTCACGATAGAAGAAGTGGTCAAAAGTAATTTGCTTGGTCATAATCAGAAGTAATTTATCAGTATGCATTTATTATGTTATGAAATAACTAGACGGGGCTAAATTTTTTATTATTTATAACATAGCAGTAAGGCGAAAAACACACGCAGCGTCCATTGGTGCCTTATTATTGCACGCACAGTGCATCCGTCAGCGCAAAAATATCGTACGGAAGCCTTTTTCAAAAAATTCGACATTAACCATATGTGTATAAGATAAAGGTCAATACCTACACAAAAATTCCTTACATTCGTAATTAGGTATGAACTAACTAGAAATCACACAGCTCAGTGAATATGAGCTTATATCTTTCGATTTCGATGTAACTTGAAGGAAATAGTGTTCTCGGCTCATTGGGTAGGTAAAAGTACCTATCATCATGTTTCATCTCCAACAAATCTCCAATATCCTTTGTATTCATTGGAAAAGCTTTAAAAGTAAAAACAAATTAGACAGCTTTTGAGTCCTTTGTTTGAAGAGCACGACTTCTTCAATTTCGAGATTTACTTATCTAGCGAAAAGTTCAAGAATCTTCAAAATTAATTTGGCAATGTAAACAACTCGGTTGATTTTACCAGGTACTTACAATTTGCCTACGCAGTTTAGTGGGCTAAGCATTCGCTATTTGAAGATATAATTCTTTTCCAGGGAGTTATTTGCTAGAAAACAGGCATCGGCTTTTATTTTGATTTACTCGTCTGATGGTTCCAGATTCTTACCTTGTAATACAATCTACCGTTTTTGTCATCACATTCGCAGTTATTGGGCAGGAACTCTGATGCCAGAGACCTGCCTGCTGTTTCACCTGATGGCGATCATCAACTAAGGATATTTCTTGTAGCTCAATAAATTGTGTCCTACGAAGGAGAGCCCCAGAATACTCTAGCTATGTGCCTTAGTTTCTTCATCTCACCTTGTGATAGCTGCCATTCTCGTCATCATATCCGCAGTTGTTGGGCAGGTTAGCCCTCGCGTGGACCTTGCTGGAGTCCAAGCCCAGGAACCAGATTTCCGGGAACTTCCTGATCTCCGTCCGCTCCCACTCCGTCAGACGGTCCCCGTAAAGTTTCAGGGCCTCTGTGGAAGATGAAGTGAAATGACATTAGTGAGTAAGTGACTTTTGAAAGTGAATTTAAGTATTAGTGATATTTCGCAAGTGATTTTTATAAGTAGAAGCTTTAGTGTTTTTTTAGGTTGTTGCTTTTATTACAAATATTGATACAGGATAAAAGTTTAGCTTGATTTAAAAGGTCAACTTATATAGTCCACCAAACAACTACAAGCAAATTACAAGAGTCGAAAAACGACAGCAGCGTGGCTCTGCAGTTCAGTTACCGTATTTAAAATTGTATAGATATGACAACTTGAATTTGAAATTGTGTGGATATGACAACTTGCGATGAAAATCAATATACACGAAACAAATCCTGTATGCATAAAAGAAAAATGATAATACACACAGTTACGTTTGATATCATAGATATCAAAATCTTAAATACGATTAATATTACAGATATAATAAATAGGTCTAAAAACTAACACCCTACCTTACTGATATTGAAAAGTAACTTGGTCTGTTTGTCATATCATCATCATTGGCCTCATACGTCTGTGACAGACGATTTATTCAGTGTCTGAGGCAAGATTTTTCATGGCTGTATAAGCCGATACGGGAGCGGCATGACTTTCCGCACGCTCTACAAACGAAGGTGGAATTAGAGACTGGCACATGTATGTTTAGATGTCGATTTTGCCTTTTGTTTGCGAGACCAGCGAACCAGGCATCGTCTTGAGCTTTACGCCCATCAAACACACGCTTTCTCCATACATCCCTATTCTCAGCAAGCTTCTCCCAGCTTTGATGGTCGATGTCAAACGCAGCCATGTCCCGTCTGGCGCAATCTTTGAAACGTAGCATCGGTCTTCCAACTCCTCTTTTGGCGTTAGCTACGGCGCCAAGCAGGACACGCCGCGGTAGACGCGAAGGTTCCATGCGGTACACATGCCCTAGCCACCGCAATCGTCTTTGCTTAAGCAAAGCGGTAAAGCTAGGCAGCTGTGCAATTTCTAGAACTCGCTCGTTTGTGACTCTGTCCTGCCAAGTTATATGCAAGATGTTTCTTACGCAGCGCATATGAAATGTGTTGAGTCGACGTTCTTGTTTTGCGTACGAAGTCCAGGTTTCAGCTCCATACAAGAGTATGCTTAGAACGCAAGTTTGGTAAACAATTATCTTGGTTTTTGTGGTCAGGTGTTTATTATTCCATACTCTTGTACTGAGCCTGCCGAACATGGTCGCCGCTTTGCCGATACGAGTATTGATCTCAGCATCGAGGGTGAGATTGTTCGACACAGTCGACCCCAAGTAGCAAAACTTGTCAACTATGTTCAAGGGAACGCCAAAGCAAAATACGTGATGTTTCTCCACCTTGAGCTAGCACTACTGTTTTTTTGGCATTAATGGACATTGAGAACAGAGAACACGCGTGGGAAAACTTATCAACAATGTCTTGAAGCTCACTTTGAGAATTAGCAACGAAGGCTGCATCGTCAGCGAACAAAAGGCTATCGACGAATAAGTCATCGCGGTTACGCTTTGACTTAAGAAGCGAGATATTGTACAGCTTCCCGTCAGCCCTAGTGTGCAGGTGTATACCCTGTTGGTCATCGCCGAAAGCAACTTTAAAAAGCAATGAGAAGAAAATACCAAACAGGGTAGGAGCCAACACGCAGCCTTGGCGAACACCTCTACGCATTTCGAACGGCTCGGATGTATTGCCGTTAAAAACAACAGATCCTTTCATGTCCTCGTGGAAGGATTTAATGAGGCTTAGAAGTTTTGGAGGGCACCCGATGTTTAAAAGTGCAGTATAGAGTCCTTCCCTGCTCACGGTGTCGAAGGCTTTGTTAAGGTCGACGAACGCCACAAACAGAGGTGTTTTCTGCTCTCTACACTTTTCCTGCAGTTGGCGAAGTGTAAAGATCATATCTGTTGTGGAACGTTGGGCGCGGAATCCACATTGCGATTCGGGATATACACGATCAGCAAGTTTCTGGAGTCTTATTAAGACTAACCGAGCAAATAATTTACCTACTATACTTAAAAGGGATATTCCACGATAACAGTTACAGTCACCGCGGTCACCTTTGCCTTTGTATAGGGTAATGATGTTAGCATCGCGCATATCCTGTGGTATATATCCCGCTTCCCAACATTTACACAACAGATTGTGCAGGATGGGTAATATGCACTTGAGCCTGATAATTTCGGCGTGGGTACCATCGTTTCCAGGTGATTTTCCAATTTTAAGCTGCTTTACAGCCTTGTGGTACTCCCTTATGGTAGGAAGATCATCTAACTCAGACCAGGTGGCTAGTTTTGGCATGCAATCTGCAGCTTCTGGCATTATGTTCACTGGTTCTGAGTAGAGACCAACATAATGTTCTACCCATCGTTCGAGTTGGCGTTGAGCATCTGTAATAACAGATACCTACCTACATAATAATTACGTAAATAGTTAATTTCATTATGTAAGTAACCAAAAAGTCTCCATTATAAGTTATAAATAAGCACAGATTCGAAATTCAAATAATCTTCATGGAATTCTCTGAAACTCTATTTACCAACCGTTTGAAGTTGGCCAAACCACATTTCAATAGTAATCTTCTTATGCTAACATCATCAAACATACAAATATATTCAAGTGTTTGTACATCTAAGTCTGGGCACAGAATATATATAATAGTACTAGGTAGTCTGGGTAAGTAGCTCAACCCTTGGTACTTTGATCCAATCATCTATGTAAACAATATTTGAGACAGTTCGTGATAGGTTGTACAAAATGTTATTAGGTAGGTAGGTATGGTCTATGAGAGACTTATAAAATTCTCATTTAATTCACCGATATAATTATTTGCCATAGCCACTTGCATATTAGTTCCTGTTACTTTTAATATAGCAATAGGTATATCGTCTGCCAAGTGTATTCGTAATTTGAGAGGTAAGGCGACAATATTTTATACTCTAGATGAACTTAGAACTATTGCTCTTTCTCGTTATAAATACGTCCTTACTTCTCGTTATAAATCGTTATTTTGAATTCACGAATTTTCGATATTGCCAGTGACACTTGCGCTACTGAGACGAATCTAACTACACCTCACATGTCAAGATCCGCCCAGGCGTTTGGACTGTAGCCCGTGAAAACGAATTGCTTGTCTACAAAATACATACAATACCTACTCCTGAAAACATAATCCTCCCTAGGCAGTCTGGTATAAAGGGCGGCCTACGTCCAGCAGTGGACTGATGGTATGTGGTGTTTTCCAGAATGTAGTACCTATATTTAGGTACCTGTAGGTACCTGGTTTATAGCTACATCCACTTGTCTATTTATGGCGGCTTCCTGTGACGTAACGGCTGGGTCAAGTTCAGGTCGACTCTCAAAATAAACCCACTTTTCGGTTCGATGGTTCGGCTCTCGCAATAAAATTCCTATCTGATAGATCAAAGCTAAAATGTACGTCAACCGCATAAGTTAATTTATTTCCTAAAATCGGAAATGTCACAACCATTACAGCTACCTACGCAATACGAATCCCGATTCGTACTTAATTGACGTCAAATTATTTTGATTCTGAAATAAAGTTCACCGGCAATTTTCAGAAATCGTATCAGAATTTTGTTTTGTGACGTCACTGCTGTACCTCCTAAGGGCCCGTGATGGCGAGGACCCTTGAGGCCAAGGTCAGGTCAGCCTGGGCGGGACACGTGATGCGACCATCTCAAACCTCGAACGAAACAGGAAGCAACACGTAGTAGCAGTTGGTAAGTATACAAAGATGCTTAGATACCATTATTTATTAATAATTTTCGTCTAAGCAAATGGTAGTTTTCCGCCCCGGGACGGTTATTAAAAAAGCTTCAACAGCTCGTCAACCCTTTACGCAACTGAAATGTGATATGTGGGAAAAAATACAAACTCGATAAAAAGCTGAATTTGAGGCTGATGTGACAATGATAGCATCTAGCTTTTACGCTCCGAAAAAAAACTAACTGTAAGGAGGCGTGTCTCATGCCAAGTGCAATTGTAATGATAAACTAAATATTACCTAACTTAATGATAATTTGTTTCAGTTATGAGGACATCGTTGGATCTGCGGGGCCTTTATTGTGTTTTGTATAGGTAAGTTTGTAAGACCCGGAGCTGCAGTCGGCAGGGATTGTGACTTGTGGAAGATGATTCAAAGGCCGGGTTGGTGATGAGTCGTTTATTATGGAGAGAAGGAAGGAAGAAGAAAGGCCCTGAAATTCAGGGCCTGATTAGTGATACTTTTCTAGATAAGAGATGGAAATAATAAATACTCGTAATAAAGATGTAATGAAATGTTGTCTGCGAAAGAAAGTCATGTGCCAGAAAATGTCGATTTGATTTTGAAGTTGGATGATGTCACGGTTATGAATGAGCAGTTTGTGGGGGGAGTATGGTGTGATGAAGGTTACGTTACAAGTTAGCCTGAAAAAGCACAATAAAGGTTTGGTTTTCTAAATATCAGCAGAAACCAAAAATGAAGCTTCGACAGAAATAGGTGATCAATCACTTTGAGCTAAACCTATTTTTGTATATCTTCAAGAGACTTTGTGACCTTTGATCTTTAAGGAATCGACAATCTGGGTAAGAAAGAAAATTCTGTACAAATTGAGTTTTATGTTCTGTGGTTTGTAAAGAATCAAGTTATGATGAATGATGATGGATGAAGTTTTTGCTTTACACAAGAAAAACATTCCACATAAAATTAAGAGTGAAAGCTTGAAAATCAGAAAATTAGCTACCTATAGTACCTACGTGAGTACTAATTATTTATTCCGTGCCTATAGTTCATGTCGCAAAATTTTAATATAGTGAAAAACGTGGTGTGAGATATGACAAAATTCTTGGATGTTATACCTGATAAAGATCATCATCATCATCTGTCTGCCCTTATCCAAATTTATTTGGGGTCGGTGCAAGATGTCTTTCTCTTCCATTCTTCTCTATCAGCCGTCAAATCTTTGTTTACACATTTTTGATGCATATCAAAACAAATTGATCTATCCATCTATAGTTCTATCCACATTCATATTCAAATACGCGAAGTCCTTTGACCTAGTTTGACACTATGGTCTACCTACACTACTCTATAGAAAGTTGTCAAGACGGCAGATATTTTTAAATGTTATTATATGATATAATATCGTCATTTTGCGAAATGGACATAACGCGCTGAGACGTCATGAAATGCGAGATTCTGCAACTGAAGTTTCCGCAGCTGAGTTATCAGAAGTAGAGAAAACTACTCACAGCTAAATAAGAAATCACAAATAAAGATCATAAAATCCGTTTCCTTTCTGTCAAAAGGAAAATGAAACATTTTCCTTTTAATCTTTCAAACAAGACGACATTTAAACGTCGACTGAGATATTTTACTGTGCATAAATGATTTAAGTGATATTTCTTTTTCTGTAAAGAACTGTTCTGAAATTATAACAAGAAATGGCGAAAGTTCTCTGAACCGCGAGAAAAATGTTTCAATTATACCGAGCGGTTTCAGAGGGCATAAATTGAAACTGAAATATGAAGAGATTCTGTTTTTCTAAACAAAACTAAAAACATCTACAGACGCAGACGCATCGACATAATTTATTTCCTTTAATTTCGTGAGTTTATCTCTATAATTTCACCTCTGCAGTATTCTTCTTCTTTAAATTAATAAATAACTTTTTAAGTACATAATTCACATTTTCGAGATGCGTATTCTTATTATCTGTAAAAAGAAACAGTTTCTGTCAATCGCTGAAAATCTTACCTACTTGTTACACCGTTACATAAAACTGCTATACGTGACAAACAAAGCATGTTCATCACTTGAATACAGCTATATTTGGCGCATACTCTCATACTTACTATTTTTCCTTCCATTTCCTTCTTTATTTATAAACCACACGTGTAAGTATGTTTAGCGGCTTCTTTAGGTTTTTTTAAATAAGGCTCTTCGAATATTTATTCGCATAGGAACCTGTTTAGTGAACCAGTTTTGTGACGAAAACGGATCCGGCAAAACCCCGGAAAATTATGCGGTACCTACGACTGAAAACGACTTAATTTTTTCTGCACATGTTGTCAAATCTCACAATACAATCTAGAACGATAATATTATAGTCGCGCAACTGAATTTTGATGACCACAAATCGTTCAGCATTTTAATTTAAGTACAGATAAGATTTGACTGCCCTTTAAACTGAACTGAATTAAAAACTGATGGTCTTAAAAATCAATTACGGGCAAGTATTTCTTAAGTGTTCTAAGGGTCGATTGGATTACGGCTATAATAGAATCCAATCTTGGTTCGATAAATAAAGTTTGGGCTGTTCCTAAAAATGTCTGGAGTACATTTTGAATGATATCACTTAACAGACAAAATAGTAATTTAAGGGATCAACTTATAATGGTTTTCTTAGTATTTCTTCTTTCGTAATATTTTTATATGTAAAACCAGTATAAGTTGGTTCCTCAAATGGGTAGGATTATGTGTTGGCGAAATCATGCTCATTTTAAAGTTTAAAAAGTACCTGACATAAACGAAGTTGCAAAATTGGGGACACCCTGTTTTAAATATATCAGGCGTTTCGTTACTTTTTAAGTACTCGCGATTACTTCCATACTTAACGGGTCTTGTCGCAATAGTTTATAGGTAAATAAGCGATTTAGTCTGCCCGCAACCATGACTGATGAATATCAGGCGTTTCATTTTCTTCATTCTTATCCGAACTATGCTTGTTTCACACGTCACATTTTTGTATATTTATGTAGTTCCGAGCACGTCGTCATATAATGCTTTATTGCCAAAAAGTTATTGCCATTGGCATTACATTGACCATCAAACGCTCTAAAATTCAGCGACTGAATTTACGCAGCTCGAACTATTTTCATAAATCCCTCGCATTACCCTAGTTGGTGTGGTGTGGCGGGGTAGTAAATAGCTTGTTAAATTGAGTGGAGTGTTTGAACAACCCAACGTTCCGATCCTGTACAAACACTGCGGGTTCTCATTACTCTGCGTTCAGTTAATCGATGTTTTCATTTTATACTGGGGGAGTACCTATTTATGAATAGACATAACTACGAATCTATATAGTCTCATTTGACTTGTTGAGTATTGAAGGAAACGTGGTATCAATAAACGTTAAAAAAATTAACCAAAAGCTTCTTTTACAAATTCGTAGAGTTTTTTCTGCTAGCTACAACTTGGCCTTTGCCAATCTCATTTGACGTCTCTTCGTCTTCACAAAACCGTTGCTTGTTGTCGTCTAATTATATAGAGACCAACGACAGATTCAACAAAATAATAATTATTATGCAAAAAAAGTCGTATCTATAATTCTTTATTTACAAGTAATTCGGGCAGACCTTTTAAGCTTTTCTCCTTTCCATTAAATGTTAATAAATATTTACTGAAAGTTCCATTTTATTTTCGCCCTCGGGCCACCTGTTTGTGCCCATCACTTTTATGGAGATTATAAAAAGGAATCTCTATTTTGCGTGAGAGAGATCCATTAAAAGTTGTGGGTACCTAAATCTGCCCACCCCTTGTCATGCTAAAAAATAGGTTATATTTTTCTGAAAAGTGAGAATGATAAATAAAAGTAGGTTAGAAATTATAAGCCTCCTTCATTTTATAGGGTTATTGAATGTCACTAAAGTTCGTCTCAAACGTATAATATCGTGTCCGTCCAGTCATGGGTAAATATAAAGATAAACACTTCAGAGTGTAGGTAAGCTGTCGGAGTCGGGTTCCCTTATTGCAACAACATTCATGTGTGATGTGATATGCTACCTCCTAGCTATTCTGACGTAGCAAGCATTATTAGCCGTCTGGAAAGCGTCCTCTTCAGCACAATTTAGCTGGAGTTGACCCTCATCACGACTACAATCAATAGCCTAGTGTCACTTTAAGACCAGAAAGCTCAGAAAAAGACGCGATACATTCATAGTAGGCAGTGTGTACCAAGTGGAGTAACTCTCGCGTAGCAACCATCATTCATTAGCTACCTCCAGCGCTCCAGGTCTCCAGCACAATTGAGCTTGAGTTGACCCACATCAAGGCTACAATCAATACCCTAGTGTCACTTTAACACTAGAAAGCTCGGAAAAAGACGCGGGATCTTTATATCTAGTAGGCAGTGTGTAGATAAAGTGGAGTAACTCTCGCGTAGCAACCATCATTCATTAGCTACCTCCAGCGCTCCAGGTCTCCAGCACAATTGAGCTTGAGTTGACCCACATCACGGCCACAATCAATACCCTAGTGTCTCTCCAAGACGAGCAAGCTTGGAAAAGATGCGCAATTTTAAGAAAAAATTGTATGTGCTTGTAAATCTCCATTTAAAAAGTTTGCTCCATTGTTGGGTCGCTATCATCCGGCTGCACACAATTTTTATCGGTTATTTAAAGTATTTTCAAAAGAATCAGTCACTGATTGAAACAGTGCGGCTTTTATTTTTTCAAGATTTTGGTAACTTTATGATGGATTTCAGGCAGCAACGGAGTCGCAAACTATAGTAACTTGAGAACACTTACCGCCAGAACTTCCACGATGCATGTCACATCCCCTCACGCGAGCGAGACGAGCAAGTCGCGACAACTACTAATTGAATCAGGCCAAACTGAGCAAGTTCCACGTCACTCATCTTCGGATAGTTCAAGTTGCATACTTCCATACATAAATCACGCCTACATCCCTTGCGGGGTAGGCAGAGCGTCAACGACCGTAAAAATACGATCGTTATCGCCACGTCTGACAAATATTCGAGGGCCGTTTTAGCTATTGTCGTGTCACTATAGGGACAAGTTATCAGCCTGTCGCCTAAAATTGCAATACACATGAAACCCATGAGTCCCTTAGTCGCTTCTTACGAGACCCACAGGAAAGAAATGGGGTGATGCTATTCTAAACCGGCATCACACGGCATTGTCGGCATGATGCATGTCACATCCCCTCACGCGAGCGAGACAAGCGAGACGAACAAGTCGCGCCAACTACTAATTGAATCAGGCCAAACTGAGCAAGTTCCACGTCACTCATCTTCGGATAGTTCAAGTTGGGAGGTTGGGATACTTCATTATAATCACTTGGTGTTCGACAATTTGCTACGTAGATACATCGCCAGCACATCCGCCTATTTAAAATAGGTGAAATTAAGTATGTGGCTTTTATTTGTGCCATTGTGCCAGATTTTGGTACCTATGTCATGAATGTCAGGCAGCAACGGAGTCGCAAACTATAGTAACTTGAGAACACTCAAGTTACTATAGTTTGCGACTCCGTTCCGCCAGAACTTCCAAACTTCCATGGTGCATGTCACATCCCCTCACGCGAGCGAGACGAGCAAGTCGCGCCAACTACTAATTGAATCAGGCCAAACTGAGCAAGTTCCACATCACTCATCTTCGGATAGTTCAAGTTGGGAGGTTGGGATACTTCATTATAATCACTTCGTGTTCGAGAATTTGCTATCCACATAGATACTACATCGCCAGCACATCACTCTACTCATTGAATAGGCCAACTTATATCGGTTTTTCACACAAATACTAAGAAAGAGAAGGGGCGTCAGACACTAAATAAATCGTCTGACACAGACGTATGAGGCCAATGATGATGCTGACCAAGAAAGACTCGTATAATTTAAACTCTGAAATGGGGGTAGGTTGACGACTTAGTTGACGATGTAAGTACATAATAGTTGAAAAACTAAAAATATAAGGTAGGTAAATCAGCTCATGCAAGTGCAACAAACAAAATCTGCGACTATCACTTGTTTACTTGTTTGACAGAAGCCACCTTACATCTTACGTCTCACGTCTACTCTGTGCAGCTCGCGACCTGTGCTAAGAATGAGAAAATTATGTATGCGGATTTAAGTAGGTTCAGTTCACATCAATAGACGCGGATGCAAAAATGGCAAAAAAGTTTGGAATAGTTAAAGCGGAGAGAGATTTTGGTGCCAAAAGGAGAGATTTCGTCCAAGTTATAATGGCTTGAGATGACAGCGCTTTCGCAACTTTTTACCAATTGACGATGGGACAGAAATATTTCATCCATTCCATAATTGAACAGCTGGATATACAGCTGGCATATTTTTATAGATCAGTATCAAATTTTTGTATGTTTTATATTTATAATCATGCTATGCTATTCTTTGATTCCCAGACATAAGGCGGGAAACAAATTTAACGTCCGTCTGTGCGTTATTTTTATTTTCATACATACACGATTTATATCAAACAATTTGACGGAGAGGCATCCGCTAGCTCAGCGTATCTAAAAACGCGGCGTTGACGAATGCGGCTGTCAAACCGTTCGACATATACTTACCGTATTTATGTAGGAAGACAGGAAGAAGGTCGAAATTGTTCGATCGCATGCGTTAAGCAGCGCAAAATTATCGCATAAATAGACAATACATGTGTTTTTCGCCTTATATATATACCATGTTTTGATATCCTTTGATTCCCAGACACAAAATAGCGAGCACCACTGCGAGCACCTGGAAGCTGGAAGACCCTTGACCCTTCGGAGCCCTGCACTGCATATGAATGAGACTGCGGCGTCGTATTGTACAATGATGCTGCATAATCAATACTGAACTTTGTTTAAGGAAAATGTAGGGTAAATTTTATGTAGGTATGTATGAGAGAAAAATTGATAAGCCTCTGACTTTGTCCGCACAGCGATGTTTATTCGCGTACTGCAATTTTTTTCTTGCGCGATATTTTATTTTGTATATATATTTTTTCCGTCAGTGCGGAAACTCGCAGGCAAGAAAAAATTTGCGCGGCATGAAATCGCTGTGCGGATAGAGCAGAAGGTGAGTCAAAGAAAACTATCATCATTCTTAAAAAATACAAGGATGTACAATCCTTTGTTCTTAAAAAATACAAGGATGTAAAATCCTTTGAAGCCCACAAGGCGTATTTTTTAATTAGTCAAAGATATGATGCATGCGAAATCGGATATCTTTTAATTAAAAAATGTAACATGCATTCGATCTCTACAACGCCTCTTTACCCCAAAATTACCATTTGCCGCTCTAAGCAGATACCTATGTTTTCTCCTAAATATTTAGACAGTTGATGAAATATGTCAGGTACTGAAACGTAAAACCGTACTGCTGAAGTCCTTGAAAAGATTGAATTCCCTACAGATATGAGGAAACAAGCAAAATGGCTTCCCGGTCAGCCTTGACCCGCAGAGCTATTGTATTGTTACTAGGTAGAGTAGGGACAGAATCCTTACAAAGACACCCGGCGGAAACGACTGAATTCTAAATGCGACTGTTACAACAGTGAATAAAGAAAAATTTTTGATTGCTCTAGCTAGCTATGAAAGGGTTTACTTTTATTTTCTCTGTTAGTAAAAACAAGTTAAAAGAAACAGCAGTTGAAGGTAGGGCAGGTTGAAGAAACACAAACTACTCACTTAAAATCTTTTACTTCTCTATATGCTTGAAGGTACGTTTCGACCATCTGACGACTACCCAAACACAAAGAAGATATTTGAATGAATATAAGGCAATCATTAAGATAAAAACATCAAAAATATTGATTTATATGAAGAGAAATAAAACCCTTCTCCAAAAACAGATATAAATCCACAGGTTTTCTCATGGACTGAGAAAGAAACAAATATGAGGCTCATTAGTATTCAAAGTTCGTAACAAAAAATTAAAATTTTATTACGAGAGTGCTAAATTCCTAAAGGGTTCAGGTAGTTCCATAATAGGGTTCCTGCGATCTTCAAAAGTACCTAAGTAGTACTTCGAGGGCCCTAATAAAGGCACTTTGAAGTTACGTATCAAGGTTAAACGATTACCTTCATTTTCTTTTCTCTCTAGAGGTGAAAATATTGTTTTGTTCCTTCTTTTATTTGATTTGGCGATAATGGATGTGACTTTGATGTGCCTATTTTGTTATATACTCGTAAATGAATTACGAAGGAAACCGCACGCATATAACAATATGACAGAGTTTGTGTATTCATTTGGTTTCAAAAATTTTATGCTCAAATTGACATGCTTAAGATAAAATACATTTTAACAAATACCTAGTACATTTTACAGAATTGTCTGATTTGATTAAATGTCGCGACCCGAGTAGGTAGGTACATTAATATGATGAGTTATCATGTCATTTCATCCAATATAGGTACAGTTTTTCATACACACACGCCATGAGATGTAAGTAAAGCTATAATTACAAGAGTACCTACTCATCAAGTGTAAAGCATATTTATCGTTAACTTAGCCGAGGAAATTGAGTAGGTATTAGGTATTATTTTTCAAGAGCAATTTCAATACTGAGTAGGTGAAATTATGTAGCGATCCGGTCCCATCCATCATTTATTATACTGTAACAGCGATCTCGAAAATCGTTGAGATTTTGTTTAGTCATGAGAGTTTTGGAAGGAAACGAAGAAATTCTTGTCGAAAAACATGGTACAATTTATTAGTAAGTATCTATGTATTTAAAGAAAGACACACATAGTCCGTTTGTACGTTATTCATTCGATTCTCCACCCTACCTTCATATGAATAATGTTTTTATTTAAATAAAATATAAATTTAAATAAATGTCAAACGGCATCCCACAACGCTGCGTCGACTGATGCGTCTGTCAAACCGTTTGACATAAACCGTATTCGTATGAAAATAATGTGGAAAATAGAACAAACGGCGCACAAACGGATTTGCAAGCTTTTTAAGTTTTCTAAAATAATAAAGTCGTCACAAGACTTCTGTAGTCGATTTCATTGCGTCGGGACTCGGAACAATTCTATACTTAGAAATCTCGTTTCCCGGATTTTTCCTGTCATTTCCTACCGGACGAATAATCTTTCCTACAGACGTCACGGTTCTGGTTACAGTTGAGACAAGTTATAAAGCCTGATTTAGCAGTTCTCAGAGTTTTGGTATGTGTTTGACAGACCTAAATAACGTTGGTTTGGCTTACACGAAAGTAGGGGCGTCGAATAGACCATATTTGACAGCTGTCAAACCTATACTAGTAGACACGTCATCAAAGTAAAATAGACCTTGTCATAGTATTAACATGATTTTGACAGTTGTTAAATATGGCCTATTCGACGGACTGACTTCGGCAAGCTAAGAAAAATTTTGCTTTGTTATTTTTGGTCAATTTAGTATTATTGGTATTTATCTGGGATACTTAATCTTGTTATTTTGGGATGAGGCAGGAAAAATAGGCATCCAGATTAATATAGATGAACTAGGATATTAAAGGGCACTGGTTGTCCTTTCCCTCTAAAAGGGCATGGTTCAGAGAGGTTTATCTCAATAAATAGATATTAATAGGTTTACAGATCGGTGGCTTAACCTCTAATGTATATTTCTTAGCATTTTGTATTTTCGTAGCATTTAGCTACGACGTACTACGAATGGTTATTACTATTTTTATTTTATTACCTTAATAATAAATAAGGCTAGATACACAAGTAACGTCCGGATGTGCGTTATTTTTACATAAGATAGCGCTGCGCAAAAATAATGCTCAATCGGTTACCTATGTTATTTCTCGTTATATTATTCGCACTATTTGTATATTATCCAATAACATTTATTTCCGTACGAGTTATCCATTATTTCTTGCAAACACCATGAGTACACTAGGTACTCGTATTGCCAATACCAATTTTGCTTTGTTTGTGCTCAATCTGCCTTGAACGTGATATAACATAACATGACCCGTACACGTGAACTGCGTTGAAATCAATTACATAAGGATCCAAAATATACTGGTTTCGCATGCAAATGCTGAGAAAACTAGTATAAAATGGTACCTTAAATTTGTAGGCTGATGTGCTGGCGTAGATAAACAAGATTACGTATACAGGTGAGGAAAACATTGCAGGCGTGATCAGGACCATGAAACTGAACAGTTTTATGATCCTGATCACGCAGGCGTGCAAATTTTTCGGTACATCGTACCATTTTCTTGAAACTCGGTCATCATCATCATTGGCCTCATACGTCTGTGACAGACGATTTATTCAGTGTCTGAGGCAACATTTTTCATGGCTGTATAAGCCGATACGGGAGCGGCATGACTTTCCGCACGCTCAACAAACGAAGGTGGAATTAGAGACTGGCACATGCATGTTTAGATGTCGTTTTTGCCTTTTGTTTGCGAGACCAGCGAACCAGGCATCATCGTGAGCTTTACGCCCATCAAACACACGCTTTCTCCATACATCCCTATTCTCAGCAAGCTTCTCCCAGCTTTGATGGTCGATGTCAAACGCAGCCATGTCCCGTTTGGCGCAATCTTTGAAACGTAGCATCGGTCTTCCAACTCCTCTTTTGGCGTTAGCTACGGCGCCAAGCAGGACACGCCGCGGTAGACGCGAAGGTTCCATGCGGTACACATGCCCTAGCCACCGCAATCGTCTTTGCTTAAGCAAAGCGGTAAAGCTAGGCAGCTGTGCAATTTCTAGAACTCGCTCGTTTGTGACTCTGTCCTGCCAAGTTATATGCAAGATGTTTCTTACGCAGCGCATATGAAATGTGTTGAGTCGACGTTCTTGTTTTGCGTACGAAGTCCAGGTTTCAGCTCCATACAAGAGTATGCTTAGAACGCAAGTTTGGTAAACAATTATCTTGGTTTTTGTGGTCAGGTGTTTATTATTCCATACTCTTGTACTGAGCCTGCCGAACATGGTCGCCGCTTTGCCGATACGAGTATTGATCTCAGCATCGAGGGTGAGATTGTTCGACACAGTCGACCCCAAGTAGCAAAACTTGTCAACTATGTTCAAGGGAACGCCACTGAGCAAAATACGTGGTGTTTCTCCACCTTGAGCTAGCACTAATGTTTTTATGGCATTAATGGACATTGAGAACAGAGAACACGCGTGGGAAAACTTATCAACAATGTCTTAAAGCTCACTTTGAGAATTAGCAACGAAGGCTGCATCGTCAGCGAACAAAAGGCTATCGACGAATAAGTCATCGCGGTTACGCTTTGACTTAAGAAGCGAGATATTGTACAGCTTCCCGTCAGCCCTAGTGTGCAGGTGTATACCCTGTTGGTCATCGCCGAAAGCAACTTTAAAAAGCAATGAGAAGAAAATACCAAACAGAGTAGGAGCCAACACGCAGCCTTGGCGAACACCTCTACGCATTTCGAACGGCTCGGATGTAATGCCGTTGTTTAGTTTCGTACCATACGCGCATTTTGTTGTTTCGCGCCATTTCGTCTGACAGACCGTGGCCTGTGACGTTGACGCCCGGCCGACGCCATTTTGCCTTTGTTCTTTCGGTTCGTTCGAGAACCACGCGACTGGCGATAACCTCACTTTTCACTCGCGTTCCCGGGGTGCGCTCGCGTCGCGGCTGCCGATAGCCACATATTTAAATTGTTTCTTGATTGGGGGCCAACGGGGCTGATTTCTCATGCGGGGAGAAATCTTTTAGTTTTTGCGTCTTGTACAGCGAACTCTTTTGCTGTCGCAAACAATAGTGTGCGGGAGAAATCTTTTGTTATTTGTGTGTTAAAACATTAAGTTTAAACATTGAGTGATATCTATATTTGATGTCGAACTGAACAATAGTGGTGGTAAAGGTCTTCGGTTGGATGGTGGAGTGGCAGATTGCAGTCCGGAGCTGGTATCCAGTGGCAGTGAGTCATAGTGTATTGATTTTCCTATCCAAATGTGCTCCAAAATTCCTGATACCTTTTTTCCCGTCACACTTTGACTCATAAGGGACGGCGGTGACATACTTGCCAAACGGTAAGCAATTCGCTGTTAGGTTGTGTATAAGTACGTTATTTGCAGTGATTTAGCAACATTACGTGGAGGTCACCAACTTGATGACCTTTAGTACAACCGGAACTTTGATACATTTACTTTAGATATGAGCTGTGGTAGTGCAGTAAAATATTAGTCATCTTGTAGGAGATTAAGGGCCGTTGCAGACAAATCCCAAAATTTCTCGGCCGGAAATTTTCCGGAACGAAAATTTTCTCATTAAATTTATTTTATTTAGCTATAGTAAGGAGCACTACGAATCGTAGTCAAATGTTGTTCCGAGGCTGATCGACCATTTAGTTTTAGATTTTAAGATAACTTTAATTTGCTTCCACTGCGCTAAGATCAGCTTCGGAATCAAACATTTTTTGGTAGCAGAGCGTGGTTGCTTAATTGCAACATAGTTAACCGTGATTTAGTATTAAGCGTGTTTTTTATACTACCCACATATTTTATTAATTTTGGAAAATATTGTTTCGTTTTTTTTTGTGACTATATTGTTTGCCTAGTGAACGGTACCTTATCGGTAAGGTCTAGGCCAGTCAACTAACATTTATTTTGTGGTATTTGTTTATTGGTTTTTCGTTTTTATTAAGTCGAGTGTGTAAAAGTTGGTACCATGGCTCCCTCGATCGCCAGGTATAAGGCTTCTATAAAGACAGAATTAAGGTGGTTTACTACCACAGCGGCAATGATCGGCCGCGAGGACCGGGAGGACGCGCTCTTGAAAAGTGCACTACAGGTAGATGAACGGGTTCGGGTTGTGTCGGAACACCTCACAGAGTGCCTCATGCTCCTTGAGGAAACTCCTAACCCTGAAGATCGGAAGCTGGTCGAGGCCGATATAAGCCAGTGCTTGGAGCTGGCACAGGACATTGAGCAGGCAGCTGCGGACATAACTAGGCGACGTGACGGAAAGGAAAAGCCATTCCGTGGTAAAGTGGGACAAGGATTACAGGTGCCTCTTCCGCCTATTACGGTTCCAGTCTTTGCAGGCGATTACGCCGACTGGCCGGCGTTTGAGGACCTGTATAGCAGCGTGGTCCACACACGGACGGACATAATGCCAGCGTACAAGATGGCTCAGCTAATGTCCAGGCTACAGGGAGAGCCTCATGAATTGCTGACGCATTTGGCTGTCTCGGATAGCAATTATGAGGTGGCGTGGAAGATCCTTACCGACCGGTATCGGAACAAGCGCCTGATTGTAGACAGGCTGTTAGACCAGTGGCTGTCAATACCAACCATAACGCGAGGTACGGACCTCCGCGAGAAAATCTTCCACCCAGTCAGCGTCGCGGTCAGCGCACTGGAGCGACAGGGTTTGCCAGTGGCGGGCTACGGTTATATCTTGGTCCACACAGTGCTTCGCCGCCTGCCGAGCGAAATGGTCGCTCGATTCGAGCAGCTCCATGGGGGCAAGTCCTCGGAGCACCTCCCGACCTACGAGGATCTGAAGTCGTTCCTCGAGGCCGAAAGCAGGCGAGTGGACGTCCAGGCTGGTGAAGCCCTCGCAAGGAGACCTCTGCCCCTCGCCACCCGGAACGGCCGGGTGCACCGGCGCGAGGAGGCAACACAAGGCAACCCAGGCGGTACAACACCGCATTGGAATCAGGGTGTGCCTACTGCAGGGAGACAGGCCACAGGGTAACAGCGTGTCAGGAGTTTGCTGCGCAGCGGGTTCAGAGGAGACGGGGTGTGGCACAGCAGAGGAGTTGGTGTTATCGGTGCCTGGGGCCGCATCAGGTGCGAGTGCCCTTCAAACACCAACTGTAGGTACTGCCAGGGTGCACACCATCCGCTGCTCTGCATGAATCGCTCCGGAGACGCCGGGGCAGCGCTGGATCGGGTCAGCGAAGGAGCCTGCCCACCAAGGGAGGAGCAACGCTCCCCACACCTCCAAGGAGGAGCCCACCTCCGCATCGGTCACAGGGACAGGCAGGGGGACGTCAACAGACGGAGCCCACTTACCCAAGGACGTGGGGACGATCCCCACCACGGCAGCAGGTGCCGGATTGGGGAAGAACGGCACAGGAACGTGGCCAAGGACACCCATCCCAGGTACGGGATCCAACGGGCGGGTGTCAGGAGAGCACTAGGCAGCCGCCAGGGTACATGCAGTATTCTGCGGGCTTGAGCCACCTGGTTGGGGCTCAAGACCCACGCATGCCTCCGCCTATGCCTGAGTACCCGCGGCTACAGGCGCAACCTCGGTACGCACGTTTGCCGTTGGGGTACTATAGAGCTCCAGCCATGGCCTTTATGGGCAGACCTCCCTACCAGCAGGAGTGGGACCCATACACAGGTTTGGGTAGCGAGGGGATACCCCCGCGGGACGCGCCTTCACCGCGTTTAGATTCCCGCTAGGTAATCGCCGCCTACTCGTCAGCTTCGGCTCCCCGTCCAATCACGGTACTTTTGCCAACGCCTAAGATTTGGGTATGGGGATACGGTGGCCGGACCATTCAAGTAAGAGCCCTACTGGATACAGGGGCTCAGGGATGTATTGTATCGAGTAAGCTGGTGAGTAGGCTAGGCCTAAATGTACAGCCAAGTGCGGATGAAGCTGTAGGCATCGGGGGCCTAAATGTGCCTGACATTCGGGGTCAGACGAACTTTGAGTTCGCATTAGGTAGCACATGTACAGGGTCAGCTATCAAGTCTCAGCCGTGGTGCTGGATGAAGTGGTTGGGAAACTCCTCAGGTTAGGTTACCACCAACGGTACGAGGGTTAACCACAGGGTTGGAGTTAGCTGATCCTGATTTTGATACTCCTGGTACGGTGGACGTACTTCTCGGGTCAGACGTCCTCGGGAGATTATGGTGCGGTAGGAAGAAGGTACTCCAGGAAGCTGGTTTGGTGGCCGTAGATACCACAGGGGTATGTTGTTTTCGGCCCAGTTTGGAGACCTCAGGACCTACCAGAAGGGATACGGTCCTCTATGGTAGTGTGCTGTCAGAGGTGCTGCAGAGGTTTTGGGAGTCTGAAGAGCCGCCCACGGCGGATAGACGGAAGCCAGAGGATGACGAGTGCGAGTTGTTCTATCAATACAACACTGCGAGATGCCCGTCAGGCAGATTCGTGACCAGGCTACCTTTTCTCCCAAACCGCCCCGCTTTAGGTAGTTCGCGACAGCTCGCGGAACGGAGACTACTCGGAATGGAGCGGAAGATGAGGCGAGACCCAGCACTTCGGCAGAAGTATATAGAATTCATGCGGGAATATATTCAATTGGGCCACATGTCGGTGTCCAGCCTGGATTGGAGGTGTGTCGAGCATTATTACATTCCACACCTGGCTGTCTTGAAGTCACCTGAGGCGAAAATACGGGTGGTGTTTGACGGTTCTGCTCCTACCTCGAATGGTGTGTCTGTGAACCAATGTTTGCACGCGGGTCCTAAATTGAACCGGGACATTGTGGACATTCTCACAGACTTTCGTTTACACCAGGTAGCGTTCGTCGCAGACGTCAAAATGATGTTTCGCCAAACCATGATACATCCGGATGACCGTCGGCATCAGCTGATTTTGTGGCGTGAGAGCCCAGATGAGCCGATGGTCACATACGAACTTAACACGGTGACGTATGGACTTAAGCCAAGTCCGTATTTGGCAGTACGTACGCTGCGAGAGTTGGCCGCACAGGAAAGGGTAAGATATCCTCGAGCCGCAGCAGTACTGGATCGCGACGTCTACGTGGACGATATCTGCACGGGTGCTGATAGCGTGGAGCAGGCGCTAATTCTACGAGACGAGCTGATCGCGATCATGGGTTCAGGAGGTTACGAGTTGCGGAAATGGTTGTCCAGTTGCCCAGAGCTCCTGGCCGGTTTGCCAGGCGAGTTCCATCAGGACCCGCACCTCTTTGAGAACCCGGACAATCCAAACACGTTGGGCATCCTCGGGGTGCAATATAGGCCAACGCATGACGTATTCACGTACAAGATTGAGCCCGACCTTTGGAGAAAACTTGGACTAAGCGGTCGGTACTGTCGACAATCGCTAGAACGTTCGATCCTAACGGATGGATCGCCCCAGTTACGTTCATAGCGAAGTGCTTTTTACAAAGGTTGTGGCTAGCCAACTTAGGATGGGACGACCAACTCTCCGGAGAGTTGTTGAAGGATTGGCTCAAGTTTGTGACCACCTTACCAGGGATTGTGCACATCGCGATACCCCGCAAGTTAGTCCCATCGGTGGGATGTAAGGCTACCCTACATGGGTTTTGTGACGCCTCGGAGCGAGGGTACGCGGCAGCTGTATACCTTCGGACAGCAAGTTCAACGGGAACTGTGCACGTGCGTCTGGTTATGGCCAAAAGTAAGGTGGCACCAGTCAGAACTAGATGGACCATCCCCAAGTTGGAATTGGCAGGGGCAGCTCTTCTAGCGCGCTTGCTAAATCATGTAACCTGCAATCTGCGTGATACCATCAACTTGGATGAAACGGTGTACGCGTGGACTGACAGTCGGATAGTTCTGTGCTGGTTGCAGACGTCGGTACATACACTTGAGGTTTTCGTGGCAAATCGGGTGTCACAGATTACGGGGTCGGAAACTCCGTTAGTGTGGAGGCACGTACCGGGAGAATGGAACCCAGCGGACTGCGCTTCGCGCGGGTGCAGGGCCCCTGATTTGGTGAGTCACCCATTCTGGTGGGGACCTCAATGGCTGACTGAGTCGCCGCAGGAATGGCCATTCAACGAGTGCAGGGCGCCGCTTGGGCCACCTGATCGAGGTTTGCGAGTGAACGTAGGCAACTCGTACCGAAGCCTAACCCAGCTTTCTTGCTGGAACGGTATAGCTCCCTCGACAAACTTCTTGGGGTGACAGGTTGGATCAAACGGTTCGTGAACAACTGCAGGAAGCCTCAAGCAGAACGGAACTTTACACCTGTCCTCTCGCCTGCGGAACGGAATGCGGCTCTATGCTCATTAGTTACAGTCGTCCAGGCGGAACATTTTGAAGAGGAGGTCAGGCTGCTCAGGGATGGACGTGGAAAGCTGAAGGGAGGAATTGTGCGCCTCAACCCATTCCTGGATGAGCAAGGTATGCTCAGGGTTGAAGGCAGACTTCGGAACGCTAGCCTGCCCTTTTCGGCTCGGCATCCACTGTTACTTCCAAAAAAGGGACCCTTAGTTGAGCTCTTAGTCAGGGATCGTCATGAGAAAAACTCGCAAGCGGGCTGTAATGCGCTATTGGCCATTCTACAGCGCGAGTTCTGGGTCTTATCGGGACGACGAACGGTACGTAGCGTTGTGTTTAGGTGCTTGCCTTGTTACCGCTTGAAGGCAGCCACAATGCAGCCACAGATGGGAGATCTTCCACCGGACCGGGTGACGGAGACCTGGACGTTTGCATGTGTGGGAACGGATTTCGCAGGCCCTTTCATGGTGAAGGCATCACGCCTGCGGAACGCAAAGTCTATCAAGGCGTACTTGTGCGTGTTCGTGTGCCTAGCCACCAAGGCCGTCCACTTGGAGCTCGTGGCCGACCTTTCTACGGAGGCCTTTTTGGCAGCGCTGGAGAGATTTACGTCGCGACGAGGGCGACCAGCGCTGATCAGGTCGGATTGTGGTACCAACTTTAAGGGTGCTGATCGGTGTATGAAGGAAATTGTAACGTTCTTAAGGGAGAACGAAGAAGCCATCAGCACGGGCCTCTCCCGTCAGGGCATTACCTGGGTGTTCGATCCACCAGCGTGCCCTCACTGGGGTGGTATTTTTGAAGCGGTTGTAAAGTCCGCTAAGACGCATTTGTTGCGCGTCGTAGGGTTAACAATTTTGACTTTCGAGGAGCTGGCAGCCGTGTTTTGTAAAATTGAGGCTGTACTCAATTCGCGTCCTTTGTGTCCGCTCAGCTCAGACCCAAATGATTTAGAAGCCCTGACGCCAGGGCATTTCTTAATTGGCCACCCACTTAACGCCTTGCCGGAATATCCCTATACGGAGGTGAATAGCAATCGTTTGTCGCGTTATCAGTTGTTGCAGCAAATGACCCAAAACTTTTGGAAGCGTTGGTCGGTTGAGTACTTGCACATTCTGCAGCAACGCCTTAAGTGGACGGACAGGACTGAACCCCCCTGCATTGGGGATCTCGTTCTGGTTAAGGATGCCAACCTACCGCCACTGCGTTGGCGCCGGGGACGCATTCTCAACCTGTTCCCGGGTAGTGATGGGACTCCTCGAGTTGCAGAAGTTCAGGTGGGGGATTCAGTTCTTAAGCGAGCAGTAGCTACATTATCACGCCTGCCATGCATAGAGCGGACCGATGGGTCGGTCCGGGGCGGGTGAATGTTTAGTTTCGTACCATACGCGCGTTTTGTTGTTTCGCGCCATTTCGTCTGACAGACCGTGGCCTGTGACGTTGACGCCCGGCCGACGCCATTTTGCCTTTGTTCTTTCGGTTCGTTCGAGAACCACGCGACTGGCGATAACCTCACATTTCACTCGCGTTCCCGGGGTGCGCTCGCGTCGCGGCTGCCGATAGCCACATATTTAAATTGTTTCTTGATTGGGGGCCAACGGGGCTGATTTCTCATGCGGGGAGAAATCTTTTCGTTTTTGCGTCTTGTACAGCGAACTCTTTTGCTGTCGCAAACAATAGTGTGCGGGAGAAATCTTTTGTTATTTGTGTGTTAAAACATTAAGTTTAAACATTGAGTGATATCTATATTTGATGTCGAACTGAACAATAGTGGTGGTAAAGGTCTTCGGTTGGATGGTGGAGTGGCGGATTGCAGTCCGGAGCTGGTATCCAGTGGCAGTGAGTCATAGTGTATTGATTTTCCTATCCAAATGTGCTCCAAAATTCCTGATACCTTTTTTCCCGTCACACTTTGACTCATAAGGAACGGCGGTGACATACTTGCCAAACGGTAAGCAATTCGCTGTTAGGTTCTGTATTAGTACGTTGATTGCAGTGATTTAGCAACATTACGTGGAGGTCACCACCCTGATGACCTTTAGTACAACCGGAACTTGGTACATATACCTTAGACATGAGCTGCGATAGTGCGGTAGAATATTAGTCATATTGTAGGAAATTAAGGGCCGTTGCAGACAAATCCCAAAATTTCTCGGCCGGAAATTTTCCGGAACGAAAATTTTCTCATTAAATTTATTTTATTTAGTTATAGTAAGGAGCACTACGAATCGTAGTCAAATGTTGTTCCGAGGCTGATCGACCATTTAGTTTTAGATTTTAAGATAACTTTAATTTGCTTCCACTGCGCTAAGATCAGCTTCGGAATCAAACAGCCGTTAAAAACAACAGATCCTTTCATGTCCTCGTGGAAGGATTTGATGAGGCTTAGAAGTTTTGGAGGGCACCCGATGTTTAAAAGTGCAGTATAGAGTCCTTCTCTGCTGAAGGTGTCGAAGGCTTTGTTAAGGTCGACGAACGCCACAAACAGAGGTGTTTTCTGCTCTCTACACTTTTCCTGCAGTTGGCGAAGTGTAAAGATCATATCTGTTGTGGAACGTTGGGCGCGGAATCCACATTGCGATTCGGAATATACACGATCAGCAAGTTTCTGGAGTCTTATTAAGACTAACCGAGCAAATAATTTACCTACTATACTTATACGGTTGGTGTGTGTGTGAACTCAACTTACAAAGACGTATTGATAGTGGCTCCGGCTATTTTTTGTGGAATCATCCGTAAAAATGGCGAAGAACACGATAAAAGCACCACTGGATGAAGTTCTGAAGTCCCTGAAGGCACTGACGGAAACAGTTGTGACGCAAAACAATCTTATTGAAGAGCAAAATGTAAAAATACAGAATCAAAAATTGACGATCGAAGCCCACAAGAAGGTAGTAGAAGATTTGATCAGCAAAATGAGCACACTAAATGTCCCTATGTGTGCACCCGTCGATAAACTGATAGGTAAGACAAAGCAAGCCTTCACCCACAGCACGACAAGTCGGAAGAGCACCGAGACAACTCCACCGGCTATGTCCGACCGGGCCCGAAGAGCCGCGCAGCGTTCGGAGAAGCCACCACCACCACCACCGGTGAGACAAAGACCGCGTCACAACAGCGGACCTGCGGCAGGCCAGAGCAAGACAGGCACCGACAGTACGTCATCTACTCAGCCAGAGCCGGCGCAAGTAAGCGATATTGGGCTACAGGTGCAGCAAATTGAAGTTGAGACAGCTGTTGAGAAAGACTCTAACTCCGATGGATGGCAAACCCAAATATCTCGCAAGAGGAAACCAAAACCGAAAGTTATGATTGGCACTAGCGGAGAAGGAACAATTAAATCTGTTGAACGACTAATGTTCCTCTCAGCATGGTCTTTCAAACCAGACACAACAGAAGAACAAATCACCGCACACGTCAACTCAGTGTACAAGTCTCCCGATTACATAATCACGAAAAGAAACATTAAAACTGACAGGCACGCCGCATTTCTAATAGGAATGCCGGAAAGCGTGTACCCACTCATAAATTCGCCGACTGCGTGGCCTCAAGGAATACGCTTTAGCGAGTGGTTTCGAGTCCGCCCCCGTGCAGAGCGGGGAACCGGTTCAAACGTCATCGAGGCTCGGGACTACGCGCGACACACAGACGGCGGCGGCGCTGCGCACGCGCAGTCCTAATGCGCCAGCGCAGTCAAGGGACACGACCGCTACTACTGCTACGACTATGACAATCTGTCATCAAAATATCAGGTGCATCGGCAGTAAAACGAAGAACCTGGAAGTACTATTGACAAAAGAATTATCTTGTGACATCTTAATCTTGACAGAACACTGGCTACGTAGCAGCCAATTAGATTCAGTAACACTTTGTAATTTCGACCTTATTTCCTCCTACTGTAGGCCGCTAATAGGCCACGGTGGAAGTTGCATCTACGCTCGGTCTGGCTTAAAAATTGTAAACAAAACAGAATATTGTGACCTTGCTAAGGAACACATTTTCGATCTTTCGGCCGCTCACTTAGTAGACGAAAATATTCTTATCATAGGTATTTACCATTCCAACTTAACCAGCGATTCGGACTACTTAGATCTTTTCGAAAGTCTTTTAATAAAAATAGATAATGACGGACTGAATGCAGTTATTATGGGAGATATTAATATAGATCTCCTTAAAAACTCGCCGATTAAAAGGAGGCTAGCCGACCTACTATCTAGTTTTAATTTTACTCAATGGGTTGATTTTGTAACCCGATTCGAAGCGGGCAAAAGCTCCTTATTAGACCACGTCTACACCAATATCCCGTTAGAGCGAGTGGTGTCGGTGACGGAACAAGTCACGCACTTCAGCGACCATAACGCACAGCGCCTAATATTTACGCGCGCTGGGACGTCCGCTCCTCAAATGGCCCCTATGCGTACCTATAGTCAGTCTAATAAGCTAAGCTTCCACGCAGCCCTAGACTCGGTCGACTGGAGCGAGATAATCACAAACTGCAATAACGACTGTGATTCC
The DNA here is from genome assembly GCA_024500475.1 of Phthorimaea operculella. Classification (NCBI taxonomy): domain Eukaryota; kingdom Metazoa; phylum Arthropoda; class Insecta; order Lepidoptera; family Gelechiidae; genus Phthorimaea; species Phthorimaea operculella. Next base: position 91,237 of record JANFCV010000203.1, on the reverse strand, counting down.
CTCGCAGAATCACTAATAAACATTCTTATGAATAAATTCGCCATATGTTTCCCAATCAAAATGACATACATACGTGCGAAACCCATGCAATGGGTCGACAGCGATATAATAAATTTAAAATACCTACTCTGTGACATACTTGAATTAAAATCAAAATTTCCTAATAATGAAGATCTAACACAAATAGCAAACGAATATCAAAATAAATACAATATATTACTGAAACTCAAACGGACCGACTATTACAATAATTTAATAAAAAATGACCCGAACAAAAGTAAATGTATGTGGCGAGTAATCAACGGGGAGTTGGGTAGGGGCAACCGAGACCGGTTGGACTACACAGATCTCCTTCGGGATGATAACGGACAGCCATATCCATCGAAAAAACATCTAGTCGATGCGCTTAACTCCGAGTTTGCGACAGCAGCCGCCAGGTGCGGCGCCCCATCAGCCAATGTGCCGTCGGCCGTGTCCACTCTTTGCGCCGGCGCCCCGACTAGTGACGTCACCCTCCGCCTCCGACCGTTTACGCCTGGCGAAATCATTCGTATCATGCGCTGCAACATCGCACCCAAAAAAAGTACAGACCTATATCAGCTCTCCGCAAGCCTTTTGAAGTGCAACATAGCCCCAATAGCACATGTCATGAGTTTACTATTTAATATTTGTATCAAAAGCGGCACTTATCCACGCTCCTTGAAAAAGGTCAAGGTATCACCTCTTTACAAGGGAAAGGGTAAAAAAACTGATTTAAAATCATATCGTCCCATATCGCTCGTCCCGGCAGTGGGTAAACCACTCGAGGTCGGGCTTAATCACAGACTACTGACCTTTGTAACGAACCAAGGAGTACTTTCTGACCGGCAATACGCTTATCGATCTGGGCGCGGTACAGCAGATCTCGTGCGCGAAGTGGTGTGGCGTGTGCTGAGCGCGCGTGAGTCCAACAGGCATGTAGCTCTCGTGTGCTGCGATCTATCACGCGCATTCGATACAGCTGATCACGCCCTCATCGCCAGCAAGTTATCGTTCTATGGAATTCAGGGTCCCCCCCTCTCAATCCTAGTCTCTTTTATGTCCGACAGAACACAGACAGTGGTCGGAGACAAAGGCCGTATAATGTCAACTGAGGTGGATTGCGAGATGGGGGTCCCGCAAGGTTCATGCCTCTCTAATACCCTATTCAGCCTGTTGCTGAACGATCTACCTCTCGGCATAAAGGACGCAGAAATTTTTATGTACGCCGACGATGTTGCGGCAGTAATCACAGCCCCAACACAGCAAGAACTTCAGCCTATACTCAACCGAACTGTCCAAAAGCTAGAATTGTGGTTTAGGTCAAACGGCTTAGCACTGAACCGCGAAAAAACTTGCTTTATGGCATTCAGTTTGAACGGCGGAAAGGCAATGCCACTGAAGGTAAATGCAGGCGACTGTCAATTGCTTCAAGTGCCTACCACGAAACTGCTTGGCTTCCATCTGGACAACACACTAACGTGGGAGGCACATATCGAGCAGTTATGCGCTAGGCTCGGAAGTGCCTGTTTTGCACTGCGGCGCCTGGCCAGCACTGCTTCGAGGGACGTGGTGAAATCGTGCTACTACGCTACGGTCCACTCTATCATTACTTATGGATTGGAATTATGGGGACGCGCTGCCGAATTCGAGAGAGTTTTCCGAATGCAGAAGCGAGCCGTCCGAGCCATGATGGGGGTACCAAATGACGAATCATGCAGACCACTTTTCGTACAACTCAAAATACTACCGTTGCCTTGTGAGCTCATATATCAAATAGCCGTATACACTGCATCTAATATGGACAAGTTTGAACCTAAGGCAGCTGTCACATCGCATAATTTACGCAGCAACAGTAAACAAAACCAACTGGTCATACCAAGGCACAAACTAAGCAAGGCAAAACGATCGGTGTACGTGTTAGGGCCAAAAGTTTACAATAATTTACCAGACGAAGTCAGGGGTGCAGCTTCTACCCAAATATTTAAAAATAAACTTAAAAAATGGCTACACGAAAAACAATTCTACAACTTTAGCGAATTCGTTCGCGCTCCGATTGTTTAAATTTTAATTTTTTATTTTCTTACATATTAGTGAGCTAATATAATATTGTATTGTTATATCAATTTTACCGCTAATTTATTCTAATGACCTGTAATACTTATTATTATCAATAAAGTTATTGTATTGTATTGTATTGTATTGTATAAGGGATATTCCACGATAACAGTTACAGTCACCGCGGTCACCTTTGCCTTTGTATAGGGTAATGATGTTAGCATCGCGCATATCCTGTGGTATATATCCCGCTTCCCAACAATTACACAACAGATTGTGCAGGATGGGTAATATGCACTTGAGCCTGATAATTTCGGCGTGGGTACCATCGTTTCCAGGTGATTTTCCAATTTTAAGCTGCTTAACAGCCTTGTGGTACTCCCTTATGGTAGGAAGATCATCTAACTCAGTCCAGGTAGCTAGTTTTGGCATGCAATCTGCAGCTTCTGGCATTATGTTCACTGGTTCTGAGTAGAGACCAACATAGTGTTCTACCCATCGTTCGAGTTGGCGTTGAGCATCTGTAATAAATAACAGTGCCGTCCGCTTCTTTAAGGGGGGCTGTTTTTTTAGGAAAAGGACCAAGGGCCTTTTTAATCCCAGCGTAAACACCACCAAAGTTTCCCATATCAGCGCATGATTGAATGCTTTGACAAAGCTCGGTCCAGTATGCATTTGCGAAGTACCGTGATGTGCGTTGTAAAGCTGATTTTGCATTCGATAGGTCGATACTCGTCTTTTCGGATGGGTTAAGGCGATGTTTTAGCGCAGCTTGTCGTTTGGACTCGAGCAGAGGTGTAATGTGTTCGAGATTTTCAGCGAACCAGTCCTGGTTTTTGGCTTTCTGATGACCGAAAGCCGTACCGGCTACTTCTGTAAGTAGCTTCTTTACTTTGCCCCATTCCTCCTCTATCGGAGCGTCTACATCCCAGGCGGCAACTTCGTCACGTACTAGCTCTTCATACTTTTGGACCACCTCATCGTCTCTGGTTTTTGGAAGATCGAGCTTCTTCCTACCGGGCAATTCGGATGAGTGGATCTTTTTGTGAGCTATAGCAACTTGTGATGCCACCAGGGAGTGATCTGTGTCACAATCAGCGCTGTGAAATGATCGCGTGTGCAGGGGGTCTCGCGGAGATTTTTCTTTTTTTTTGTTTATCCGCGTGAAACTCGGTACAGATAAGAAAAATTCAGCCCTAATGCAGAAAACCGAATACTCTGACACGAGGGTTTATCGGATCGTTGGAAGATTTGGTGTGCCACTCAAGGAATAAACACCAGTTTTGAAACAGTTGACACTAAAGAAGCAGAAGAAGAAGAGAGAGTCGTAAACCGCAAAGTCGAGAAACATCCTACTAAACACTGGTGGCAGAGCAGTCATTTCATACATTTTATGAAAATGACTACACGTAGAGCATTGTATCTGAATGTGAGAATGTTTCAAGGTGAGAATTAAGTATTTTGCAAGGCCATAACATTATTTCATACTAAATTAGCATAGCAAGTTACTTTCTTGGCACGTAAAGTATTTCGTAAGGTCCTTGATAATTCTTAAAACCTTTCTGTAATACTTATTTCAGAAGTAATGGGTGAATTTTTGTAACACGTATAGAATTAAACCATCACTCATACATAACATTGTTAAGAGCCTAATCTTTGAATTAGCTTATCGTAGTACTTTACGTAAAATATAATGCCGTATTTTATTACATTTACTTTCAACTAAAAAATTACATTAAAATATACCTTATGTCATAATATGAACATAATTTTGACAGGTGACACTTATTCGAGCGGCCGTACTTTAGGAAGCCAAAGTAGGTTACCGTGACTTGATTACCGAACGTGTCGTATAAAAGAAACTCATTTGAGTTTCGTGACCTTGTAACCCTTATTACACGAGCCTGCTCTGAATTTTGACTGTGCTACCTTAATCATTACAAGCTTGTTTACTTAAGAAGCTTGGCTTTACTTTTGATTATAGGAAGATTGAAAATCTTGAAGAGGAAATTTCTAATTTAGATGTTAGCAGATCGGCAAAGTACACCACAGCTTAAGTAAACTTTCTAATACACTACTGACTAAATTGAAATTAAACTTCGGGCATGCCGCGCATCATACCGTTGTCAAAATGACTGGTCCGTTTGGACTTGTATGAGATCCTGTACTATTATGTATTCTGTGATGAGATGAGATACGATTTCTATCTAGAGAGTTCATTTGGCACGCCGTGCATAGTGGCACGACGCTGTCACATTGATTGGCGGCGCACTACGTCGCAAACAACGCCCGAAGTTTAATTTTGCCTGTAGGTGTAAGGATATTTTGTTGCTTTGGTGGGTTTGCAACACTGATTTTCACGGTTGAACCTACAAGATATTGTTAGCCAGTAGATGCTGATCTAGTTTATACCTACATATCACCGTCATGCCAAACAAATGTATAAGTACTACTCACCATTGGGTGTAAAGGCGCGTGGTGGTTCGGTATTGTACTGTGGTCTCATGGTTTACCGACGATTACACCGTCCATGTTATCAGAAAACCAGCGTAATCTACTTGCATGCATGGTGAACTAGTGACTAAAATTACTACTGACCATTGGGTGTAAGGGCTCGTTGCTCGCGTGGTGGGTTGGCATTATGGTTGTGGTCCTTTGGAGGGCTGACCACTGTTCCCTCCGTTGTTATTTGACCCATTAGTAACAGGTTGTATAACTACTACTGACCATTAGGTGTAAGGGATCGTTGCTCGCGTGGTGGGTTGGCATTATGATTGTCGTCCCTTGGAGGGCTGGCCACGGCACCTTCTGCGTTATTATTTGGTGGGCCTGGCCCTTCGCCGGCGCCTGCCTCTAGTTGCAGCTATAACAAAAAAACGTTAACTTAGTAATAGAATAGCAATATAAAGGTAAAAGTAACTTAAGAGCTAATTTGGAAATGGTAAAAGATTATAGCATTCCCTAAATCGGACGTTCATAATGATGATAAAAAGAAAGAGTAAAATATGTCTGTACCAGACTTCGAGATTAGAGTTTATTTATGTTAGAGCTGTTATTGTTAGGTCAGCAGCCAAAATATATCTACTAAAACCGGTGTGACACTGAAATACGGTTGCGCTGAGCTGTTAATTATTACAAAGGCTGTTTTTACGACAACAGCCTCTCTCAGATGGATTAAACAAAAACAAACTCGGTAACTTTTTTAATAAATGTCCAAGCCAAGACACAGGTGTTTTGAGCACCGAAGTCCCATTTCTCTTGTAATAAGAAAATATGAAGTATTCAAAAATATCTCTTGTTTACAAAGAAAAATGAAATTCTCCAACAGACGTTTTCAGATTGGCCGATAACGCGACACTTTAATCAGTATACATACATGTTGTAGTACGATAGTAGAATTCGGATTTGGCCAATATCCTAGGATTTAGCCGACATATGGCAAAATCGTAGAGGTTGTCCGGCAGATTCAGGATTTCGGCTTCTAGGATGATGATGATTAGAAACAGAAATAAAAGCCTTATTTACTCAACAAACCCTTGATCAGTTTAGGACCATGGCTGATGGAAGGCTACGATTTTGCTATAAATTTGCTGTCCTGGATATGCTTAGGACGATGGCCGAACAACGTCTACGATTTTGCCATATGCCAGCTTTTGATCAAAATCCATCTACTATCGTTCTGCGACATAAGTATACAGGTACCAAACATTTTCAAATTGAATGAAAATCAATATTTCCCGGAAATGTACAAAAGCCGTGACAGGTTGGGTTCCCCATTTATTACCAGGCAATAATCAAGTTGGGCTGCACGCTCGAATGATCGGCTCGGAAACTCGGAAGCTCGCGAGCCGAAACTGGGCCGCATCGGCTGCAGAAATTAAGCCGAAATTGTCAGGCGAGCCCGTCATTTCATTACATGCAAGTGGGATATGGGGAAACTGAAGATGAGTGGTCGCAAACAAGAAAAAATAGCTACTAAAATGATGCCCAAACGGTGTTCGACCATACCGTGGTGTTACTTTAAAGGTCCTAAAATATCAACAGTATCGCTACCGCCTGCTTGGCGATGTAAGGAATGCGGCGTTGGTGAAAAAGGTTCGCTTGGAAAAGCTATACCTATAATCTGCCTGCCCTTATCCCAATTTATTTTGTGTCAATGCAGGCAACATGTCTTTTTCTTGCATTCATCTCTAATAGCAGTCAAATCCTCACTTTTACCTATGTCTTTAATTTTCATGCTGTCTTTTTATTCAATCCATCCAAACTCTTTGTAAGCCTTCCTCTCCAACTGCGTCCATCGTCCATCCACATTCATGTTCATTACTTTGTTTATTACATGCTCTTCATATCCCAGAAAAACAGTTCCCCTCATCTTTCTGTCACTGACTTTTCTGTCGCTTAGAAACGCTAGTGTGACGTCAAATTCTGGCTACACTACACTGACTGAAGCAGTGATCGTGTCGACATTATTATATTTATTTAAAAAAGTTATTAGGGATATCTATATTTTTTTGTCATCGAATGTAGCGGATCAGATTTATGTCTCCGGCGTTGTGTCGGTTGCATGCGCCGCCGGAAGCACCGGGCACGCGACCAAAATGTCACGGGTTCATTTAAATTGCCACTTTATCACGTGCAAGTCCGAGGACAGGGCTTAAGTAATAGTTAGTTATTGTACTCACACTTGTTCGGAATAACTAGTAAAATTTTAAATGCAATACTACTAAGTAGAACCTTTCTTAGGATTGAATTGAAATATACCTGCGCCGCGTTTTAGTCATGGACTTCCGGATTACAAAATATGACTTTGAACTTGTTTAAATAATGATATAGATATGACACCAAAGATTTTTCAATGCTATTTGTCATAATATGGCATGTCAGATGTGGTGATTGATAGCGACCGTGTAAAATTATCAACAAGGGATAAAGGCATAGGCATAGGGATACGCATGCTCTTTTTATTTTTTTGAACAAAGTAATAAACATTTTTCTTTTACTATGGAAAAAGATAATTGCTCATATTTCTCATATTTTGTTCTCACAAGTAAATTTTTAGTACATTTTGATAACAGGTAAAAATAAACGAAGCCTGAACAAGTTCAAAATTCCTCATAAATAAGATTAATCGGTATACAGCACGTAATAAAGAGCATAATAGTCGCCGTAAAAGCTGTGATTATAACGAAATTACAAAAACCGTGCCCACCGAGGCACTGACGTCAAATGACGAGGCACGCGATCGTGTACTAAGTTCGGAATTTAAAATTGTCCACAAACTTTTTATTAACTGTCTATCTTATCTGATACCGGGACGCAAAGTTTTAGCTGTTCGCCAATGAAAAATCATACCTACGTGCCTATCAATTTATGTACTTACCTACACACTGTCTAAACGTGCGTGTCAAACTTTTTTAATTAATAACAATAACACCGCGAAAAAAATACATCCGTAATATTTCTGATAGATGAGACATCGAATATTTTCAGTGCAGATTGTCATATTTTATACAATCTAGAATTCCGCATCTGAACTTTATCGTAAGGAACGGTGTGAGAAGCAAAACATTTGCCGACGTGCTCAGATCCACTTTTCCTATGAAACATATGGTGATAAACTAAAGAAAACATTCTGACTTTCCATACAAAGTCAGTCAGTTCAACTTGAATTTGGTATGGGAGGTCGAAAGTTACCTGTTGAAGAAAGTTGTTCAGTTCCAAGTTCTGAGCACGCCTGCAAAGTTTTTGTAGCACACACCATCCCTTACAACTAATATGATGCTTTCTTACTCGTATCGTAATCAATTTCTGAAGGTTTATTTGTACTTACCAAACACTATATGGAGGTAAATACGCTTCAAAGAGAAACTAATTAAGACCGATACTCGGGTTGAATGGCGAAATTATTAGGTGGCGAAATATACAGCGTTAATGACGTCACGTCAAAGACTTGGGAAACTCTCGCAATAGTCCTTTATGACAGCTATTAATTCTCATCTGGGACTTCGTCATGTTGTAATTCTTCTTATTCTTTGAGTAGGACACATAGTCGTCGAATGACCCGATGAACCCTGTGTTGGAATTGTGTGGCTACGTTTGATCTGAAAGGAGTTAATGGTTTTTATGGAGTCATCGGGTCGTTGGACGACTCGGTGTCCCACTCGAAAAGAAGAAGAAGAAAGTTTTTTTAACAGAGCCCTATCATTATCTGATCTGTTCTTAGTAACTTCTTTGGCGACTTTTTAATTTGTTTTTAAAATTACGTTAGGCCGTGCTTTCCCGCGTTGCTTGTGATTTCTCGTACCTATAAAATACGCTGAACTGTGTAGGATCATATGCCAAATGTATTTGACACATAATATTCTGCTTTTTAATCGGATGCGGTATGTTGACGATAAAAGTTTTTACTTGTCCCATTCAAAAACCGAGTGTCATGTCATGGCATACGCCGGGCCGCTACTAATTGCGTCTGTCATTGGTAATCATCGTCTGTTTTTATGTGATTTGATTTGATACAGTCTCCCAATTAATTTCTACATTGATAGGCATTTAATTGAAGGTTAATGCTTTGATCTTAATCAACTTAATCAATCTTTGTTGTTATGCGCACACCAAACTAACTCCACTTTTGATTGTAAACATTTATAAATTTTTTAAGTTAGTAGTTACTCTGTTAAGAAATTGCCTGTTATACCCACATCTTTAAATCTCAGTGAGAAACGTTTATGATCGTAGTGTTCATCTATTTAAGAAACCTATGTGAGATCTTGTTTACGCTATTGTACCGTGTATTCTCCAATAAAATAAAATAAAATAAATATACCTACCTGACGCCTTAACACAGCAAGAGCTCATTTACCACAAATAAACAAACAAACAACCTCCATTTGTAAACAATTTACTTATGAAACGAAACGTAAGGCGCGAGTCTCAGACGTTCCATCCGTTACTACACTATTTTAGAAAACGTTGAAATCATACGCTGCGTCTACGGATGCGTTTGTCAAACCGTTTGAAATAAACCGTATTTGTATGGAAATAAGGTGGATAATATACGCATGATATTATCAGCAGCAACGGACGGTACGTAAGATCCTCGTCGTAATGGGCTGCTGAGAAATATTTAACTAATAAACATTTGAAAAATAAATACCTAATTTATACCCCTTTCAAATGTTCAGTTATGAAATGAAATAAAATATTTACCAGCTACTTACCAAATTCTGTTATATTAATGTTATTATTTAGTAAATAAACAATTCAAAATTTTATGAATACCTCTTTGAAATTTTGTTTATTTACGAGCATCACGTACCCGCAAATAAACATGTTTTGAATGATATTAAAATATACTATAACGACGAATTTATTTTTCGGGTTTGAACAGGCCATGAATGGGATTAAGTTAATTAATTTTGTTTGTTTGGGTTTTAAACAAATAAGTACATGGATTATTATGTTTTAGAATCAGTAGCATATGAACCTACCCAGGGTCAATTTACGATATATATACTAATTTTCAATAAAATTAGACGCTTTACACATATAACGTCCGTTTGTGCATTACTTTTGCGCTACGCTGTCCGTTGCGTTTGAAAGATACGATTTTCCACCTTATTTTCATACGAATACGGTTAATTTTTAAGCAGTTTGACTGACGCATCCGTTACCGCAATGATGATAACTTACAAATCTGCGTTGACGGAATCATTTGTCAAACAATTTGGCATAAATCATATTTTTATGACAATAGAGTCGAAATTCGTGTTGTCCCAACGCAAGCGTTACGCAGCTAAAAAATAACGTCGATACGGATGTTATGTGTGTAAAGCGCCTTACTCAAGACCATGCATAAGAATAACCAGTCTAAGTTGACGTCTTAAACGGGTAGGTTCATGTGATGATTACCAAAAATATAAAGCAATATGATGAACAGAAATCATTATACCAGCTCTATTTATACCATTGCTCAAATTGTAGACTATTTGTGGCATAAATTAAAATACAGTACCTAATTTCACCTTTACATAAAATGTCAGACTACAATATAAAGGTCCTCGAGACCTTTTAAATATAATCCTTGTACTAACAACCATTGTTTTTTGTACTAGTCACAAAGGTTATACAACATAATAAAAATAATTGATTGTCCATTCCCTTTCGACAGACGCAGTACCTACTACCTATTCAATGAAAATATTTTTCTAATTCTAATTCCATTTGAAACACGCTTAACACGAATTAAACGTGTCCAAAAAAGATAAAGGCATATAATCTATTTAGTATTTTGGAGGGATATCTGTGTTGTTACGCGTACTACACGGATCAAGCGTGGGTGTAGTCGTAGCTAAATGCTACGCGTAGCCGTAGCGAAATGCTACGCGTCGGCGTAACGATTTTGCTACGATTAGACGATACAGTGGGCGCGCGGGAATCATAATGAAATGACATTATTTGGTCGAATATTTATTTGTGTTCGCCCTTTTGACAACACACACACACACACACCAATATTACGTCTGTCTCTGTCTATTTTCGAAATAAATTCCACGAACGAAATTTTTATTTGTTATCTACTTGTAAACCGAAATGAACACGAAAATCCATGGCGTATTTCTTCTGTAGGCGTCTTACAACGCAGAGGTAAAGAATATTCAGTCTATCTACTCGGTAGAGGGCATACAAACGAACTCATTGTCTCATTAATAATATTATTAGTAATATAACACATAATTAGGAAAGCTAACCTAACTTCCATCGTATCCTAAGTATTCGAATGACTAGAAATACTAACACTTAGCCCTAATGAAGGGCGATTGTGATGCTAATGTATGGATTAGCACCAACCCTTAATGGACACTATTGTTCTCGTGCTTTTAGGCATAACAAATGATATATTCATTACTTATCGTTTCTTTTTGTTTTAAACGTTTTTCAGTATAAGCTAAGTGTAAAGCAGGTAGAAGGTGAAATTAGGTTTTTCCTATGTTTTCATGTTTTAAGCATTTAGATCGTCCACGATTTAGTTTTGTTTTAACCCCAGAAAGCATCTTTCTTTAATTCGCCAAGGTGTAACAATATTAACTGCATATTTTTAAGGGCTAAAACCAGTTTTAGAAATACGAAAAACAATGTTGGACCTGCCATACTAAAATTTCTTGGCCGCCCGGATCAATTTGTATGGTAGCGCCAAAATTATTTTTCGTATTTCGACCTATGTTTCTTAAAGAATGTTGTTCAGTTTCATGGACTTGTTCACCCTTTAAAATATTTGCAGAACATTATCACATATTGTATATCAAAGTCAGTTGGTTTCTGCTAACATAAATCAATGTGAATGCAGAAGTAACGCAAAAACTAGCACTTAGGATTCTTCTTACCTATCACAAAACAAATACACGAAAAATTATATAGCAAATGGCTCTATTTCTAAGCACCAACAAAAATAATTTCCAAAAACAAAACCTCCCAATAATTTGCTATAGTGGCTTTTATCTTTTTTTCGTCTGTCTGTAGCATTTTTAATTAAGTATCCAGCCGCGGACCCTTATCACGGGTAATTGAGAATCGATCGATTGCAGATTAAACGTAAGCCGGGAACAAGTATCACCGTGGCGGACGGATTCATTAACCCTCAGAGCGAAGGCGTCAAAACTCATCTCACAGATGATAGGCCCGCATTTGTCTGCTATCTCAACTGTTGGTAAGTGAAGATATTGGAGCATGCTTGCCTATGTAGATGTGTGCTTGAAGGACCTTTGCATTTACAGATTTAGAGGTCGGAAGTAACGTAATTTGTATCGTTACACCTAAATATTCAAATTTATTCAAGGAAACTTAGTTGGAGTAAGAAGATAACTGTTTCCATAGAAAAACTGTGAAGTCACATAAAAAAAACGCTGATCTGTACGTAGCTAGGAGTGTTCGTAGGTATGTATATGTAGGTAATCACCTTATGAAAAATTTGTGCATTTTATGTTTGTCTATTATAAGAGTGGATCATAGAGTGATGTCAATAAAAAGAAATTAGATTCCTCACATCTTGGGGTATTCGAAAATACCCCATGTATGTTCCGCGATTATTTTTAGTTTCCGAGTTATTCAACTTTTAAAGTTGTATTGGAAAACCCAAGATGTGAGGAATCTAATTTCTTTCTATTGACGTCACTCTATGGTCCACCCTGTATAATGGCGTACATGAGTGTTTCAGGGCTCTCTGTTTGCTTACAGTGATCACTCTGATTTTCTTTGTGCTCTGAGCACTAAGATAATCCTGTCTGGCATTGAAATTTGCCAGCTTTTTACCACGTAATGCCTGACGTACTTAAGCGTCTTAAGTTTTTATTGTGTATTGTATTTATATAGTTATTCGCAAACGTCCAAAAATGCTGAAAATGGTAGACTCTATCACCTGCTCGATGAACCGGCCATATTCTCATTTACTCTTATCTTGTGGGACGCTATATCGACGAATGACCGTATGAAGGTTTCAACGTTCTTAAACCACCTTGTACTAAAGCGGGTATTTGACGATTTCTAAGTAATCATTATAGACATGGACCGACAGTGCCATATGAAGAACAAAACCATCTTCAAAACATATAGGTACCTAAACTTAAGTAAATTTTTTGGTTTATCTGTCTGTCTGTGTGTCATGGATAACCCTAACTCTTCTTAAACCACGGATTTTAGGTAATGCGCTTCTTAAAATACATAGAGTGTTTTTAGGGGAATTTTTATATGTACAATACATGCCGAGAAAATGTCGTATTTCCGCGGGAAAAGATTAGCAGCGGGTGCTACCGCTGGGCGAGCCACTGGTTAGTATGGCGACGAATAAATATCCCATGAAAACTAACAACATGTATCGTAAAGTATGACGTCAGAGGTTGCCTCATCGCAGAATCGTTACACGGTTCATCTCAATGAAAAAACGATCAGTGAGACATTCCCCAATACCATGGAATAAACAGCTTTATTATCAGCTATTCCTATGCCAAAATCTACAACACAACATGTAATCACTTATATACCGGGTGTTTCTGCAAAAGTGCAAATATCTCGTGTAGATAATATTGCGAATTTTTTTTCCCAAGGAACATAACATAACGTACTTATAAAATCCTCTGTTCTTAATTGTGAAAAATAAACAAAATATAAGGCAATGCTGCTGATGCGCCCGTACTAGGTGGCTATTATAACCAATTTTGCTAGTTTTAGGTAGAATAATATCAAAATAAGTTTCAGCTCCTATACAAAATGGTTGATACCCTAATTGTATTTACCTATTTATTTGTATAGAATTTCAAACTGTTTTTATGTTGATTGTCACCTCGGTGTCAGACAAGACAAAAGAGTTTTAAGACCTACCTACTTAACCAACCGAAAATATGAACTGCTCAATACTACAACAAAATGGCTCTGTAATTTCCTGTATCTTTATTTACTTGTACGTAAACGATATTGCAAAGGAATTGATATGGAAATTCCTCGGAAATTGCGCCGCTACAACGAAGAGAATAGCGAATATTTTCTCGCATAAAAGGAATACGCAACAAAATACTCGATACTTCATTGGCCCAATCATAAACAACACTTGCATGTACTTCTTGATAATTATCTGGCTTCTTCTATTGTTTTACAAAGGGTTGTGTGATGTTACCGTTTCATGTGTATAGGTATTTAACGTGCGTGCTGTTGAGTTACTTACCTAAATAATTTTACAAGAACCATTACTTTTTAGTTTTAACAACCTTTTTACCGCTACTTACACTCTGCCAACCCCGCAAGGGAAAAGGGCGTTACGTGTGTTCTACAAAGAATATGAAAGCAGTGACCCGTGAAACACAGGATTTTCCCGATACATTGCCAGACTGAAAGCTGAAGGTTATCATATCAGATGTCCCGGACTCTATTAAGAATACCACACACGCACTGCGCGAGATTGCGGTTTATGAGTTTACAGCCACTAAGCGGCCACCATACAAATGACGACATACATGCGGCAAACCACAATTCGCTACTTGACTGGATCTTTAATAAAATACGAAAGACTTAAGACATAAAGCTGAAAACTGTTAATTAAACTATAGATTTCATTCATCGTCTTAAAAATAAATAAATTATTAAACTGAGAAATATTATAAAATCCTTAAAAGATATCGAATCAAATCAAACCGAAATATACTTTATTGCACAACAGAACACAGACAAAGAAACAAAAAAACATAAAAGAACAAATTGGTACAATTGGCGGCCTTATTGCTACAGTAGCAATATCTTCCAGGCAACCAGGCATTAAGGATACTCTTTTGAAAAAAAAAAAGATCCAATTCCTTGTGCGCTACTAAAATCGCTAAGGCCAATTTGACATTTCTATAACCGTTTGCTATTCTACGCGTAACTGTCAAATTCAAATGACAGCATTATAATCTCTAAAATACTTAAAATTAAGTGACAGCGCTAAACTTAGCTTTAGCCGATTAGTGCTATTCCGCGGCGCACAAAAAGCATTTTAAAAATTTAAAACTGCTAAGATCGCTAATCTTAGCGGCCACTAAAAAGGTCCCTCTTAAAAATAATACTGTCAGAACATCTTAAAATGGGTGGGGTTTTGAAGTGATTTGTGTAATTATTGGTCACATCAGAAAGTTCAAGAGTGGAAAAAAGGTAATCGGGATTTAAAGTGTCACCGGGTAGGAAAGTTTAAGAGTGAAAACAATTTAATCGGGAGGTTTTAGAGTGTCACCCGGTAGTATAGCCGAAGAGTGGAAACAATTTGATAGGGAGGCTTTAGAGTGTCCCCGGGAAGTAAAGTTTAAGAGTGGCAATAGATTTAAAGGTAATAGAGTGGCACCGGGTCAGAACGTTTTAAATTAGCTCCTAGTCAGAATGTTCTAGAGTGGGGCCGGGTTGTTAGGTTCTTACGTGGTGGAACCCAAGGTGGTACAGAAGGATTTGGAGTGTCACCGAAAATAAAAATATTTTTACCAGTTACAGATTTTTTCATTTATTACTAAAATTTATCTTTTTTTTAAATTGCAACACTGAATTTAATAACGTCAAAATCAAATTATAGTCCTGTCAAAAACCTCTGTTTAATTTTCTAAAACTGGGCTTTCGTGGAATAGCACAACTTAAAATTGCTAATTTTAACCATTTTAACTTAGTGATTTTAACTTTAGAGATTTAAAATGGCTAACCTGTAGAATAGAGACCAATAAAGCAAAAACATAAAAATAGTTATATGTTTATACATTAATGTTACATAAACGCATACATAATATAAACCTATAATATACTAAATAAATAAATACATATGTTTAGTTTCGTACCATACGCGCGTTTTGTTGTTTCGCGCCATTTCGTCTGACAGACCGTGGCCTGTGACGTGACGCCCGGCCGACGCCATTTTTCCTTTGTTCGTACAGTTCGTTCGATAATCACGCGGCCGTCGGCGATATAACCTCACTTTTTGTCACTCGCGCGACCGGTGTTAGGCACATATCTTAATGTAGTTTGGTGTCTTTATTATTTCGTGTGTGCTTTTTCCATCAGGGAAGAGTTCCCTGTCCAGTGTGGAAGTTAAGCCTATACAATTACCAATTGTTCGGTGGATTTCTCATGCGGGGAGAAATTCTTTGGTTTACGCGTCTTGTACAGCAAACGCTTTTGCTGTCGCAAATCATAGTGAATAGTGGAGAAATCTTTTGTTATTTGTGTGTTAAAAACATTAAATTTAAATATTAAATGATATCTATATTTGATGTCGAACTGTGAACTATAGTGAATATTGGAGTAAAGGATTTCGAGATCAAGCGGATGTTCCAGTGCCGTGAGTTTAGGTTACTCTCTATTCCTGTGCTCCTCAAAAATCCTGATACCTGATTCCTGTCATACCTAGACTCACAAAGAAACGGCGTCATAATTCGCACGGTAAGCAATTCGCTGTTAGGTTCTGTATAAGTACGTTGATTGCAGTGATTTAGCAACATTACGTGGAGGTCACCACCCTGATGACCTTTAGTACAACCGGAACTTGGTACATATACTTTAGACATGAGCTGCGATAGTGCGGTAGAATATTAGTCATATTGTAGGAAATTAAGGGCCGTTGCAGACAAATCCCAAAAATTCTCGGCCGGAAATTTTCCGGAACGAAAATTTTCTCATTAAATTTATTTTATTTAGCTATAGTAAGGAGCACTACGAATCGTAGTCAAATGTTGTTCCGAGGCTGATCGACCATTTAGTTTTAGATTTTAAGATAACTTTAACTTGCTTCCACTGCGCTAAGATCAGCTTCGGAATCAAACAACATAAATAAATACATATCAATCTATTACATAATTGTATACATATACATAAAAATACATACCTACACAGGTGAATGATTACAGTTTGGTTCCAGATTCCACTATAGTGATCAATCACACGTCAGGGTACTCACATATCCGCTCATAATGGCGACGAAGCAAAGACTTAAAACTTTCCAGACTTTTAGCCACTCGGATTGAGGAAGGTAGATTATTCCACAGGCGGACAGCCTGAACAGCGAACGATTGACTATAAAATTCAGTTCTGTGAATGGGACACTCAAGGAGCATTTCTGTATAAGCACGGGGTAGACGACCATGCTTATCAGCTCGTGATAACTCCATCCAAAATATTGACGTCATAGATATTTAATATTTTCATACAAAATGTTGTTTCAAAGCGTTTTAAAAATAGCTTATTTGACATGTCAGTCAAGTTGCGAATAATATGCGGCTCAGTGTAAACTAAACTCCATTCGTGATATAATCGGATCCGGCAAAATATCGGAACAACACGAGGTGCGTGTGAGGGCCGCGTATCAGATGTCCCGTTCTCTATTTATAGCTGTTGGAACACTATATCCTTGTTATGGGCCCTATTTGTCGCTATTTCTTTGTCTTTTCTTTTCTACCTTAGTATGATTTGTGGCGTAAAGGTAGGTAGTTGATAAAGTACCTACGGAATGGTTTTGTTTTTCAATAACTAGGTATTTCTTATACATTTTTGTTGTAGTTTTTTCCATGTTTGACGAAACATACGAATAGCCAAGTATAGGTTATAAAGTGCATCATATTTTACAAAAAATGATATCCAAGATTTTTACGCTATTGTCATATCTTAATACAATCTAAAATCTCTGCGACTGAATGTCGTCCCTTTAGAACTTTGCGGCCCATATTGATCATCAATTCTCCGAGCTATACCTACATGATGTACCGAAAACTTTGCAAACATGATTGGAGAATGAGACTGCAAACAATTTTTTCTATGGAGACTGTACGAGAAAATTTTTACCTCACATACAAAATTCGCGGTCAGCTGACTATCTTTTTACGGATACACGAAAATTTCCCGAGTATTCCTTACATTACATAGGGTCCAGAAGTTGTTTAGTTTCATGATCGGATCGTGCATGCCAAGTTTTTGGTACACTGTTCTCCGGGTCGTTGGACGACTCGGTATCCCACATGAATAGAAAGAGAGATAGTTACACAGCAAATAACACCCTGTATAGCCCTTAGAATTGATGACACAATGTCACTGATGCGACCCATCCTTCATACATAATACATTGTGTCTACTTATTGTACATTGCTTGTGTGTAATACAACACTAATGCCTGTAATGTATCGTTATTCACGGGGTATTACAGCCTTAATCTCTAACCGTACCTACCGGACGGCGATTTATCTCCATTTCTTTGACGCAATGGCGAAATTATACGGACGGAATTTTAAAGGGAAATGAACGAATGAAATAAAACTATAGTCGAGAAGGCCACTCGCTGCATTCGCGGCCGTATGGAGTGGTCTTCTCATCTATAGCAAGCATCAGGTCGTTTAACAACTCGATTTGCCGTGTGGTGCCGGCTTAGAATAGCATCACCCCATTTCTATCCGTGGATGTCTTAAAAGGTGACCAAGAGATGGATCCAAGATATGGACAGAAGAGTTCCCAGCAAATATAAACAACACCTTGCTTGCTCTGCGCCCGTCAATCCGCCTACCAAGGTGAGTATGGCAATACCCTCAAATTGGAGGAGGCCCAGGTCCAGTAGGGGACTTTTGTGGTTGTAGTAGAACAGTTACATCAACTCAATGGTTTGTAGAAGAAAACTAGTCAGTAGATATCAAAGTACCTCGAGTTATGCGCAAAATTTTAACGGATCACCCTATACCGATGATTTCTGCAATTTAATGTTGATCTCTAGGGGTAACTAGAGCTGCTGTTGATAGTACAAAACTCCAAACGAGTTTCTTTCGTCTGGCCCAATTTAACTTTTTCCTTTAAGTCGATAAAAAATACCATATATCAAATCAGAGCGACCTGACGCTTCTTTCTTTTTCGTGTGGGACACCGAGTCGTTCAACAGCCCGATGAACCCTGGTGACAGAGTTTTTCAACCGCCTACTACAAGTAGCAGGCCTCTGACATGGTTGTGTAACGACCGCCATCATAGACAGCAACCGGGACCGACGGCTTAACGTGCCCATCCGAAGCACGGAACCATCTTACTTGCGGACAATCAGGTGGTTCAGCCTGCAATGTCCTAACCAGACTGGGAACAAATTCACAAAGTGATAAATATCAACTT
This sequence comes from Phthorimaea operculella, assembly GCA_024500475.1. Lineage (NCBI taxonomy): Eukaryota > Metazoa > Arthropoda > Insecta > Lepidoptera > Gelechiidae > Phthorimaea > Phthorimaea operculella. The sequence continues at coordinate 72,531 of JANFCV010000203.1, read as the reverse complement.
TGTGAGTGACCCCGCCGGGAATTGAACCCGGAACCTTTGCGTGGCAGGCAGGCATACTAACCACTGCGCCACATCGGTTGACCTGACGCTGAGACATAATAACACAAAGTAAGTTTATTTTGTAGGTGCACTGTTAAAAGCACCCCTCTATTTGACAATAGGATTATTTTGTATTTTTTGTTTATATTTTAGCGCCAACTCATGTCCAAATCTTATTGCGCCGAGCTTTCGTAGTCTCACTTCCTTTGAAACATTCAGAGAGGTCTAAATTCATCTAAAAACCACCTCCGCAAACCACTAGAGATTTCAGAGCCATCACAAACCCAACACAGCTGCATTGCACAGTATAACAAAATGCACTTACAGACGGCCTCGAGACTGGCAGACTGTCCACTCCCATCTTCACACGTTTGCTACACTGCACGGCCACTTTTTACATAATAATGCACTGCTTTTGTGTCACTATATCCAGGTATTTGGAGTGGTTGGAGGTGGGAATTTTTGACGCGATTTCAGGGACGTTTGCATTCGTCCCTCTCCGGGAGGGCACTGAGGGCTAGTGAGGGGAAAGCGAGGTAAGCCGCTTAGCAAGTCTCGACGCTGAGGCTTCACGTTTTAGTAGGTGTTCTAGTCAGCTGTATTTTGGACTTAGCATTTGGAGGGTGAGACATTGCGTCATTACTGCGAGCCTACATATGTAGGTAGTGTTTATGTAATTAACTGATATTTATTTTGATGTGTTAAACTGCTTATTGACAAATGCTTCTATTATCAATGTCCCTGTTTGAACTGTTTGTCTGCACACACCATCGTTGCAGTTGATACTACATTACTGATAGTGAATTGATATATTTTTGAAAGCCATATTTAAGATTTTATGATATTTTCAATCACATCAAACTGTTGTGTCCAATTAATTCTTTACATAACATAATTAGGGGTTATGGATAAGGAAACCTTAAAGCTTCTTATAAACATCAAAAACCAAATCCTGAGAACTGAATAGAGTCGATAACATTTTGTTTCGCCGATAAAATCAACTATCGACAACATCCCTTCACTATTTCGCCACAAAGTTGCGCGCGCATAACCGCACAGCCTCCGTCCAAATTATCACAAACATAATATAAACCTTATCATTTTGTAATAAAGCTGCTATTCCTTTAAACTAATCTGGAAAGCCTTTAAGTCCTCTATATACAGGGTGGTAGACACGATGTTGGTTCTTATACGCAGTTCATTATAATGCGGTTTTTGACAGCAACGAAATTAACTTGTGGCAACTAAACCTTTTTGAATCTTTTTTAATATTGATCAGCCGGGTCATTCTGGGTAAATTTTTTTTTATATTTCGACCTACGTTCCTTAGAAAAAGTTATTCAGTTTTATAATTGGTTCACGCCTAAAAATGTTTTCCGCATTTTTTATCCTGGACACCATACCGAAAAAAAACATAAAATTCCGGCGTGTGTGTGAGGACCACCAAAGTCTTATATACAGGGTGGTAGAGATGATATTTGGCGCTGCGTCGGGTCGAATGAGAGTGCTTTTAATTCTGTCGAACACTAGTTAATTCATGTTGCTTTACACTTTTCGGACTTTGTAGAGGGTTAACGGGGTTTTTGATACTTGTTAATATTAAACACTTACGTGTGTTTTTTTATTACTTTTCATGCTAAAAGTTTTTTTTTTCAGGTAGTAATTCTAGTTATCGAGCGTGTACTGAGTACCTACGCTCTTACTAAAGTAAGCCATTATAGTCAAACTATTGAATACAATAAAACTCTGCAAATAAAATTATTACTTGTTACAGCCGCTACGCCGTAGCACAAAGCTACGAAACAAACTAAAAGAGAAAATAATACTGGGTTTTGAATTCCAAACAAAAAATGCTTTTAATCTGATCCTTTAATGGTCCTGCTTATAGACCTCGTTAACGTAACCTTTCAGTGGCAGACGAAACACAGAGTGACAACCTTTGATTGACATTTAACCTTTAAAAGGAGGCGTGTGGTCTACAAACGTTCATCTCAGTCCAGTAAGCTTGAGAGTGGTTGAAAGGTCTCTGCGTTCTAACTACTGTTCTCATTTTACTTTACATTGCGTAAAGGGTTCAACTATCTAGGAAATAGGCTCTTTCCACACTGTGAATTTTATTCGCGTACCGCGATCTTTTTCTAAAATATCGCCCGATATTTTTCCGTTAGTGCGGAAACTTGTATATAAGATTTAGTGTGTTACAAAAAAGTAAGAAAAAAATCGCGCAAAATAAAATCGCTGTGCGGATAGAGCCTGCATGCGAGCGATGTAACGCATTGTGCTGTGCGCGCCCCAGACTGAGTGGTTTCACTCACAGTTGTTCGCACATAGTAAAACATACCAACATAGCAAAACGACTTAAGGTGTCAAGCAACAGTAACGGCATTATTTCAATGGCAGAAAAAATAAAATAGGAGGAGATTCTCTGTTCGTCGCGACCTTTTATTTTTATTGAAAAGAGTAATTTTGACAGAGCGCCTATTCAAGTCAAAAGTTCAAATCCTATCTGCGGTAGCTGCAAGTTTTCTAAAAAATGTATTTGTAATACGAAAAGCGTTTTAACATTTGGTATAAATTCAATAAAAACACACAATTTACCTACTACAACGAAACGTTTTTCAAACAGTGCAATTTGTAATTTGCATGTTTTGTTTCTTGAATAAAAATTTATATTCATCTGTCTGGCTGGTCACATTTGGGGCCCAAAATATCAGTGTTAAAAACGTTGCTACATAGTTCGCCACTGTCCTACTATTTCCACGAAGCTACGAACTGGCTTATCACTGGCTACCATTCGCAAAATCCTCTGGTTTTCACAGTTCTGCGAATTTCAGAAATAGCCATTGTTAAACGCTGCAATCCAGCTGCGTATTGTTTAGTGTCGGCCACACGATGGATGATCTTTAAGCAAAGGTGCTTGCCTAGATTCGTGGTCGTGACTTAAGTTATGTTAGGCTTTCGTATGTCAAAATTCATCTATTTTTTAACTGTTAGCCTCTAGTTTTTGAAACAGCGAAGTTTTCAGTTACAGAAAAGCGGTTTAACTGCTAGCTTTTAGGTAGGTAGGTAACTTTCCATGTGGAACCAACCAACGGACTTCTAGTGATGCTTTTAAAACCACCGGCGGATCCAGCCAATAAATCACAAAAAAAGACATTGTCAATATGTAAACAATAATATAACCACTTAGTCAAGGTCCTGGGCCCGGCTCAGGGGGGGGTCATGTCCCCCATGACCCCCCCCTGGATCCGCCACTGTTTAAAACAGTACCTAATAGCGCGGTTTAATTACTATTTTATAATTCCACGAAGTTGCCTATTGCTGGCTACCATTCGCAGAAGCCTCTCCCTGTTTCACGGCTATTTACCTAAATTCCAGGTACCACCAGAAGGATGTAAAGCACATAAACTATTTTACACAACGAAATGCCCAGTGACAGGATCGCGGTTTAAGTCCTAGCTTGTAAATAGCACGAAGCGGACTATCGCTGGCTACCATTCGTAGAATCATCTCTCGGATTCCATGGCTGTGTGAATCACGGGAACAGTGGAATCTGGCTGCCTATTGTTTGGTGTCAGCCACCCGTTCTAAAACGGATGATCTTTAAGCGAAGGTGCAAAGACGCATATTGAACAGCGGAATTCCCAGCAACAAGAACGCGGTTTGAATCCTACATTTTACATAATACCACAAAGCGGCATATCGCTGGCTACCATTCGCAGAATCCTCCCCAGGTTTTCATGGCTGTGTGAATCACGGATACAGTGCAATCTGGCTGTCAATTGTTTGGTGTCAGCCACCTGTTCTACAACGGATGATCTTTAAGCGAAGGTGCAAAGACGCATATTGAACAGCGGAATTCCCAGCAACAAGAACGCGGTTTAAATCCTAGCTTTTACATACTATAAGTAAAATATAATAGCACGGAATGGCCTATCGCTGGCTACCATTCCATGGCTGTGTGAATTTCAGGAACAGTGCAATCTGGCTACCTATTATTTGATGTCAGCTACCCGTTCTACGACGGATGATCTTTAAGCGTGCTAAGACGCTTATTGAACAGCAGAATTCTTAGCAACAAGAACGTGATTTAAATTCTAGGTTTTAGATATAATATAATAGTACGGAGTGGGCTATCGCTGGCTACCATTCGCAGAATCCTCTCCCGGATTCCATGGCTGTGTGAATCACGGAAACAGTGCAATCTGGCTGCCTATTGTTTGGTGTCAGCTACCCGTTCTACAACGGATGATCTTTAAGCGAAGGTGCTTAGACGCTTATTGAACAGCAGAATTCCTAGCAACAAGAACGCGGTTTAAAACCTAGGTTTTACATAGGTATAATATAATAGCAAGGAGCGGGCTATCGCTGGCTACCATTCGCAGAATCCTCTCCTGGATTCCATGGCTGTGTGAATCACGGAAACAGTGCAATCTAACTGCCTATTGTTTGGTGTTAGCCACCCGATTCTACGAGGCGACGGGGCTACGGATGATCTTTGAGCTTATACATGTCCGAGAGTTTTGTGTGCAGTAGGGTTGAGGTATCAGTGCCAAACTAGTTCGTAAAAACATATTTCAGACTTTTGTAATTTTTGCAAAAACTGCAAAATTATTATCCATCGATTTACAAATAGGTACCCTAACTTTAGATCATAAGAAAAATCTTGGCCAATAACGCGTAGCATCTACTATCCAAGAGATTTTAGAATATATCTTTTATCTTTGAATCTTTTTCCTATTTGTCATTTTGATGGATACACGATTAAGTTTTATGTGTTTATTTGACATTCATTGTTACAGAATGTTACTGGCCGTGTGGTGCCGGCAGAGTAGAATAGCACCACCCCTTCTCTTCCCGCGGGGGTCGTAAGAGGCGACCGAGGGATAAATCCGACCCAAGCGATTCAGGGTCCTGGAGAAGGAAAACTCCACACACAAACCCGGAACGGGGTCTCCGTCAGGCGCGAGCGACTGTTAATATATCGTGCAGCAGACTCCTGCAGCCGACCTGGCTCCGCACGTATCGACCCATCGTTCCTGTGGAGTCAGCCAGGAAGGCCGAGAGGGTGGCGCAGGTCCTGGGCAGCCCTGCGTTTCCATAATTGCGTCCCAGGCAACGCAGTGTCTGTGGAGAGGATACTTCACCCGCGTCACGCGGATAAAAACCTTGCCTCTGACACTGTGTAAATCGTCTGACACAGACGTATGAGGCCAATGATGATGTTACAGAATAGCAAAACAAAAGCATGAAGAAATATGACGCAATTAATTACAGACGCATTTTTTTGGTGAAACTTCTTTATTTAAATCTAGTCTGTCATATTAGTTGGATCGTCTTTTTGATTGTTTTAATAAAGAAAATACTTGTAATGTACGCACGTCAAACTAGTACTACTTAATTCTCACCTACTTCGTAGTTTCGTACCGTACCGTATAATACCGTATCCACAAATTACGCGTAGCAAAAAGTCGTATATGAAAGCCGTAGCCGTTTTGCTACGTGCCTCGTAGCTTACATACAAAATACAAAATACAAAAAGCTTTATTTCCAAAATATGTTTACAAACATGGTTGAGTCCCCCCGGTAAGTATTGAAACTTGTGTTGGGAATGACTCCTCTCCCCTTATGTCTAAAAGCTATAAATAAACTGTAGTAGTTAATTAACGCATTGTAAAGCGTACATTACGCGTAGAACGTGTTTAAGCAATGAAAATTTCTCAAAGAAAATACTTATAATGTACCCACGTCAAACTTCGTAGTTCCGTACCGTACCGTATAATACCGTATCCACAATTTATGCGTAGCAAAAAGTCGTAGGTATATGAAAACCGTAACCGTTTTGCTACGCGCCTCGTAGCTTACGCGTAGAACGTGTTTACGCAATGAAAATTTCTTATCATTTAATATGCTAGTTAGATTACTTATATTAATAAATATTTTATGATATTGTCAGCATATGGAATGGAAGTTGGTGTGGTATCATGATGAGAAACTTTCGTAGCCTAAATACATTCTGCGTAAATGTTACGAAGCGCGTAGCAAAACGTCTATACGCATTATTTCGCATTTTAATAGTATACTTAATAAATACTAAAATCATAATAATATAATAGCACAATAAAGTAATTTAATAATAGGTACTTACGTCGTATAAAATCATGTCGAGCTTCGTATTGTCCGTCACTTGTTGCACTTAAAATAACTTTGTCTATAACTAGTCTTATCAGTTTGTTAAATACTGTAGAGTCCACTCTGTATTTTAATTCAAACACAACTCATTCACAGAAACTGCGACAAAGTATTAAAATAAAATAAAAACTTTTTGTAAGTCCATTAAGAATAACAATACTAGATTTTATACTGGCGAAAAGAATCTTTTATTTTTTAACTCTCGCCCGAACGCGAATGATTCTTCTGAATTTGAAATCTCTATGTCTTTTATATCATTCCAGCCAGCAACGTTCCAGATTTTTAAATTATTCTTTTATATTCTCGGCCGCAAGCGTGGCAAAGGCCCCACCGCTATACAGCCTTGCCATGCAGATACTGAGGGTTATGGGCTGGGGGTGGTCGAGAGGGGAGGGGTGCGAGGCCATTATTTTAATTCAGTTAGCGATTTCAATACCCTAGGCCTTTGTGGCTTTGCTTTGCTGAAAAAGGCCTCATTTAGTAACGATTATTTGGATATGTTTTTGTGTAAGTAATTGTTTATTTCAGTAGCGCCAACCAGGAGACACGTGCAGAACTGTGGTGGCTAAGTAAATCCTGCGGACGCGAGCAACAGATTGCTCCCTCCCCCTGGCTATATTGAAGTTGTACTTGATTGGAATTAAATGAATCTTCTTCTTTTCGTGTGGGACACCGAGTCGTTCAACGACTCATTTATTAATAGTACTAGTTTGACTACAATCTTCAATTCGAAAGCTAAAACTATCTAATTTGAGGTTTCTTTCTACCAGAATTTCTAACGAAACCGCTCAGCTAGGGTGACACCACCCAAACTGCTTTCTAGGGTGAAACCATCCTAACATATCTAATTTGGCAGCAGTCAGGCAGAAGCTAAAAGTGTAATATTTACAAAAGTATTATCTTATCCCTGAAACTCCAGCCCGAATGATACTTTCATTAAAATTCCACACACATTTTTACTTTGAGCAAATTGTTGAAAGTGTAATTGAATAGAAAGGTTAGTATTTATTCAAAGCCAGTTTTTCAAACTCGAATTTTTCATTTTCATTCCACATGTTCATGAATTCAAAGTATGCAAATTATTATATAGACTCTACAGACTACTAAAAACGCCACAACAGGGCCATGAAATATCAACTAAATACATGATGTGTTTAGATATTCGATGAAAAAAATTAGCATTAACATTCATTGTGAAAACATACATTAATGACGCATTTCACAGCGTTAACAACCCTAAAAATATTATATTTTATTTTACACACTGTTATAATCTACTGATATAGAGCTTATAGCTTACAGGTTTATTTTATCCACATCATGGAGCAATCTACGAACTACGAATCCACATAGGTATCTAATTTTGTACCATGTCAAATGAAGTGCGTAAGGTTGAATGCCCTCTCACACAATATCACCTATTCATGTTTTATCTAGTACGAAAATCACTTCGCAAGATCCATTTGTCAAGCATTCATATTCATATGATTTGATTGAATGGAATGGAATTCATAATCAACGATATCAATTAATATTCTTATATGCGATTTTTTTATTGAAGGTTGAGGTTGGCGCAGAACTAGCAAATTGGGCGTTTCTCTGTTTATCACCGCTAACTCCTCCTAAACAACGCAGCAGATTTTGATGCGGTTTTTTCACAAGCTAGGGTGATTCAAGACATCCAGATATATTTCAACACGAAGGTTTGTATGCATAATATACACATAAACGTAATCACGCCTTATCCCTTTCGGGGTATGCAGATCGTACAAAACGATGTCCGTAAAAAATACGGTCGCTATCGCCAGAATAATCGTGTATCATTCATTATAGCCTAAGGTTGTCAACCTACCTCCACCTAAAATGTAATACATGAAACCTTCCATTTGATTAGTCGCCTCTTTTGACATCCGAGGAAAGGAAATTGGATGATGATATTCCAAACAGGCCACACAGCATAGTAGGTAGCTAGGTAGGTACCTAAATTAACTCCATATGTGCGCCGGCCCTAAGAGCAAGTGTCAAGTCAATCTGGGGAGCAATAAACCGAGATTGTTTTGATCACCTTTGAAACAATCAGGTGATTGACCGGGCATGTAGCACCTAATAAAAGCCCTTGGCTCCTCTGCTGTGGTATGGTTTGGTGTAATGTAGAGTCACGTGAGAGGTAATGCTTATTACAGATACCATAACCATAACAGCCACAACAGTCCACTATAGGACACGGGCCTCCCCATATTGGGGGGTATTGCTACCTATCTATACTCATCACGCTTGTCTTATCAGGTGTTGAAGACGTTGCATTTACAGGGAATGTTGCTGCCTATTCCCTGGATGTTTATCCCTTAATCACTTTTTACGACTCCCACGGGTAGATTTGGGATCACATGGCCTATTTACTAAAGAACCCTTGCTTGTCTTGAGTAAAATTTGGCAAAACTCCTATTTTCTGATACCCCTGATGATCCTGGGTTCTTATTAGTATTTAAGACACCTGTTGTCGCCATATGACAAGTTGAACCCTGTTGTAATTGAGTCATTTAACCACCTTCATAAAGTTCTTGCGGTCGTATGTATACACTTTACCATAAGAGATACCTACCTAGGTATTTATAAGTATTTCGTAACGACATCTGCCAATATCGCAACTAAGACTTTGATGTCTTCTTTTGAAGCCTTTGCGGCGAAAATTTACTTTAATTAATAAAAAAGGCTTCTACTTATTCAGTCTTCATTGGATCTGGAGATTATTCATGAACCTTCACGCTGATTTAACAATTACTTGCTTAATACCACAGCCTAATACCTAGTTCTTAAGTGAGTCTAGTTAGAAAATTTAGTCAGCTTCACCCAGGGGGCTTATTTTAGCATTCAGTAGATAAGTAGGTATTGCCGGGGGAGGCCCATGTCCAGCAGAGGACTGTTGGTTGTGACTGTAAAGTAAAGGTAAGGTAAAGGTAAGTATTGCCGTGTTTATTATTGAAAAGCATCACCCAATTTCTTTTCCGCATCGTAAAAGATGAGTATAGGGACTCCTGATTGGTAAAGGGCTGACAACACACCTTGTCTCAATTATATCTCAATACCTTTCCAAGCGTTTGTGTGGTGAATACAATTTTTAGTTTTCACACCAATTTCATGGTTAAAAATTTCGAGTAACGCGATTTTCCGTCCCGTTCCGGCACGTAAGTTAAACAGATTGTACCTCTGAATCTACCTTAAATAAACAATTTTCTGAAATGACTCTCAAATATTTGTCAGACGTCGCGGCGATACAACCGACGCTCTGCCTACACTACCCCACTGGAGAAATAATCATACATGACATGTGTACTACTAAAACTACTAAAATATGTATAATAGAAGCGTAGACTGTATGCGCATAAAAAGCAAATTCCAAGAGACACATGCCACATAACAAGATAACAAGAGCCTACGAGACGGGATCCTATTAGGTGTTAAGGCTTTGTGATTTGCAATGAGGAAAAGCATGCATGATGCATGAAGCCGTGCGTCTCCGTGGTCAAGGGTAAATCTTTGTTTATTTATTTACCTAGGATATCTTAGTTAGATACATTAGGCTCAAGCCAGCTCAAGTGCTTACCGCAATATCCGCCTAGCCAAGAACGGAACAAAAGTTATGTTTAATTAGATAGAACAAATATAGAACTAATTATTCTGAGCATCAGTTTCCCCGCAGGATATGGTCAACCGCTGAGTACAGTTGCATCAGATTTAAATATATGGAAAAAGAAACATTTCGGTTTCGTAGTCAATGTAACCTCGATTTTTATCAATTTATATTAGGCGAGTAGGTATAGCAACAATACCCCTCGATACTGGGGAGGCCTATGTCCAGCAGTGGATTGTTGTGTGGCTGTAAAGGTAAGCTCTATCTAAGAGTAGGGTCCCGATGGCTGAGTCTTCCTCCATAGAACAGACCATACCGTGGGTTATTTTGCCCACTACGAGTATCCACCTAAAAAGGCATAGGTATTATTTTGTGTTTAGAAATAGCAACAAAGGCAGGATCTTAGAATGCCTAGATATTTCGATCTGTTTACGGTACGGGCATTGGATTTGAAATAGCCCATATTTGACAGCTGTCAAATCCATACTAGAATATGTCAACAAAGAAAAATAGACCTAGCACTAACATGATTTTGACTGCTGTCAAATATGGCCTATTCGAGCGGTCGTACTGTAGTAAAAAGAGTATCATGCAGACACAGAGAGATGTAAAGGCAATACAATATGCACTAAACATTTATGGACAGTAAAATATTAAGTAGGTACCTAACGTTTAAATACCTACCATACAGCGCACGCCCAATGCAGAAACCCCTAAAACTCCCAAATTAACCCCACTCTGAGTTCTTAGAAGATCAGGAAAAAACTTTCTACCTTTACAAGATGTTTTAAAGTCGCAATACCTTATGGCGTCCCAAGCAGCAACTGGACGTGCTATAATGTTCGAGAGCACGTTCCTTATTTCTCTTTAAGTTCTATAAAAGTTCTAAAAACAGTCGAGTAAAAGCGCTGTAAACGTTTACTCGACGCGAAAAAGGCACAAATTATTCAGACTAAAGTCCTGTAAAAAATGAATAAGCGCTGAGTAAGCAGCAAAAAGGTGCTGTAAGAGTTGAGTAAACGTGGTAAAAAACACTAAGAGTGCTATAAGAGCAACCAAAATGCGTATATGGGATATTTAGTTCTATAAACGCAATCGATTTGCCTTTATACAGATTAAATGTGCTATAATAGCAGCTGAATTGCTTTTATTCGCATTTTTAGTGCTATGACAGCAAACAGAATGCTTTTACTCGACTAATAAGTGCAGTAAAAGATCTTAGGGAGGCTTTTTTACAACTAGTTACTGATCATTTTCATCTCCTCAACGATCGAGGCTGTGGTGTATAAAAATATTTGTAAAGCAAACTAAATAAGTTTCAAAGGTCATTTTATTAAGTTATTCAGCAGTACATGTGTCGATTTTTAATATTCGTGTAGTTACTCCAAAACATCATGCGCAAAAAGCTTTATTGACAAACCTAAAGGCATTTTTACATAAACATTCATGCGCCGCCTGTTTTCTTAAATTTGACGACGAATTTATTAAATTAAATATATATTAAATAATAATTGTATAAGCTTAATGTCCATATTGGTAGTCTAGTTGCAGTTACAGCTCACTTATTCCGTTAAAAGTCGAATAAGAGTGCTTTGTCACCACATTTATAGCACAAGGTGTCGCCATGATAATATTTAGGGTTCCTTTGGTACAAGACCAAAAAACAAATTAAATTTTCTTTTTATTTTCAAGGAACATTTTATTTCATAAAACAATGCCAGACTTCTTGGATGGTGATACCTTTCTTAACAAAGATGATTTAAAACAACTTGGCCAATTGCGCTGGCCTTGGAAGGAAACGCATTTTATATTATCAGATAAATGTAACGGATGTGGCCTTAGTACAAACGATAACTCAATCAGAAGAAAATTACACCTTGTTCTACCTGACAATAAAATAAAGCATCTTTTGGTGTCGCGGTTGTGCTTACTTTGCTGTTTATGATCATTTTACTAATGATGAGTGTTATTACTGTAACTAAATATTTTTACAACCCTTTGGTGAGTGTACGAACTTTATGCAAGACGTTTGCAATGTCACGCGTGATCATGGTGGCCAGCCAGCTCGGCTCATGCCATGCTGTTCACGATCACGATTTCATTGCTTGCGTCTACGGAACCACTTAAAACTGGCGGACTCGCGCTTGGATGTGCACTAGCATTACTAGCAGAAATAAAATTGGGCTGCATTAAATTTGCAGAATATTTCATCTGCTCCAACGTTTTTTTAACTTTCTTTCGAAAATGGCCGCTTCTTTTCAACTTTTTCCATTTGTTTTTATCCATTTTGATAGTAAAATTGTACGAAAAACGTCTTCAAGATATCGACCGACAAAATGGACGGACTTGTGCTATTAATGTTACCCAAAACTCTACAATTCTACTTTAAGCTGAGTGAATATCGTATAATGGCTCTTAAAATGACTACAGATCCTATAAAAACGTTTTGATTTCTATTATACGAGTTACTCTATAAGCGTGCAATAACAGCAGCCATGTTGCTATAAGCAATTCGATTGCATTTAGAATAGAATAGAATAGAAAACGTTTATTTGTCATCATCATTAAACAATAAACTTAAATTAACATTACATAGAGCTTTTATAGATACATAAAAGAATGCTGAATAACGGCTGTATAAAAGCGCCCTATTCAGAGAATCAGCTATTCTACTGCTATTACACGACTGTTATAGATCAATCGGTCGAATAACGAGTATTATAGCCACTTTAATTCAGCATCTGATAAAAGGTGGAGTAAAAGTGCTATAACATAGTGTTATAAACGTTTATTCGACGTCCTTATAGCACACATTAGCAAATATTGCCAAATAGTCGAGATAACGGCTATTATACGATACATGGGTGTTTTGAGAACGGTTACTCGGCTTTTATACGATTGAAAGCTGAGTAAACCAATTCTTATTCGACTTTTTTGCTGCTTGGGGTGTCACAGTAAGGATAACGAATCGACAGTAGATACGCTCATGTCATTACAAAATCACCTCATACATCGCCCACCTACCTAGCTAGAAACAGGGGGACCATAACCATAACAGCCACAACAGTCCACTGCTGGACATGGGCCTCCCCCTATCGGGGGGTATTGCCATACTCACCACGCTTGGCAGGCGGATTGGCGAGCGCAGCGCAAAGATGTTACTTTTACAGGGAACGCTGCTGCCCATTCCCTGATGAATATCCCTTAGTCGCTTTTTACGACACCCACGGGTAGAATTGGGGTGATGCTATTCTGAGCCGGCATCACACGGCAACAGGGGGACATGATGTGAATATCTACAGCACCTAACACTTCGCTCTACCCATTTTCAGCAGTGCTGCTGCTGCGGTTGTAGTTAGTAGCAGTAGCCAGACAAAAGTAGATGTTTCGCAAATACTGACGCTGCAGCCGAAGCCTCTTTTACCTTCCCGGCTGCCAGTTTGTGTCCACTGTGAGCATGGATATCGGCGTGGCGAGTCTCGTGCGCGCGAAGCCATCTTCGCCGCGACAAACGCGTGCCAATCCAATTAGTTACTAAACGTGAGCAATGTAACATCCGTCGGCTACTCACGGCTTAGCGAGGTGCGTAGTTTCTGTGATTTCAAAAAGGGTTGCCGCTGGGCACATGGGTCGGTGGGCAGGCAAGACACGTGACTGTTAAGCCTTTAAACTTCGATGTTCAGATTTGTCGCTTGTGGGCGGTGTTGAGTAATGTAGTTGGGCAAATCAAACGTGCGTTAAGGACGGTAGAGTAGGCGGATGTTTGTCCTATTTAATATTCACTTTCGGCATTTGAATTTGAGTCTAATTTGAACAGACTGCTAGCCTCGCAACTGTGTATGGAAATTAGTAATAGCAGCCAATACTTCCAAAGGGGCCTACTTACAATCATCAGCTTTATAAAAACCATTCTAGTAGGTACTGCTCCAAAATCATCGTAAAAAATGTGGACAAAACTTCTACTGGTCCGGTAGGGCGTGGGTAGGGCCTCCAGCCCTCCATCCACATATTTACCACCCATGTGCCACCCCACCCACTCACTCACAAGTTTGGAAATCATGGTCATCACGGTCTTCTTTCTGTCTTTTTTGTGCTCTACATTTTTTGCTCTACAACATCCGTTATTGAAACCAAATTGAAACTTCCGGTTTTTTTTCTTTTTTTTTTTTAATGCCTTTTACGGCTCTGGGATCATGCCCTTTTGAGCCAATCTTCAAAAAGAAAAGATCTTCTTCTTTTCAGGTTGGATATGAAAAATCATCATTTTCTATCTTCTAAAATCTTTCTTTAAATATCACCAATGGAATTCATTATGTAAGTATGTAACGGCTTGTAGAATTTCAGATTCGAAAGAATCTCTCGTAATGTAGAGGGGACATCCCTGTTTTCGTTTGCATCTGACATTAATTCTGCGATAAATATGAGTCTATGTAGGTTATGTGCACTGCAGTTCATAATTAAATGCTCTAAATCAGCTTTCTCTTGGTAGCAGTATGGACATTTGTCGTCCTCTCTGATGTGTAGTCTCTTCAGGTGAGCAGGAGTTCTACAGTGGCCAAATCTAAGGCGATTTATTTGGGTAATCTGTTTTCGGGAGTCTGCTTTTATCTTTTTCCACCAAGGTTGGGCGGGCGGGCTCTCTTGGATACTAGCATACCATAATGCTTTACTTTCTGTGGTTTTCTTCCAGATATCCAGCCAGACTCTCTTTGCTGAAGATGAGATTTGGGCATAAAAGTCGGTGTACGGTACTTTTATAGAAGCTGAGTGATCTTCATCCACTGTGCCTCTAGCAGCTTTATCAGCCTCCTCATTGCCTGTGATGCCACAATGAGAAGGTATCCATTTCATCAATATCCTTTTACCATTAGTGACCAACTCATTCACTATTGCCAATATATCAAATACTATGTAACATAAATTATATTTACAAGACCTGCTTTCTAAAGCAGATAATGCACTAAGAGAATCAGAAAGTACAATAATATTACATGCACTAACATTTTTAACATACATTAAAGCCTGATATATAGCATAACACTCAGCTGTAAAAATACTACAGTTACTATCCAATTTATAACATTTTGAAATTTTGACTTGTGGATCATAAAAAGCTGATGTTACACTATTGTCTGTCTTTGAACCATCTGTATACAATCTATAATAATCTTTATCTTCCAAATATTGAAGTAGTTCAATTTGTGAATCCACCTTTTGTTTACATAAAGTAATATTATTATTTACAAGGGAATTATAATTAATTTTATATAAGGGCCACATTTCATCTCTGTACATATTTACAGTTATACTATTAATATGACATGTTACTCTCAACAGCTCTGGAATATGTCCTGAGAGGACTGAATTTGATGGAAGGTAGGGACCCATTGTTAAATCTAATGATTGGCCTGGAGCTACACTTTTAATGACTAATTTATTTTCTGATGTCAGTATTTTTAAACAAAACCTTTCAGCTAACTCTATACGCCTAACAGTTAATGGAACTGTAATGTAGGAACTCCTTAGTGTTTGACTGCTCTTGTCATTCTTTGAATAGACGCCATTCTAACCATTTCCCTGTGTATCATTTATATTATTTATTCCTATATTTATCAATGGCGACAAGGATTTTTCGAGCTGTTTACGCGTTTCTAGTTAATATTTATTAGTACGCAATACTAATTAGTAAGTCACGATGTCCATCGGCAAATTGGAGACGATCGATGTTAGAGGGGGCAACTGGTCCCAGTATGTGGAGCGAATGGAGGAATTTTTTAATGTGAACAAGGTGGAAGAGGAAATGAAGGTTTCCACCTTAATAACAGTAGTCGGGGCAGAATGTTATGAGCTTCTGGTGAATTTATGCACACCGAAGAAGCCCAAAGAGAAATCTTTCAAAGAGCTGTCACTTCTATTGGAAAACCATTTGCAGCCGCAACCAAGCATTCTCGCGGAAAGGTACAAGTTTCGGAATCGGAAGCAACAGCATGGCGAGAGTATTGCAGATTATGTCACAGTTCTGAAAAAGATGTCGACTAAATGTGATTTCAAGGAAAACTTAGAAGAGAATCTCAGGGATCAGTTTGCTTGCAATGTCACGAGTGAAAGCATTCGCCAACGACTGTTTGCGGAGGATGATTTGGACTTCGGCAAGGCTTACAAGTTGGCGCTGAGTTTGGAAGCTGCAGAGAAGGATGCAGCCGCGGTAGTAGGACAAGCAGGAAGCACGGCTTGTTGCCACAGAATGGCCTATGAGGGGCGAAATGGCGTTCTACGCTCAGAGCGGGTTGGGGCACGGCCCGGCGGTGGTGGCACGGGAGGTGCGCCTCGCAGCGGGGTTGGTAGCCAGCGTGCGGGTTCGAGTCGAGCGGGGGCTGGGTCGAATACGCGCACGTGGACTGACCAGGCTCATGCGACGCGAGGGCAGGAGCAGTGCCGAGCGTGTGGAGCGGCGCACGACGTGGCTACGTGCCGTTTTAGGAAATACGCATGTCGTGTTTGCAATAGGTTAGGCCACCTAAAACGGATGTGCCCGAATCTTGTAGAGCACCACAATGTGGGTATAGAGGAAGTAACTGATCCGGACAGCGATGAGGTAATAATAATTGATATTAATAGTTTGTCTATTGGGCAGAGTGAACCTATAATTATTCCTTTGAATGTGCATGGACGTAGTCTCGATATGGAATGTGATACGGGAAGCCCCATTTCATGCATAAGTTTACAGCATTATGAGCGTTATTACAAGGAAATACCAATGAGACCATGTAGAATTATACTAAGGTATTATACAGGAGAGACTGTGCGGCCCGAGGGGTACCTGAAGGTGCTGGTCAATTATCAGAATGAGTCAAAGGAATTGGATTTGTACGTTATTAGGGGTGGCAAGACCGCACTTTTAGGCAGGCAGTGGATATCTGCATTAGATATTCTAGATTTAAAGCAAAAACTTGGAACGTTAAACCAGTTGAGAGAGGAGAGATTTAATTTGGATAATTTCAGTTCCAGATATTGTGAGGTGTTTGCGGATGGTTTGGGGCGTTTCACTGGCGGTACGGTGAGCTTCCACGTTCGTGAAGGTGCGCAGCCTGTGTTTATGCGCGCACGTCCTCTGGCATATGCACTGCGGGAGCCGGTGGAGCGTGCGCTGGATCAACTGGTGCGCGACGACATCCTCACACCCGTCGACCGTTCGGACTGGGCCACACCTATAGTGCCCGTGGTAAAGAAAGATGGGTCTATACGGATCTGCGCAGATTTCAAACAAACGATAAATAAAGTTATAGAGATTGATCGCTACCCGTTGCCTAAGGTTGAGGATCTTTTAGTACGTTTACATGGGGGTGAGCGTTTTAGCAAAATTGATTTATCGCAGGCCTATGCACAGTTTGAGCTGGATGAGCAAAGTAGAAAATATACAGTAATTAATACTCATAAGGGCTATTTATGTACAAGCGGTTGGTTTATGGTTTGTCGTCGAGCCCGGGCATTTTTCAGAGACGTCTGGAGCAATTGTTTGCGGATTTGCCTTCGGTAGGTGTATTTTTAGACGACGTCATCATAACGGGGGCTGATGACATTGAGCACATGGAAAACTTACATAAAGTTTTTCAGCGTCTTCAATCCAGTGGGTTGAAGGTGAACAAGGGTAAATGTACTTTTTTCGCTGAGTCTGTGGATTACTTAGGCCATGTGATTAGCAAAGCGGGGGTACATACTTCACCCGACAAGGTTAAAGCAATTGTTAATAGTCCAGCTCCGACAAACGTGTCCGAATTGAGAGCCTTTATTGGTATGGTCATGTACTACGGGAAGTTTGTTAAGAATATCAGTACTATTCTTGCGCCGTTGTACAATCTCCTTCGGGCAAATGTTAAGTATGTCTGGAGTGCGGATTGCCAGGCTGCCTTCGAGACGGTGAAGCGAGCCTTGGTTTCTAGTGACGTGTTAGTGCATTACTCGCAGGAACTTCCGCTTGTGCTGACGGCTGATGCTAGTGGAACGGGAATTGGAGCGGTTATATCCCACCTTACGCCTGATGGAGAGAGGCCCATTGCTTACGCTTCGCGGACGTTGACAGTGGCAGAGCGCGCTTACGCTCAGATCGACCGGGAGGCGCTTTCAATTATTTTCGGGGTGAGAAAATTTCATCAGTACTTATATGGGCGGAAGTTTATTTTGCGCACTGATCACAAGCCGCTCACTTATATATTTGGCAGTAAAGTTGGTATACCTGTTATGGCAGCTTCACGTGTACAGCGGTGGGCAATCCTCTTATCAGGTTACAATTATGATATAGAGTACGTGGCATCAGCTAAGAACTGTGCAGATGCGTTGTCTAGGTTGCCTCAGCCAACGTCTACAGATCATAGAATACAGGAAGTTACGTACCTAAATTTCGTGGAGAATTTCTTACCGGTAACGAATGATGATGTGGGGGCAGAGACATCTAAGGACGTTTTGCTAAGTAAAGTCGTGATGTACGTTCAGTCGGGTTGGCCGTCGTGTGCTGGTGATGAAACGAAGCCTTTTAGGGCTAGAGCCAATGAGCTTTATGTCGAGCGAGGGTGCTTGATGTGGGGTTATAGAGTAGTGGTGCCAAGTTCATTGCGTGAAAAGGTTTTGAAGCAGTTACATGCCAGTCATATGGGGATCGTTAAGACTAAATCTTTGGCACGAAGTTTTGTCTGGTGGCCGGGTATCGACTCAGATGTGGAGGCCATGTGTAAGAAATGTGAGACCTGTGCTGCGGAAGCTCCGGCACCGGCACGAGCTTCGCCTCAACCGTGGCCATACGTGAGTCCTTGGAGTAGGTTGCATATCGATTTCTTGGGACCCTTGGAAGGAAAGACTTTTTTTCGTCATGGTGGATTCGAGCACTAAGTGGTTGGAAGTTTTCGATATGCCCAGGACTAATGCGGAGGCGGTGATAAAGGTGATGCGGTCAACTTTCGCGCGTTTCGGTTTACCTAAGGAGGTAGTTTCAGATCAAGGGCCACCATTTACGAGCGCTGAGTTTAAGGACTTTTTATTACAAAATGGTATACGACAGTCTTTCTCGCCCGTATATCACCCAGCGTCAAATGGTGCGGCCGAGAATGCAGTGAAACTGTGTAAGCGAGCTATCAAGAAAGCTAAAAGAGATGCGGTAGATATTGATACTGCTCTGCAGACCTATCTTTTGGCGTACAGGAATAGTATTCATGCTACAACAGGGGATAGTCCGGCTATGCTGTTACAGCGTCGGGCATTAAGATCTCGATTAGATTTACTGCGTAGCGATCGCTCGCTGGAGGACCGAGCATGTCGGGCACAACAGCGTCAGGTAGAGAGCGCGAGTGGCGGAGAGGCGCGTGAGTTAGCACCAGGGGACTCTGTCTGGGCTAGGGATTATGGTAATCGCGATAAGTGGGCAGGTAGTACTGTGATAGGAAAAGAGGGTTCTCGGAGGTATACTTTGTCCAGTGATGACGGCCGGTTTTTGACGAGGCACATTGATCAAATTAGGCGCAGATCCGGTAGGTCAAGTTTGGTTTATCCAAGTTTTGAAGTCCGGGGTTCCCCGGTTGGCGGTGGTGAGGGAGTCGATGCGCAACATACGGGGCCAGTTCAGACTGAAGGCTATGCTCCTATCAGTCAGGAGCCAGTGGTGCAAGACTTATCTGCTGCAGCAGAGCGTATGCCAACGTCTCCACCACAAGTAGTTGCACCGTCAGTGAGACGTTCTGAGCGGATTCGTAGACCGCCTGTTCGGTTCGGTTTCGAGGAGGAGTAGTAATGTGAACCGTTTAGTTATGTTTTTGTTTATTTAAAAGGTTGTGTTGTTTGGTTAGCTCGTTATTAATTTGTTTAATTATTAAGTGTTATGTTTATATTTAATGTGGAGGTGTAATGTAGGAACTCCTTAGTGTTTGACTGCTCTTGTCATTCTTTGAATAGACGCCATTCTAACCATTTCCCTGTGTATCATTTATATTATTTATTTTTATATTTATCAGGAACTATACAAGTTTCTGCCTCCATAGCAATAACTGGAGTCGAGCACATGGCCCCAGTTATAATTCTCAAACCTTTATTTTGAATCACATCTAACTTTTTTAAAGTAGCCAAATTTGCATTCATATATGCTAAAGCACTATAGTCAAAATGACTGCGGACAATACTTTTGTACAACATAGATAGAATTTGTGGGTCTGAACCCCAGTGAACTCCTGCCAAGGAACGAAGAACATTTAATCCTCTTGAAGCACTTTTTATTATATTATTAATGTGTGTATGAAAAGTCAATTTTTTGTCTAAAAGAACACCTAAAAACTTCTGCTCTTCTGTCCATGGCAGCTGCACACCATTGTATACTACATTGTTTAAACAAATGTCAGATTTTTTGGAAAAGATCATAGCTTTACTTTTTGTTGGACTAATATCTAAATGCAGTTTATTTGTATAAAATTCATGTAATTGACTCAGGGCCAAGTTTAAATTATTTACAGCTATATTAACATCTTTATGTACAGTATATACAACAATATCATCAGCAAATTGAAGAAATTTTACATTATTTACAGTTAAGTATTTACAAATCTGGCAAGTGTATAGGTTATACAAAAGAGGCGAGATCGTAGCGCCCTGCATTGTGCCTTTATACACTTGTCTTGGTCCATGCAATATGTTATTAAACTTTACATACATTGTTCTATTATATAAAAATTCAAATATCCATTTACAAACTTTTCCAGGCACACCTATTTCACTCAGCACTACTGCGAGCACTGAAGGGTTTACATTATCAAAAGCCCCCCTGCACATCAAGGAAGGCGCATACTGTTGAGGAATGAGCATAGAAGGAGTTTCGAATATCTGCCAGCAAAGTTACAAAACTTTCAGCACAACTGCGCCCTTTTCGGAAACCAAATTGTTGGGTAGGTAGAATTTTATTTGATTCTGTATAATAATCTAATCTTGTTTTTACCATGCCCTCAAATAATTTTCCCAAGCAAGAAGATAGAGAAATTGGCCTATAAGAATTACTATCATTGACTGGTTTATCAGGTTTTAGAATTGGAATGACACACTGTGTTTTCCATGTAGGAGGTATTACCCCTTTTTCCCATAATTGATTAAAAATATTCAATAAAATTCTCTTTGCACCATCATGTAAATTGATAATAAGCTTGTATGGTATATCATCTAAAACTGGTGTAGAATCTTTTTTGCGTGATTTTAAAGTTAAAGAGAATTCTTGCCATGTAAATGGTAAAGTAAGAAAATGACCTGTATTTTTACCTTCATTATTGAAAATCTTGTTTAATGTTGCGTTTTCTATTTCTATTTCAGTTAAAGTCAGAGGAGCATACTTATCGAGAAAAGAGGGGATCCATTCATCATTCTTTGGTCTATTAGTGATTTTAATGCGTTTAAACTTTCTAATGTAATTCCAAATGAGACTAACTGGAGTATTAACTGGAGTGTTAAAAGATTCACATAAACATCGCCAACTACTATGTTTCTTTTCTTTTATAATCAATTTCTTTTTTGCATCAAGTCTTTTGTAAGTAATGTAATTATCTATTGTGGGGTTAGTTCTATAGAAATTCAAGGCATCTTTACTTTTCTTAACTGCTTCTTTACATTCATCATCCCACCAAGGAACTGATATCTTTTTAATGTATGAAGTATCTTTAGTAATTTTAGGAATACAAGTCATCTTTAGTTTATTCAAAATATCACAGAATTCTTCATAGGATTTATGAGGATCATCATCTGATAATTCAAAATTTTGGAACATCACTTGAGAAAGTGATTTATAGTTGACCCAGTCTGCTTTGTTGTATAAATATTTTTCTATTGGGTTGCCTATCTCGTACTTCTCGATTAGAGTATGCAAATCAACTATGGTAGGGTAATGGTAACTACCCATAGGGTCCTCATGGACCTTCCAGTCACACATAGCAGCAATGGTAGGACTTGCACAAGTAACATCAATAGCAGATTGATTATGGTTTATTCTACCTACAGTAGTTGGTGCTCCTGAGTTGAGTATACATAAATCAGTCTCATCTAAAATATTGTAAATTTCAGTGCCCCTAGAGTTTGTCGAGAGGCAGCCAAAAGCCACGTGATGAGCATTAAGATCACCAGCCAAGATCATAGGTCTAGGTAGATCATCTAGGATTTGCTTAAACCTCCTTCCTCTAAAATATCTCCCTTGCCTTGGAGGTGGAGCATAGGCACATAAAACTGTAATCTTTCCTATATTGGTAGCAAGAACTATGGCTATGGATTGTAAATAATCATAATATGGGTTGTGAATAATAGAATATTTAAAAATATCTTTTACTAAAATACCTACACCACCATGACCGTCTGGACTACAGATGTAAATCAACCGGTTTAAAACGTTTAAAACCAAATTTCGCGGTTTAAAACCTGAAATCAACCGTTTTCAACCGTTTAAAACTCGCCTACAAAAAAAAAAAAAGTTCTGTGTTTTACATACACATACATACATACACAAATCACGCCTTTATCCCTTGCGGGGTAGGCAGAGCGTAAACAGCCGTAGGTACCTACAATACAGCCGCTATCGCCACGTCTGACTAATATTTCAGGGCCGTTGTAGAAAAATCGTGCCGAAATGCAAAAAAATTTTTGCCGAGTAGGTACTTAGGTATGAATTTTTGTATGGAACATCCAAATTATTAATATAACCCTGTATATACAAAATTCGGTGTTTCCAACGATTTTACACTGACTTGCTCATCATAGGTTACCTACGCTCGGGCCTCGGAGCGACAAACTAGGTAATAAACCCGCAAAATCACATCATTAATCCATTTCAGTGATCCTTACCTTTGTAATATTACGAAAATGTATTAAAATCAATAAAACATTGTTATCAACCATCCGCCGTTTTAAACCGAAAAAAACGGTTGTTTATGATTTAAAACGGTTTTTTTCGTTTAAAACGATTTGGTTGAATTGGTTTTAAACCGGGCTTACATCTATGTCTGGACCATGCTGGAAATAAAAATGGTAATTTGGGATGGCAAACTTTGACTTCTCCTTAAGCAAAGTTTCATTCAACAGACATACATCTATATCATTTTTATGTAAATATTCGATTAGTAGGGGTCTTTTGCTAACGGCACCTTCAATATTAAAAAAGTTTTATCCATTATAATCTAATTTGTCAATAAGAACTTCTTTAATTTTTTTTGTCGTAATTTTTTCGTTACTGTTCCCTAGAGCGACCAAAGAAGCAACAAGTCCGTTCATGATGAATTCGTTGTTAATTAATTCGGATAATAATTTGTCAATTGGGATTGATTTTTGGTCACTCTTGGTTTCAGTTTCTACTTGAGATTTGGGCTGAGTAGATTGTATTGTATTGTATTGTATTGTGGGCTCCCTTTTCCGCATTTAGACTCAAAGGTGGTCCTTTATGCGTTGGGTGGGACGGTTGACTATGTTAGCCAACCCAGCTCCTTCCAGAAGCTCAGAAGTCTCCTGGGACGTTCACAGGCTTCTTGAAGCGACCCCGGATTATCGAGGATTTCTGCCCGGTGGATTGCTACTCCCTCGCATGCCAGGATTACGTGAGAGGCCGTTTCTTCCGCGTTCAGACAGCCCCTGCACAATGGGCTGTCTGTTGCGTTGATGGTGAAAAGATGCTTATTTAGTTGGCAGTGCCCTGTGAGCATGCCAACCATTATGCGCAGGTCTGATCGTTGAAGGCTGAGGAGTCTTTTGGTCAGTCGCGGTGATAGTGCAGGGACCGCTTCTTTTGACTGTCTACAGGTGGTGATTGATGCCCAGCGGGCATTGTGTTGGGTCTGGGTTTGATGACGTATCCAGGTTCTTATTTGATTGAAGGGGATGGGTAGGTAAGGTGTAGGACCAGCCACTTCCACCTCCGAACCTCTCCTAGCGAGTTCATCAGCCGCATCGTTGCCCAGAGATCCGCTATGTCCCTTGATCCATTGCAAAGTGACCTTGTTATTCGTGGCTATGGTTTGCAATGCAAGGTGACATTCATAAATTAGGCTGGAAGACATAGTGTTGCTTTCCAAGGCCATCAGTACAGCCATGCTGTCGGAAAGTATTCTTATACCATGGTTTTCCATTTTCCTTTGCATGACTGCGTTGGCAGCTAGGGTGATAGCTACACATTCACATTGGAAAATAGAACTATGTTCCCTAGCGGTTGTGATAATTTGATGTTGAGATCCAAGGAGAACACCCCAGCACCCGTACCGGTTTTGGTTTTAGAGCCGTCTGTATATATACGGACCTCGTTGACTCCTGATTGGTCTCGCTCGGTCTCAGATAGCCGTATTTGATACAGCTTATCAAACACTAGTGTTTTAGGGATCCTATCACAGGGCGCCTCAATAAGTGGTACGTTACTCAGCGCTCTGTTCCATATTATGGTATGATTGCCCCTAGGATAGTGCCATAAGCCTGCGTGCTTAAGCCTGACAGCAGCCATACTGGCTTCTTGCTGAATGAAGAGATCCAGTGGCGGCAGGCCAAGCAGAATTTCCAAGGCTTCAGATGGCGTCGTTCGCATGCATCCAGTGACGGCCGAGCACGCCAGACGCTGGAATGACTGCAGTTTTTCCTTGGTGGTAATGAGTTCGGTTCTGGGCCACCAAACGACTGCACCATATGTGATTATTGGCCTGATAACAGCTCTGTAAAGCCATTGAGTTATTTTCGGCGTTAGGCCCCAGGTTTTCCCAGGAGTCTTCTGCACTGCCAAAATGTTATGCTTGCTTTATTAATCTTGTTGTCAAGGTGTTTGTTCCATAACAGCTTACTGTCAATTATAACGCCCAGATATTTGACTTCACTTGTCAGGGACAATTCGGTACCGAACAAGTGCGGTAACCGTAGGCATCCAAGATTTCGTTTGTGGGTGAACATAATAAGTTCCGTTTTAGACGGGTTCACTGATAGTTCGTGCACTGTGCACCATTCTTCGACGATCTTCAATGCTGACCTAGCAAGGTTGCAGAGCGTACTCTCAAACGGACCCGTAATGAGAATAGCCAGATCGTCTGCATAGCCTACCGTAAAGTGATCGTGTTCGTTGAGCCTGCTAATCAGCTCGTCGACTACGACATTCCAGGAGAGAGGAGAGAACCCCTTGTGGGCAGCCCTTGGCTACGATGCCCCTCGATGTGGTGTTTACGGTAAATTGTATCGCTCTGAATCTCAGCATGTTGTCAATCCACCCGGCTAACGTAGAATCGACCCCATGTCTGGTCAGGGCTAGGTTTATGCTGTTGAAAGATGTTTTATCGAATGCACCTTCTACATCTATAAAGATGCCCAAGGTTGATTGCTTAGATATTAGTCCGTTTTCAATATAAGATACAACGCTGTGTAGGGCGGACTCGGTGGATTTGCCTGGGCTATAGGCATGTTGATTAGCGTTAAGCGGTTTACAAGGCAGCGCAGTGGTTCTAATGTCCCTATCACAGAGCCTTTCTAGAGTTTTCAGTAGGAAGGATGTGAGGCTTATTGGTCTGAAGGACTTCGGCTGCGTGTAATCGCTTTTACCGGGCTTGGGAATGAATACGACCTTGACTTCCCTCCATTTTATGGGAGTGTAGCCGAAGGCTAAACACGCTCTGTACAGGTGTACTAGGTGTTCCACCACACAGTCATCGCTCCATTTCAGCAGACCTGGAAAGAGACCATCCAGTCCTGCCGATTTGAACGGAAGGAAGCTGTTGATTGCCCATTTTACCTTGTCGAAGGTGACAGTTCTCTGGGCTCGTGTCCAGTCTGTTTGGGATGCTGTGTTTCCGTCAACTCCTCCCAGTCTTGTGCCGCCGTAATGACACAGCCCGGGAAGTGAGTCTGGAGGAGGAGCTCACTTGTTTCCGCATCAGACTTGGTATAGGTGCCATCAGGTTTTTTTAAGCACCCAATACTGCGCTCAGGATCGCAAGTCAGGATATTCTTAATTCTGGTGGCTTGACTGTTGGATTCTATGTTGGTGCAGAAGCGTCTCCAGCATTCGGCTTTCCTGAGTCGGATCTGCTTTTATATTGGTACTGGGTTTCTTTGTATCTGTCCCAGTCCAGCTCTGCACGTGTATTTTTGGCTCTGTTGAACAGCTTCCTTAACTTGCGACGTAGTTTTTCCAGGTCAGGGCTCCACCAGTTATTTCTAACTGCGGTGCCCCGCCTAGGCGTCACAAGTGGGCATGTTTGTTCGAAGCAGTTCATCAGCGTGCCCGTTATTTGGTTGTTATGTGTGTCAATCTCCGCAGTGGTAGCATAGCGGGGAATTGCAATTCCCTTAAGATTTTCCGCGGTTAAGGTACGATACCTCACTCGGTCCATCTTCCGGGGAATGCGTCGCGGCTCTGCGGGACTTACCATGATGTTTAAAGTGAAGATGATCCACCTGTGGTCAGAACAAGATATCTCTTTAGAAACATGCCAATCCAAGATGTGCCGCGATATGTATTCTGTAGCGAAGGTAAGATCAATGATGGTTTGGGCTCTTTTGGTAACGAATGTTGGTTCGGAGCCCCGATTGATTATATTTAAACCGGTAGTGAGCAAATAGTGGAAAAGTTCATCACCTCGTGCATTCGACTTCTCGCTGCCCCAGATTATGTGGTGCGCGTTGGAGTCGGCTGAGATGATAAGCTTCAGTCCTTCTCTCTCGCAGTGGGCCACCAGCGCCATGAACTCCGGAGTGGGCACATCCTCGTCGCCAGGCAGATAAGCGGACGCAAGTACCAGCTCCGGCAGGTCAAGGGAAGGATTGCTCAGGAGCCTGATAGTGGTCAGGTCCCTGGAACAGAACTCGGTCATTAGAACACATGGTATATGTTTGGGTACAAATATGCAGGTCCTTGGATTACTTACAGTGGTGTTTAGTAGGAGCTTTCCCCCCAATGTTGGATAGACCACAGATTCTGCCCTTCCTAATCCACGGCTCTTGAATTAGGGCTATGGTCTTGTTGGTGACCTCCAGTACTCTGCGTAGGTTGGCCGAGGCAGTTTGACTGTGCTGGAGGTTGATTTGGACGACCTTAGTCGTCGTGAGGTGGGGATCTGCTGCAGGATCCATCACTGACGGTGTCACTCAGCAGATCTTCCTCTTTGTCCGACCCTCTACGTCGAACCAGTCCATCTTCTTGGTCTCCTCCGCCAGGGCTTTGGCGACCTCCAAGATGGCCTGGTTTGGGGCGGCGCTAGGCGGCTGCTGAGCGGCCAGACCGTCCGTGCGCACCCCGGCGATCGATAGGGCGATTCCAGGGCCCAGTCCACCGGTTGCTGACTCCATCAGGGTGACGGTAGTCTGCTTCGGTGCGGACTCTGGCCCGGTTTTGTCTTCAGGACATGGTTTCTCCTGCTCTCCCGTAGGTGAGCTGTCCGAAACCTTGTCCTGGAACAAGATGTAAGCGGAGCCTAGTTTGTAGCAAACGCGTCGGTCTCGCTTCATAATAGCCGGGATTTCTGATTGCGGGATCCCAAGGGTGATGAAAACACCGTCCTTGTTCTCCTGCTTCTCGGCGCGGTAGAGGCTCCAGGAGTCAATGTTATACCACGTATTCTGGCGTCGGAGCCTGACGCGCAGATCGTCCACGGACTTGTCCGTGAACTGTGGTAGGAACATGCCCGCTCTCACCCTTCGCGGTACCTCAGATTGGCGGCGAACCACCAGCCTGGTTCCTGCAATGGGCGAGTGGAGCCCTCGATGGTGCTGCGTAGCCATCCCAGAGAGAAGTCGTCCTCGCACCGAAGTTTG
Source organism: Phthorimaea operculella (assembly GCA_024500475.1). Taxonomy (NCBI): domain Eukaryota; kingdom Metazoa; phylum Arthropoda; class Insecta; order Lepidoptera; family Gelechiidae; genus Phthorimaea; species Phthorimaea operculella. The sequence goes on along the minus strand of JANFCV010000203.1, from coordinate 44,894 downwards.
AGGACTCCCTCGCCCAGGAAGGCCCTGCCGCGAAAGGAGGGAGCACGATCCTCGATCGCCGACGATGTCGACGGGGCGAAGATGGCCTCATCCAGTGCCTTTTCCAAGGCATCCTGGACGAGCACGGCGTGCTCTTCCTTGAGTTCATGGAAAGGCTCTGTTATTACAGCCACGGCAAGGTCACAAGACCCTATCGCGTCCGCATAACTGACCTTCCCTTGTGGTCCGCCCTTCGCGGTTCGGTCGGGCGTAGCACCGGTCTTGGCGCGCTTCCCTCCATCCTTGGGCGACAGGGTGTCGTTAGGACGAGCCCTTTTGGGGGGCTTGGTGTTGCCATTGGCCGCACCAGAGGTCCGCGCATTTCGCTCAGCCCGCTGCTTGCCCGAGCTCTTGCCGCGGTAGCGGAGCGTTGGCCTTGCTTAGGCCCGGAAATGCCGCCTGACTGGCTGGTCTGGTTAGCTACCCCAGCACCAACTGGCGCGGGCGCCCGCACCTTGGTGCTAACTCCCATAACCAAGTCGGCAGGTGGAGCAGCATCCCCCGCCCCAGCGGTTTGCTCAGCAGCAGTCGCCTGCTGCTTGGTCGCCGCTTTCGCCAGTCTTTTGGCTTTCCGCTTTTCAGCGCGTGCTTTCGCACGTCGAGCCTTGCTCAGCCGAGGCTCCCTCTTGGCGTCAGTGCCGACCTTTGCAGGCCGTGATTGAAGGGGGACGTCCCATAGTGCCTGCTTTGCAGCGGCGGTGGGCATCGCCTCCTTGAGTGCCGAAAGATCCAGCGAGCCAGTTCCACTGGCGGTCCCTTGCGGCCCGGCTGGTTTTCGATTTGAGGACTAGCGCGCTTGTGGGCGCAGCCTGTCCCTGTGGTGTAATGACACCTTTCGGCGTCAGTTGACCTAGCGCATCCTGAGATGCAGCCCGGTTGGTGTTCTTTAAAGCCTTTTATTACCCATGTGGAAAAAGGTTTTAAGATTCATTCTCGGCGGCGATCCACCCTCCTTGGAGCCCGCAAAAGGGGACGCCGTGCGTCAAACACACACGAACGCCAGATCTACCCCGAGAATATAGGTCCCCTCCTCAACAAGGCAAGGACGGACAACAGCCCGAAGTCCCGGGTACGATAGCCCCATGCGGAAGGAATAACCGCATGAGGTCGCACCGGTTCCCGCGGATGAGCCGTCTCACCCCGAACAGATTCAGGAACCTCGCCTGTCATCCCTCTGACGGGTATGACGCAGCCGATTGACCACAGGTGGCTAATCCTGTGGTTCCCTTTGAGGGAAATCCGGGCCAAAGAGGCGTGTTGCTGACAGCGGACACTGACCGTCCGCTTGCCTGCTCAACCATCCAGGATCCCTTCATCCCCCCGTTTCGGGTCTCCACGCACGGCACAAACACGTGGGTGACCATCCCCGCCGACCATCAGCAACAGTGTGATGGTAGGCCCTCAGCTACTTGTCACCTCACTGAGGTAAAGAGGGGGTGCCGGGGGGCCGGTTTTAAGGCGCCGGTGGTTCGCCTTCGCTTCCAATAGATCGGCTACTGTGACTCCGGAGAAGATGTTCGTTATGTGGAATCCGTTACCAAGTCACAGTATTACCGGCGTGCACGACAAGGACGTTCTACGGAAACTTGGTGATGGGCGCCCATAGCCACAGGTCCACATTCCCTGGGCGTACGCTGTTCGGCATTTCCTGGTGCTTACCGATACCAGTCCTCCGGCAGGGCTGATATCCCAGGACCGCTTGTTAACCATCACCCACGCACACCGGGCTGAGTAGAAGAACAGTTCTGCTTCTGCACTATTGGTTTGTCAATGGGCTTTGGTGCGATTTTCGGTTTTATTACTGGGAAATCTTTTTCATAATTTCTAACTAAATTTTTTTTTCGCCATTGGCCACAATAGCGGCATAGGCCGACCTGTTCTTTTTCTCCTCAATTTTTGCTTGCTTGACGGGGCATTGTCTTGCAATAGCAAGATGAGCACCACCACAGTTTACACATTTAATTTTAGTTTCGTCATTACTGTCTGTGCATTTAGTGTAATGGTGCCCCTGGGCACAGATTGAGCATATTTGTGTGCCTTTACAGATCTTTGCTCCGTGATTAAACTTAAAACATTTGTAGCATTGGAGCAGAGGCGGAACATACTCCGATACCTTCATGCGACAAATATCTAGTAAGACATAGTCCGGTAAAGTATTGGAGAGGAATGTCACACTCACCTTGCTCGGCTTGACCTCCCCGTTGGTCTTTTTGGTAAAGCGGCGAACAGCGACTACCTCCACGTTGCACGTTAGCTTCTTGAATATCTCTTCATTAGATATGCTTGTTGGTACATACCGTAGTACACCGACTGTTTCTACCGCTTTAGCTGGTATAAATGCCCTCAACGAGTGTCTGGACAAAAACTCCGCGTCTTTCAGAAAATTGTTAGCCTCAATGGCTTGTGTGAAAACAACCCCCACCTTGGTGGCGTTAATTCGCTTTATGTTATAGACTCCTTTCACGTTACGCTTGAAAAAGTTGGCCAACATCAATGGGTTGTTGTTACCATACTTTTCATTTTCTTTTTCAACATATACGGTATATTCCCCGTGTGCTGTATTTACTGGGAACACCCGAGTGTATCCTGGTTTAAGATATGGCTTAAAAAGTCATCATTCCCATCAGAATGTTCAAGAGTTCTTGGAGTCTTCCTGGCGGAACCACCACCCCCAGGAGGGGGGTCTTGGACCCCCTCTTGCATGTTTCCCACAACACTCACAGCCTTTATTTACAATTTACACTAAATTACAAACACAATAATTTAAAATAACTAATAAAAATGAATTTATTTTAACAAAGATAAAAGTTCGCGCCTATAGTCTTAAAAAGCCCGCCGAAAAAAAAAACTGAAACTTCCGGTCCAAAATAATGATACCATGCTTCTGGGAACATCGTTATAGGTAGTTTTTATCGGGCCATTTTTATTACTATTGTCCGGTATTTTTGTGCATATTTCGAGTTAAGCGTTATTTAATAATATTAAAATAGCTCTAAAGAACTTTGAATTCGGATATTAAACATGCATAAACACGATGTTCGCTTAAGTAGTAACTTTTCCAAAACATTAATAGCAACACCAACTATCAACTGTCAAACTGAAAGTTTGTAGCTGTAAACAATCGGATTTGTATCGAATTAGATTTTTGTGGATTTCTATGTGAAATATCATCTAAATAAACAATTTGTGCATAGTGGTACATCCGTGCATCATATATAGATGACACTCGGGCGTAAATACCAGCAATCTTACGGGTAAATGCGTTTATTGAATCCATTTGGGTGCGTCTGTTCACCGATGCATGGGAGGGTCAGGTTCGCTTATAAATACTGGAGGATTGATTTTTCCCTATTTATAGGAATGCTGGGGACCCTCGGAAGGTCTATGCTGTTCAGTCGAAGGTCGGCTCTCTGTCGGGGTGTTCGTCTTCTGTAAGTTTCAAGCTTTTTCTAACTGGACTTTGTGAATCACCATTTTCTTACTTGTCTAACGGATTGGAAGCCTGTAACAGCGTAATGCATGTATTGAATAGAATATCTTAGTGTTGACTGTGTTCTGATGGCATTGGCTTTGAGTTAACAAGATTATGTTTATATTTTTAGATTAATCAATACTCTTTCAATATGCATGCTATAGGCTATGTATTCACTCTTTAGAGCAACATGTTATGTTTTTTATAGATAACTGGTGTATAGAAACAAGTATTTCATTGTATAAGTGGATGATTTCTACGCATTTCTCAAGTATGATTTGATTATTTACTCAAAACTGTAGAGTTACCTACATAGATGACTGTTCTATGGCCTACTTAATATTTTTCTTAAATAGTTAAGAGTTATTATGTGGGGTTTGGGTTACTCTGAAGAATGTTCTTTATTTCATTCCAAAAATGAATATAGATTTATTTCTATTTAGATATCCCTCTGCGACATGATTGAACCACCGGACTATGAGGAGGTGGCTTCTAGGCTGGTGGGTCAGCGGGACCCTCTGGCCTATCCAGCCACCGACATGGATCTGTGCACCATCCCGCGCCGCATAAGAACCCTCACTCATGTGTTGCCTGAGGAAGACCTGTGAGTATACAGAATTATAAAAGAATACCCTTTAAATATTTCGAGAGCTTGTGAAAGTTAACAATACAAATTTAAACAAGTACAAAAGTGCTAGCGAATATAATCTGAGGTAAGTTTGAAGATTATATTACATTGGATATTCTTATTCAATTTCATGAGCTAGTTCATCCCTTGATATTTTACTGGCAATGTTTTGTACCTTGTTAGATAAGACTAGCTCTCTTCTTTACCTTTGATACTTACAACCCACTGCTTTTCCAACAGTGTAAAATAATTCATTTAATCTTTTCATAGAGGTAGACAGCGAAAAAGATGGCGAGATAATTTTGTTGCCCATTTAAAGGATTAGACTGCACCAAGTGGAAGACTGCGGGAAAGCCTTTGCCCAGCAGTGGGATCTTGTAGACAAATAATAATAAATCTTTTGTTACAGCACTAAAGCGCCCATGTTTGTCCGCGACTGCATACGCACTTATACATCAGACTACACAGTCGCTGAGTACAAATACCGGGCTTATTCCGGATCCATGTGTGGCCGGGAGAGGCTTAGTGAGCGGCTAGAAAAGCTGCAAGCGGTACCCAGACATCATTATGAGGTGGACGCTGAACCAAATGTTATTGAAGAAGCCAATCAACAGGTACCTTGATGCAATATTGAGTTTATGTTTACAATTTGTCTCCCATGCACTTGTTTTATTTTGGAATACATATTCTCTGATTATTTTTTACATTATTGTAATCACAGTTATAATTATATTTTTGTTGTTAAAAGCAGCTCTACCAACTGTATTTGTAGGATATCATCATTATCATCTTCATCCCCTTATCCCAAATCAGTTGGAGTGGGCACAAATTGCAGGATAATATAACCAAGTTTCTTTTTTGTTTTGTACATGTATTTTCAGAAGACATTTACATACAATTGTGCTTTGACATAATTTCTACTACCTATTTATTTTAAAAGTTTATTTATGATGATGACATACTTAATAAATAAATAAACTTTTGAAACTGTTCTATAGTATGATCAATGAGATAATCTAAGTAAATAAAAAATAAATGATCATAACACTCAACAATATGACCTCATATAAAAACAAGTAAGAAAGGAACTTATATTCTTTACAAGTGAAGAATCAGCCATTTGTTAAGAATACATTCTGCTTTACACATCTGTAAAAGTACATCTAGATAAGAGTTAGTTTATCTAAATGATTATGATATGAACTAAACTATAACAGTGTTGCACAGTATAAAACAGTTTTGGAATTTAAATAAGTAGAGTATTACATATACTTGATACTAGTGGTTTTAAATAAAGAAATTATGTAAAGTATACTTCCTTTTACCCCCAGTTTGAATCTCAATCTCAACCTTCAAGCGGACGGCAGTCAGTTGCTTCGATGTCGTCATCGTCCTCCTGCAACGAGACCCTCACCCCGCGAGGGTCCTGGGCCAGTCTGGATCTGAGAAGCTCGTCTTCGGACCCTCTTCTTCCTGATCTGTTTGAGAGAAAACCTGCTGAGCAGCTGGATGCCATCAATGAAGCTAAGAGGTAAGACTTGCTTTTGTAATAGAATAGAGTACTCTTTTGATGTCCTCAATATTTTCTTTCTAGGATAATTAATTATTGCATGCGGTTTAGACTTTTAAAACTATACTCAACCAGCTAAACCAGCAAAGCCTCGTTTTCTGTACATACTTTATAATGTCATATCAAATAATTTAACCTAGGGAACCCTTTCCCAAGAGTGAAGCAATGAACTGAAAAAAAGAAAATTAATGAAACCACATTAAACTACTGCAGCAAGTAGAAAACTTTATGAAAATAACTGATACAGTATCCATAATCAATTTATTTTCAGGCTAGAAAACCGTCAATCCGACCTGCTTGGACTGTACACTCCGTACTTGGACGAGGAGGAGGCTGTGGAACGGAGGCTGGCAGCCGAGATGCCTTGCGAGGTGATGGGCCACAGGATCCTGGTCGTGTGTCATCAGCTCAAGTGAGTCAGAAATCAGGATGTGGGTGTTAATCAGGCATTTGTGCTGTTTTGTTTAACATGACCCAGGTCACCCTCCATTTTTGTGGCCAGCTGCCACCCTACTCTCTCGATGTTGATTGTACTGTACCTCCAATAATTATCCAGGGAATGGGCAGCAGCGTTTCTTGTGAATTAAACATCTTGCACTGCGCTCGCCAATCCGCCTGCCAAGCGTGGTGAGTATGGCAATACCCCCCAATACGGGGGAGGCCCATGTCCAGCAGTGGACTGTTGTGGCGGTAAAGGTAAGGCGCTACATGAATGTATGTACAACAAGCAATATATTTTGCATACTTAACCGTAAGGAGAACGCTTCGGTGAATACCAAATTTCTGTCTGCCATGGAATTCGCTAACTCCTCCTAAGCCACGCAACGGATTTTGTTTCCGTTTTTTGCAAAAGATAGTGTGATTTGAGAGGAAAGTTTAAATGTATAACACGTGCCGGAACAACGCCCTTTTCCTATGAGAAAATGAGTTGCAGCGGGTGAAACCGCTAATGGACCGCTAATCTAACAAAAATGCGTTTCTCTACTTTCAGGCTAGAGCTAGACATCGAGCCACTGTTCGCATCGATGGCGCTGTACGACGCGAAAGAACGCAAAAAGCTCTCTGAAAACTTCTACTTCAATTTGAACTCCGAATGCACGCGTCAAATGGTGTCAGGCCATATACCCCACGCTGACCTTTCGACGTTGAGTCGCAGTGCAGTGTTTGACATACACAACCCGACCCCCGATATATTCTTAGTAGTAAGAGTCGAGAAAGTACTGCAAGGGGACGTCAACGAGTGCATAGAGCCGTATATCAAGGATGACAAGGTTGGTTTTGTTTGATTTCACTTTCAGTAGAATCCAGTCCTTTATGGTACATTTTCCCTGCTTATTACGAAAACTTTCCTCTTGTTTCATTTTCTCTTGGTTTATATATATTTCCCCTTGGCCTACTGTCACTTTTGGTCCAGTTTCCCTCAAAATTCACTTTCCTTCTTATCCTCGTTAAGCCGCAGTGCAGTGTTTGACATACACAACCCTACTCCCGATATATTCTTAGTAGTGAGGGTCGAGAAGGTCCTGCAAGGGGACGTCAACGAGTGCATAGAGCCGTATATCAAGGATGACAAGGTAAGTTTTGATACAATTTTCCCATTGGTCCAGTTTCCTTCTTCGTTCTCTTTCCGTTTTCGTACCTTTCTCTCTTGGTCCACTGTCGCTATTAGGCAACTTTTTTCTAGTACTATTTTTCCCCTTTTGTCCACTTTCACTCCATTGATCTAATATCCCTTTTGGTTCATTTTACTACTTAATCCACTTTTTGTCCTATATCTTCTTAGTCCAATTTCCCTCTTGTTCCAAAACTACTTAACTAATTTTAACGATTTTTTCTAGTGGAGGAATTAACAATAAAAAAGAAGAAGATTTAAAATAGCCTGGTTATTTCAGAACCGCGAAAAAGTCCGCGCGTCCGCCCAAGCCGCTTGCACCAGGCTTGGCAAATACAGGATGCCTTTAGCTTGGAGCTGCGTGTCTCTGATGAACATCCTGAATGGATCCAACAGCCTGGAGCGGGACCCTGATAAAGACAGCATCGGTGGCTCCAATACCAACAGCTTGGGTAAGTGACCAATCGTCTACTTGCCTTGGGAAATACAGGTGTCTTTATCTTGGAGCTGCGTGTCTCTGATGAACATCCTGAATGGATCCAACAGCCTCGAGCGGGATCCTGATAAAGACAGCATTGGTGGCTCCAATACCAATAGCTTGGGTAAGTGACCAATCGTCTACTTGCCTTGGGAAATGCCTTTAGCTTGGAGCTGCGTGTCTCTGATGAACATCCTGAATGGATCCAACAGCCTGGAGCCAGACCCTGATAAAGACAGCAGCGGTGGCTCTAAAACCAACAGCTTGGGTAAGTGACCAGTCGTCTACTTGCCTTGGTAAATTAAATACAGGATGCCTTTAGCTTGGAGCTGCGTGTCTCTGATGAACATCCTGAATGGATCCAACAGCCTCGGAGGCTCCAATACTAACAGCTTGGGTAATAGACCAATCATCTACTTGCCTTGGCCAATACAGGATGCCTTTAGCTTGGAACTGCGTGTCTCTGATGAACATCCTGAATGGATCCAACAGCCTGGAGCGGGACCCTGATAAAGACAGCATCGGTGGCTCTAATACCAACAGCTTGGGTAAGAGACCAATCGTCTACTTGCCTTGGGAAATGCCTTTAGCTTGGAGCCGCGTGTCTCTGATGAACATTCTGAATGGATCCAACAGCCTGGAGCGGGACCCTGATAAAGACAGTATCGGCGGCTCTAATACCAATAGTTTGGGTAAGTAATTGTGCCGTGGAATGTCGCCTTAGCATTGCATCAATCTCTCTCTCTTCGTGTGAGATACCGAGTAGTCCAACAACCCTTGTGTCAGAGTTATACGGGGTGTAAGGGACAGCCCTCCGAATACTGAAAAGGTGCATTCAGACCATGAAACTGAACAACTTCCCATAGAAATAAATTTCAGGAAACGAAAAAAAATTTTCGCCTTCCCATACAAAATCACGATCAACTGATTGCATTTACTATGGGAAGTCAACATTTTTTTTACGTTTCCTGAAATTTATTTCTATTCGAAGTTGTTCAGTGTCATTGTCTGAATGCACCCTTTCAGTATTCGGAAGGCTGTCCCTTACACTCTGTATAACCGCCTACTACAAGTAGGAGGCCTCTGGTTGTGCAACGACCGCCATCTAAGGAATCTAAGACAGAAAAAGGGTCCGATGGCATGAACTTCTTTCCCACGGCTTAAGGGATTTAAGGGTTTCATCTATTTGGCTGGCACACTGTCCTGTCACAAACCTGTCACAATAGTCATGTATTTTTTTTTTAAATTGAAATTACTTTACTTTTGTAAGGTTTTTGAATTGAAAACTAAATTCGATAAACATTATCAATCTCCTCCAGATCGCAAAGCGTCGTCCAGCAGTTTGGAACAGCTGCGCCGCCGCGCGGGTGAAGTGGGCGGGTCCCTCACTCGCAAAGGATCTATAGAACGCAGGAGCGTTCCTACTCAAGCGGCAGATGAAGTGGCAAACCAACTGGACAGCTTTAAACCTATTGTGATCACGGTTACCAGCTTCTTCAAACAGGTCAGTCCAGTGGTTTCTATAGCAAAGCGTCATTCAGCAGCTTCGTTAAAGGATCTATTGAAAGGAGAAGCGTTCCTATTCAAGCCGCAGATGAAGTGGCAAACCAGTTGGACAGCTTCAAACCGATCGTGATTATGGTTACCAGCTTCTTCAAACAGGTTAGTCCAGTAGTGTCTAAGCAAAGCGTTATCCAGTAGCTTAGACCAGCTTAAAACAGAAGTGGGTGGGTCCCTTACTCGCAAAGGATCCATTGAAAGGAGAAGTGTTCCTACTCAAGCAGCAGATGAAGTGGCAAATCAACTGGACAGCTTTAAACCGATCGTGATTACTGTTACCAGCTTCTTTAAACAGGTTAGTCCAGTGTTTCTATAGCAAAGCGTCATCCAGCAGCTTAGAACAGCTCAGAATAGAAGTGGGCGGGTCCCTCACTCGCAAGGGGTCTACAGAACGCAGGAGCATTCCCACACAAGCGGCAGATGAAGTGGCAAACCAATTGGACAGCTTTAAACCGATTGTGATTACCAGATTCTTTAAACAGGTTGGTTAATGTTCTAGTACCTTAGAATACCAATTAACTATACTGCTGTTATCCGCTCCGTGCAGACTCGGTGGGTAAAAATATATAAATCCTAGGCCTATAAAAAGTCGTAATATTGATAACTCTTATCGGCAGCAATAGTCTGGGTTGCGTACTATTGCTATCCAAAACTCTTATCCATGTTGGTTTTTTTATAGGCCGAGGATTTATATTTTTTTACCGACCGAGTCTGCACGGAGCGGATAACAGCAGTATAGTAAAGTATTTTTAGAAAGAACATTGTGCCAACACAAGTGGCAGATGATATACCGGGGGGAGTAACGGAAAGGGTATAACAAGCCGAAAGGAGGTCAAGGTACTCGTGAAACTGAACAGCTTTCCCTATAGAACATGGGTCGATTATAAAAAAAAAATTGACCTCCCATAGTAAATCAATTAGCTGATCGGCGAGATTGTATGGGAGGTCCAAATGTATTTTTCATATTTCGACCCATGTTCCATGGGGAAAGTTTTTCAGTTTCATGAGTACCTTAACCTCCTTTCGGCTTGTTATACCCTTTCTGTTACTCCCTGTATAGGCAGCCAGACTGCTTCAAACCTATTGCGATTACAGTTAAAAGTTTTTCAAACAGGTTCGTCCGGGGGTTCCCTTAGTTAGCAGAAGGTTAGTAGAACGTTGACAAACTATACAGGGTCATCTTCATACCAACGTATAAAATTCCCTGCTTTGATCAGGACTTGGAACAAAATTTACGTAGTGCGTGCGTACCCTTGGTGCGTACTGAGTAAAAAATAACTCTGTATTATGCCAAGCTAAAACCCTAAAGCTGTGCATATAACAAGACGGCAAATCAATTGTATTGTTCGTGACTAGAAATCCTTATCATTTCGTCAAGTCTTGTCTATCTATCAGTCTGTCTGTCTGTATGCCGCGCCATCATATCTTTGTCAGTTTTAGAGCTATCGACATGAAATTTGGTGTGAAGATAGATCGTGTTGACCCAAATTTAGAAACGTTTAGAAAAAAATATTTTAAATGTTGTTTGGACCCCTTTTCCCATTCATGTGAAAGGGGGATAAAAAAAACTTTTTCTCCTGTTATATTGAGTAGGATATCGTTGAATAAGTCTTTTAAAACTAAGGAGAAGTTTCTTTGAAACAAAATCACTAAAATGTTTCTGTCTCGAGATATTTGCTTTAAAAATTGTTTTTAACTATAATTTGTTCCAGCTGTAACTTCTAAAGTATGCATGCTAATAATTTGAAAAAAGTATGGAATAAAGTTACCATGAAAACTATAACGAATACTGTACTACTTAAGATTAAGGAAATATTAAAGATTTTCAATTTGCGGTTGAAATTTCAATGAAATTGAAACTGCACACAAACCAGCAACAAAATTAACTTTGTAACGCTGAAAGACCTAATATTAAACGTTGACTACGAAACCTTATTTGTGAGCGTGTCTGACACGCTCTTGGCTGCTTTTTTTCGTCTATGCAAGCATGTCAATGTGATTTCGCACCGTTTACTTGCACTTGTGCATTTTATCTACAAGGTGTATCAAAAATATTATAAACTTTTTTTTTATGAATATTAGACTCACCAATACAACCATGTAATTTCGCCAGGAAACCGACAAGCTTCGCGACGAAGACCTATACAAGTTCCTAGCTGAGATCAAGCGGCCGAGCTCATCCAAGAAGATGAAATGCATCCCCGGCACCCTGAAGATCGAAGTCTGTCCCTGCCCTGAAGAGATCAGAAACGGATTGACTCCAGAACTGGCTAAACTGGTTCCTTATGCCGGTAAGTTTTATGAAATGCTTCCCTGGTACACTGAAGATCGAAGTCTGTTCCTGTCCTGAGGAGATCAAGAACGGACTGACACCAGAACTGGCTAAGCTGGTTCCTTATGACGGTAAGTGTTTTTGAAGTAGAAGCTAAAACTTAACAGACAATGAAAGAAATAACAACGGTCGATAGGTTCTTTAGTTTTAACAACTTTCTTCAAAGAACATAATACTGAGAAATCAACGTCCCATACAAAATACCCGACGAGGATAAAATACTGAAGATGGTTATGACTATAATCACCATCAGTGTAATGGGAAATTGTTAAAGAAACCAATCCGTTAGATGGCGTTGTACACTGCGAAAGACTGCTGTGTTTAGTTTCTCCGTAAAACCTCTCGTTAGCTTTTATCTGCACACTGAATATATTCTAATTTTTTACCTTTCAGATGACAACCTGCGTCCCTGCAAAGAGATCCTGCCTTTCCCGATTCATCCGCCAATCGTACCGCACTATCAATACAGAAACCTACTGTTCGTCAATGTAAAGGAGATAAACCTCAACGCGTACACCTCACGTACTGGCTCCGCAAGGAATATCACGGTAACTTTAAATACATAAATCACGCCTTTATCCCTTGCGGGGTAGGCAGAGCTCCATAAAAATACGGTCGTTATCTCCACGCCTGACAAATATTTGAGCCCCGTTTTAGCTATTGTCTTGTATCGCTATAGTGACAGTTTGTCAGTCTGTCGCCTAAAATTGCAATACACATGAAACCCTCCAGTCCTTTAGCCGCTTCTTATGACACCCACAGGAAATAAATGGGATGGTGCTATTCTAAGCCGGCCTCACACGGTATCTTAAGTTTAAAATAAATGGTCAAGTGAGTGTCGTACTCGCACTCGTTGGGTTCTGTACGAACCGTTACATAAGGTATAATAAATTTATGTACAATGCATGCATACTGACTGATTCCTGCTTTCTATTGAATAAACGAAAAAAGGTAATTTGGGTATAATTTTGCAGTGTCATAGGCTAATTACTCCCTTGGCAATATCTGATATGTTTTCAATATAATAAATTATTTTTAACAATATGTGTTGTAGGTCCGTATTCAACTGATGTCAGGAGAGGACCAGTCTTTAGCTCTTCCGGCTATATTCGGGCGCAGCTCGTGCCCTGAATTCGCTACTGAAGCTTACACTACCGTACTGTATCACAACAAGTAAGTTATGCTTATACGGGGTGTTAGGGACGGTGTAACGAAAACTTTGCAGGCGTGCTCAGACCATGAAACTGAACAACTTTTACTATGGAGCCAACGGTGGGAAACGAAAAAAAAATTCCGACTTCCCATACAAAGTCAGTCAGCTGATCGTGAATTTTGTATGGGAGGTCGGAAAATTTTTTTCGTTTCCCAACATTGGCTCCATAGTAAAAGTTGTTCAGTTTGATGGTCTGAGCATGCCTGCAAAGTTTTCGGTACACCGTCCCTAACACCCTGTATAAGGTCCTATTAAAGTCACTGCAAATATTTTAAGGGCATGCGTAAATATTTATAGGAAAAACATCTAAGGCATTTCTAAAAAAATCTACACGCTAGATTTTTTTTTTCATTTTCAAACAAACTTTTTAATTAATTATGTGAACATCCTTTGACTGACCCGACTGACGTTCCGTCACGTAGACAGGATTCACTTACACGGCACGCACCCTAACAACCAACCAATCACAGCACCTTTTTTTGGTGCGTAATTTAAATTCATCGATGTGTGAGTTTCTAGGACAAACAGGGTGCACTTTTTTTGTTTTGTGTTTTTTTAGTTAAATGCAATTTTCTCGAAAACTAGCGTGTAGATTTCTTTAAAAATTTGCCTAGTACATGCTTATATTTTATTTGATCTGCCCCTAAAATATTTGCAGTGAATATAATAGGACCTTATATAACATACGAAAAATACAGAGGTTTTCAATTTGTTGCAAACTTTTTCACTCTTACTAATTCAACGAATAACGCATAAATCATGAGTTGTTGCACCACCTACTGTTTCTGACACTTCTAGTTTTTGTAACGACAATTTCTTCTTTTTCGAGTGGGACACCGAGTCACCCAATAAATCCTGCTGACAGAGTTTTTCAAGTGCCTACTGCAAGTAGCAGGCCTCTGACATGGTTTCGTAATGATCGCCGTCTAAGTAATCATAGACAGCTATCAGGATCGACGAATTAACATGCCTTCGAAGTACGCAACCATCTTGCTTATTCGGACAATGAGGTGGTTCAGCCTGTGATGTCCTAAACAATTCACTAAGTGATAAATATCAACTTTGTGAGTGAGCCCACCGGAAATCGAACCGAAACTGCCTCGCAAGCTCTGACGTAACGACACCACAGTAGTATAGTGGTGATCGTGCGTGATAGATACTGCAGCTGACATAGCTTGGGCCCAATCCTCTCATCAATGTGTAAAACTGAGTTTTACAGCAGATTTCTTATTTATTCTAGTCTGTACTTATTGCTGCGGATGTCGCAATTTGCAATTACTTCATGTAATAATTATGGTCACATCTTTCCAGAAACCCGTCCCTCTACGATGAGATAAAGCTGAAGCTTCCAGCTGACTTAGGCGACCAGCACCATCTTTTGTTTACATTCCTGCACGTGTCCTGTCAGAGGAAACCCGTCGCTCCAGATCAAGAGAAGAATGTGGAAACAGTAGTCGGATATTCTGTAAGTTACTTTCTTTAAAACTAACTACATACATCTTTGTGTTCAGAACCAGATACATATAGAAGTAAGTACCAGTTCCAGTGTGGTACCGGTTTAGAATTTGCATCACCACATTTCTACCGACGGGTTTTGTAAAAATTGTCTAAGGAATAAAAATTGGGTGTGAGCAGCAGAGTTTTCTGAGAATGTTACACCTTGCACTGCATTTGAAACCTATCGTCTGTCAAGGATAGAAATTACAAACGGGAGGCATACTTCTAGCAGTGTCCTTTTATGGCTGTGGATAATGATTTTTGAGAATTTGACATTATATTCCGGAAGAAGTATTTCAAAATCAACATTCATCCATCAACAATCAACAAATAGAGACGAATATTGCAAATAATAGAAGGACCGTACCATGTGTGCGCGTATCCAGTTAGTGTGAACTATTGTGGGTGGTGATTACTGGTGATGATGTTATAATAATGATGCTGATTCCAAAATCAGCACGAAACTGTTTTAATATTTTTTTACAATTATCATTTTCCTTTCAGTGGCTCCCCCTATGCCGCAACAACAAACTGACCTGCGGGGAGTTCAGTTTGCCTGTAATGACTGAGGAACCACCAGCCAATTACTCATACATCTTCCCTGATGTATTGCTGCCTGGCACCAGATGGATTGACAACCATAAGCCGATATTTACGCTGTCTTTAGATCCGCATACTACTGTGCATCCTTTGGTGAGCTCTAGAGAATAAACTTCATCATATCTAAAGCTTTCAAAACATTTATCACAGCGACCTGTACTTGGTTAAGGGAAAGGGACAACTGACTATTTTTCTCTATCATACATGCCTACTTGAAAAACCATGATAACCTCTATGACTTTGCTTGTATGGTTTATTCAATGTTTACAACTAACTTTGTTTTAGTGACATAGAGATTTTTTTTAAGACGTTGTAGTTTCGTTCGAGTAATTTACGTGAATGAAAATGTTGTCATCTATTTCGCCTGAACAAAAGTAAATTCTCTAAAAATTGAAGATTGCTTACACTACTCAAAAAATGATATTATTGCTGGTTGTTTCAGGACGGTTACATAGAAAGGTTCGCGATGGCGTGCGAGGCCGTGCAGGAGGGAAACATCCCGCCCAGGATTGGTTTGGCGAACATGGAAGCTGAGCTACGAGCCAGGTATTTCTACTTATTTAGACATTTTATGAAAACCAATATTAATTAAAAAGAATAGTATTACTATTGACGTAAAACCATACAGAAAAAAATACGAGTTATAGATGCCCGTCTGTAATAAGAACTTTTCAAAGCGTTTGATACTGTAGCTATTCTACTAATGATAGTTAGAACTAGAGGTAAATGCTGGTTTACTCTTGTATGTTTTCACTGTATGTACCTATGTGTTGTTTTGTCATAGTTTGTTGTAATGTAACTAGGTCCAGAACAAGTCGAAGCGAGTGCCTCATTTATGCAGTCCCGCAAGGAAGTAACCAACTTTGTTTCTTATTTACAAGCATTGAAATATCATTGTAAATTGTAATTTGTTGTAGTATCGCCGATAACGTTGAAACACTATAGGAGCATACGACTTTAATATTCTTATGTGAACTCGATCTATAAACCTTCGACTGTCACCTTTATTTTAGTCAAGATGAAACTCTAGTTGTTTTACCCACTTTTACCTTTACAGCCACAACAGTCCACTGCTGGACATAGGCCTCCCCTGTATTGGGGGGTATTGCCATACTTACCACGCTTGGCAGGCGGATTGGCGAGCGCAGTGCAAGATGTTTACTTCACTAGGAACGCTGCTGCCCATTCTCTGGATAATTATCCCTTAGTCTCTTCTTACGACACCGCTATTCTAAGCCGGCATCACACGGCACCAATCGTTTAAATTGTAATTGTCAGTTGTATTTTTTTTTTCTAGTATCTCCGAGCTACCAACAGCCAACGTAGAAACCTTAGCCCGTTATTTGCCGGTGGTGGCTGATAAGTTGCTGTACTTGCTAGTGGCGCCCCCTACACTGGCGGGGCAAACGCTCAACGTATCGCAAGATGTATTCACTTGCCTCGCTCACGTTTTTGCTGAGATCACTGTGAGTATTCGTTATAAGGACAGTGAATTAGAAGCTAATAATAGGTTGTTCCAAATGTGTGGCGCCTGTGATGCCTTTTGGTCGATCCATCTGTAATTTTCGAGACTTCCTACCTTAGAATATATAATAAGCGAGCTATAGAGTGTGCGTATCGCCCCGTGCCTAACTGTCATACGTATTATGTTGCTACATAGATAACTACGTTACATGTACGTTAAGTAATAGAGGTTCAATAGTGTTGTCACTGGCGTTTTGATACTCATGAACAAGCGATTATGTTCTGACTAGTGCCACCCGTTCATACCCAGTAAGGCGCGCTCTGTAGCTTGCTTATAAATACTCTAAGCTTCCTATCATAGCCAGGCAACTTTATAGCATTCAGCACTTGTTATCAAACTTAGGTTTTCATTCATTTATTAATCATTAAATCGTATTAATTAATTAATTTATTTATTTAACCATTTATTGTACACAAAAACAATTACAGGACAAGTGCAAAAATAAAAATGACACAACAGGCACTACTTATTTCTAATAAGAAATTTCGTACAGCAGGCCTACAGGAGTGAGATAGCATTAACGATACGCGATTAATCTTCCTGCACTAATAATCCTACAAACATAGGATTCTGAAGCTGTATTTCTAATAACCCGACTGCCTCAGAAGGAGTGTTATGTTTTTCGAGAGTATGTATGTATCTATGTGGACAAGAAAATTCTTTTCTCACGGGCTACAGCCCAAACGGATAGTTGGATTTTGACATGTGAGGTGTCGTTAGATTCTTCTCAGCAGCGCGAGTGACACAGGCTATATTAAAAAATTATAGATTCAAGATGGCGATTTTTTACAGCAAAATACTACTTCAAAATTACCGCAGCCGGGTTTTTTTGTTTTTAACACATCCACTTGTTTTAGAACATGAACGAGGGAGCTACTTGTGACCCTCACGGCAGAAGCAGCCTCATCTCCACTTATATTCAGTACCAGTGCACCATTCCTAGACCTTCACTCACCGATCGGGACATAGGGCTGCCTTTACCTCCTACTGGTGAGTATTTTTTATTATAACTCGTTAATTTTTAGAAGGGGATCTTGAAGTGACATATTTATTGTTTGTGTTTATTTTATTTTATTTCATTTTATTTTATTTTATTGGAGAATACACGGTACAATAGCGTAAACAGAATCTCACATAGGTTTCTTAAATAGATGAACACTACGGCCATAAACGTTTCTCGCTGAGATTTAACCCTTTCCACGCCAAGAGTTTTCGTCATAAACGCTCACCACACGCCACGGTAATAAACGTGGTTCATTTACTAGTGTTGCCGATATTGTGTATCGATTTCATTCATTTGTATTAAATAAATCATTATAAAAATATATCTATAGTTATTTTAATAAGTTCATTGGTTTTAGTTTATTATATTTACCCCTTGAAACATTTAAAAATGTATTGAAATCTCAGTGGCGCATTAATACAATGAAAAAAGGCACAAGTAATGATGATATTAATTGCATCACTAACTATACTAGACGTATGCTTAATATGAGTTTTTAGGGAGTGTTAGTGATGTGTCAACTTCCGGTCATAAACTTCGATACCTTTTAAAAGATTTAAATTTAACTTCTTGATTTAATTAATGATGGAGACAATAATTATTTTACTAGTTCCGATAATCGTATTAATTCTAGTAATCCAAAAATAAAATTAAAATATCGGACCTCTCATACAAACTGATCGGTCAGCTGGTACATTTTGTATGGCAGGTCTAATTTCTTTTTCATGTTTCGTCCTATGTTCCTTTCCTTGGGGGAAAGTTGTTCAGTTTAATAGGCTAGTTCATCCCTTGAACGGAGTAGTAGCAGTACTTTTCCTTACACCCTGTATAGGTTCCTTTTTTCCGAGATCCATGAAACGAAAGATGACTAATGGTCAACCAGGTCCTCGATAATGGGTACGGACTACGGGCGGCCTGGTTTCACCTGCGACTAGAGAGTAAATGAGCAAAGTACGAAATAAATTTGGTTTTTAAATAGCTAATATTTGAGTAAGTACGTATAGTATAGGTAGGTATTGATTTCAATTTTCCTATAAAAAAAACATTACAAACACTATTTCCTACCAGAGCAGGGGGGTCCAGATTATAACATCGAAGGTCGTTACATGGAATGTCGCAACATCGACAAGCAGTTACTACACTAGATTGAGATAACTATATTGTATTATAATTTTTAATAACTTAACTGTTGGTTATGCAAACACTTCACCACTTCCAAATTCAGCATCATCATCAGTTCCTTCTAAAATCCTAATCAACTCCTCTGCAGTGGTCATATTTCAATGAAATATATTAATGTACAATTATAATAAATCAACACAGCAACGCAGATATATTCCCAGTAAATAACATGATTTTGCAGGGTACTTCCATAATTTATCGATACCTCCTAGCCTCATTGTACAGCACAAAATAAATAGCTCCAGAAACATCTATCGCCTCTGACGTCACTTCCGTGTCTGATATATCAGACGTTGGCGTACGAGACTGATGCATGATCGTGTCGCTATAGTGTTGTGACATACCATGCAAATTAGTGAATTCGATGCAAAAAATCATTCGACAATAAATGCATTTTCTGTGGTAAAACTTAGTAAAATTACGTTACACTAAAAATGTTTATGCCGAAAACAAAAACCTGTATGTATATTATTAATTTGTAAGACGTTTCTTTTGAGAGTACCAGATTTCTGGTTATGGTAGTAACATTGTAATGTAACATCACTTATGTTATGTCTGATATATCCGACATTGGTGCTGAGGGTTCAAGTAAAAAAAGAATCAGTTTTTCTAATAAATAAGGTGTTCTTTTTTGATAATTTATTATTAAAATAACATTATAAAACATTGTGAAATCGTTATTATTGATTAACTTAAGTATGAACTATCTGAAAATTGTATGCATATGTCGTCAGGTACTATAAGGATAAGAAAAAATAGAGTTGAATTGGCAAGATTTATTTGACTGATATATCAGACGTTGGCGGTGATTGCACGAAACTTAAACGTCTGATATATCAGACATTGGCGTTGAAAAGGTTAAAGATGTGGGTATAACAGGCAGTTTCTTAACAGAGTAACTACTAACTTAAATAAAATGAATAAATGTTTACAATCAAAATTGGAGTTAGTTTAGTGTGCGCATAACAACAATAGACAAATCGCTCTAATAAATGGATATAAGGTTCAAAACTGTAGTGGAAAAAACCAGTGTATTATTTTATGCGTGAATTTACAGAGATGCAGCTCAGATCTCCACATCAGATTCTAGTATTTGACGAATCTTTGTTGTGTAACTATTTGCAGATTCATGAAAAATGTCCACGCTCCTAAAGAACTCATTATATGCTTTACACATTCTATAAAGATTAGTATGTTTCTTTTACAAGACGTGACAATTCGTATAGCTAAAAACAGGAATGGTGCCAGCTAAATAGATTACAAACGCAACACAATTACATGCAAAAATTTGTTTGGAGGGATTTTCCTCACCGTGATTGTGGTGTACCTATCAATCCGTCTATCACATACGAGTAGTTTATGAATACCCAAAACGAAAATACAATGGTTTTTATATCCTGGAATTTTATATCGTGAAGACGCAGCCAACCGGGCGAATAATCTTAATATATAAAACTCAAGAAGACTGACTGTCATCAACGCACAGCCTAAACTACTGGACCGATCCGGCTGTAATTTGGCGTGCAGATAGCCACTATAATGTAGGCATCCGCTAAGGAAGGATTTTTTGAAATGTAATCCCTAAGGGGGTAAAACGGGGGATGAAAGTTTGTATGAAAATTTTAATTCCTTCGATATAACTGCTTCAAATTTCGTATTTAGGAAGAACTTCAAAAATAATGAATAACGTGTTTCAGCATTTTCCAATTCTAAACCCCTGAGGGGGTAAGAAAGGGGATGAAAGTATTATATTTACACGCAGGCCGCTCCTTTAAAGCTACAGTTTTGAAATTTGGCACCCTTTTTTTTAATAAACAGTTGATATTATTTTGATTAAGAAGTATTCAAAATTCATCCCCCGATGGGTTGACATAGGGGATGAAAATTACGCATTGTCGTAAAAACCAAACCCTTGGAGCTAGAAGCGTGAAATTTAGCATGTGTATTTATTAGGCAACGCTAGCATCCACTAAGTAAGGATTTTTTGAAATTCAACCCCTAAGGGGGTAAAACGGGGGATGAAAGTTTGTATGAAACTTTTTATTCCTTTGATATAACTGCTTCAAATTTCGTATTTAGGAAGATCTTTCAAAATAACGAATAATGTGTTTCAGCATTTTCCAATTTTAAACCCCTGAGGGGGTAAGAAAGGGGATGAAAGTATTATATTTACGCGCAGGCCGCTCCTTTGAAGCTACAGTTTTGAAATTTGGCACCCTTATTTTTAATAAACCGTTGATATTATTTTGATTAAGAAGTATTCAAAATTCATCTCCTGATGGGTTGACATAGGGGATGAAAATTACGCATGGTCGTAAAAACCAAACCCTTGGAGCTAGAAGCGTGAAATTTGGCATGTGTATTCCTTAAACAACGTAAGCATCCACTAAAAAGGATTTGTATTCCTTGCGGGAGAGGGAGAGCGAGAGGGAGAGCGGGAGGGACAGCGAGAGGGAGAGCATGAGAGAGAAAGAGAGGGAGAGCGAGAGGGAGAGCAGGTGGGATAGCGAGAGGGAGAGCGGGAGGAGAGCGAGAGGGAGAGCAGGTGGGAGAGCGAGAGGGAGAGCGGGAGAGAGAGTGAGAGAGTGAGAGGAAGAGCAGGTGGGAGAGCGAGAGGGAGAGCAGGTGAGAGAGCGAGAGGGAGAGCGGATGGGAGAGCGAGAGGGAGAGCGGGAGGGAGAATGAGAGGAGAGCGAGAGGGACAGCGAGAGGGAGAGCGGAAGGGAGAGCGGGAAGGAGAATGAGAGGGACAGCAAGAGGGTCAGAGAGAGGGATAGCACGTTGAAGAGCGGAAGGGAGAGCGGGAGGGAGAATGAGAGGGAGAGCAAGATGGTCAGAGAGAGGGAGAGCAGATGGGAGAGCGGGAGGGAAAATGAGAGGGAGAGCATGAGGGTCCGAGAGAGGGAGAGCAGGTGGGAGAGCGGAAGGGAGAGCGGGAGGGAGAATGAGAGGGAGAGCAAGAGGGTCAGAGATAGGGAGAGCGGGAAGGAGAATGAGAGGGACAGCAAGAGGGTCAGAGAGAGGGAGAGCACGTTGAAGAGCGGAAGGGAGAGCGGGAGGGAGAATGAGAGGGAGAGCAAGAGGGTCAGAGAGAGGGAGAGCAGGTGGTAGAGCGGAAGGGAGAGCGGGAGGGAGAATGAGAGGGAGAGCAAGAGGGTCAGAGAGAGGGAGAGCAGGTGGGAGAGCGGAAGGGAGAGCGGGAGGGAGAATGAGAGGGAGAGCAAGAGGGTCAGAGAGAGGGAGAGCGGGAGGGAGAGGTCCCACTGCGCCACATCAGCCGTCTTTTAGATAATACATAACGTGTTTTCTGTTTATCTCTAAAAGAGAAAGGAAAGGGGCAAGATATTTGTGTGCAACAAATCATAAAGCGCAATATACTTAGGTATCTATGTTATTTCTTATGACTACGCGGGCGAAGCCGCGGGTTTTAGCTAGTTTGGATATAAGATTATAATTAGTACCTTGACAGCCGATGTGGTGCAGTGGTTAGTATGCCTGCCTGCCACGCAAAGGTTCCGGGTTCAATTCCCGGTGGGGTCACTCACAAAGTTGATATTTATCACTTTGTGAATTTGTTCCCAGTCTGGTTAGGACATTGCAGGCTGAACCACCTGATTGTCCGCAAGTAAGATGGTTCCGTGCTTCGGATGGGCACGTTAAGCCGTCGGTCCCGGTTGCTGTCTATGATGGCGGTCGTTACACAACCATGTCAGAGGCCTGCTACTTGCAGTAGGCGGTTGAAAAACTCTGACACCAGGGTTCATCGGGTCGTTGAACGACTCGGTGTCCCACACGAAAAGAAAGAGAGATTAGTACCTAGTTAATAAGAGCGACTTGTAATACCTTTTTTAGCCATACGAATAAATAAAACAAATTTGTGATATGTTGCTAAATCAGGTCCTTCCTTACACAAAATCATGCGCCCTCTTTTAGGCAAATACATGACAATAACAACGTAATTTCCTATTTCTAGTGATGAGTGACGGTTCATGCAAGATTCTGCATGAGGAATT
Organism: Phthorimaea operculella; assembly: GCA_024500475.1. Classification (NCBI taxonomy): domain Eukaryota; kingdom Metazoa; phylum Arthropoda; class Insecta; order Lepidoptera; family Gelechiidae; genus Phthorimaea; species Phthorimaea operculella. The sequence goes on along the minus strand of JANFCV010000203.1, from coordinate 22,170 downwards.
GGCACTACAATGGGTGGTGGCTAGCGGTGCAACCAGGGATCTTGCTATGCAGAATTCTTGGTAAGAATATACTATATGGGTAATATTGCTACTGAGCTATGGCACGATTTCTGCAGTACACATCTACATAAGTTAAATTAAGTTTGTAATTCTGATTTGTATGTGTAGTTTTCAGCGTATTTTTCTCCGCATAGAAAACTTGAACTAGATGTGTATTTCGAAAATAAACTGTTTATACGGGGTGTTAGGGAGGGTGTAACGAAAACTTTGCAGCCGTGCTCAGACCATGAAAATGAACAACTTTTACTATGGAGCTAATGGTGGGAAATTATTGATATAATAGGTCCGTGGAGTTATATAAACACAGTGGAATATAAGTAGCACACCATTTTATTCTCTTGTTGATAAAGTGACAACGTCTCATTTACATGCGACAGATTAGGTTTGCTATGGTAGTCAGCCAGCGCTAATACATGCAACCTCCAACACGCCCCCTTAATCTGTGGCATGTGTACACACCTTAAAACTCATGTGCATGCACCTTTACAATATTCAGTGTGCATACACCCTAATAGTTTAAGTATGTAGCCTTATGAGCCTACGTACAACTACAGTGTTGATCATGAATGACCATTTGTCATTATACAGTAACAGCATAAAACAAAACGAAAACAAAAGAAATTAGTCATTACAAAACACAACATAAATAATAATAACTAACACAGTTTAGTTTACGTTAGCCTATTTATCCTTTCTCCTCAAATATCGCCTTCTTAATGGGTAATTTCTTTAAGAGTAGTTTTAGTTTAGGACCTGATAAGGCTTTAGTTAGCATGTCTGCACACATTTCTTGTGAAGGCAAATATCTAAGCTCTACAGCTTCGTTTTGAATCGCCTCGCGGACAAAATGATATCTAATGTCAATGTGTTTAGTCCTATTGCTATTCATTTTGTTTTTAGCTATTGTGTGTGACGACTGGTTGTCGTTGTAGATTGCTACCGGTTTGTTATATCTATCGTTAATCAAACTCTGTAGCAAGCTTTTTAAATAAATAGCTTCTTTCGATGCAATACTAAGACCTAAGTATTCAGCCTCAGTCGAGGATAAAGTCACGCATCTCTGCTTACGACTTTCCCATGTAATTAAATTTTCGCCTAATTTGAAAATTAAGCCCGTGAAAGATTTTCGATCGAATGACCCACCATAATCCGCGTCCACGTAGCCATGTAGTTCTAAGTTACGTGATTTTTGGAAAGTGAGTGCATAGTCGGAAGTGCCTTTCAAATACCTAAGTACACGCTTTGCACAATTGTAGTGCGTCTCATCAAAGCACGAGTTGAATTGAGATAAAAAGCTAACTGCGTGCGCGATGTCTGGTCTACTGTTTTGAGCTAAGTAGTTCAAACATCCTACTAGGTTTTGATATGGCAACCTACAACCGGATTCTGAAGCTTTGTCTAATTTGAGACCTACTTCCATGGGGGTGACGACTGGTTTGCAGTCCGTCATACCGAATTCTTTGAGCATATTGTGAACATATTGTTCTTGATCAAGGTAGATGGTTTTATCATCCCGCCTAAGTCGCATGCCTAGTACGTGCCTAGCTGGACCTAAATCTTTCACTTTGAACTTTTGCAATAATCCAGTTTTTAGTTTTTGCTTCTCGTTCACGTTATTTTTGCCACAGAATACAAAAATGTCATCTACATATATTACTACAACTATTCTGTTGCCATCGCTCAGCACCTTCTGGTATAGGCACGGTTCTATCTTAGACTGCGCGAAACCTAGATTGAGCATCTCCCTGTCTAGCTCATGGATCCAAGCATTGGACGCTTGCTTGAGTCCATACAACGATCTCTGCAGTTTACATACCTTGGTCTCTTGACCCTTGACGATTGCTCCCTTAGGCTGATGCATGTAAATGTCTTCCTTCAGCTTGCCGTATAAGAAAGCGGTAGTCACGTCCCATTGGTCAATGAGCCAATCGTATTCAGCAGTTAGTGAGAATAATAGCCGCAGAGTCGAGCTCCTAACTACAGGTGAGTATGTCTCATTATAGTCTACACCACGTACCTGTGTAAAGCCTTTAGCTACGAGTCTAGCCTTATATTTTGATACTTTGCCATCACTGTCTCTTTTTATTTTAAATACCCATTTGCATTGTATCGGCTTCTTGTCACGTGGTAAGTCCACTAGTGACCACGTTTCATTTTCCTTTAACGATTGTAGTTCAGCTTCCATAGCCTTTTGCCATAGGGCACTGTCAGGTCTACCTAATGCTTCTTCAACCGTCATTGGATCGCCGTCAATTTCTGCAATGGCATTAGCAATGGTGCAGGTTCGTGAGTAGTCAACAGGTTTACGCTCCCGAAGGTTATATCTCCGTTGCGGTATCTCCTCAGAGTCAGATTGAGGTTCCACGTTACTCGTTTCAGTGAGTACTTCCTGTTGCATTGTTTGGGGATTCATGTTTGATGTCCCCGCCTCTTCGACTTCTGCGTTATTTTGTGAAGAGTCGCAAGGTTCATTTAAATTCACAGGTTCTATTCGTTCCTCCTCGAAATCAATAGGAACGACTGTGTTCTTCGTCACTTGCGTACCGTCACCAGGAAAAACATTCTCTAAAAACTTGACGTCTCTGTAAAGTGTTACTTTGCCTGTCTTAGGGTCCATTAGTCTGTAGCCTTTTGTGGTTTCACAATAGCCAATGAAAATGAGCGCTTCGGTTTTCATGTCAAGCTTTTGGCGCTTCTGTTTTGGTAAAAGCCCATAGGCTTGGCAGCCGAATATTCTTAAATGACTCAAGTCCACTTTCTTACCAGACCAAAGTTCCTCCGGTACATTGTTAGCGACTGCTTTAGTTGGGCTACGATTTTTCAGATAAACCACGGTGAGTACCGCCTCAGCCCAGAACTTCTTGCTTAGATTTGCTTCACAAAGCAGTGTTCTTGCTTTCTCAATAATCGTTCTATTCGCCCTCTCAACTACGCCATTCTGCTCTGGTGTGTAGGGCACTGTTTTCTGGTGTTGTATACCAGCCGATTTGAGAATATTATCGAATTGTCGATTGCAAAACTCTTTGCCGTTGTCAGACCTGAAAATTTTTATTGACTTACCAGTCTGATTCTCAACTTCTGCCTTATATTCTCGAAATTTGTCGAGGGTTTGACTTTTATTGGGATTGCATTAGAAATTCGCATCCTGATTTAAGGGTTTTTTTGGTTGGTGGGGGGGAGTAGGGGGACCCTCCCCGGGCGGTCCCCCCCTGCGGAGACTCCCCATTTGGGGGGTCCGACCCCCCCCTCTCACAAATGACCTGTAAGTCATTGTTTGCAGGGGTTTTATAAAATAATGTATAGGGGGGAGGGGTAGGACCCCCCATGGGGGGTCTCGACCCCCACCCGGGGGGTCTCCACCCCCCCCATTTTGGGGGATGACCTGTGTCGGTTCTGGCACTTCGCCGGCCCCTGCCGGGGCACGCTCGCTCCGCTCGCTCGGCTCGTGCGTTGTGGTCACCGTTCTAACCTAACCTAACCTAACCTGGCGTTGAACGCCAGGTTAGATTAGGTTGTGCCTAACGGACCTATTACTGAGGCGATATTGATACTGGTTCTTTTATAAAACCCCTGCAAATAGTGACTTACAGGTCATTTGTGGGAGGTGGGGTCGGACCCCCCAAACGGGGGGTCGCCGCAGGGGGGGACCCCCCGGGAAGGGCTTCCGCCCCTCCCCCCTCCCCCCGCCATATATTTTTTTTAATTATTTATGGTAGGTATTCAAAAGTCCTACCAAATATGCTCCGTCACACGTAACTTTAAATACGTATTTAAAAAAAACTACGCGTTTCCGCGGGGTGAGGGGGGTGTCGTTCGAAAGAGTTGACCAACCCCTATAAATAACAACCCTCATCAACCCCGAATTCGGGATGCGAATTACTAATGCCAACCCCTTTTATTTTGTAAAAAGTATACGGGCGTTTTGCGCGTGTAGTCGTCGATGAAAAGAAGCATATATTTTGAGCCAGCAAATGATGGTTCCTCCATCGGGCCACACAAATCACTATGAACAATTTGTAATGCTTCTGTAGCTCTAGTTCCACTGTTTTTGAATGGAGATCTCGACGTTTTACCTTGTATGCAAGGCACGCATGGCTCGGTTTTATCAGTTTTGTTGATTTTTATTCCAGTAACCATTTTTGTCAACATGTCTATGTAATTTTGTCCTAAAGGTGCCAATCTTCGGTGCCATAAATTTGTCAGTTCATTTGACAGAGTCAAGTGGGCGATGCAGTTGTCATTTTCAACGAGTTCAAAAATTCCGTCTATTTCTTTCAGGTTCGCAACTTTTTGGTCATCACCGTTTTCTATATAAGAACCTTTTCTGTGAAAATGTACTGAATATTCTTGCTTTAGAAGATTGCTTATAGAAATTAAATTCATGGACAAATCTGGAGCATGTAACACGTTAGGCAATGAAAGTTTTGAAAAAGTCTCGTCAAAACTTACTTTTGGCGCGGCATTTCCTGTGCCTTTTACTGGAATTAGCGAACCGTTCGCTACTTTTATACTTATTTTGCGCTTTTCAATCTTGTAGTCGTTTAACTTTTCAATCTTGTAGTCGTTTAACTTTTCGGAATCTTTAGTCATGTGGTTAGAGCAGCCACTGTCCAAATACCAACTGTCAGGATCGGCAGTTTCCTTGGAACACATGCAGACGGAGCACACTCCTGCGGCTCCTGCGACGTGCTTGGTGCTCTTTGTACATTCTTCCGACGGCTTGTGCCACTTGTGGCACTTATAGCATTTCGACTTTCGATCTGGCTTAGCACTGTTAGGCTTGTTTTTGTAAACCTTGCTAGCTTTAAACGCTGCGAGCTCTTTATCGTCGTTCGACGTAGCTTGCCGGTTGCCTTCTTGTAGCAATTTAGTTTTTATTTGCTCTAGGCTTACCTTCGTTCCGCTGTTGTCAACAGCCATGATAAGCGGATTCTATATCTCTGTTAGCCCGCTCAGTAGGATAGATATAATCCAATCATCATCAACTTTTGCGTCTATATCTGCTAACTGCTGAGTGAGGAAGATCACTTTAGTAATGTACTTTTCCATGTTTGGGAAGTTTACTAGTCTGCAGTCCCACAGTTCTCTTTGTAGTGCAATGCGCCTCCCCCATCCTTTATCTTCATATGCAGTTTTTAAACTTTGCCATACTTGTTTTGCGGTTGTCGCGTTGAAGACATGGGCATAGCATTCTGGCTCGATGAGGAGGCATAGTGTAGTCTTTGCTTTTCTGTCGGTATCTTTTAAGGTAGCCGGAAGTTCCGTACCTTCATACTCAACTGCCTTATACCAATCTTTAGATTCAAGGTAGTTTCGGGTCGCGAATTTCCATATTGCATAATCGCTCGACCCTTTGAGTTTTTTAATACCGCAGATGCTTGGAGAATTGTCATCTGACATTTTACACTAAAACATTAAAATACACTCACAAAATAAAATATAGATATAGAAAAATGGTATCGGTTTTTTATGCTATTTTTCACGTAAATAAGCACATAACCTATTGAATAATAGGTCCGTGGAGTTATATAAACACAGTGGATTATAAGTAGCACACCATTTTATTCTCTTGTTGATAAAGTGACAACGTCTCATTTACATGCGACAGATTAGGTTTGCTATGGTAGTCAGCCAGCGCTAATACATGCAACCTCCAACAGAAATGAAAAAAAATTACCGACCTCCCATACAAAGTCAGTCAGCTGATCGTGAAATTTGTATAGGAGGTCGGAATTTTTTTTTCGTTTCCCAACGTTGGCTTCATAGTAAAAGTTGTTCAGTTTGATGGTCTGATCATGCCTGCAAAGTTTTCGTTACACCGTCCCTAACACCCTGTATATCAATCTATGTCTAATGTCTATGGACCCTATAATTTGTAAAAGTCCGTGGTATGCCTCCGTTTCTAGTATTTTATTATTTATAGCTCAATACTTTTATGTATAACTATGCGAACTTACAAAATTTTGATGTTTTAGGGCCTTATTCGAACTGATGAACAAATCCATGGTGGAATATCTGTACTGGAGTGGCGCGCACGAAGCTCCAAGGAAATCCCGCTTCCCGGAACAATTCACTGACGATATCACTACTCTAGTGAACAACGTCACTTCCGAGATCATTTCTAGGTAAATGTCTATTGAATACCATTTTTATATCTGGAAACGATAGCTAAACTCTACAGTAAACTTAGTTTTTGACCCCGGCACGCACGAGGTCCCAAGGAAATCGCGCTTCCCGGAACAATTCACTGACGATATCACTACTCTAGTGAACAACGTCACTTCCGAGATCATTTCTAGGTAAATGTCTTTTGAAATACATTTGTATTGTCTGTCTAAAAATTCCTGGAAATAATTAGGGTGCCAATTTTTATGAAATCACAAAATTAAATTGCAGTGGGAACAAAGGACATTTTCTATAAAAGCAACATTTTGGTATGTTTTTTTTGTTTCATTTTATTTAATAATGTTAGGACTTTTTAGACAGATTATATATCTGTGAACGATAGCTAAGTGTTCGAGCACAAGAACTCTTTGGACTGACAGCTGACCTGGCTGGTTTTCTATATCTATTATGTCGTTTTGACGTGACTTCAATTTCTGCACTCTTTTTGTTAATTCTTGAAAAAATGGTATTATAATAATATATTTATAAATTATTACGCAATCCAGACTTTATGTGTAGTTAGACACACAAAAAACTACAACATAAGTTGTTTGGCTCTTCGAGCCTCGGATTATTTAATCCGTAAAAGTACATATACCTACGCGCAACAGCGACCTAGGAACATGTCGCAGATGGAATAAACGAATGATGAAGAACCAGACCACAGCGTGATCTAGGAACTGGTTGAGGATAGATCTACGCAGGATCCACGTCACCAAGAGACGCATCACGCAGCGCTCATATGACTGACGTGCCAACCATTTTTCATACATTCTTATTCACATTTCCCTTTATTTCGTGTGTTTTAGTTTGCGTTTATTTTCAGTGTTGTGTTATCTCGGCGTAAAATTGCGTTGTCCTGCTGCACGTTCAAGTTGAGATATTGTGTTGGAATCAAAGGTATAACCGCAATAGTCATCGTGATCTGCGACCGTTGAATGTGAGTACTTCTACACTCCTCCAAAATGACTGATAAAACAGAGTTGAGTGCCCAGAGGGGTATTATAAAAAGGGGTCTCACCAATTTTACGAAACATGTAGAGGGTTTAGAAGGTCATGTAGAGTTAGGCAACCTTTTATCACTAAAGCAGCGTATAGAGTTGAATCTGCGTATTACAAACGTTAAGAGTTTGTATGATTCGTTTCAAGATATTCAACAGAAAATTGAAACTCTAGCGAGCGAATCGGAAGCCGATACTGAGAAGGAACAAGCGTATCGCGACACCTTTGAGTCCAATTATTATTCCGTATTGGCCAAAGCGCAATGCCTTATCCATGAGGAAGATAAGAAAGCTAGCGGCTCATCGGGTTCGTCTGGTGCAGGTCAAGCTCCGTCTGTTAAGTTGCCTATCATATCTTTGCCCGAATTCGACGGTTCATTTGATCATTGGCTTGAGTATCGTGATACATTTCAGTCTCTCGTCCATAAATGCCCATCAATTTCAAAACTACGATTTATGAGAAACTTTTAGTTCAAAAGCACGTCAAATCTTTGTTTACCATGCCGTCGATTACAAAGAATCATCGCCGCAGATAACGAAATTAATGATGTGACCTGAAAAATATACGCGCTTTAAAATTGCTCGGTGAAAGCGATTAGATACATTGGGCACATTAATAATCTATATGATAGTTTCAAGCTCGATCAGCACAGAACGAAAGTGTCAAAACATAAGTGTTTTTATCAGTGACTAATATTCTAAAATCATAAAATTAGATGATTTAGTGAAATTTGCTACTTAAATGTAATACATTTTTTATTGTAACTATTATAGTTAACTCAAAACGAATAAACGCAGACACACAAAAAACCTTCCAATTGTGTCAGCGAAGGTTCTGTCACATAGCTACAAACAACTGGCACTAATACTAACGCAAAAAAATTGCAAAGCGTGTTCAACTGTGCGATCATAGATTTTCAAAAATTTTTTGTATAAATCGTTTTATCTTGAAAACCAAGAGTTACAAAAAAATGTATTACAAGTAGCAAATTTAATACGGAATATTTGTCTTTTACACTTTTTGTAACTATTATAGTTAACTCATAAATCCGGCAAGTTTATAATTTTTGACACGTTTCAAAGAAAATGGGGTGATGAAGGTCTCCGCTTTAAGGTTTCAAACAACATGCGAAGGTATCTAATCGACAACAGTTCCAACTCTTCTCATTCGCGTGGATCGGCTCAATCGCAGAGCTATTCAGTCTAAGTAAATGAATGAATTTCATGAATACGAACACACGGTCGACTTTAATGGTTCAGTCAGTTGTCTGACTGCATTGGTGGAAGTATCCGACAAAATGGCAACTTTCATCAAGTACGCGCAGATAATTGAAATTTTAGTTCAGAAGTCAAGTCTTTGTTTACCATGCCGTCGATTACAAGAATTAGGATAAGGAAATTATTGAGTGACTTAAAATATACGCGCTTTAAAATTGCTCGGTGAAAGTACCGAACATTGGGACACATTAATAATCTATGATATCCAAGCTCGATCAAAGCACAGAACGCGAGGAACAACATAAGTGTTCCTATCAGTGACTGATGATTCTAAAATCATAAAATAGATGATTTAGTGAAATTTCTCAGACAAAAGGCAGATATGTTGATACTCTTCACACTCGGTTTCACAAAGACGAATAAACGCAGAAACACAGAACAAATTCCAATTCTGTCGCGCAGAAGGTTCATTGTCACATAGCTACAGAAAAAGCTGGCACAATACTAACAAAAAACAATCAAACATGCAAAATTTGTGTTCTTTTATCATCCTCTGATTCCTACCTAAATTCCGATCTTAGGCAGGACCGAATTAGATTGTAAACACTGCCTATGGAGGCTGGAACAGGCTAACCACACGGCTGCAACTGTTATGCCTCAATGAATGACAATTAAATGGAATAACATTCTGTCAAAATTTAAAAGGAGTTACATTTGTATGGTTAGTTTGCAGTCGGACAGCTGAGGCGCGGGAGGCGACGGCCTGACAAAGTGCACCTATTCTCATTCGCTGGATCGGCTCAATCGCAAGCTATTCAGCTAACTTAGAAAATAAATTAATAGAATAGCCAAACACGGTCACAAAATGGAACCAAGTTGTTGTCTACATTCTAAGTATCCGACAAAATGTACTTTCATCATACGCGCACTTGACAATTGCAAAAGTGCTTAGTTACTAATAGCTTTGACAAGTAAATGTAAATTAGTACAGTCAATAAAATTAATAAAATTAAAGAATAATATGGAAATGTCAAATAGAACCACCACACATGTCAATGTTAGTATCATTAAAGTAAATTTACCAGGCCATACATTGTTGCGTAAAGATTTTTAAATAATGCCTATCTCTTGCATTGCGTTGGAGCAGGATTTTGAGCATAGATTTTGGGACTTGGTAGTTGCGGGAAAAATACGCTTACTTAATGGGCCCTATCTAATCAACACAAAGTTAGGGTGGATCATTGGAGGCTCAGTATCAGGATATACTAAACAAAGTTCAAAATATGTCAATTGTAACTTCACGCAAACATTAGACATACAAGAATCTATAGATATGCCGTCTTTAGACAAACAAGTCCGCAGCTTTTGGGAGCTCGAAGAGCTACCTATTAGCGCCAAACCAGTTGATTCACGCAGTGACGATGAGCGTGCATGCGAAGAAAATTTCCTTCATACTATGAAACGCACATCTGAGGGCAGGTTTTGTGTACGCATACCGTTCAAATATGAACCTGATTTGTTGGGTGATTCATTTGCACAAGCTGAACGACGTTTTTATGCTTTGGAAAAACGGCTAGACCGATATCCAGAGTATAAGAAGTTGTATTCGGATTTCTTAAATGAGTATGAAACCTTAGGTCACATGAGTCGTGTCACATCATACGGGTCCCCAAATTATTTTTTCCCGCATCACGGTGTATTTCGGCCACTTGCTACGACTACAAAACTACGTGTCGTGTACAATGGAAGCGCAGCCTCTAGTACGGAAAGTCATTAAATGACTTACAGTACGTTGGACCGGCTATACAGGGTGATTTAATTTCGATTTTGTTGCGTTTTCGAGAGAACAAGTATGTAGCTTGCGCAGACATAGAAAAAATGTATAGACAGGTTTTGATAGATAAAGATCAGCGCGACTTGCAATTGATTTTATGGCGCAATGATAAATCCGATCCCTTAGGTATCTACCAGTTAAACACAGTGACTTATGGTACCGCGTCCGCGCCGTTTCTCAGTTGCAGGTGTCTGAAACAATTAGCACAAGAATGTGAGGACCCTGATGTAGCACGCACGATTCACGAAGATTTTTACGTTGACGATCTGATTTGTGGCAATAATGATAAAAATAAGCTAATTCAGATCTGCAATGACACTGCAAAAGATTTGCAGTCTGGGTGTTTTCCTCTACGTAAATGGATTTATAATTTCGACGTAGACTCAGACGTAGACATGCCTACTGACGCAAAAGATTTTTCGTTAGGTGAGCATGTTCACAGCAAAACCTTAGGTTTAGGTTGGTACCCACATCGTGACGAATTGTATTTTCATACTCAATTTGACCCTGAAACACAACCCATTACGAAACGTACAATACTATCGGGTGCATCACAAATTTACGATCCACTCGGGTTATTGAGTCCAGTCATAACACAAGCGAAGATGTTGTTTCAAAAATGTTGGCTTTTAGATCTCGGCTGGGATCAACCAGTACCCGATGAAATCTCGCAAATTTGGAAGCGTTTTGTAAACAATTTGTCGTTGCTCAGTAAGATTCGAGTGCCTCGATTTGTGATGTGTGAACACCCTGTAGTTACTGAATTACACATGTTCGTAGACGCGTCCCTGGCGGCTTATGGTGCTTGCGCCTATGTGCGTACAATTGACAACGTAGGAAATGTTACCGTGCGGCTACTTTGTTCAAAGGGTAGGGTAGCATCTATAAAGCCCGTTTTGACTATACCTAGGCTCGAACTGTGCGGGGCGTTAGTGGGAGCGCGATTATATGACAAAATTTCACGCTCACTGAGATCTACTTTTGATAGAGTTGTATTCTGGTCAGATTCGACTATCGTGCTAGGTTGGTTACGTACTCCGTCTAACATGTTAAAAACTTACGTCCAGAATAGGGCCGGGGAGATACATGAATTGACTAAAGGCCATTCATGGCGTCATGTTAGTGGCGTAGATAATCCAGCCGACTTAGTATCGAGGGGACAAAGTGTAGATGCATTAAATGAAAATAATTTGTGGTTCACTGGGCCATATTTCTTACATGACCCTACATTTGATAGTTCGGAAGACGACCAGATTGAGGTTTTACCGGAGAACTTGCCTGAGCTAAAAACTCATGAGACACACACATTGGTCATTAACACGCAAAATGAAGAAAATTTATTTCCGTTTTCGAGGTTTTCTCAGTATAACCGCATGCAACGTGCAGCCGCTTATGTGCTTCGCTTTATACATAACGCACGTTATAAAGATGATAAGTGGAAGGGTGTGTTAACTGTGACTGAACTAAACCAAGCTACGATAACGCTCGCTAGACTTTCGCAACATGAATCATTTTCCGATGTGCGCGATTCACTCGTTTTAACGGGTCAAGTAAGTGAAACAAACTCACTTATCAAAGTTGGATTTGTTTATTGATAAAGATCAGTTAGTGCGCGTCGGTGGTCGAATTCAAGATAGCCCTAACTTCGATTTTGACAAGAAACATCCCATACTTATTTCAAGTAAACATCACTTTTCAATTTTGCTTTTCGATTTGAGCATAAACGGTTAATGCACGCATCGCCGCAGTTACTGTTGTGTACTATCAGGGAGTCATGGTGGCCACTTGGTGGTAGGAATCTTGCACGCCAGACCTGTCATGCATGCGTAAAGTGTGTACGTATGCGAGGTAAGATTATTGCACCAAAAATGGGTAACTTAATGAAAGAGAGATTAGAACCCGGGTATCCTTTCATGTTTTGTGGTGTAGATAATGCGGGACCTCTGATTATGTTAAACCGGCGAGGCAGAGGTGCTCAAACTGTTAAAGCATACATTTGTTTATTTATATGTTTTACTACGCGCGCAGTTCATTTAGAGTTAGTTAGCGATCTCACTTCTGAAGCGTATTTATTAGCTTTGAAGCGATTTATTTCACGCCGTGGCAAACCGGCTGAAATATTTTCAGACAATGGGAAGAACTTTGTTGGTTTGATGAATGACTTCGGCAAATTTCTTTCCACTTGTTCTGGTGATATCAAACAGTACGCTGCATCACAGAATATTAAATTTAAAATGATTCCTCCTTATGCCAGTCATTTTGGAGGGCTGTGGGAGGCCGCGGTTAAGAGTTGTAAGTATCATTTTCGACGTGTGGTAGGTAACGCACGTTTAACGTTTGAGGAGCTCAGCACTGTATTGGCACAAATTGAAGCCATACTGAACTCCCGTCCTTTGACTCCAATGTCAACAGATCCTCATGATTACCTCCTCTTACCCTGGTCATTTTCTGGTTGGCCGTCCTCTGACAGCGCCTGTCTGTGACGAAGACATCAGCACCGTTCCTGCCAACCGCCTGACACGCTTTCAAAGGGTCGAACAAATCCGGCAGCATTTTTGGAACCGTTGGTCGAAAGAATATGTCTCGGAGCTGCAGACCAGAACCAAATGGCGAGAGAATCAAGATGGTTTACAAAAGGACACGCTGGTTCTTATGAAAGACGATAACCAACCTCCCTTGAAATGGAGTTTAGGCCGCATTGTCGAAGTCTATCCAGGCAAGGATGGAGTGGCTCGAGTGGCTGATATCCGGACTGCTTCTGGTATCGTACGGCGAGCATTTTCGAAGATCTGCCCACTGCCACTGGACGAATAGCTGCTAGCTGTGGATCTTGCTCATCCTGCTGCAGTCTTTGGAACCTGCTGCAGTCTTTGGAACCTGCTGCTTCCAAGGCCGGGGAGCATGTTCGAGCACAAGAACTCTTTGGACTGACAGCTGACCTGGCTGGTTTTCTATATCTATTATGTCGTTTTGACGTGACTTCAATTTCTGCACTCTTTTTGTTAATTCTTGAAAAAATGGTATTATAATAATATATTTATAAATTATTACGCAATCCAGACTTTATGTGTAGTTAGACACACAAAAAACTACAACACTAAGTTCTATCGTAACCTCAGTGTTCAACTTTCTTACTAAGTACTTATGTCCAAAAACAACCAAAAAACTTACACATTTATATGTATTCAGTATAGACGGAGGAGCGGACCAACCCAACATAATAAGTTCACGCAAGAAACATTGTCGAAAAGTGTAATAAAATATCGGAAATACTTTTGAGGAAAGTTGCTCAGATTCATGGGTTGGTTCACCCTTCAAGACGATTTTTACTAACAGACACATTCAATTTTCCTACGATTTTTACTAACAGACACATTCAATAAAAATTATATCCGAATACGACAGACATCTATCAGGATGCGATTAAAAACAAACTACTTTTCAGATACGGCAAAGAAAGCCGGCTCACCCAAAGCCTAAACAACAGCCTGGCTTTCTTCCTATTCGACTTGCTGAGTATCATGGATCGAGGCTACGTGTTCAACCTCATCAGAAGCTACTACAAACAGATGTGCGCTAAGATCGCGTCGTTGCCACTTGCTGTGCCATTAGTGCATTATAAGGTACGTTGGTTTAATGTTTGTGTAAGATTTTAATGTATACATTGCTATTGGCAGAATTAGGATATATGGCAAAATCAGGTTATTTCGCAAGTCAGGATTTCGACGATAGCCTAATATGTCTAATATTTAGCCATATGCTGGCTTTCGGAGTCTGCGTAATGTGTGGTAGATTTGTCAGGTTTTGCAGTAAATTTTTAGATCTGATGGTGGAGTGCAGGACAATTTTGTGTTAGTTTTAGTTACATACGATTTATTGTGATTGCATAAAGCTATGCCAAAGATTCGATTATCATAAAAGTACCTATGGAAAGTATTATTATCTTTATAGTTAGCCAAATTTTTCATTTTTAGCTGGCCTTCCTCCGCATAATCTGTTCGCACGAGCATTACATATCCCTGAACCTGCCGGGCGGTAGTAGTTGCGGCGCCGCGTCCCCCGCTCCGTCTGCTCACTCCGCTCACTCCACGAGCAGCGCGCCCTCGCCACATCAGTTGGGGCACGAGTTCAGATCCCGGCATTACCTGACGGGACTGCTGTTGAGCGAACTCACTAACGCCTTGGAATTGCAGTAAGTATACCACGCTTCGCTATTCGCTACACTAATACTAACGTATTGCGAGCGAAGCGAGCTCGACTTTTTACGTTAAAAAGGCATGCGAGGAGACACGCCGTACTGCACCATCACTACACATTATGCGAGCGGAGCGAGCTCGAAATTTCGCGTTAAAAAGGCATGCGAAGAGACACACTGTACTGTACCATCATTACACGTTATGCGAGCGAAGCGAGCTAGTCATTTTGCGTTAAAAAGGCACACCATTCAGTTTTAATACTACACGTTATGCGAGCGAAGCGAGCACGAAATTACACGTTAAAAAGACATGCGAGGAAACATACCATGCTGCACTATCACTGCACGTTGTACGAACGAAGCAAGCTCGACATTTCGCGTTAAAAAGGCAAGCGAAGAGACACCGTGCTGCGCCATGACTTATGCACGTTATGCGAGCAAAGCGAGCTAGACATTTCGCATTGAAAAGGCACACCATGCTGTACTATCACTACAAGTTATGCGAGCGAAGCGAGCTCGACACTTCGCGTTAAAAAGACATGAGAGGTGACACACTATGCTGCATCATCACTACACGTTATGCGAGCGAAGCAAGCTCGACGCGTTAGGAATGCGAGGACCATCACTACACCGTGCTGCACCATCACTACACGTTTTGTGAGCGAAGCGAGCTAGACAATCCGCGTCAAAAAGACATGAGAGGAGACACACGGTGTTTGCTAACGAAGTGAGTTCAACATTGCGCGTTATAAAGACATGGGGGCCACTCACGTTGTTAGCGAAAGAAGCGAGCTTATTTCGTGTTAAAAAGACAAGCTAGGAGATACGCTGTGCCACCTGATTACTAAACATTAAAAAGTCAAGCGAGGACAAAACCGTCCTGACCTACATCACAACCACAAGTATTGCGAGAAATTTCACATCAGTAGTGGTGGTGATAATACTCTGATAAGCGTGATGATGTATCAGCTATAGTGTCTAGTAGTAGAATTCTTGGTGGTGGGGGTCATGACCCCCTGTATAAGCTACTGACAGAGAGATGGCTTCAAGGATACGTCACTACGCTCACACTCACACACATCTACACGTACCGGCCGGACGTACCTATTAAGGGTTTTAACTGAGCTCTTTAATACTTAAAATCAGTCAATAAGGGTTTTAACTGAGGCCCTTAGGCAATATCGTTATTGCCAGTCAATAAAGTTATTGACTGGTTAAAGGTTTTGCCTGTAACATCCACATTTAACGTCGAGAGAAGTGGGCGCACATACTTATAATCCTAACAACGTAAACAACCTTAAGCAGTGAAATGAATTCTAAAATGTTGTAATTTATTGTTGTGCAGGAGTCCGGTGCTGCAGTGCGCGGCTGTCAACGCAGTGCTGTCTCTGCTGACGGCGCACGACGCCGACCCGCGGCTTTCCTCGCCCGAAGTCAAAGCGCGCGTGGCCGCTCTATACTTGCCTTTATTGGGGATCGTGTTGGACGCTCAACCGCAACTGTACAGAGGCTTCAGCGGCAGTCGAGGTAATTTGCTGAATGTTCTACAGTCTTCAAAGATAAAACCTAAATGAAATTAAAAAATATAAGGTGTAAAAAAATCAACTGCAAAGATTTTAAGGGGTGAACCAGCCCTTGAAACTAAAGAACTTTCAAGGAGCAGAGGTCGATATATGAAAAAAAAATATCGGGTATGGGAGGTCGTTTCTTTTTTCTTATTTCATGTTCTTTGGGGAAAGTTGTTCAGTTTCATGAACATGTTCACCGCTTAAAATATTTGCTGTCAACGCAGTGCTGTCTCTTCTGACGGCGCACGACGCTGACCCGCGGCTTTCCTCGCCCGAAGTCAAAGCGCGCGTGGCCGCTCTATACTTACCGCTATTGGGGATAGTGTTGGACGCACAACCACAGTTGTACAGAGGATTCAGTGGCAGTCGAGGTATGAATCCCGCGTTTGAAGAACCAAACTGTAGATGGCGGCTTTTTCCTCCGATAGTGGCAGCAATAGTACATTGTAAACCAGGCCTTGAAACAAGAACTTTCTGGAACGAGTCGATATATGAAGTTCGAGCCGTAGGCGAGGACTTCAATTATAGAGTCAAGCAAAGTCATTTTCCGAGGCTTTATGTGCTTTTCTCAAAAAATGCTAGGAAATAACACACTAAGTACGTACTTTATAAAAAAAGTTTTCTACGCTCAGTTTGGCTGCAGCCCTTATGCACCTCTTATGTTTGGCGGCGTGCAATCCATTTCGATACTACTCTCATTTTTATTCCGTTTAAAATAAAAGAGACTATAAATACAACAGCCCCAATCATGAAAATTTTCACGTTTTCCCACCCAATTTGTTTGTTTTTCCACCAATTGTGTATTTTTAAATAAATAGGCCTCTAGCAAGGCACAGTATTTATTGCTATTCAGCCATTCTATAGCCATGTTTAGTTCATTCCTTTTTTTATTCTATTTGTCCATTTAGGATAGGCAAGGGTTATAAAATTATACAGCCTTGTCTTGAGTTAGTTCATATCCACTTTTCATACAAAATTACGTTCCGTTCTTATGAGATTCATAGAGATATCTATTTTGAAATTAATTACCTGTGTGGCTTAGCGTGTAACGAATTTACTTTGCCGGACACCAGCAAAGGATTTCCATACAACTTTGCTGGCGCGGTCGGAGACATGACACACAATGGGAAACTTTGCGTATTCTTTTTTTGAAAGAATTGGACATATTTCCTAGCATGTTTGAGAAAAGCAGATTTGTAGGAGTGTCCGGTGCTGCAGTGCGCGGCGGTGAACGCAGTGCTGTCCCTGCTGACAGCGCACTACAGATGCTTCAGCGGCAGCCGAGGTAATAATCCCGCGTTTGAGGAAACTGTAGATGGCGGCCGTATCTTCCGGTAGTGGCAGCAAAGCAGATTTGTCGTGTAGGAGTCTCTATACTTACCGCTATTGGGGATCGTGTTGGACGCTCAACCGCAACTGTACAGAGGCTTCAGCGGCAGTCGAGGTAATTTGAAAGTCCTTCAGTCTTAAAGAAAATTCGTAAATTCGTCTCTGCTGACGCCGACCCGCGGCTTTCCTCGCCCGAAGTCAAGGCGCGCGTGGCTGCTCTATACTTACCGTTATTGGGGATAGTGTTGGACGCTCAACCGCAACTGTACAGAGGATTCAGTGGCAGCCGAGGTAATTTGCTGAATGTTCTCTTCAGTCCTCAAAGAAAACACCTAAATATGATTAAAAAATATAAGGTATAAAAAATTAACTGCATATATATTAAGGGGTGAACCAGCCCTTGAAACTGAAGAACTTTCAGGGAACAGAGATCGATATATGAAAAAAATTTACTCGGTCGGCTAGTATTTTGTATGAGAGGTTGATTTTATTTTTCATATTTCGACCTATGTTTTTTGGGGAAAGTTGTCCAGTTTCATTGGCTGGCTCATCCTTTAAAATATTAGCGGTCAACGCAGTGCTGTCCCTACTTACGGCGCACGACGCCGACCCGCGGCTTTCCTCGCCCGAAGTCAAAGCGCGCGTGGCTGCTCTATACTTACCGCTATTGGGGATCGTGTTGGACGCACAACCGCAACTGTACAGAGGCTTCAGTGGCAGTCGAGGTGATTTGCTGTCTTGCAGTCTTCAAGGAAAAAAACGAAATTAAATTAAAAAATATAAGGTAGAAAGAAAACAACTGCAAATATTTTAAGGGGTAAACCAGCCCTTGAAACTGAAATACTTTGAAGGAACAGAGGTCGATATATGAAAAAAAATTACACGGTCGGCTAGTATTTTGTATGGCAGGTCGACTTTATTTTTCACATTTCGACTTATGTTCCTTGGGGAAAGTTGTTTAGTTTCATGGGCTGGCTCATCCTTTAAAATATTTGCGGTAAACGCAGTGCTGTCTCTGCTGACGACGCTCGACGCCGACCCGCGGCTTTCCTCGCCCGAAGTCAAGGCGCGCGTGGCTGCTCTATACTTACCGCTATTGGGGATAGTGTTGGACGCTCAACCGCAACTGTACAGAGGCTTCAGCGGCAGCCGAGGTAATTACCCAACTGCTTTAGGAATGTTATGTTTTTCGAGAGACTTTGTTTTCACGGGCTACAGCATTTCACGGGCATCTTGACATGTGAGCTATCGTTAGATTCGGCAGCGTGAGTAACACTGGCTATATTAAAAATTCACAAATTCAAGATGGCGGATGTTTATCACGAAATACTACTTTGAAAATTGATTTTTGTTTTTTGATACCTACATCTGCTTGTTTGTTCAATCCGCTTCATGAATATTGATTTGTCATTCGTTCCGAAGTTGGCAAAGCTGTGAATCTGATTACAAATGAGGAATAGACACGAAGCAATGTGAATTCAAATAAGACATCATTTGTGAACTTTTATTTCACAGAAATTCCGCCTTTGGACAGCGAAATGGGACAGCTAGGCAGCCTTTACACTACAACTTCACCAGAAGGAGACTTCAAGCAGGTTAATATAATCTTAAATTATACCTTTATTACATTTACATTTCCTTTACCTTTATTACACGGAACATTTAACTTTGAAATAGCTACTACACTAGCTTTTGAATATACATGAGGGTGACCCAAGAAACAACTCTGCTTCTGCTTGGAGCCAAACTTAATGCATTAACCATTTTTTATTTATTCTTCTGCACTTTTATATCAACGTTATACTTATTTTCAGAACGGCCGCCCGCCATTCAACAGTGAGACCAGCCGCAATCTTCTTATGTGCTTAGTTTGGGTCCTCAAGTGGTCTGAACGAAGTGTGCTGAGTTCCTGCGCCAGCGACCTATCTCCAAACCGACTGCATGCTTTATTGGCACTGTTAGACTTGTGTTTCAAGTGCCAAGAATACAAGGTAATTAATAATTACGCCAGAGTACATCGGGCCGTTCGTCGAATGTGTCCCACATGATTGAAGCCAGTCGCAACCTTCTTATGTGCCTGGTTTGGGTTCTCAAGTGGTCTGAACGAAGTGTTCTAAGTTCCTGCGCCAGCGATCTGTCTCCAAATCGATTGCATGCCTTATTGGCACTACTGGACTTGTGTTTCAAGTGCCAAGAGTACAAGGTAATAACTAATTTAATTATACAGGGTGTTAATTTAAATACGTGCCATAGCTTCAGGGTAGGTTAATAGGGTGGTCCAAAAACCACTTTTTTTGAAAGTTGGTGCTCCACAAAGCTCTTCTTGTTTGATATCGTTCTAAATACCCCTCAGCAAAATTTCAGCCAAATCTAATGATATTTAGGGGTCGCTATGATTTGAGTTTTTTTCATATGGGATTTATATGGAACAAAATTCTTTTTGATGTTTTATATTGTAATAAATTATTTTTTATACCATGTACATTAAAATCAGATAAGGATAGTTAGTTTTAATATTAATATCCAAAGCAAATGTTAAAAAAGTTGAATTTGGAAGCTACAGGATTTTTTTCCTGTGAAGTTCTATCGAACGGAGGAGATACTGCTTCTGCTGCTTGTTGTTGGAAATACCAGCCTTCAATTTCGTGATAAATATAAAATTAATATAGTTTCGGGTCCAGTTAAATCATTTACTACTGTATTTGGGGGATATTACTCTTTATTTAAATGTACATCGCAATGGTAGGCCGTTTTGGGGAATTTTCAACCAAAATTTCAGCTATTTTGCAAAACTTACTGAGGCTTCCAAATACAACATTTTCAACACGTGTTTTGGTTAGAAAGCTACAAAGTAACTATCTTTATCTGTTTTTAATGTAAATATCGTAAAAATATATTAAATTATAGAAAAATTGTTACATAGAAATTTGTGCCATACAAATTCCATATAAAAAAGCATCTAATCATAGCGACCTCTAACTGTGCTGCTATTGATGTGATTTTTGGTTCAGATACTTTTTTTGTGTAATGGAACAAAAAAAGCCTTGTGGACAAGGTAAAAACAATCTTTTATTTTTTTCATACAAATTTGGACCACCCTATAGGTTAAGTATCGATTAAGGATGCCGTAAAAAATATTGAAAATTATCCCTATGGTACGCATTTAAATTAACACCCTGTATACGTGTTGAAAAGCTCTGACGCCAGAGTACATCGGGCCGTTCGTCGAATGTGTCCAACACTATAGAAGCCAGTCGCAACCTTCTTATGTGCTTAGTTTGGGTCCTCAAGTGGTCTGAACGAAGTGTGCTGAGTTCCTGCGCCAGCGACCTATCTCCAAACCGACTGCATGCTTTATTGGCATTGTTAGACTTGTGTTTCAAGTGCCAAGAGTATAAGGTAATTACTTATTTATATACGTGTTGAAAAGCTCTGACGCCAGAGTACATCGTGCCGTTCGTCGAATGTGTCCCACACGATAGAGACCAGTCGCAACCTCCTTATGTGCTTAGTTTGGGTTCTCAAATGGTCTGAGAGGAGTATCTTAAGTTCATGCGCCAGCGATCTATCTCCAAACCGACTGCACGCCTTATTGGCGCTACTGGACTTGTGTTTCAAGTGCCAAGAGGATAAAGTAATCGCTAATGAATTTAATTTCAGACACGTTGAAAATCTCTTTCACCAGGGTTCATCGGGTCGTTTATCAAATGTGTCCCTCACGATAGAATGAGAAGGATTACTAAGTAAATAAAAAAAGAAAGTACTAGAAATGTACTTTATTTTTGTGTCTTGTGTCTCTTCTATTGGGATCAGATTTACTGAATAAAAATTTTAATCTTTGCAGGGTCGCAAAGAGATAATGAAGTGTGCTCAGCAAAACGTTCGCAAAACCACCGACATCAAAGCTAAACTAGAAGACGTGATTCTTGGACAAGGCTCCGCTAGATCCGACTTCATCATGCGACGGAAAGGAGGTAAACTTACGAACTATAGTGATTCATAAAACAAATGTGAACCATATTTTATGTAGTAAAACGACTGACTTAGAATGAGTGAATGACTGAGGCTTATAATCTCGACGTTTCGATGAAATAAGTGCACCATCATCGGGAACCGACAGGTCGCTCGCGCTCGTAAGTAGCGCCCGCCGGGAACTGTGAAATGTGATGCCGATGTGAATTTGTTGTTTCTCTCTCTCTCTCTCTCTCTCTCTCCCACTCTCTTTTTTCCTCTCCCTCTTTTTTATCCTTCCAAGGAATTTATTCAATTTAAAACCAAAATACAAATTGAATCCAAAAATTACACCGTGTTTTATCTAACAGCAGGCACACCGAACGTGGGCGGGTGCAAACGGGAACGCTGGCGCAAGGAATGGGTCCGCAGTGGGGGCAGTCGGGACCAACCCGCGTCACCCGCTCATACCCATCCGGATCTATCCGGATTACTGTCTGCTGAAGTGGCACTTACTCTGCTGCACGCATTGGAAACAATTGTGCAGGTTGGTGTATGTTTGTTGCTATAAATACTTGATACAGTGCAATACAAAATTGATGTCAATACAATAAACACGTGATGTCATTGCAGTAAACACTGGGTGGCAGTACAATAAACACTTGATGACAGTACAATAAAAACTTGATGACAGTACAATAAATATTTGATTGCAATACTATAAACACTTGTTGGAAATGCAAAAACACTTCCATTCCACTAATCCTTGATGATAATGCAATAAACGCTAAGAAAATACAAAATTAACGCTTAATGATAGTAAACATTTGATAACAATTCAATAAATAC